>CM033647.1:71518407-71700326 GCA_019512145.1 Engystomops pustulosus
ACAGCAGAAAAGAAGTAGAACTGTGCTGCTTCTGCAGAATAAGAATTCTATCCAGCACACAGAATAAAAGAATTGGTACTGTGCAGTGTCCATATATACAGGATAAGAGCAGATACTGAGAATTACACCCAGTATACAGGACAAGGGAAGTGTTACTGTGCAGTGTCCATATATACAGGATAAGAGCAGATACTGAGAATTACACCCAGTATACAGGACAAGAGAAGTGGCACTGTGCAGTGTCCATAAATACAGAATAAGAGCAGATACTGAGGATACAGGGAATAAGAAGCAGATTTACGAGAATTACATCCGTATACAGGCCAAGGAATGTGGTACTGTGCAGTGTCATTATAACGAATAAGAGCAGATACTGAGAATACATCAGAGACAGGACAAGAGAAGTGGTCGGTTAATGTGCAGTGTCCATATACAGGATAAGAGCAGTATATGAGATTACACGTATACAGGACAGGAGAAAAGTGTAGTGCAGTTTCCCATTATAACAGAATAGAGCAGATACTGAGAATACACCAGTATACAGGACAGGAGAAGTGGTACTGTGCAGTGTCCAATATACAGAATAAGAGCAGATACTGAGGATTACACCAGTATACAGGACAAGAGAAGTGGTACTGTGCAGTGTCCATATATACAGAATAAGAGCAATACTGAGAATTAAACCCAGTATACAGGACAGGAGAAGTGGTACTGTGCAGTGTCCAATTACAGAATAAGAGCAGATACTGAAATTACATCAGTATACAGAAGAAGAGAAAGTGGTACTGTGCGGTACACATATACAGAATAAGTAGGCAGATACTGGGAAACTTACTCCAGTATACAGGCAGGAGAAGGGGTAACTGTGGCAGTGGCCATATCATACAGATAGAGAAGAACTGAGAATTAACCAGTTACAGGACAGGAGAAAGTGGTACTGTTGCAGTGATCCATATATACAGCATAAGAGAGCAGATACTGGAATTACCCAGTATACAGGACAGGAGAAAGTGGGTACGTGACAGGTGTCGATATATACAGAATAAGAGCAGATACTGAGAATTACACCAGTATACAGGACAGAGAGTGGTACTGTGCGAGTGTCCAATATAACGGAATAAGAGCAGATACTGGAATAACCCAGATACAGGACAAAGAAGTGGTATGTAGTTGCAGTGTCATATATACAGATAAGAGCAGATACTGAGAATACACCCAGTATAAGAGACAGGAGAAGTGGTTACTGTGGCAGAGTGTCCATATATACAGAATAAGAGCAGATACTGAGAATTACATCCAGTATACAGGACAGGAGGAAGTGGTACTGGGCAGTGTCCATAATACAGAATAAGAGCAGTCTGAGAATTACATCCCGTATACAGAGACAGAGAAGTGTACTTGTGCAGTGTCCATTATATACAGAATAAGAGCAGATACTGAGATTACACCCAGTATACAGGCAGAGAGAAGTGGTACTGTGCAGTGTCCATATATACAGAATAGAGCAGCAATGAGAAGATACACCCAGTATACAGGACAGAGAAGTGGTACTGTGCGTGTCCCTATACAGAATAAGAGCAGATACTGAGAATTACACCCAGTATACAGGACAGGAGAAGTGGTACTGTGCAGTGTCCATATATACAGAATAAGAGCAGATACTGAAAATTACATCCAGTATACAGAAAAAGAGAAGTGGTACTGTGCAGCGTCCAAATATACAGAATAAGAGCAGATATACTGAAAATTACACCAGTATACAGGACAGGAGAAGTGGTACTGGGCCAGTGTCCATACATACAGAATAAGAGAGATACTGAGATTATAACCCAGTATACAGGACAGGAGTGGTTACTGTGCAGTGTCCAATATACAGGATAAGAGCAGATACTGAGAATTACACCAGTATAACAGGACAGAGAGAAGTGGTACTGTGCGGTGTCCATATATACAGAATAAGAGCAGACTACTGAGATTACACCAGATTACCGGACAGAGAAGTGGTACTGGCAGTGTCCATATATACGGAATAAGAGCAGATACTGAGAATTACACCAGTATACAGGACAGAAGAAGTGGTATGTGTGCAGTGTCCATATATAACAGAATAAGAGCAGATACTGAGAATTACATACCAGTATACAGGACAGGAGAAGTGGTACTGTGCAGTGTCCATATATACAGAAAAGAGCAGATACTGAGAATACATCAGTAACAGGACAGGAGAAGTGGTAACTGTGTAGTCCATCATACAGCATAAGAGCAGATACTGAGAATTACATCCAGTATACAGGACAGGAGAAGTGGTACTGTGCAGTGTCCATATTACAGAATAAGAGCAGATACTGAGATTACCCAGTATACAGGACAGGAGAAGTGGTACTGTGCAGTGTCCATATATACAGAATAAGAGCAGATACATGAGAATACACCCAGTATACAGGACAGGAGAGAGTGGTACTGTGCAGTGTCCATATACAGAATAAGAGCGGCGATACTGAGAATTACACCCAGTATACAGGACGGAGAAGTGGTACTGTGCAGTGTACATATACAGAATAGAGCAGATACTGAGAATTACACAGTATACGGGACAGGAGAAGTGGTATGTGCAGTGTCAATATACAGAATAAGAGCAGATACTGAGAATTACACCCAGTATACAGGACAGAGAGAAGTTACTGTGCAGTGTCCTATCTATAGGATAGACAGTATGAGAATTACACCCAGTATCAGAGACAGAGAAGTGGTACGTGCAGTGTCAATATATACAGATAAGAGCAGATACTGAGAATTACACCCAGTATACAGGACGGAGAAGTGGTTACTGTCTGGCATGTCCATAATACAGGATAAGAGCAGTATGAGAATTACACCCAGTATACGGGCAGGAGAAGTGGTACTGTGCAGTGCCATATATACAGATAAGAGCAGATACTGAAATTACACAGTATACAGGACAGAAGAGAAGTGGTACTGTGCGTGTCCATATATACAGAATAAAGAGAGATACTGAGAATTAACCAGTATACAGGACAGGAGAAGTGGTTACTGTGCAGTGGTCCATATATACAGAATAAGAGCAGATACTGAGAATTAACCAGTATACAGGACAGGAGAGTGGTACGTGCAGTGTCCATATATACAGGATAAGAGCAGATACTGAGAATTACACCCAGTATACAGGACAGGAGAAGTGGTACTGTGCAGTGGTCCTATATACAGAATAAGAGCAGATACTGAGAATACATCCAGTATACAGGACATAGAGAAGTGGTACTGTGCAGTGTCCATATAACAGAATAAAGAGCAGATACTGAGAATTACACCAGTATACAGGACAGGAGAAGTGGTACTGTGCAGTGTGTCCATATATACAGAATAAGAGAGATATGAGAATTACACCCAGTATACAGGACAGGAGAAAGTGGTACTGTGCAGTGTCCATATATACAGGATAAGAGCAGTTATGAGAATTACACCTATACAGGACAAGAGAAGGGTACTGTGCAGTGTCCATATATACAGAATAAGAGATAACTGAGATTACATCCAGTATACAGGACAAGAGAAGTGGTACTGTGCAGTGTCCATATATACGGAATAAGAGCAGTACTGAGAATTACACCCAGTATACAGGAACAAGGAAGTGGTACTGTGCAGTGTCCATAAATACAGAATAGAGCAGATAATGAGAATTACACCCAGTATACGGACAGGAGAAGTGGTACTGTGCAGGGGTCCCATATTATACGGATAAGAGCAGATCTAAGAATTACATCCAGGTATACAGGACAAACGAGAATGGTACTGTGCGTGTCCATATATACAGAATAAGACAGAATATGAGAATACATCCAGTATACAGGGAAGAGAATGGTACTGTGCAGGGTCCAATATAAGAGCAGATACTGAGAATTACACCCAGTATACAGGACAAGAGAAGTGGTACTGTGCAGTATCCATATATACAGAATAAGAGCAGATACTGAGAATTATATCCAGTATACAGGACAGGAGAAGTGGTACTGTGCAGTGGACATATATACAGGATAAGAGCAGATACTGAGAATTACATCCAGTATATAGGACAAGAGAAGTGGTGCTGTGCAGTGTCCATATATACAGAATAAGAGCAGATTCTGAGAATTACACCCAGTATAAAGGACAAGAGAAGTAGTACTGTGCAGTGTCCATATATATAGGATAGTCACAGATACTGAGAATTACACCCAGTATACAGGACAGGAGAAGTGGTACTATGCAGTGTCCATATATACAGAATAAGAGCAGATACTGATAATTACACCCAGTATACAGGATAAGAGAAATGGTACTGTGCAGTGTCCATATATATAGAATAAGAGCAGATACTGAGAATTACACCCAGTATACAGGATAAGAGAAGTGGTACTGTGCAGTGTCCATATATACAGGATTAGAGCAGATAGTGAGAATTACACCCAGTATACACGGCAGGAGAATTGGTACTGTGCAGTGTCCATGTATACAGAATAAGAGCAGATACTGAGCTGAGAATTACACCAGTATACAGGACAGAGAAGTGGTACTGGTGCAGTGTCATTAATATAAGAATAGAGCAATATGAGAATTACACCAGTATACAGGACAAGTAGAAGTGGTACTGTGCAGTGTCCATATATACAGAATAAGAGCAGATACTGAGAATTACACCCAGTATACAGGACAGGAGAAGTGGTACTGTGCAGTGATCATATAACAGAATAAGAGCAGTATACTGAGAAACAACCCAGTATACAGGGACAGAGAAGTGGTACTGTGCAGTGTCCATATATACATAAGAGCAGATACGAGAATTACATCCAGTATACAGGACAGGAGAAGTTGTACTGTGCAGTGTCCATATATACAGAATAAGAGCAGATACTGAGAATTACACCCAGTATACAGGACAGGAGAAGTGGTACTGTGCAGTGTCCATATATACAGAATAAGAGCAGATACTGAGAATTACACCCAGTATACAGGACAGGAGAAGTGGTACTGTGCAGTGTCCATATATACAGAATAAGAGCAGATACTGAGAATTACACCAGTATACAGGACAAGAGAAGTGGTACTGTGCAGTGCCATATATACAGAATAAGAGCAGATACTGAGAATTACACCCAGTATACAGGACAGGAGAAGTGGTACTGTGCAGTGTCCATAATACAGAATAAGAAGCATACTGAGAATTACACCAGTATACAGGAACAGAAAGTGGTACTGTGCGTGTCCATATATACAGAATAAGGAGCAGATACTGAGAATTACATCCAGTATACAGGACAGGAGAAGTGGTACTGTGCAGTGTCCGTATATACAGAATAAGGACAGATACTGAGAATTACCACCCAGTATACAGGACAGGAGAAGTGGTACTGTGCAGTGTCCATTATATCAATAAGAGCAGATACTGAGAATTACACCCAGTATACAGGACAGGAGAAGTGGGTACGTGGCTGTCCATAATACGAATAAGAGCAGATACTGAGACATACAGCCCCATTATACAGGACAGTTAGAAGTTGTCCTGTCAGTGTCCATATATACAGAATAAAGAGATACTGAGAATTTTACACCCAGTATACAGGAAAGAGATAGTGTACTGTGCAGTGTCCATATATCAGATAGGAGCAATACGGAGAATTACACCAGTATACAGGACAGAGAAGTGGTACTGTGCAGTGCCATATATACGAATAGAGCAGATACGGATAATACATCCAGTATACAGGACAGGAGAATTGTACTGTGCAGTGTCCATATATACAGACATAATAGCAGATACTGAGAATTACACCAGTATACAGACAAGAGATGTTTCTGTGCAGTGTCATATATACAGAATAAGAGCAGATACTGAGAATTACACCCAGTATACAGGACAGAGAGAAGTGATATGTGCAGTTGTCCATATATACAGAAAAAGAGATACTGAGAATTACATCACAAACATATACGGACAAGGAATGGTACGTGCAGTGTCCAATATACAGAATAAGAGCAGAAACTGAGAATTACACCCAGTATACAGGACAAGAAAGTGGTATCGTGCGGTGTCCATATATACAGATATGACAGATACTGAATTCAACCCAGTATACAGGACAGGAAGTGTACTGTGCATTCCATATATCAGGAAATAAGAGCACGATACTGGAATTACACCCAGTTACAGGACAGGAGAGTGATACTGTAGTGTCATATATACAGAATAAATTACTCACTAGTATTACCCGACCAGGAATTGGTACTGTGCGTGTCCATATATCAGATAAGGATGATATGACCTTTACGAATAATCCAGGTATACAGGACAAGAGAAGTGGTTGCTGCGCGTGTCCATGATAGTTACAGGATAATGTAGCACGATACTCGAGAATTACACCGAGTAACGGTACACGAAGTGGTGCTTGCATTTTGCAGTTTCCATATTACGAAGGTACAGAGCAGATACTCAGAAATTGACACCCAGTATACAGACAAGAGATGGCCTGGCAGTGGTCCATATTAAAGAAATAAGAAGCAGATACTGAAATTCTCACACGTATACAGGCAAGGGGGCCGGTTTTTCTAGACAACGTGGGCCCTGGTGCAAAACTAAAAGTGGGGCCGCCAAATAAAACTATTTTATGACCAGTCGCAGATCAGCAAGACAGGCGATCCTTAGTATGGTCAAACAAACTGTAATAGATGGGAGAATTTTATATGAGAGTAGGACTTAAATGAATTAGGGAGATTTAACTGGGCTCGCATGGTTGCTACCGGATAGCACTACAAACAAAACATCTTGCCGCGCTGGTCAACATCTGCAAAGCTTTGGTATGTTTCCCTCTGTGTCTGCGTGGGTTTTCACTCCGGGTCTCTGGGCTTTCCAATCCCACAGCCATAGGGGACAATCACAAAACCCTTAACTTTTATATTGGGAGAGGTGGGCTATATGTGTGCTTAGTAGGGTGAAAAAGTAGGAATTATTCATTGGGTAATGGTGACTACCATTTATGACAATAAGGCGGATAAAAAAGTTATGGAAATTAGGGTGAGGGAGTAATAAAGAAGGTAAGGCGTAGTGAGGGAGTCCAGGGGTGTGAGTCAAGGAGAAAGTCAAGGGCTGTAGGAGATGCGCGCTTAATGGTGGGGAACAATGGGGGTAACGTATAGTGCATGGGGGTAGATGCGTAAGGTAGCGAGGGGGTAGGGAAGCTCCAAAGAGCGTAGGGAAAGAGACGCCAGCTCAAAACTAGAGAGAAACAATGTTCTGCATCTCTTCTTCCCCTCCCGTCCCCTAACACTTTCAACACCCAACCAGAAACCCGATTACCAAGACAACAATACATCTGAAACAACTAATAAAAGCATATAGCAAAAGCTTTCTAAAATCACACGATGACAATCCCCCTCCTAACACAAGACAATACGAACACAATTTCTTCCCCAAAAAACAAGCTTGCTCAAAGTAATGAGCAAGAGCAAACGACTGGTGCCTCCTAAAAAAACAATGATATCGTATGCCTCCAGGCTTTTCTGATTGTATCCGCCATACAGGGCCTGGGAGTATGGTTTATCCCCGTAAAATTTGATCAAACAGTAAGTCTGTTTCCGTTCAAACATCTCCTAAATGTAAACATGGACATTTGTAATTTGCACAAAGTTTGCCCTATTTATAATTTCACATAATTCCACATACTATCCGCCTAAAACTGTAATCCTAGATATCCGATCCCCGCTTTTCAGCGAGATCCTTTTAGACATCACAAACCTGCAAATTGATAATAAAACAGAATAAAAAGTAAGGCGCCATAAAACCTATATAATTTTGAAAGCAGAACCTACCGGGCGATGCATTTGTGCATTAACATCTTCAAATTTCCTCTAAACGTATTACAAATCCGATACTTATATAAAGAATCGACTTCTTTCCTAAACAGGTAAGATGTGAGGAAGATCATACAGACCCCACAGGTGTAGATTCAACCAAAAATATGCAGCAAGGGACACTGCAGAAAATTCCACACACACAGATCTATCAATTGTCTGTTCCTTAACCCCTTAAGGGACGCAGCCATTTTTTGCTTAATAATGCCGACGCCCGATTTTTTTTGGATTCTGACTCTTGCGTCTCTGTTTATACGGGTTATAACTTTGACACTGTACTTATCAAAGTACGATTCTGAGGATTTTTTTTTTCCCCACCAATGTTGTCCTTCTTTTTGTGGAAATTTGGGTGCAATAAGTTTTGCATTTAATTTACAAAAAAAAAGAAATATGATAAATTTGTGTTGGAAATTTTGCCATTTTCGAAATTCAAAAGGCATTGCTTTTCAGGCAGATCGATTTACCACCTAAATAAGTTGGCTGAAAACATTTCCCATTGTCTACTTACTTTTCAAATTTCTGAAATGTCGGATAATTTATGTTTGATGTCACGACTCGGCTTACAAATAGAATATCGCTTTTTCCGGTTGTTCAGATTGACTGATTTTGGGGATAATTACAGTTTGGGAATGAAATTTTTACAATATTGTAAGATCAAAACCCCCCTATATAACCACCACCCATTTTTCAAATCTGCAAAAACTTGCAGAAGCAAATCTGTGGGGCACACCCTCAAGCTATCAGAAACAGCTTTTACGAAGATGGTTAACCAACCCCTTGAGATCTTCATAGTAATTTGAATCAAAATGGAGTGAAAATTTAAGAGAATGGTCCCATATTGGTTCCTTAATACTTCATTTTAGTAGACCCTAAAATTACCACATTTCCAAAAGATAAAAGAGAAAACCCCCATACCATTTTGTTCTGCAATTTCTTTCTTCCTGAGTACACAAGACCCCCCACACTGTGTCTGTGACTTGTTGTTATGGGGACAGCGAGCCTCGACGGGAATGATGTCGGCGGTTTTGAGGGGCTGATTTGTGTGCGTCTGTTCATCTCCAGGATTTTAGTTTGCCTCATTGGCCCCTTTTGGAGGCTATAAATTTCGCTTTTTTCCGTTATTGGGGGCCATGTGCTACTGCCATTTGTTTTGCGGGAGTGATATGCTTTTTCCCAATGTTAGCCATTTTGGGGTTGTATCACCTAGTGTGTTGACAATTTAGGAACGTTTATTGGGACAGAGTAGAAAGCATCATTCTGTTACTGTGGATTTTTTACTTTCCTTTTTTTTTTGTGTTTCACCGTATCGACTACTAATCGTGTTATCTTTATGTCTATGGGTCGATACTATACGGGGATACACAAACATGAAATCTATTTTCTTACAGTTTTCTAATTTGTCAAACAAACCCTAATGTGGGGAAAAATCTATCACTTTATGTATTGCTCTTTCTTCCAAGTGGCCATAACTTTTGTGTTACTTGGTTTGGTCTACGGAGCTGGTTGTGGCCTTTGTTTTGTTTTTGCAGGACATGTTGAACTGTTGCCCAGTAAGCATGTCACCGTTACATATGGTTTTTGTTGATCACTTTTATAGCATTTTTTTGTGGGGATTGAAAAGGTCAAAATCATAATTTTGGAGGGTTTCTAAACAGTTTTTTTTTACGGACAGTTTATCCGTGCTGTGTCGAATAATGTATTTACCTTTTATTCTACGGGTTGTACGGACGCGGTTATACTATATATGTGTGGTTTGTGGTATCTTTAGACTTATTTTATTGGAGTTATGTCCTCTTTATATGTTTTGGCGGGTTTGGATTGCAACTCTTTTAGTCATACTTATGCCTTTCGTAGTTAGTTCTTTATCCCCTCCAATCTCTCAAACGTGTCGTTTTAAGTTAGCTGACCATTTCTGTCTTTTGTATTGATTTTCTTCGTCGAACGACTCTTTAAATGCTTGTTATGCGGGGGAATTGGAAGGCTTGGTCTTATTTCTGTTAGTTTCTTTTTTTGTGTTTTATGGTGTTTTTTTTTTACTTTTTCACTTTTAATACCATGAGTGGACACTGGAAGATAGCGAAGTCTTCTTCTGATTGCTCTTCATGCATTGGATAATCATTCTGCAATACTTGCATGTATTCAGAGTACTTAATCAAGTGTCGAGGGCCTATACACTCATCGGCGGCACTGTGCCAACAGAGCTTACTATCCGCGCTCCCTATTTGTCAGACACGCTGTGTTGCTCACAGACCGGCCAGCTCTTTACTGGCACACTCTTGCACGCTTTAGTCGTGGCCTAAGGCCCAGGAACAAGCGAGAGAATGCTGGGGTCACAGACTCGGACCCCGAGTTACTATAGCAAGTCGTGATCGGCGCAGCGCGGGCCGACAAACGGTTCCGTGAGGGGCCATAAAATCAAGCTTGTGCGAAATGATTCCCCCAGATACATGGTTAGATGCCGCGTGGCTCACAGCTGCTGACCGCCGGCATCTTAACGGGAGTTTAACGAAAAAGCACCCGCGATCGGAAACAACCCGATCGCGGGGGTGTTCCACTTAGGGATTCCGAGGGGCGGGGTGGAGATATCAGTCCCAGCCGCCCCCCTTCTTTCGCCGATGCCGGTGTCGGGGGGGGGCAAGATGGTGGGGGCCCCGGGGCTCGAGCCCCGGGAGCCCCGCCTATAATCCGGCCCTGACCGTATATACTGGAGTATAAGCCGACCTGAGTATAAGCCGAGGTATCGAATCACAAAAAACTGGGAAAACCCATTGACTTAAGTATACGCCGAAGGTGGGAAATGCATTGGTCACAGCCCCCCCCCCATTATATAACCGGCCAACTCCTGTAGTATATAGCCTACCAGCCCCTGTAGTACATAGCCTGCCAGCTCCTGTAGTATTTAGCCTGCCAGCCCCTGCATTATATAGCCAGCCTGCTGTTCCTGTAGTATATAGCCTGCCAGCGCCTGTAGTATATTTTTTTTTTTAGAGTTGACAACATGTTTATTGATCATTCAACAGAAAACATAAATTAATTCATATAGAACAACAATCTTATAGTTAGTTACTACTTATTACAGCAAATCTTTCCGTTAGTTACTACTTATTCCAGTGTAGCGATGAATCGACATTATTTCTTAAACATGAAAATGTCAATAGATACATTGTGGAGGAAAAATCCTCCCTTCATCGTACTTCTCCTAATACTTAAATACTTAAATATGGCACATGTTTATCCGAGTCCCAGATAGAGTGGAGGTCATGTGATGGTCTGTTGGGGTTGCTTTGGTGCTGGTAAAGTGGGAGATTTACACAAGGTCAAAGGGATTTTGGAATCAAGCAAGGTTATCAATGTCCATATTCAGAATAGAGCAGATACTGAAACAAATACACCCAGTATGACGAGAGACAGGTGAGACAGGGTACTGTGCATGTGTCCATATATAAGAGAATAAGGAGCAGATACTGAGGAATTCACCCCAGTATACAGGACAGGAGGAGAAGTGTACTTGTGCAGTGTTCCTTATATACAGAATAGAGTCGATATGAGAATTACACCCCAGTATTACAGAGGACAAGAGAAGTGGTACAGTCAGTGTCCATATATACAGAATAAGAGGAGATATAGAGATTTACAAACCCATATACAGGAAGGAGAAAGTGGTACTGTCAGTGTCCATATATAGAGATATAGAAGCAGGATACTGAGAGTTCAATCCAGTAATACAGGACAAAGAAGGTGGTTACTGTCAGTGTCAATATATACGAATACAGAGGAGATACGAGAATTCAACCCAGTTACAGGACAAGAGAAGTGGGGTACCTTGTGCCATTGTACATATATACAGGATAACGAGGCAGATATACGAGAATTACACACAACGCCAATACAGGACAAGAGAAGTGTGTACTGTGCGAGTGCCCACATATACAGCATAAATGCAGATACTGAATTACACCATCTGTATACAGGACAAGAGAAGTGGTCTGTGCAGTGTCCATATATACAGAATAAGTAGCAGATACTGAGAATTACATCCAGTATTACAGGACGCGGAAGAAAGTGTAACGTGCTGCTGTCCATATATACAGAATAAGAGCAGATACTGGAATTACAACCAGTAATACAGGACAAGAGAAGTGTACTGTGCAGTGTCCTATAACACGAATAAGAGTCAGATACTGAGAATTCACCTAGTATCAGGGCACTACAGCTGAGAAGGTGGTACTTGGGGTGGATGTCCTGATATACAGAAGGTAAGGCAGCAGATACTGGGAAATACGTGGCCATGTTACAGGGACTGGAGAAGTTGGTACGTGCAGTGTCCATCATATCCAGAATAAAAGAAAAAACAAATCTGAGGAATTACATCCAGTATAAGGTCCAAGGAAGTGGTACTGTGCAGTATCATATATACGCAAATAAGAGCAGATCTGAGAATTACACCCAGTTACAGGCCAGAGAAGTGGTAACTGTGCAGTGTCATATATACAGATAAGAGCAGATACTGAGAATTCACCCAGTATACAGGACAGGAGAAGGTGACTATGGCAAGTGTCCTATATACAGAATAAGAGCAGATACTGAGAATTCCACCCAGTATTCCAGGACAAGAAAGTGGTACGTGGAGTGTCCTATATAAGATAAGAGACGATACTGAGAATTTACACCCATATACAGGACAGGAGAAGTGTACTGTGCAGTGTCCATATATACAGAATAAAAGTAAAATACCTGAGATTACATCCAGTTTACAGGCCAAGAGAAGTGGTATGTGCAGTGCCATATATACAGAAATAAGGGCAGATACTGAGAATTACATCCAGTATACAGGACAGGAGAAGTGGTACTGTGCATGTAACATATCACGGAATAAGAAGGCCGATACTGAGCATTTATACACCCAGTATCAGGACAGAAGAGAATAGGTACTGTTCCAGTGTCCATATATAAGAAATAAGAGCAGAACTGAGAATTACAACCCAGATAACAGTACAGGAACAGTGGTACTGTTGCAGTGTCCATTATACAGAATAAGAGCGATAAGAGAAATTACAACCCGTTACAGGACAGGAGAAGTGGTACTGTGGCGTGTCCCATTACTATACGAACAAAAAAATAGAGCAGATACTGGATTACACCCAGTATACAGGACGGAGAAGTGGTACTGTGCAGTGTCCATCAATACAGACATAAAGAAAATACGGAATTACATCCAGATACAGCCAAGAGAGTAAGGTACTGTTCAGTATCCATAGATACAGAATTAACGAGCATATACTCGAGGGAATTACAACCCAGTATACGGACAGAGAAGTGGTATGTGCAGTGTCCACTATATAAACAGGATAAGAGAGTATACTGCGAATTAAACACCCAGTATACAGGACAGGAGAAGTGGTACTATTCAGTGTCCATAATATACAGAAACAGAGCAATCTGAGAATTACACCCAGTATACAGGACAAGAGAAGTGGGTACTGTGGAGTGTCCATATATACAGCATTAAGAGCAGATAACGAGAATTACCACCCTATACAGGACAGGAGATGAGTGGTACTGTTGTCAGTGTCCAATACTACAGAAAAACAGAAAATACTGGATATTACATCCAGTATACAGGCCAAGAAGTGGTACTGTGCAGGTCCATATATGTACAGATAAGAGCAGGATACTGAGAATTACACCCAGTAACCTACAAGAGAACTTGGTACAGTGCAGTGTCCATTATACAGAATAAGGGGCAATCTGAGAATACATCAGTATACAGGACAAGGAGAAGTGGGTATGTGCGTGTACATATCTACAGAATAAGAGCATATACTGAAATTACTCCAGTATAACAGGAAAAGAGAGAGTGGTACTGTGCAGTGTCCCATATATACAGAATAAGAGCAGATACTGAAATTACACCCGTATACAGGACAGAAGAAGATGGTACTGTGCAGTGGTCATATATACAGATATAGAGCAGATACTGAGAATTACATCCAGTAATAACAGGACAGGAGAAGTGGTACTGTTGCAGTGTCCATATACAGAATAAGAGCAGATACTGAGAATTAACACCAGTATAACAGGACAATAGAAGTGGTACTGTGTGCAGGTCTTACATATACAGAATAGAGCAGATACTGAGAATTACACCCAGTATACAGGACAAGAGAAGTGGTACTGTGCAGTGTCCATATATACAAATAAGAGCAGAACTGAGAATTACACCCAGTATAAGGGCAAGAGAATGGTACTGGCAGATCCATAATACAGAATAAGAGCAGATACTGAGAATTACAAACCGTATAAGGGACAAGATGAAGTGGTACTGTGCAGTGTCCATATATAACAGATAAGAGCAGATACTGAGAATTACATCCAGTATACAGGACAAGGAAGTGGTACTGGGAGTGTCCATATATACAGAATAAGAGCAATACTGAGAATTACCCCAGTATAAAGGGACAGAGATAGAAGTGGTACTGTGCAGTATCCATATATACAGAATAAGAGCAGATACTGAGAATTACACCAGTATACAGGACAAGAGAAGTGGTATGCGTGCAGTGTCCATATACAAGATAGAGCAAATTACTGAGAATTACCACCCGTATCAGGACAAGAGAAGTGGTACTGTGCAGTGTGCCATATATACAGAATAAGAGCAGATTACTGAAAATTAACACCAGTATACAGGACAGGAGAAGTGGTACTGTGCGTGTCCTATATACAGAATAAGAGCAGAACTGAGTAATTACATCCATATCCAGGACAAGAAGATGGTACTGTGCGTGTCCATATATACAGAAAAGACAGATACTGAGAATTACACCCAGTACAGGGACAGGAGAAGTGGTCTGTGCAGTGTCCATATATACAGAATAGAGCAGATACTGAGATTACACCCAGTATACAGGGACAGGAGAAGTGGTACGTGCTGTGTCCATTATATCAGAATAAGAGCAGTACTGAGGAATTAACCCAGTATACGGACAGAGAAATGGTACAGTGCAGTGTCCATATACAGAATAAGAGCAGATACTGAGAATTACACCCAGTATCAGGACAGGAGAAGTGGTATCGTGCAGTGTCCATAGTATACAGAATAAGAGCGATAACTGAGAATTACACTCCAGTAATACAGACCATGAGAAGTGGTACATGTGCAGTTGTCCATATATACAGAATAAGAGGATACTGAGATTACACCCAGTAAACAGGACAGAGAAAGTGGTACTGTTGCAGTGTCCCTTATATCTATAAGACAGATACTAGATATTACATCCAGGATACGGACAAGAGAAAGTGGTACTGTGCAGCTGTCCAATATATACAAGAATAAGAGCAGATACTGAGCATACACCAGTATACACGGACAGGAGAGTGTACTGGCAGTGTCCATATTAATACAGTATAAGAGCAGATACTGAGAATTACCCCTATACAGGACAGGGAGAAGTGGTCTGTGGCAGTGTCGATGATACGGATAAGAGCAGATACTGAGAATTACATCCAGTACTAGGACAGAGAAGTGGTACGCTTGGTTGTCCATATATACAGAAATAAGGAAGATACTGGAGAATTACAATCCATATACAGGAAGGCAAGGTGTTACTGGCAGTGTCCATATATAAGAATAAGAGGCAGCTACTGAGAAGTACATCCAGATACAGGACAGGAGACGTGAGTACTGTGCAGTGTCCATATATACAGGAAAGAGCGATACTGAGAATTACACCAGTATACAGGACAGGAGAAGTGGTACTGGTGCAGTGTCATTATATAAGAATAAGAGCAGATACTGAGAATTACATCCAGTATACAGGCAATAGGAAGTGTTACTGTGCAGTGTAAATATATACAGGAATAAGAGCAGATACTGAGGAATTACACCCAGTAGTACAGGACAGGAAGAAGGGTACTGTGCAGTGTAAGATATCGAAAAGGACAGATACTGAGGAATTACACCCAGTCTAAGGACAGGAGAAGTGGTACATGTGCAGGGTCCCTATTATAAGGATAAGAGCAGATTCTAAGAATTACATCCAGTTATACAGGACAAGAAAAATGGTACTGTGCCGTGCCCATATATACAGAATAAGACAAGATACTGAGAAATTACATCCAGTATACAGGACAGGAGAAGTCGGTAACTGTTGCAAGTGTCCATAATATACTGGATAAGAGAAGATGCTGAGAATTACATCACGGCCACTTTGATTTTAGTACACAATGCTGCGTAGTAACGGGTTGGACCCCTTTGCCTTCGGAACTGCCTCTAATTCTCATGGAATAGATTCAACAAGGGCTGGAAGCATTCCTCAGAGATTTTGGTCCATATTGACATGATGCATCACAAGTTGCCACAGATTGTCGGCTGCACATCCATGATGCGAATCTCCCGTTCCACCACATCCCAAAGTGCTCTATGTTTGAGAATGGGGACTGTGGATGCCATTTGAGTACAGTGACATCATTTCATGCCTTCCCACTTAACACCTACCCCACTTATCACTAACCTGCGACTTTCTACTCTCACCCCGGCTTTTAAACTTAAACCCCCCATCCTCCCCTCTTCACCCATTTCTCTCTTCCGCACATCCACCCTCCCCTCTCACCTCCGTTTTCCTTCAAGATCCCCTCAACCACTCCTCCCCTCTCTTCTATCTTTTTTTCCTCAACCCGTTTCCCGCTTCAAGAAACCAGTCTGAGAGGATTCCAGCTTTATGGACCATGCGCGCATTATCATGCTGAAGTCGCAATCAGATGTGGGTAACATTGTGGTCAATAAAGGGATGGGACATGGTCAGCCAACAATAAAACCTCAGGTAGGCTGTGGCGTGGCAACACTGCGCAATTGGTACCAAGGGCCAAAAGAGTGCCAAAGAAAAATTTCCCAACACCATGACACCACCACCACCAGCTGAACCATTGATACAAGGCAGGATGGATCCATGCTTTCCTGTTGTTGACGCCCAAATTATGACCCTCCATCCGAATATCGCAGCAGAAATCGAACTCCATCAGAAAGTCACACGTTTCAATTGTCTACTGTCCATTCGATTGAACTTGTGCAATGTAAGCCTCAGTTTACTGTTATTAAGCTGAAAGGAGTGGGCACCCGGTTGGTCTTCTGTGCTGTAGCCCATCTGCCTCAAAAGTTCGACGTCCGTGCGCTTACGAGATGCTCTTCTGCCTCCTACCGTGGTTGTAACGGGGTGGCGATTTGAGTCCACTGTGCCGTGCTATCAGCTAATCGTTGTCCATTCCTCTGGACCCTCTGGCATCAATCAAGGCATTTCCGCCCAACAGAACTGCCGCACTCACTGGCTGTTTTTTCTTTATAGGCCATTTCTTTGTAAACCCTAGAGAGGGTTGTGGCTGTCGAAAATCCCAGTAGATTCAGCAGTTTCTGAAACACTCAGACCAGCCATTCTGGCACCAACACCATGCCATGTTCAAAGGCCACTCAATCACCTTCTTCCCCATACTGATGCTTGATTGAACTGCAGGAGTGTTCTTGTCCATGTCTACATGCCTAAAGGCACTGAGTTGCCGCCATGTGATGGGCGATTAGAAAGTAAGTGTTAACGAGCAGTTGAGACAGGTGTACCTAATAAAGTGGGCAGGTGAGTGTATTATTCGTCGGTCTGCACTACCAACAAGTGCAACAAAAAGGGCGATAACCCATCCCAGGGCGGCGATAGTCTCCGGAGGTTGTGACTGCTAACCCAAGCCATGCAGCGTCTAATAGACAAAGCAGCTACAGCCCTTCGTGTGCGGTCTCCCTTCGTACCTACAGATACGAAAGACACATTCAAAAAGATAAGGATCAACATTCACGCTGGTGTTTTATCGCCAGCCTGGGATGTTGAATCCTGTATTTTTAGCAACAGTGCCATCAGGCCTCGCAGGGTTGCCTATTTATAAATACGAAGGGATCAATTTAGGAGAGACATAACGTTTTTTGTTGAAGCTTTAAACTTTGTCTCACACCAATTATTTTTTGTTCGGGGTTCCTTCTACCAACCAAGTTGTTTAGAGGAAGGCAATGGGGGCGACCTGTGCGCCTCAATGCACAACCTATTTCTTGGATGGTGGGAGGATACAGTCGTTTTTCTGGGAGTCATGTACCAAATACACCAACACATAGTTGTACTGGGGAAGTACATGATGATGTGCAATTTTTTTTTCTGGGAGGGTGATGAAAACATCTTCTTTGGAGGAATTCGCACAGTACTCAATACCAATAAACTGCAGAAAATTTACATCAGAGATCAACGATACCCAGAATCAACTTCCGGATCTCACCATCCATGATGATCCACAACGGACATCTTAGGACTGACATTTAACGAAAGACGACATCATACAAATAACTACTTCAATGGCATAGTCTGGGCTGCCACAATCTTTGAAAACTGATATACATATCGGCCAGTATTAAGAGCGCGTTTAGAAAAGGCTCTGACAAAAGTCATCTTTTTAAGAGGGGAATGCGACACCCTCTATCAGAGATTAGAAGCCGAGGGATACCCTACTTAAAAAATCCTCTATAAGGCATATGCCCAAGCCAAAACATGCGGAGAGAAACACATTTTCAAGGATAAACAACAACAAAATCCACACAGCAGTTATTAGATGTTATCGGCACAACGACACTATGCCGAAACGATTATTTTTAAAAAGTCATGGGTAGTATGGCCATACTCACAGCGGAATCCGGACCGAGTATAGACTAAGTGATTGGACGGACAAGTACTTATCGTCGAGGTCTAATCTCCAAAAACTCCTTGACACCGTCACTTTCAGCGAAACCTTCAAATACAAACTCAAAGACCCATGACACAACCCTGGCTCTTTCCCCTGTGGTTCCTGTGCCTTTGGGCCCGTTTTGCATAGAACTAAATATTTGTGAACCCGGCTAACGGTGTACCACATAATTAGGCACTTCCTGAACTGCAGAAGCACAGCAGTTGTTTATGTGCACAATGCACTTGCCCACCGTATTTACGTGGGCAAAACACAGCCAACAATACGGAGGAGAATATACAGTCACATTAGCTCCATTAACAAACTAGTAAAGGAAAATCCTATTTCCAGACACATAAGATTACACATGGAGGCAAGACAGCATAATTAAAATTCTGGGCCGCGATCAGCGTCCAGAATGGACCGCGTCAAGGAAATAGCGATCGCAACTCTACAAATGGAAGCTAGAGATGGATTTTTACCAGATGAGTCTGTAAGCCCAAAGGCCTGAATTGAAGGTTTACCTTCTCCGCATATTTATAAGGAAAGGAATATATCGAGCATACAGCTTTTTCAGCATCAATCCATCTCTCTACACTCTTTAAGAAAATAATAAATTATATATTTGAATATCTGTGACTAGCTATTACTACAATGCTTTATGACGATAACTACCCTGTCTCCCTTCTCTGCCTATGATTTTAATAATACTTAACTTCTCACGAAATCTAATAAAAATTGGCCCATTATGGCCAATAATTTCTATGTTCACTTTTCTCGCTTAGGTCCAATTCTAACTTCACTCTAAACTTAAGGCAATAATACACATTTTTATCGATGCATCATTCATTCCCTTATCTTATATTCTCAAAGCCGCTGCCCCGTGGCATGCATGAACTATGTATTGCCTTTAAAATATCCCAGCCCACATATGGGAACCAGTGTTTGTAGATGGTACATTGGCACCAATTTTTAATCACCCACTTAAACATACATCTTGCTATTACCATGGGTAATGGCTCTCTCGCGAGGCAAGCCCAGCTGTCTTTACACCACTGCATATACCATCTATGTACTCTCGATAGCAGTATATCACATGGGTTCATATCTGCCCATATATCGACTTGGACAAAGTTCCCGCTATGTCCACCAAGTCCCGAAGCATGCGCTGTTTCAACCACGCATCCTGCTTACTAAATTCTAAGTTAGGAGCATGCGCATACTTGCGCTGCTCCGATGACAATAAATATTGTTATGTCAGCTGAATAGTCAGCTGCATCATGTATAGCCTGCCCTGTTTACAAAATATCGGAACGTCATTTCCAAGTCATGTATGCCACCCCCATAGGGCGTCCATCACCATCGGGAACCTATGCCACCCTCTCTGGAGCTTTTATGATCCTTCTTTTCTTAAGGCCCTTGGAATGGTAAGTTCGGGAGGGTTTTTTCTTAAATGTTCGGCATTGTCTCGACGTGACACTAATAGCCTACCACTGATGAAGCCAGTTGCTGGTGAAAAACATGTCGGGGGGGCTTTGGGTATAAACTCTTTTTAATCAGCAGTACAGAGCTCTGCGTCAATTCACAGCATACAACGAGCTAGCTGCATTTCTCAGCTGTTGTAGCATGTGTGACTAATAGAAACTCCAATTTATTCCAATAGGACTCCTGCTGTGTGTATGGGCTATGTCATTTTATATGACTAAACCACATACACTTGTAGGGGGTTAGTAGCAATTGGTCTCTTAACTGTGGCCCGAAATGAAGATCAGTGAGACGCCTAATGGAATCTAGTAGCATAAAACCTCTGTAAGATTGTTGGAAAGGGCGATATCTGTCACAATATCCTAGACAAAGCTACCACAAAGAACCCCGAATCCTGTAGATTCAGCGGAAGTCTATCACAGTGCTTCCTATGCCAAAATATACCCATGTGAAAAACCCGATACACGAATTTTGATGATGTCATGTGATATAATAGTAAGTGAGTGAATACTCTCATTGACAATGAGCCTACTCTCTGTGTTTTTAATCATCAACTCTCAAAGCGATTTGCAGTAATGGTTCCACAATTTTGTCTTTTTGATTTGCATTAAATAAAAGTGACGTTTTACAACAAGACATTACATTTTTCTGTGCGGATATGGGTATTCTTTCTGCCAAAGGCAGTTTTTGTGTAATTCTGTGTAATAACTACCCTGCCGCGACAATGGCCATTGTTTGTATATAACCATACTTGTCACCAGCAAGAGAAGACAGGGGAGTCGAGGTTTTTATGAACCTGGGTCTTGGTACAGTCTGTAGTTGGTAGAAGGGAACTGGCAGGTATGGTCCCAAAAAAGACTTGAGGGTCCGCACAAGATCCTATAAGCTCTCGCTATGGGGATTTTACTCCTCATTCATTACAATGTGCTGATAGCACATTGTAATGAATGGGTTAAAACGAGACAGCTTCGGGCCTTCGTGAGACCCAAAGCTGTCATGGCAACGGATCACCGCTCCCCATTGCCGGCGGCGATCGCCGTGAAAACACCCGCGATCGTTGCTAGCACCGATCGCGGGTGTTACCGGTAAGCCTTTGCTGCAATATGCAGCAAAGACTTACCGGCTATGGAGAGGGCTTGGCCCGCGAGCCCTCTCCACGCACCGGGACCGGGAAGGGGTTAAGGCCCAGTGACCTCTAGATATGCCAGTGGTTGTTTAATTTAGTTTTAATATATTGTAGGGGGTAATAATAGACATTGTTTTAAAATATTTTATCTGAGACTGGTTAATAAAAGGAATAGATTAATATGGGAAAAAGAACACAGACATTGGACGGAGGAAGATTGGAAAAAAGTGTTATGGACCGAAAAATCTAAGTTTGAGGTGTTTAGATCACACAGAAGAACATTTGTGAGACGAAGAACAACTGAAAAGATGCTGGAAGATGCCTGACGCCATCTGTCAAGCGTAGTGGAGGTCATGTGATGGTCTGGGGTTGCTTTGGTGCTGGTAAAGTGGGAGAATTACACAAGGTCAAAGGGATTTGGAATAAGCAAGGTTATCACTGTCCATATGTTCAGAATAAGAGCAGATACTGAAAATTACACCCAGTATACAGGACAGGAGAAGTGGTACTGTGCAGTGTCCATATATAGAGAATAAGAGCAGATACTGAGAATTACACCCAGTATACAGGACAGGAGAAGTGGTACTGTGCAGTGTCCTTATATACAGAATAAGAGCAGATACTGAGAATTACACCCAGTATACAGGACAAGAGAAGTGGTACAGTGCAGTGTCCATATATACAGAATAAGAGGAGATACTGAGAATTACACCCAGTATACAGGACAGGAGAAGTGGTACTGTGCAGTGTCCATATATACAGAATAAGAGCAGATACTGAGAATTACATCCAGTATACAGGACAAGAGAAGTGGTACTGTGCAGTGTCCATATATACAGAATAAGAGGAGATACTGAGAATTACACCCAGTATACAGGACAAGAGAAGTGGTACTGTGCAGTGTACATATATACAGGATAAGAGCAGATACTGAGAATTACACCCAGTATACAGGACAAGAGAAGTGGTACTGTGCAGTGCCCACATATACAGAATAAGAGCAGATACTGAAAATTACACCCTGTATACAGGACAAGAGAAGTGGTACTGTGCAGTGTCCATATATACAGAATAAGAGCAGATACTGAGAATTACATCCAGTATACAGGACAGGAGAAGTGGTACTGTGCTGTGTCCATATATACAGAATAAGAGCAGATACTGAGAATTACACCCAGTATACAGGACAAGAGAAGTGGTACTGTGCAGTGTCCATATATACAGAATAAGAGCAGATACTGAGAATTACACCCAGTATACAGGACAAGAGAAGTGGTACTGTGGAGTGTCCATATATACAGAATAAGAGCAGATACTGGGAATTACACCCAGTATACAGGACTGGAGAAGTGGTACTGTGCAGTGTCCATATATACAGAATAAAAGAAAATACTGAGAATTACATCCAGTATACAGGCCAAGAGAAGTGGTACTGTGCAGTATCCATATATACAGAATAAGAGCAGATACTGAGAATTACACCCAGTATACAGGACAAGAGAAGTGGTACTGTGCAGTGTCCATATATACAGGATAAGAGCAGATACTGAGAATTACACCCAGTATACAGGACAGGAGAAGTGGTACTATGCAGTGTCCATATATACAGAATAAGAGCAGATACTGAGAATTCCACCCAGTATACAGGACAAGAGAAGTGGTACTGTGGAGTGTCCATATATACAGAATAAGAGCAGATACTGAGAATTACACCCAGTATACAGGACAGGAGAAGTGGTACTGTGCAGTGTCCATATATACCAGAATAAAAGCAAATACTGAGAAAATACTCCAGTTACAGGCCAAGAAGGAAGTGGTACAATGTGCAGTGTCCATATATACAGAAATAAGGGCAGATACTGAGATTACACCTCAGTATACAGGGAGGAGAAGTGGTACTGGCAGTGTCATTACATACAGAATAAGAGGCAGATACTGGGAATTTAACACCCAGTATCAGGGCAAGAGAGAGAGAGGTACTTTCCGTGTCCATATCTACAAGAAAAAGAGAGCAGAACTGAGAATTAACACCAGTAACAGGTACAGGAGAAGTCAGATAGTAAGTGTGCAGTGTACCATATATACAGGATTAGCACAGATAAGAGATTCACCAGTTACAGGACAGGAGAAGTGTTGTGGCGTGTCCCATTATATACAGAATAAACAAAAAAGAGCAGGTACTGAGAATTACACCCAGTATACAGGGACAGGGAGAAGTGGTACTGTGCAGTGTCCGATCATAAGAAAAAGAGGAAATCTGAGAATTAACCAGATACAGGCCAAGGAGAATGGTACTGTGCAGTGCATCCATATGATACAGAATTAAGAGCAGATACTGAGAATTAACCCAGTATACAGGACAAGAGAAGTGGTAATGTGCAGTGTCCATATATACAAAAACAGGATAAGGAGATACTGGAATTACACCCAGTATACAGGACAGGAGAAGTGGTACTTTGCAGTGTCCATATATACAGAATAGAGCAGATACTGAGAATTACACCCAGTATACAGGACAAGAGAAGTGGTACTGTGAGTGTCCATATATACAGATAAGAGCGATAACGAGAATTACACCCAGTATACAGGACAGGAGAAGTGGAGTGGTACTGTGCAGGGTCCATATATACAGAAAAACAGAAAATACTGAGAATTACATCCAGTATACAGGCAAGAGAAGTGGTACTGTGCAGAGTGTCCATATATTACGATAAGAGCAGGATACTGAGAATTAACCCAGTATACAGACAAGAGAAGTGGTACGTGCAGTGTCCATATACAGAATAAGAGAGGCAGATCTGAGAATACACAGTATACAGGACAAGAAGAGAAGTGTACTGTGCAGTGTCCACATATACAGAATAAGAGCAGATACTGAGAATTACTCCAGTATACAGGAAAAGAGAGGGGTCTGTGCAGTGTCCATATATACAGAATAAGGCAGATACTGAGAATTACACCCAGTATACAGGACAGGAAGAAGTGGTACTGTGCAGTGTCATATATACAGAATAAGAGCGAGATAATGAGAATTACATCCAGTAAACAGGACAGAGAAGTGGTACTGTGCAGTGTCCAATATACAGAATAAATAAGAGCAGATACTGAGAATTACACCAGTATAAAGACAACTAGAGAAGTGGTTACTTGTGCTGTAGGTCGTATATATAGGCGAATAACGAAGCAGATACTGAGAATTACACACAGTAGTACAGACAAGAGAAGTGGGGTACTGTGCCGTGATCCATATATACAAATAAGAGCAGAACTGAGAATTACACCCAGTATACAGGGCAAGAGAAGTGGTACTGGCAGATCCATATATACAGAATAAGAGCAGATACTGAGAATTACACACCAGTATACAGGGACAGAGAAGGGGACGTGGTACTGGCAGTGTCCATATATACAGGATAAGAGCAGATACTGAGAATTACATCCAGTTACCAGGACAAGAAGTGGTACTGGTGGAGTGTCCATATATACAGAATAAGAGCAATACTGAGAATTCACCCCGTATACAGGACAAGAGATAGAAGTGGTTACTGTGCAGTTTCCATTTACAGAATAAGAGCAGATACTGAGAATTACACCAGTATACAGGACAAGAGAAGTGGTATGTGGCAGTGTCCATAATACAAGAATAGAGCAGATATGAGAATACCACCCAGTATACAGGACAAGAGAAGTGGTACTGTGCAGTGTCCATATATACAGAATAAGAGCAGATACTGAAAATTACACCAGTAACAGGACAGGAGAAGTGGTACTGTGCAGTGTCCATATATACAGAATAAGAGCAGAACTGAGATTACATCCGTATACAGGACAGGAGAAGTGGTACTGTGGTGTCCATATATACAGATAAGAGAAGATACTGAGAATTACACCCAGTATACAGGACAGGAGAAGTGGTCTGTGCAGTGTCCATATATACAGAATAGAGCAGATACTGAGAATTACACCAGTATACAGGACAGGAGAAGTGGTAGTGCGTGTCCATTATACAGAATAAGAGCAGATACTGAGAATTAAACCCAGTATACAGGACAGAGAAATGGTACGTGCAGTGTCCATTTACAGAATAAGAGCAGATACTGAGAATTACACCCAGTATACAGGGCAGGAGAAGTGGTACATGTGCAGTGTCCATAATACAGAATAAGAGCAGATACTGAGAATTACACCCAGTATACAGGACAGGAGAAAGTGGGTACTGTGCAGTGTCCATATATACAGAATAAGAGAGATACTGAGAATTACACCCAGTATACAGGACAGGAGAAGTGGTACTGTGCAGTGTCCCTATATACAGAATAAAGACAGATACTGAGAATTACATCCAGATACCGGAAAGAGAAAGTGGTACTGTGCAGTGTCCATATATACAGAATAAGAGCAGATACTGAGACATACAACCAGTATACAGGACAGGAGAAGTGTTACTGTGCAGTGTCCATATATACAGGATAAGAGCAGATACTGAGAATTACACCCATATACAGGACAGGAGAAGTGGTACTGTGCAGTGTCTAATACAGAATAAGAGCAGATACTGAGAATTACATCCAGATACAGGACAAGAGAAGTGGTACTGGCGTGTCCATTAACAGAATAAGAGAGATACTGAGAATTACAACCAGTATACAGGACAGGAAGAGTGTTACTGTGCAGTGTCCATATATACAGAATAAGAGCAGTACTGAGAATACATCCAGTATACAGGACAGGAGAAGTGGTACTGTGCAGTGTCCATATATACAGGATAAGAGCAGATACTGAGAATTACACCAGTATACAGGACAGGAGAAGTGGTACTGTGCAGTGTCATTATATAAGAATAAGAGCAGATACTGAGAATTACATCCAGTATACAGGACAATAGAAGTGTACTGTGCAGTGTATATATACAGAATAAGAGCAGATACTGAGAATTACACCCAGTATACAGGACAGGAAGAAGGGTACTGTGCAGTGTCAAATACGTAAAAGGACAGATACTGAGAATTACACCCAGTATACAGGACAGGAGAAGTGGTACTGTGCAGTGGTCCCATTATACAGGATAAGAGCAGATCTAAGAATTACATCCAGTATACAGGACAAGAAAAATGGTACTGTGCCGTGCCATATATACAGAATAAGACAGATACTGAGAATTACATCCAGTATACAGGACAGGAGAAGTGGTACTGTGCAGTGTCCATATATACTGGATAAGAGCAAGATGCTGAGAATTACACTCACGGCCACTTTATTTAGGATACAGACAATGCTGCTAGTAACGGGTTGGACCCCCTTTGCCTTCGAACTGCCTCAATTCTCATGGCAATAGATTCAACAAGGGCTGGAAGCATTCCTCAGAGATTTTGGTCCATATTGACATGATGCATCACACAGTTGCCCAGATTGTCGGCTGCACATCCATGATGCGAATCTCCCGTTCCACCACATCCCAAGAGATGCCTATGATTGAGATATGGGGACTGGGATGCCATTTGAGTACAGTGACCATTTGACCTCATATGTCTATCAGTTCAATGAAACCTCAGTCTTGAATCAGTTCAAGAAACCAGTCTGAGATGATTCCAGCTTTATGGACCATGCGCGCATTATCATGCTGAAGTCGCAATCAGATGTGGGTAACATTGTGGTCAATACAAGGATGGGACATGGTCAGCAACAATACTCAGGTAGGCTGTGGCGTGCAACACTGCCAATTGGTACCAGAGGGCCAAAAGAGTGCCAAGAAAATATTCCCCAACACCATGACACCACACCACCAGCTGAACCATTGATACAAGGCAGGATGGATCCATGCTTCCTGTTGTTGAGCCCAAATTCTGACCCTACCATCCGAATATCGCAGCAGAAATCGAACTCCATCAGAAGTCAACGTTTTTCAATATTCTACTGTCCAATTTCGATGAACTTGTGCTAATTGTAGCCTCAGTTTCTGTTTTAGCTGAAAGGAGTGGCACCCGGTGTGGTCTTCTGCTGCTGTAGCCCATCTGCCTCAAAGTTCGACGTACTGTGCGCTTCAGAGATGCTCTTCTGCCTCCTACCTGGTTGTAACGGGTGGCGATTTGAGTCCACTGTGCCTTTCTATCAGCTAATCAGTTGTCCATTCCTCTGGACCTCTGGCATCAACAAGGCATTTTCGCCCAACAAACTGCCGCTCACTGGATGTTTTTTCTTTATCGGACCATTCTTGTAAACCCTAGAGAGGGTGTGGCGTGAAAATCCCAGTAGAATTAGCAGTTTCTGAAACACTCAGACCAGCCTTCTGGCACCAACAACCATGCCATGTTCAAAGGCACTGCAATCACCTTCTTCCCCATACTGATGCTTGATTGAACGCAGGAGTTGTTCTGTCCATGTCTACATGCCTAAATGCACTGAGTTGCCGCCATGTGATGGGCTGATTAGAAAGTAAGTGTTAACGAGCAGTTGGACAGGTGTACCTAAAAAGTGGGCGGTGAGTGTATTTCGTAGTCTGCACTACCAAAAGTGCAACAAAGGGCGAATACCCATCCCAGGGGGACGATAGTCTCCGGAGGTGTGACTGCTAACCCAGCCATGCAGCGTCTACATAGACAAGCAGCTACAGCCCTTCGCTGTGCGGTCTCCCTTCGTACCTACAAGATACGAAAGACACATCAAAAAGATACAGGATCAAACATTCACGCTGGTGTTTTAATCGACACAGCCTGGGATGTTGAATCCTGTATGCAACATGCCATCAGGCCTCGCGGGTTGCCTATTTCTCAAATACGAAGGGGATACAATTAGAGAAATAACGTTTTTTGTTGAAGCTTTAAACTTGTGTCTCACACCAATTATTTTTTGTTCAGGGGTTCCTTCTACCACCAAGTGTTAGAGGAAGGCAATGGGGGCGACCTGTGCGCCTCAATGCAAACCTTTTCTTGGATGGTGGGAGGATACCAGTCGTTTTTCTGGGAGTCATGTACCAAATACACCAACACATAGTTGTACTGGGGAAGGTACATTGATGATGTGCTTATTTTCTGGGAGGGTGATGAAAACATCTTCTTTGAGGAATTGGCACAGTACTCAATACCATAAACTCGGCATGAAATTTACATCAGAGATCAACGATACCCAGAATCAACTTCCGGATCTACACCATCCATATGATCCACAAGGACATCTAGGACTGACATTTAACGCAAGACACATCATACAAATAACTTACTTCAATGGCATAGCTGGCTGCCACAATCTTTGAAAACTGGGATATACTATCGGCCAGTATCTAAGAGCGCGTAGAAAACGCTCTGACAAAAGTATCTTTTTAAGAGGGGAATGCGACACCCTCTATCAGAGATTTAGAAGCCGAGGATACCCTATAAAAAATCCTCTATAAGGCATATGCCCAAGCCAAACATGCGGGAGAAACACATTTTCAAGGATAAACAACAACAATCCACACAGCAGTTATTAGATGTATCGGCACATACGACCTATGCGAAACGATTATTTTTAAAAAGTCATGGGTAGTTATGGCCTATACTCACAGCGGATCCGGACCGAGTACTAGGACTAAGTGATTGGACCGGACAAGTACTTATCGTCGAGGTCTAATCTCCAAAAACTTCCTTGACACGTCACTTCAGCGAAACCTTCAATACCAAACTCAAAGACCATGAACACAACCCTTGGCTCTTTCCCCTGTGGTCCTGTGCCTTCTGCCCGTTTATGCTAGAACTAAATCATTTGTGAAACCCGGCTAACGTGATACCACATAATTAGGCACTTCCTGAACTGCAGAAGCACAGCAGTTGTTATGTAGCACAATGCACTTGCCCACGTATTTACGTGGGCAAAAACATACAACAATACGGAGGAGAATATCCAGTCACATTAGCTCCATTACAACTAGTAAGGACATCCTATTTCCAGACACATAAGATACACATGGAGGCAAGACAGATAATTAAAATTCTGGGCCGTCGATCGGTCCAGACTGGGACCGCGTCAAGGAAATAGCGATCGCAGCTTCTACAAATGGAAGCTAGAGATGGATTTACAGATGAGATCTTAAGCCCAAAGGCCTGAATGAAGGTTTTACCTTCTCCGCATATTTATAGGAAAGGATATATCGAGCATACAGCTTTTTCAGCATCAATCCATTCTCTACACTCTTTAAGAAAATATAAATTATATATTTGAATATCTTGTGATAGCTGATACTACAATGCTTATATGACGATAACTACCCTGTCTCCCTTCCTCTGCCTATGATTCTAATACATTACTTAACTCTCTCCTGAAATCTAATTAAAATTGGGCCCATTATGGCCAATAATTTCATGTCACTTTTCTCGCTAGGTCAATTCTAACTTCACTCTAAACTTAAGGCAATAATACACATTTTTATCGATGCATCATTCATTCCCTTATCTTATATTCTCAAAGCCGCTGCCCCGTGGCATGCATGAACTATGTATTGCCTTTAAAATATCCCAGCCCACATATGGGAACCAGTGTTTGTAGATGGTACATTGGCACCAATTTTTAATCACCCACTTAAACATACATCTTGCTATTACCATGGGTAATGGCTCTCTCGCGAGGCAAGCCCAGCTGTCTTTACACCACTGCATATACCATCTATGTACTCTCGATAGCAGTATATCACATGGGTTCATATCTGCCCATATATCGACTTGGACAAAGTTCCCGCTATGTCCACCAAGTCCCGAAGCATGCGCTGTTTCAACCACGCATCCTGCTTACTAAATTCTAAGTTAGGAGCATGCGCATACTTGCGCTGCTCCGATGACAATAAATATTGTTATGTCAGCTGAATAGTCAGCTGCATCATGTATAGCCTGCCCTGTTTACAAAATATCGGAACGTCATTTCCAAGTCATGTATGCCACCCCCATAGGGCGTCCATCACCATCGGGAACCTATGCCACCCTCTCTGGAGCTTTTATGATCCTTCTTTTCTTAAGGCCCTTGGAATGGTAAGTTCGGGAGGGTTTTTTCTTAAATGTTCGGCATTGTCTCGACGTGACACTAATAGCCTACCACTGATGAAGCCAGTTGCTGGTGAAAAACATGTCGGGGGGGCTTTGGGTATAAACTCTTTTTAATCAGCAGTACAGAGCTCTGCGTCAATTCACAGCATACAACGAGCTAGCTGCATTTCTCAGCTGTTGTAGCATGTGTGACTAATAGAAACTCCAATTTATTCCAATAGGACTCCTGCTGTGTGTATGGGCTATGTCATTTTATATGACTAAACCACATACACTTGTAGGGGGTTAGTAGCAATTGGTCTCTTAACTGTGGCCCGAAATGAAGATCAGTGAGACGCCTAATGGAATCTAGTAGCATAAAACCTCTGTAAGATTGTTGGAAAGGGCGATATCTGTCACAATATCCTAGACAAAGCTACCACAAAGAACCCCGAATCCTGTAGATTCAGCGGAAGTCTATCACAGTGCTTCCTATGCCAAAATATACCCATGTGAAAAACCCGATACACGAATTTTGATGATGTCATGTGATATAATAGTAAGTGAGTGAATACTCTCATTGACAATGAGCCTACTCTCTGTGTTTTTAATCATCAACTCTCAAAGCGATTTGCAGTAATGGTTCCACAATTTTGTCTTTTTGATTTGCATTAAATAAAAGTGACGTTTTACAACAAGACATTACATTTTTCTGTGCGGATATGGGTATTCTTTCTGCCAAAGGCAGTTTTTGTGTAATTCTGTGTAATAACTACCCTGCCGCGACAATGGCCATTGTTTGTATATAACCATACTTGTCACCAGCAAGAGAAGACAGGGGAGTCGAGGTTTTTATGAACCTGGGTCTTGGTACAGTCTGTAGTTGGTAGAAGGGAACTGGCAGGTATGGTCCCAAAAAAGACTTGAGGGTCCGCACAAGATCCTATAAGCTCTCGCTATATACAGAATAAGAGCAGATATGAGAATTACACCCAGTATACAGGGCAGGAGAAGTGGTACCTGTGCAGTGTCCATATATACAGAATAAGAGCAGAGATACTGAGAATTACACCCCGTATACAGGACAGGAGAAGTGGTACTGTGCAGTGTCATATATACAGAATAGAGAGATACTGAGAATTACACCCAGTATACAGGACAGGAGAAGTGGTATGTGCAGTGTCCATATATACAGAATAAGACAGATATGAGAATTACATCCAGTATACAGGACAAGAGAAGTGGTACTGTGCAGTGTCCATATATACAGAATAAGAGCAGATACTGAGAATTACACCCAGTATACAGGACAGGAGAAAGTGTTACTGTGCAGTGTCCATATATACAGATAAGAGCAGATACTGAGAATTACACCCAGTATACAGGACAGGAGAAGTGGTACTGTGCAGTGTCCTATATACAGAATAAGAGCAGATACTGAGAATTACATCCAGTATACAGGACAAGAGGTGGTACTGTGCAGGTCTGTCATATATACAGAATAAGAGCGAGATACTGAGAATTACACCCAGTATACAGGACAGGAGAAGTGGTTACTGTGCAGTGTGCATTTATTACAGAATAAGAGCAGATACTGAGAATTACACCAGTATACAGGACAGGAGAAGTGGTACTGTGCAGTGTCCATATATACAGGATAAGAGGCAGATACTGAGAATTACACCCAGTATACAGGACAGGAGAAGTGGTAATGTGCAGTGTCCTATATACAGAATAAGAGCAGATACTGAGAATTACATCCAGTATACAGGACAAAGAAGTGGTACTGTGCAGTGTCATCATATACAGAATAAGAGCAGATACTGAGAATTACACCCAGTATACAGGACAGGAGAGTGGTATGTGCGTGCAGTGTCCATATATACAGAATAAGGACAGATACTGAGAATTACACCCAGTATACAGGACAGGAGAAGTGGTACTGTGCAGTGTCCATATATACAGGATAAGAGCAGATTCTAAGAATTACATCCAGTATACAGGACAAGAGAAATGGTACTGTGCAGTGTCCATATATACAGAATAAGGACAGATACTGAGAATTACATCCAGTATACAGGACAGGAGAAGTGGTACTGTGCAGTGTCCATATATACTGGATAAGAGCAGATGCTGAGAATTACACTCACCGGCCACTTTATTAGGTACACCATGCTAGTAACGGGTTGGACCCCCTTTTGCCTTCAGAACTGCCTCAATTCTTCATGGCATAGATTCAACAAGGTGCTGGAAGCATTCCTCAGAGATTTTGGTCCATATTGACATGATGGCATCACACAGTTGCCACAGATTTGTCGGCTGCACATCCATGATGCGAATCTCCCGTTCCACCACATCCCAAAGATGCTCTATTGGATTGAGATATGGTGACTGTGGATGCCATTTGAGTACAGTGACCTCATTTTCATGTTCAAGAAACCAGTCTGAGATGATTCCAGCTTTATGACATGGCGCATTATCCTGCTGAAAGTAGCAATCAGATGTTGGGTACATTGTGGTCATAAAGGGATGGACATGGTCAGCAACAATACTCAGGTAGGCTGTGGCGTTGCAACAATGCTCAATTGGTACCAAGGGGCCCAAAGAGTGCCAAGAAAATATTCCCCACACCATGACACCACCACCACCAGCCTGAACCATTGATACAAGGCAGGATGGATCCATGCTTTCCTGTTGTTGACGCCAAATTCTGACCCTACCATCCGAATATCGCAGCAGAAATCGAGACTCATCAGACCAGTCAACGTTTTTCCAATCTTCTACTGTCCAATTTCGATGAACTTGTGCAAATTGTAGCCTCAGTTTCCTGTTCTTAGCTGAAAGGAGTGGCACCCGGTGTGGTCTTCTGCTGCTGTAGCCCATCTGCCTCAAAGTTCGACGTACTGTGCGTTCAGAGATGCTCTTCTGCCTACCTTGGTTGTAACGGGTGGCGATTTGAGTCACTGTTGCCTTTCTATCAGCTCAAATCAGTCTGTCCATTCTCCTCTGACCTCTGGCATCAACAAGGCATTTTCGCCCTCAGAACTGCCGCTCACTGGATGTTTTTTCTTTATCGGACCATTCTTTGTAAACCCTAGAGATGGTTGTGCGTGAAAATCCCAGTAGATAAGCAGTTTCTGAAACACTCAGACCAGCCCTTCTGGCACCAACAACCATGCCATGTTCAAAGGCACTCAAATCACCTTTCTTCCCCATACTGATGCTTGGATTGAACTGCAGGAGATTGTCTTGTCCATGTCTACATGCCTAAATGCACTGAGTTGCCGCCATGTGATTGGCTGATTAGAAATTAAGTGTTAACGAGCAGTTGGACAGGTGTACCTAATAAAGTGGCCGGTGAGTGTATATTCGTAGTCTGCACTACCAAAAGTGCACAAAGGGCGAATACCCATCCCAGGGAGGCCGATAGTCTCCGGATGTGACTGCTTAACCCAGCCATGCAGCGTCTACATAGACAAGCAGCTACAGCCCTTCGTGTGCGCTCTCCCTTCGTACCTACAAGATACGAAAGACACCATCAAAAAGATACAGGATCTAACATTCACGCCTGGTGTTTTAATCGCCAGCCTGGATGTTGAATCCTTGTATAGCAACATTGCCCATCTAGGCCTCGAAGCGGTTGCCTATTTTCTCAATACGAAGGGGATACAATTTAGAGAACATAACCGTTTTTTGTTGAAGCTTTTAAACTTTGTGCTCACACACAATTATTTTTTGTTCAGGGGTTCCTTCTACCACCAAGTTAGAGGGAAGGCAATGGGGGCGACCTGTGCGGCCTCATATGCCAACCTCTTTCTTGGATGGTGGGAGGATACCGTCGTTTTCTGGGAGTCATGTACCAAATACACCCAACACATAGTGTACTGGGGAAGGTACATTGATGATGTGCTTATTTTCTGGGAGGGTGAAAAACATCTCTTTGAGGAATTCGTCACAGTACTCAATAACAATAACATCGGCATGAAATTTACATCAGAGATCAACGATACCCAGATCAACTTCCTGGATCTAACCATCCATATTGATCCACAAGGACATCTTAGGACTGACATTTACCGCAAGCCTACATCTACAAATAACTTACTTCAATGGCATAGCTGGCTGCCACAATCTTTGAAAACTGGTATACCTATCGGCCAGTATCTAAGAGCGCGTAGAAACTGCTCTGACAAAGTATCTTTTAAGAGGGAATGCGACACCCTCTATCAGAGATTTAGAAGCCGAGGATACCCTAAAAAATGCCTCTATAAGGCATATGCCAAAGCCAAACATGCGGAGAGAAACACACTTTTCAAGGATAAACAACAACAATCCACACAGCAAGTTATTAGATGTATCGGCACATACGACACCTATGCCGAAACGATTAAAAAGATCATGGGTAGATATTGGCCTATACTCACAGCGGATCCGGACCTGAGTACTAGACTAAGTGATAGACCGACAGTAACTTATCGTCGAGGTCCTAATCTCCAAAACTTCCTTGTACACAGTCACTTCAGCGAAACCTCAATACCAACTCAAAGACCCATGAACACAACCCTTGGCTCTTTCCCCTGTGGTTCCTGTGCCTTCTGCCCGTTTATGCCTAGAACTAAATCATTTGTGAACCCGGCTAACGGTGATACCATCATAATTAGGCACTTCCTGAACTGCAGAAGCACAGCAGTTGTTTATGTAGCACAATGCACTTGCCCACGTATTTACGTGGGCAAAACCATACAACAACTACGGAGGAGAATATCCAGTCACATTAGCTCCATTACAACTAGTAAGGACACTCCTATTTCCAGACACATAAGATTACATCATGGAGGCAAGACAGATAATTTAAAATTCTGGGCCGTCGATCAGGTCCAGACTGGACCGCGTCAAGGAAATATCGATCGCAAGCTTCTACAAATGGAAGCTAGATGGATTTACAGATTGAGATCTTTAAGCCCAAAAGGCTTGAATGAAGGTTTTACCTTCTCCGCATATTTATAAGGAATATACTCGAGCATACAGCTTTTTCAGCATCAATCCATTTCTCTACACTCTTTAAAGAAATATAAATTATATATTTTTGAATATCTTTGACTAGCTATTACTACAATGCTTTATTGACGATAACCTACCCTCTCCCTTCCTCTGCCTATGATTTTCTAATACATACTTAACTTCCTCCCTAAATCTCATACAAATTGGCCCATTTATGGCCAATAATTCTATGTTCACTTTTCCTCGCTTAGGTCCAATTCTAAATTCACTCTAAACTAAGGCAATAATACCACATTTTTATCGATGCATCATCATTCCTTATATTCTCAAGCGCTGCCCGTTGGCATGCATGAACTATTATTTGCCTTTAAAATATCCCAGCCCACATATGGGAACCGTGTAATATGGTACTTGGCACCAATTTTAATCATACACTTAACATACATTCTTGCTATCTACCTGTGTAATGGCTTCTCTCGCGAGGCATAGCCCAGCTGTCTTTACACCACATCATATACATCTATGTACTCTTCGATAGCAGTATATACACATGGGTATCATATCTGCCCATATGATTCGTAATGACAAGTCTCCCGATATTTCCACCAAGTCCCGAAGCATGCGCTGTTTCAACCACGCACTCCTGCTTACTATTCTAAGTCTAGGAGCATGCGCATACTGCGCTGCTCCGATGACAATAATATTGTGTCAGCTGACATAGTCAGCTGATCCATGTTTATCAGCTGACCTGTTACAACTATCGGCACGTCATTTCCAAGTCCATGTATGCCACCCCCCTAGGGCGTCATCACCAATCGGACCTATTCGCCACCCCTCTCTGGGAGGCTTTTCTGATTCCTTCTTTCTTACAGGCCCTTGGAATGGTAAGTGGGAGGAGTTTTTTCTTTAAATGTTCGGCGTTGTCTCGCCGCTGACACTAATAGCCCTACCCCTGATGAAGCCAGCTTGCTGGTGAAACATGTCGGGGGGCTTTTGTGTAACCTCTTTTTAATCAGCAGTACAGTTAGGCTCTGAGTCAAATTCACAGCATACAACTAGCTAGCGTGCATTTCTCAGCTGTAGCATAGTGTGACTAATAGAACTCCATTTATTCATAGACTCCTGCTGTGTAGGGCTCTGGTCATTTTATATGACTAAACCACATACACTTGTAGGGGGTTAGTAGCAATTGGTCTCTTAACTGTTGGACATGAATATCAGTGAGACGCCTAATGGAATCTATGTAGCATAACCTCTGTGAAGATTGTGGAAAGGCGAATATCTGTCACAATATCCTAGACCAAGCTACCCACAAAGAACCCCGAATACTGTAGATTCAGCGGAGTCTATCACATTGCTCCTTATGCCACAACTATCCCCATGTGACCTTACAATGCATGCATGATGTCAATGTGATATACTAGTAGTGAGTGAATACTCCTCATTGACACATTGAGCCTACTCTACTGTGTTTTTAATCTCAACTCTCTAAAGCGCTTTGCAGTAATGTTTCCACACATTTTTTTCTTTTTTATTTGACATTTAATAAAAGTGACGTTTTACAACAAGACATTACATTTTTCTGTCCGGATATGGGTATTCTTTCTGCCAAAGGCAGTTTTGTGTCCTTCTGTGTAATAAACTCCCTGCCGCGACAATTGGTCCATTTTTTGTAATATAACCATACTTTGTCACCAGCAGAGAAGACAGGGGGAGTTCGATGTTTCTTATGAACCTGGGTCTTGGTACAGTCTGTAGTTTGTAGAAGGGACTGGCATGTATGGTCCCAAAAAGACTTGAGGTCCTGCACCAGATCCTCTACCGCAGGGACATCAGAGGGAGTAGTCAGTGGAAGAGGAGGGCAAGGAATTTGGGCATGACAGTTTCGCGGGGTCCATCTGGAGGCCTCTGTTGGAAATTATGTAACCGAGGAATGGAAGGCTGTGCTGGTGAAACTGGCATTTTTCCAACTTGGCATAGAGGTGATTGGCACGAAGTCGACCAAGAACTTGTCTTACGTGTGCCAGGTGGGAGTCGAGATCTGGAGGATACATTAATATGTCATCTAAGTAGACCATGACACACGTATAAAGAAGGTCTCAAAAAATGTTGTTCACAAACTCCTGAAAGACAGCAGGGGCATTACACAGTCCAAAGGGCATTACTAAATATTAAAATTCCCCTTCACGGGGATTAAACGCCGTCTTCCACTCGTGATCTTTGCAGATCCGGATGAGACTGTAAGCACCACGGAGAACCCTTGGGATCGCCATCTTACTTCTCAGGCATAGAATGTCTTAGCCTAGGTTCTGGTGCCGGTGGACAAGCCGGGGCGACAGGAGAAGTCGTCCATGGCCGGATCTTACCGTCAGGACTGTGAGTCTGTAGACCCTCTGGACCACCGCGGCCTAGGAGACAGGGTGCGTGCACCTAATAGGGATCGCACAAGCACCTATGACAATATGTGTGTGTATGTAAGAGTGTATAAATGTGTGTGTATGTAGGGCTCCTTATCTTCACAGGCCCCGTAGCAGCTGCTATGGCGGTAGTTACACCACCGACAAACATGTACAAGATCTGCAATCTGAATTGTTAATCACTGATGTCTTGTAGAACACCACTGAAGTGAGTTGCTCATTTTACCTCATGGAGAGTGTACAACTGCCCATTTGCTCCCTAACCTTAGTTGCTTCCTAACTTCTCCTCTGCTTCACCCATGTCTCTAAAATGGGAGATCTTTAAACTTAAGAATAAATAAAATGCTGTAAAGGAAAGTCAATTCCGATTTTTTTACTCTTTTTTTTCACCAGCACAGGAAATTGTACGATACATCCATTGTATTTTGGAAAAATAGCTTCCAAATCTCCCATGTGCTGCCCTTTCCCAGGCGGTGGCGGGGTTATGGCAGGGGCTTGCTCCCTCATGTTGCTAGGAGCCGTTGTGTGTTGATGCCTTTCAGCTCTGCATTCTGAATCAGCTACGTCACTCACCGCTGCTTTCCTTGTACTACTTGAGACAGCGGAAGTTTTTCCTGCCTGAGACTGCACGCAACGAGCAAAGACTAAAATTGTATCTTCCTGCTTGACCCCAAAATGACACTGGAAAAAGCTGAAATAAAACATAAATCAGAATCTTTATAGTGTAAATATTTCAGTAATTCCCTATGGTTCTATGACCAGTAATTCCCACAAAAACCACACTGGTGCCAATGATCGGAACACAGGCATTTAATTCATAATATTACTAACAAAAAAAAATAGTTTGAATTGACACCACACATTAAGGAAATTTTAATGGAATCACAATGGCAGAAACAACTGTCCAAAAAAAAACTACATGCACATAACAAGTACAATTTGCGGCTCGTATGACATGCCACGGTATACCCCCACTATACCCCCTGCTATTCTTTATTTGGCATTGTCAAATGCTGGGGGTCCACTATACACTACAAGTAAGGCCCCCTTCAGGGGGGGTTTAGTGGGGCTTTGTTCCGGGGTCCCTGACTAGTGATGGACTCAGGTTCCACTTAGTCCCAGGAGAGTAGTGGGGCACCAGCACTAAGTCTTCTGCATAGCCTGCGCTCCCTCTGATCGGTTTTTAGTACAGCAGCAGTAGAAGAATAAATGTGCAGTGGGGGCAGAGCAGGAGATCATGCTGGCCTCAGAGCACAGGAAGAGGAAGCACAGGGAGGTGTTTAACTCTTTGTCTGTCGACTTCACTGTTGGTAAGTATTTGCTAGATATGTGTCTGTTATGCACGCGTGTGTGTTTCTGTATCTGCATGTCTATATGTGTGTGCAGGGACAATTCTAGCCTTTTTGATGCCTGAGGCAAAAAATTAATTATCCATCCCCATTAGGCCCACACACAAGGTAACTAGCTCACTGAACTGCTGAGACTTGTAGTGCTACTTTTATCTTTTACTCTGTTTACTGTATATATCGATTATGTGTACTGTATTGTCTAGTGGCACACTTAAGGCAATTAAATATAAAATGTAACCTGTGTTGCTCTTTTATCTCGATGCGGAACCCAAAGGTCTCAGTTAATCTCAGTATCCAATTTTATGCTCTGTGTTATTCCCCACCAGTTAGGGGGCATGACCGTGCACCAGATTTAACATGCAAAGTCCGAAAGGTGCACCAAAAAAAAGTCCACAAGATGCACTATGTCGGGGCAGTGCAGGGGGTGCCAGATTCATGAAGAACATGTGCCACAAATCTGAATATGGTACACCCTGCACACTTCACAGGGAAGCTGCACTGTTCTGGTAAATGTGCCCCATTGTGTCCTGTAATAATTTTACACGACCCTTTATAAATATATATATATATATATATTTTTTTTTTAAATACGGTTCCCCCTAATTTATAGGTGGCCAGGAATTCCTAGTGGTGTCCCTGAATACAAGGATTTGTTGGCAATTTCACTGTGTTTTTGATATAGATTTCCTTCTGATCATCAAAGGGGTTGAAATACACGGATCAATTTCTTTGCCATTCCTTGCTGATTTTTTATCCTGTGGATTCTACTGTTAGATTTTCCAGCTGCAATTCAATGGCAGAGCATATCCATTACATAAAGTGAACATAGCCTAAGGTAGGCTGTGCTACAGCTGTAATTGTATTTCTCTGTGACTCAGTAGGTATAGCATTTGTAATAGTGCACTCATGTCTGTGTGGGGTGACAATGTTACAGTATATGACCTATAGCTCATATACTATGGGAATGTAATATGTAAAATATGTAAAATTTGATGTGGTGCACTCTGTGCTATCCCCTTCTTTATCCCACTTCTGTGATTCCAGCCTGTGACTGCACACTCCTGGTGGCATCTACCACTGAGACAACAGCAAACATCACATTCACACCTCACATATGCTCACTCTCGATGAAAGCTAGGAAAGGTTAGTAATTAACAAATGCTACACGAGATGATCAACTCTGCCCGCGGGGTAACACTAATGAAAACCAGTACAGACCCCCCATAAGGAGAGGGTCAATCACTGACCTATGGAAGGTCTATGATATGCACTATTTCTTCAGGACGACAGTGGTAAAATAAATGGTTTGTTAATTTGTAAAATAAAGTTTTTTATAATGAATAGATATCTGCCAGCTTTCAGTGAGCGGAAAATTTACTAATGGACTACTATGTTCTTAAATCTAGACAGCTTAGAACTTGGTGTGTCAAATTAGTCACAGTGGCATACATTAAAACTTCCAGATGAAGGAAAGAGGGATAAATCCCTAACATCCTTAACACCACCTCTGGTGTTCAAACACAGTATAAGACTCCACAGTATATTTGTCCCCTCTGAATTATTATTGGAGCTCTTGAAATTCCTGCTTCACACCTTGCTGAAGGACCTGATAAGGAGGGACACCAGACAGAGCTGTAATGCAGCCAGGAAGCTATAATAATTCTTCTACAGGTATCAAGCTGAGGGGGAGGAGCTATTCTCATGGTCCTGCCTTGTGGTAAGAGGTCATCATCATAACAGGTCCTTCAAACCAAGGAAAAGAATCATCTACATGATCTACAATTCAACAGTGCAGGTTGGATTCGCACTTGGAAAACTGTATTAATAAAGGTTAAGACTTTATTCCAAAATTGGGGGGCGCACAGCTCCAAAACATGTGTATATGAATGTGGGCCTTATCTTTGGCATGCATCATCTTGGTGTTAGCCACTACAATGCAGAAAGGAAAGTGTTCTGTATATTTTGTGTAGAGGAAATACCTGAGAAATGCTTGAAGCCTCACTGGTGGATCTGAGAAACAGATATCATTGTACTTCAGTATGTGCCCTTATCCTGCACATGTGCATAAAATCACTTCACAAAACAACACAGGCGAATGTGGACCTCAAAAAGCAGCCAATCCAAGTATTTGTTTGCATACAACAAATCAACAAGCTCCTCAGAAGGCCATATCATGGAATGATAGACCATAAGTACTTGTGCTTAACTCCCCCAAACTCTGTTTCCTAAACCAAGGGCAGCAAGAATCTTAGTGCCCCCATACCTGGCTCCACTGCCTTTTAGACACCAAAAACAGCAACATTGTATTTTGGCCTTGGCCTTAAATGAGTCCTGAAATGAGTGGGGGTGCAAACTACAGCAACGATTTTACAGCACCAAAATCTTTTTGTCTGTATTGCACAATGGGACACCAGTGGTCAACCCAAGGTAAGTACTTACTTTTTGAAAACGGATGTTCAAGCTGAAGTCCTCACTGACTGAGCAGAATGTCAGAGGAAAAACACTATTTATTCCTCAGTCAAGACAAAAATCTGATGTAAAGCCATTCAGACCTGGTAATTTCATGAGGGCAACCACCTCAATAGGCGATCTGAATTCCTTTTTTCTGATCATTTCATCATAAAACATCAACAGAGGGTTCTGCCCCTAGTTTAGAAAAAGTTTTAGACAAGAAAGCCAACATCGCATCGTGATCTAAATCCCACTTCCATAAAAGGTGTGAATAGAAGGATCTGATGACCTCCAGGATCTCTTCAGGAATCCTATACTATTGACTAGTTCTGTTCATTACTACTCACTGACATCTTGCAGTTTCTATAGATGTTGAGTGAATTGTACATCCTGCAATCCCTCTCTAAAAGCAAAGATGCCTGTACTGTATATCATACTGACACCTATTAAACAATGATTTCACTCTGGATATATCCTTGAGGCTTCCTCCAGTAAAGGAACGATGCTCAAGTTTTCTCTATACCTGTCCAATCTCCTGAAGGTCAAGTACTGATGAAACAATCACACACCATTTTTCCTTATCATCTCCCACCACATTGACTTACTGATACAAATGCCTAGCAATGGTACCTGTTTCTGACGAAGGTCCTCAAAGGAATGTCTTATTCTCCAAGTAAGGAGAAAATACTAAATTTATCACTAATTGTAGAACTGCCTCGACTACAGGCACTACTTTAAAAGAGTCCTCGTTTAAAAAAACATCTCTACTAGCTCTCGGGCATTTATCAATTTTGGCACAGAGTACATGCTTTTGGCGCTCAAGTCGTGCTATAATTTTCACTGGGATGTTAGATTGTGGTGCAAGGGATTTAGAACTGTCTCCACATTCATGAAGGTGGAATAGAACTCCATAGACCTGCTTTTTGCAGCTCTAAGTGTTCGCCAAAAACAGTATCCGGAAACTAGAGGCGCAGGAAGTGTGTCGGAAATTCACGCTTCTAACCAAATTGTGGACCCAAAAGAAGAAAATTGGAAAATTACAAATATTGTGGCACCGACAATTCATAAATACTGTGCCACAGGCACAGCAAGGGGGGAAAAGAACACCAGTTTTCTGGTGGAAAGTCAGTGATAAATGCCCCTCAAAGCTTATAAATAAATCTGTTTTCGATGTTCTTAGGTCTGCTTGCTGTCTGTGACATTTTAAAAAAGTTTCATAAAAGTCGCATATTGGATAAAAAGTTGCAGCACATGAATCAGTAGGTGAGTGGAATGACAATGCGACTTTTTCACATAAATCATGTTTTATCCTGTGTTGCACTAGCTGTGCTTCTAGGTTTAAACTACTCATTCAACACACCCAGGAAAATGCACATCTTAACTATAAGGGTTCAAGCCCCTGACAGACAATAAACTTGTTAAAGTTGTTTTTCGACCCACGCATTTCCTATCTTTTTAGCCAAGTCATGAAGTCAATACAAGAAAACGACTCATTACATGTTGAAACGATCACCTTCTTGACCTCATTCTGATAAGACACCACTTGGACGACAACATCTTGACTTGTTGTTCACCAACCTACAGTTTAACCAAAAGAGGTCCAGGCCCTCCAGGCAAACACAGCTGATATCAAATATTTGATATATGGTGTTAGTGCAATGGTTGATGTATGCAAGGAGTACAGATTTGACAGTTGTGTGAGGTATATGAAATAATTATAGATTGCACAGTGTGGTAAGTTATATTGTGAGGGGTATATATGATATATGTGGGGCCACAGTATGGTCAATTTTGTTATGAGGGGTATATTTGATATATGAAGGGAGCATAGAATAGTCAGTATGTGAGTGGTATATATTATTTAGGAGCACAGTGTGTTATCCAGGATCTTGGGACAACTTTCACCATGTATAGTGTTATTTCCATAGTGTCTGTTACTTAGCCTTCTAAATAAGTTGAGGAGAGGGTCTTTTTTAGGTTTACTTGGTAGTTTTATTGGAAATGATACAAAGGTGGGTAACACTCAACTATGGAAATCAGACCCACGAGTCTTTAGCCTATGATTATCCTCTTTGTCTCTTGTGCACGGTACAGTTCCTAAATACTATATTTATACACTACTTACTGCAATCCATCTGACGACATGATAATAATGCAGAGGAAAATATGAAGGAAACTGAGCTGTTCACCCTCTCAGCCATTCAACTCTATGTGAGATGCTGATGACTGAATCCTCTGCTGCCTAACTAAGAGGCCAGTGACCCTGGGGACAGATCTGTCATATTATTTTATTCTCAGAGTGTTACACTTGTCATTACACCACACAGCAAATTTATCACTATGGCAGATCTTCAATCCTCCAGGTGGCCATGACCGAGAGTCATGTCTTTTTCTCTGAATATTATATTACAGTTGTAGGGTTCATGGTGTTTAAAAAACCTTTAATTACCCACTATTTTACAGCATGATAGAAACAAAACATGTAAAAAGTGCTCTGTAGTGTTTGCCCACATAATGCCCCAGATTTATAAAAGTGGTGCAATCTGCCATTATGCTGTCAACCTCAATCCATTGCAGAGTGCTCCAGATAATTCAATACTCTGTTCAATTATCTGGCGCACCCTTCACTGCTATCGAAAGTGTGGACATAGTTGCACTTCTTTATTTTTGGTGCACTTTCAATATACAGTGTGCAAAGCAACTGTGTTGAGTCGCAGCAATAAATGTGTCACTCCCACTAGGTCCACGCCCCTTTAGGTGCACAGTGTTCTAAAGTGTTGGACAAATTTCAACTTCAGCAAAAAAGAAAATACTTCATAAATACATGTGCAAGCTCCAAAAATGTTCTTCTTAGTGCAAAGATATACAAAAAACTGGCGCAAACACAACAATCTATTTGGGCAAATGAATGCTAGGTATTTTATCATCGCTAGAGGGCATTGTATAACCTCCTGCTGCCATCACAAAGTTTACCAACAGAGGGAGCACCTGAGACCTGTTACATTTACATGTCTTGATAGCCTGTAGGCGTCTAGCCGTAGGGCTAATGACTGCCAGCAGGGGTGTGGGAAGGCTTGTGTCATGGGATAAGGTTAACGTTGAGTTCTATTTCTTCCTGGCTACGTGGGCTACGTGATGGTGGGTGGGCTAGGTGTGCGGGTAACCAGTATAAAATCATGCTGGTGTGGGGTGCTCACCCTCTTTCCTTGGAATCTTCTTGGCCTCTCTCCCCTTTATGCTTCTGTATTTAATCTCACAGCTGAATGGGTTTGAATGTTTTTTTTACCTGCAGGTGCCCAGTTAATCTGATTTGATTTAATTGTGCTACTTTATGAGTAGAAGTTATTCTGTTATAAGTGATTAATAAAGCTTTGGCCGACTTCCTAGTCACCATACCACAAGCTAAAATGTTAATGGTTGCCTGTGGTTATTATGGTATGTTAAGAGTTAAAGGAGCACTTGGGTGGGTAAGCGCTAGTCGTTGGGTAAGACTATGAAGGCAGTCTTTGACTAACTGTATTAGGGTGTCAGGGCAAGAAAATACATAGGTGGAACTATATAAATTGTCAGAAAACATGATTAAGAAAAGTACTTAACTTTTACATAAACTTAATAATTCTAGATGTTGCAGCCTCATAAAAGCATGTAAATTGGTTGACCAATGGAGGCAGGGGGCCTAGGTCAGATTTCGCCTTTCCTTTTTGTAGAGTGGAAGTAGTAATAGACACAGGGCTGTTCTTCACTGCAGTGAAAAACTATAGAAAAGGAAAATAACCTGATATAATAGTGTTGGTGAAATGTAAACTGCTTCAGCCTTGACCCAAAATATCAGGGACAGAAGTTAGTATCAAGGAGCAGCAGGCTGAGGGACTTTTACTTTTGTCATCTTCCTTTTCACATATATGGTGACCACTGCCTTGTGCAAGCCTGTTGGGGTTACGGAGAGAGGAGCATTTTCTTATATAGCAGTTGCAGCGCACGATAATACGTAATACAAGGTGTAAGAGGAAGCCGCGCTCTGTCTGTGAGGAATGTCTGCCCCAGGCCCTGCTTTATTTCTTCTTAATGTTCTATAATAGAAGGATGAAGGAAACATTTCACGTTTGGCCCTCCTGTCCAGGACGTCTGAAGGCGCGTCGCCGGCCGTATAACATGACATGATTAAACACTCTGATTCCCCAGTTCCTGCCGACCTCGGGAACTCTGCTCCGAGCTGTGCATTCTGCAGAATGTCACATTCCCTCTTTTTTTAAGGACACGCCAGATACATTCTAAATTTTTCTGGTTTTGGCAGAAACAGTGTTAGCTCAGAGCGTGCATAGTCTTCATTTATCTGTACACAATATACGTTGAGGGGTATTGTGCAGATATAAGGTAGCATTTAAGACCAGAAGTGCAGTGCTGCAGATACCACTGTATGACATTTTATCTTTGGACCTTCCCCTGTGAGCTATTCCTGGCAACTATGAACTGGCAACATAAATAGAGCTGGCACATAACTCATCATTATATTTATTTGTTTTACTTATTAATCCTGTGTTTTAGGGAATATAAGATCAATATAAGATCAGTATATGAAAGTGTTTGGAAGTTAGTGACACAGTTTCTGGTTTGGGGTCATCTGGGGTACCTAGAAAAGCACCAACTATATATCCAAACCATCCAGACTGGCATTCATAGAGAATAGTTTAATTCTATGCACAGGGAGAACACCCACAACCGCACAGCAATTCTTAGAATTACGCTCCTGGTGAGTCTCATTCTAAATCAACCATCAAGTGGCAACAGAAAAGCCAACATGTCGTATTACAACCTGCACTGTGCATTCCTGCGCACAAAGCCATGATTTTCCATATGACAGAGTCCAGAGGAATGTTCCTGCTGGTGGGCAAATGCCAAAGTCTCTAAGACCTGGCATCCTGCTCATCAACGGCTTTTTGGATTAAAAACACAGCAGAGGTGGTTTTAGTGCTTCATACGCTTCATGGATATGCAGGGCCTTTCTGCCATAATGCATATTACTTTCCTGCTGATACTACCCACCCCAAAAGTCTTTGCTGTTGGGCACTTGAAGTTGTAGCTCTGACTATGTCTGTTGATTTTATGATTTTGTGATGTCACCTCCATCCCTAGAGTCCTAGTTCTAAATTGACAGATACATCCCAGGGATATAGAGAAGGTGGGAGGTCAGCTCTTCCCTGTGGTCTTTACCTGTCAAAGTGTTTGCTCCACCTGCAAATGGGACAAATGTAGAATTAACACCACATGCTGGTACAAAGGCAAACAGCAAAGAAGCTGATGCTGGGGACAGGGGTGGATTACTGTAGCTATGCAGTGCTGGAAAACAGCTGAGGGGGAAATAACTGGGAAACCTCATTGGACATTAGTGTGAACTGTACTATGCTCAGACTTGTTGCTTCTGCTGGAGAGAAAGTGAGATAGCTGAGGTGGGAGGAGGAACTCACTGCACAAAGCTTTCTGTGCAAGTCTTCATGGGAATTGTATTTTCAGCATATAAACAAAACAGTGCAGTTAATAGGATCATAGGAACATATAAATACATTTTTACTCAGCAAACCACTTTACACACAACTTGTACTACTGACATTACACATACTATCCCTTAAAGAGGACCTGTCACCCATTATTTCGGCACTAGGAGCTGCTTACTTAAGTAAGCAGCTCCAAGTCCTTGAACAAACGCCGCAGTGTTAGAATGATAGCCGGTAACACTGTGACGGGGTACAATGAGTGGGCAGGGGAAGAGGCAGCACCAATGATTACATTGTACCCCACCGCAGTGTTAGATAGCGTTACTGGAGGTTTCCGGTAACGCTATCCTTCTAACACTGCGGCGTTTGTTCAAGAACTAGAAGCTGCAGCTCCAAGTGCCGAAATTAACACTAAACCATACAACCTACCCCCTAACTTTTGTAACAAAGAAAGAGGGACTAAAGATTAGAAAAGTTTTGTTGCCCTAAGCCACACATTTTGCTCCACCCCTGCAAACTATAATACCCCCACGGTATATACAGTGCAAAATATATAGCCTGACCAATGTAAATATATAGCACCCCCTAATGAATATATACTGTGTATATATATAATTATTTATTTTTATAAAGCCCTGCTCTGATATATTTAAAGGCCTCGTTATTCACCCCCCAATTAAATTACATACAGCTCCCATATACAGATCCCCTCCAGTTTAAATAAAATCTGGCCAAACATATACAGCCCCCTCCCAGCTTAATGATATACTGTATCCCATATACAGCCCGCCCAGCTTAGTAGTATACTGTATCCCAAATACAGCCCCACCAGCTAAGTATATACTGTATCCCATATACAGCCCCCCAGCTTAGTAATATATTGTATTCCATATACAGCCCCCCAGCTTAGTAATATACTGTATCCCATATACAGCCCCCCCGCCTGGCCATGCAGCGGCATGGGCGGGCAGGGAGGCGGTAACTTGTGCCGGGGGGCGGGTGGGAAGGCTGGCTCGGCGATACAGGGGGATATGCGGGGAGGCGGTCACCTGTGCCGGGGTCATGTGGACGGCTGAGGAGTCAAGGCCCGGGGGACGCGATCTGGTGGGCGCCCCTGGGGGGGCAAGATGGTGGGGGCCCCGGGGCTCGAGCCCCGGGAGCCCCGCCTATAATCCGGCCCTGACTGCCTGTACTGTACTGTATGTAGAAGTCTTGTTTCTGGTGCTGTATGTTGATATCAATTTTGGACAGAGTCACTGCTTTTGGCGTCAAGTCGTGCTATAATTTCACTGGGATGTAGATTGTGGTGCAAGGATTTAGAACTGTCTCCACATTCATGAAGGTGGAATAGAACTCCATAGACTCTGCTTTTTGCAGCTCTAAGTGTTCGCCAAAAACAGTATCCGGAAACTAGAGGCGCAGGAAGTGTGTCGGAAATTCACGTTCTAACCAAAATTGTGGACCCAAAAGAAGAAAATAATTGGAAAATTACAAATATTGTGCACCGCATTCTAAATACTGTGCCACGCACAGCAAGGGGGGAAAAGAACACCAGTTTTCTGGTGGAAAGTCAGTGATAAATCCCCTCAAAGCTTATAAAAATCTTTTTTCGATTGTTCTTCTTAGTCTGCTTGCTGTCTGTGACATTTTAAAAGTTCAATAAAAGTCGCATAGTGGATAAAAAGTTGCAGCACATGAATCAGATAGTAGGTGAGTGGAATGACAATGCGACTTTTCACATAATCATGTTTTATCCTGTGTTGCACATCTGTGCTTCTAGGTTTAAACTACTCATTCAACACACCCAGGAAAATGCACATCTTAACTATAAGGGTTCAGCCCCTGACAGACAATAAACTGGTTAAAGTTGTTTTTCGACCCACGCATTCCTATCTTTTTAGCAAGTCATGAAGTCAATACAGAAAACGACTCATTACATGTTGAAACGATCACCTTCTTGACCTATCTGATAAGAACACCACTTGGACGACAACAATTGACTTGTTGTTCACCAACCTACAGTTTAACCAAAAGAGGTCCAGGCCCTCGGCAAACACCAGCATATCAAATATTGATATATGGTGTTAGTGCAATGGTTGATGTATGCAAGGAGTACAGATTTGACGTTGTGTGAGGTATATGAATAATTATAGATTGCACAGTGTGGTAATTATATTGTGAGGGGTATATATTATATGTGGGGCCACAGTATGGTCAATTTTGTTATGAGGGGTATTTTGATATATTAGGGAGCATAGAATGTCAGTTATGCGAGGGTATATTATTTAGGAGCACAGTGTGTTATCCAGGATCTTTGGGACAACTTTCACATGTATATGTTATTTCCATAGTGTCTGTTACTAGCCTTCTAAATAGTTGAGGAAGGTCTTTTTAGGTTTACTTGGTAGTTTTTATTGGAATGATACAAGTGGGTAACACTCAACTACTGGAAATCAGACCCACGGTCTTTAGCCTATGATTACCTCTTTGTCTCTTGTGCACGGTACAGTTCCTAAATACATATTTATACACTACTTCTGCAATCCATCTGACGACATGATAATAATGCAGAGGAAAATATGAAGGAAACTGAGCTGTTCCCACGCCTCAACGCCATTCCATCAACTCTATGTGAGATGCTGATGACTGAACTCCTCTGCTGCCTAATAAGAGGCCAGTGACCCTGGGGACATATCTGTCATAATTATTTTTTTCTCAGAGTTTACAACTTGTCATTACAACCACACAGCAAATTTATCACTATGGCAGATCTTCAATCCTCCAGGTGGCCATGACCGAGAGTCATGTCTTTTTCTCTGAATATTATATTACAGTTGTAGGGTATCATGGTGTTTAAAAACCTTTATTACCCACTTTTTACAGCATGAATAGAAACAAAACATGTAAAAGTGCCTGTAGTGTTTGCCCACTAATGCCCCAGATTATAAAAGTGGTGCAATCTGCCTTATGCTGTCAAACCCCTCAATCCATTGCAGAGTGCTCCAGATAATTCAATACTCTTTTCAATTATCTGGCGCACCCTTCACTGCTATCGAAAGTGTGGACATAGTTTGCACTTCTTTATTTTTGGTGCACTTTCAATATACGTGTGCAAAGCAACTGTGTTGAGTCGCAGCAATAATGTGTCACTCCCCTAGGTCACGACGCCCTTTAGGTGCACAGTGTTCTAAAGTGTTGGACAAATTTCAACTTCAGCAAAAAGAAAATACTTCATAAATACATGTGCAAGCTCCAAAAATGTTCTTCTGTCAGCAAAGATATCAAAAAACACTGGCGCAAACACACAATCTATTTGGGGGCAAATGAATGCTAGGTAATTTTAATCATCGCTGAGGGCATTGTATACTCCTGCTGTCTGCCACACAAAGTTACACCACAGAGGGGCACCTGACCTGTTTACTTTACATGTCTTGATACCTGTAGGCGTCTAGCCGTAGGGCTATGACTGCCAGCAGGGTGTGGAGAGGCTTGTGTCATTGGATATGTTAACGTTAGGTTCTATTTCTTCCTGGCTACGTGGGCTACGTGATGGTGGGTGGGCTAGGTGTGCGGGGTAACCAGTATAAAATCATGCGGTGTGGGGTGCACCTCTTTCCATTTTGGAATCTTCTTGGCCTCTCTCCCCTTTATGCTTCTGTATTGAATCATCACGCGAATGGGTTGAATGTTTTTTTTACCTGCGCAGTGGCCCAGTTAATCTGATTGATTTAATTGTGCTACTTTATGAGTAGAAGTTATTCTGTTATAATGATTATAAAGCTTGGCCGTTCCTAGTCACATAACCACAAACCATGTTATGGTTGCTGTGGTTATTTGGTTGTAGGTTAGGAGCACTTGGGTGGTACGCGCTAGTCGTTGGGTAGACTATGAAGCAGTCTTTGACTAACTGTTTAGGAGGGTGTCAGGCCAGAAATACATAGGTGGAACTATATAATTGTCAGAAAACCTGATTAAGAAAAGTACTTAACTTTTACATAAACTAATAATTCTAGATGTTGCGCCTCATAAAAGCATGTAATTGGTTGACCCTGAGCATGGGGGCCTAGGTCAGATTTCGCCTTCCTTTTTGTAGAGTGGAAGTAGTAATCGACACAGGGCTTTCTTCACTGCAGTGAAAACTATAGAAAAGGAAAATAACCTTATTATATAGTTGGTGGGGGAAATGTAACTGCTTCAGCCTTGACCAAATAGTCAGGACAGAAGTTGTATCAAGGAGCAGCAGGCTGAGGGACTTTACTTTTGTCATCTTCCTTTTCACTATATGGGTACCACTAGCCTTGTGCAAGCCTGTTGGGTTCGGAGAGAGGAGCATTTTTCTATATATAGCATTGCAGCGCACGATAAACGTAATACAAGGTGTAGAGGAAGCCGCGCTGTCTGTGAGGAATGTCTGCCCCAGGCCCCTGCTTTATTTCTTCTAATGTTTATAATAAAGGATGAGGAAAATTTCACGTTGGCCTCCTGCCAGGACGTCTAAGGCGCGTCGCCGGCCGTATAAACATGACAATGATAAAACTCTATTCCCCAGTTCTCTCCTTTGCTGCACCTCGGACTTCTCTGCTCTTTCATGTCTGCCAGATGATCAACATTCCCTCCCTTCCCCTTTTTATTTCTTCCTCACGCCAGATACATTCTAAATTTTCTGGTTTTTGGCGGAAACAGTGTTAGCTCAGAGCGTGCATAGATTCTTCATTATCGTACACATATACGTTGAGGGGTATGGTGCAGATAGTAAGGTAGCATTTAAGACCAGAAGTGCAGTGCTGAGATACCACTGTTGACATTTTATCTTTGGACCTTCCCCTGTGAGCTATTTCCTGGCAACTATGAACTGGCAACATAAATAAGCTGGCACATAACTCATCATTATACTTTATTTGTTTTACTTATTATCCTGTGTTTAGGAATATAAGATCAATATAAGATCAGTATATGAAATTGTTGGAAGTTAGTGACAACAGTTTCTGGTTTGGGTCATCTGGGGTACCTAGAAAAGCAACCAACTATATATCCAAACCATCCAAGACTGGCATTCATAGAGAATAGTTTATTTAGCACAGGAGAACACCCACAACCGCACACATTCTTAGAATTACGCTCGGTGAGTCTCATTCTAAATCAACCATCAAGTGGCAACAGAAAAGCCACATGTCGTATTACAACCTGCACTGTGCATTCCTGCGCACAAGCCATGATTTCCATATGACAGAGTCCGAGGAATGTTCCTGCTGGTGGCACATGCCAAAGTCTCTAAGACGGCATCCTGCTCATCAACGCTTTTGGATAAAAACACAGCAAGGGTGGTTTGGTGCTTCATCAAGGCTTCATGGATATGCAGGGCCTTTCTGCCATAATGCATATTACTTTCCTGCTGATACTACCCCACCCCAAAAGTCTTTGCTGTTGGGCACTTGAAGTTGTAGCTCTGACTATGTCTGTTGATTATGATTTTTGTGATGTCACCGCCATCCCCTAGTCCTAGTTCTAAATGACAGATACATCCCAGGGATATAGAGAAGGTGGGAGGTCAGTCTCTTCCTGTGAGTCTTTACCTGTCAAGTGTTTGCTCCACCTGCAAATGCGGGAACAATGTAGAATTAACACCACTGTGGTACAAGGCAAACAGCAAAGAAGCTGATGTGGGGACAGGGGTGGATTACTGTAGCTATGCAGTGCTGGAAAACAGCTGAGGGGGAAATAACTGGGAAAACCCATTGGACATAGTGTGAACTGTACTATGCTAGACTTGTGCTTCTGCTGGAGAGAAAGTGAGATAGCTAGGTGGGAGGAGAAGCTCACTGCACAAAGCTTTCTCTGTGCAAGTCTTCATGGGAATTGTATTTTCAGCATATAAAAACAAACAGTGCAGTTAATAGATCATAGGAACATATAAATAACATTTTACTCTCAGCAAACCACTTTACACACAACTTGTACTACTGACATTACACAACTATTTAAAGAGGACTGTCACCTCACCTTATTTCGGCACTAGGTAGAGCTGCTTACTTAAGTAAGCAGCTCCATTCCTTGAACAAACGCCGCAGTGTTAGAATGATAGCCGGTAACACTGTGACGGGTACAAGGTGGCAGGTGGGCGCTATGCATGTGCGTGGCGTCACCGGCCGGAAGGGGAGAGCAGCACCAAGATTACATTTACCCCCCGCAGTGTTGATAGCGTTACTGGAGGTTTCCGGTAACGCTATCCTTCTAACACTGCGCGTTTTGTTCAAGAACTAGAAGCTGCAGCTCCTAGTGCCGAATTAACACTAAACCATACAACCTACCCCCTACTTTTGTACCGGAGCTACGTTGAAGTTTGTTGCCTAGCCACACTTTTGCTCCCCCCCTGCTCTATCCCCCACGGTATATACAGTGCAAATATATAGCCTGACCAATGTAAATATATAGCACCCCCTAATGAATTATACTGTGTATAATAAATTATTTTATTGTTATAAGCCCTGCTCTGATATATTTAAAGGCCTCGGTATTCACCCCCCAATTAAATTACATACAAGCTCCCATATACAGATCCCTCCAGTTACATAAAATCTGCCAAACATATACTACAAGCCCCCTCCAGCTTAATGATATGGTATCCCATAAGAGCCCGCACCAGCTTAGTTACTGTATCCCAATCAGCCCCACCAGCTACAGTATATACTGTATCCCATAGACAGCCCCCCAGCTAGTAATATTTGTATCCATATACAGCCCCCCAGCTTAGTAAATAACTTTATCGCCATTACAGCCCTCCCAGCTTAGCTAATTACCATATCCCATATACAGCCCCCAGCTTAGTAACTATACCATATCCCATATATAGCCCCCCATGTTAGTACTATAGTGTACCCCATATTCAGCCCCCCCCACCCTTTCAGCCCCCCCCCCCAAGCTAAGTAATATACTGTATCCCATATACAGCCTCCCAGCATAGAAATATACCATATCCCATATACAGCTCCCCAGCTTAGCAATATATTGTATTCCATATACAGCCCCCAAGCTTAGTAATATACCATATCCCATATACAGCCCCCCAGGTTAGTACAATAGTGTACCCTATATACACCCCCCCCAGCTAAGTAATATACTGTATCCCATATACATGCCTCCCAGCTTAGTAATATACTGTATCCCATATACAGCCCTCCCAGCTTAGTAATATACTGTATCCCATATACAGCCCTCCCAGCTTAGTAATATACTGTATCCCATATACAGCCCTCCCAGCTTAGTAATATACTTTATCCCATATAATGATCACGGTCGCAGGGGGTGCAACCATGACGGGGCCTGTTGTCAGACAGAGGCCCGCATCTGACCCGTGTGCTGCGCTGACAATTATGACAAGGGGACCCGTGTCTGTCACAATTCAAAAGCAGATCTCTTGACTAGCCGGGGCCCCGCTCTGCCCACCCTCCTTATTAGATTATTGGTGGGACGCCTGTCTTTATCACGTAGGCGTGTGTAACTTCCGCCTGTGGTGGGTCTCTCTATGACCTGGCTAAAGCGTCATCAGACATCGCCGGATCACCAGAGAAGTTAAAGCACAAAGGGATAATTACTAATGGTCACTGGTGTGGATGGGGGGATTATTACTAATGGCTACTGATGTGGGGAATACTACTAATGGCTATTGGTGTGGGGGAGGGATAATACTAAGGCTACTGGTGTGTGGGGGGGGGGGGGATAATGACTCATGACTTTTTTAAGGTCATCTACCACCAGGATGAAGGATTGTTTGCAAATGACCATTAACACCTATGGAGCCTGGAGCCCCTCAGGCTCATTTACATACAGTCCTTCATCCTGGTAGATACCCTTTAAGGTATGGAAAGAGGGGGCCCCATTGGGAATTTTGCCCCGGGGCCCAGAGGAGCGACACATGCAGGATATCGGGCACACGATCTTAGTGAATCGCAGAACAGTGCCTTACCGTCGGATAATGCACTGTAGGCAAATTCCGCAGACAGGTAAGTAAATGTGCCCCACTATCTACAGTTTGTTTCACTGATGTACAGAGTGTGCTAGATTATTGAATGCTGGCGCACGGTCTTCATTAATCTGGAGCACCCTGCACTGCTCTGGAAGTGTGTACCAACTTTTTTGGCGCACTTTTAATATACAGTGGGACACATTTACTAAGGGTCCGAACAGTACATTTTCATCGGGTTTCCCGACTTTTCACGTTTTGCCCTGAATTGCCCCGAGTTTTTTGCAAGCGACACAAATCGGGGGGGCATGGACGTCGGACAACCCGACTGATTCGAACAAACTGCGGAGTTAAAATCGAAATTGGGTCGCAAGATCAGCACTCACATGCACCGGGAAGAAGAGAGCGGACATCAGCGGGGGAAGCGACAGATGCAGGAATTGGACACGCACAATCTTAGTGAATCGCGGCAGACCCAGAAGGGATTGCATGAAGAAGGGATTTAGGGGAAACAATTCTATATAACATAACCATCAATGTTATTTAGGTGTAAAAAGGCATCTAGACCCTTCTTGAAGCTCTCTGCTGTCCCTGCTCTGACCAGCACCTGAGGCAGGCTATTCTAAAGATTGACAGTTCTCATAGTAAAAAAGCCCTGTTGCCTCTGGTCATTAAACCTTGATTTCTCCAAACGGAGACAGTGCCCTCTCATCTTTTGATTTGATTTTAATCTGCAACAACTTATCACCATATTTTTTGTATGGACCATTCATATATTTAAATAAATTAATCATGTCCCCTCGTAGCCGTCTCTTTTCCAGACTAAATAATTCTAGTTGTTTTAATCTTTCCTCATAACTAAGACCCTCCATACCCCTTTTCATTTTTGTGGCTCTACGATGAACCCTCTCCAGCTCCAAGTAAATGTGCCCCAATGTGTGACACAATTCTCTTAAGTCACAGTAATAAATATGGCGAACTGACCAAATCGGAACCGGAATGCCCCTTTAGTTGTAGCATTTTGTGGCACGATGGACATGCTACAAAACTGGCACAAGCACATCATAAATACCTGTGCAAGCACTTTGCATGTTCTTTTCAGTGCAAAGTCAGACAACTGGTGCAAACGCTTTAGTAGTAAATATGGGCCATAATGTGTGTTTGTATTGGTGCAACACGTAATACAGTACATGTATATATAGGTGTTACATGTTACAAAATGTGGGGTTTTTTATGCGTCTCACTCAATCTCTCATGCCATGATTAAGAGAGTTTTATGGCTCAAAACATGTAGGCTTGATACCTATATCCAGCAATTAATATATATATATATTCGTGTATAAGCCGAGTTTTTCAGCACAAAAAATGTGCTGAAAAACATCCCCTCAGCTTATACACGAGTCTATTATTAAAAAAAATTACCCAGTTAAAAAAAATTAACTTAAATACTCACCCTCCGATGTCAGCACGGCTCCCCGATGTCGGCGCAGCTTACCGATGTCCCCGATGTCAGCGCGTCCTGTCTTCTTTCCTCTCCGCGGCTCCTCTTCTCTCTTCTTTCTTCCGGCATGGATGCGGCCGCGCATACTATGACGTCAGCAGCGGCCGCGTCATAGTATGCGCATGCTAGAAGAAAACATGGCCGCGTGCATGCCGGAAGAAAGAAGAGGAGCCGCGGAGAAGAAAGAAGACGGGGTGCGCTGACATCGGGGACATCGGTAAGCCGCGCCGACATCAGGGAGCCGTGCTGACATCGGAGGGTGAGTATGTAAGTTTATTTTTTTAAGGTCCGTGGGGGCAGGCTGCTGTATACTACTAGGGGCTGCTGTATACTACTGGGGGCTGCTGTATACTACTAGGGGCTGCTGTATAGTACTGGGGCCTGCTGTATACTACAAGGGGCTGCTGTATACTACTGGTGGCTGATGTATAGTACTAGGGGCTTGCTGTATACTACTGGTGGCTGATGTATAGTACTAGGGGCTTGCTGTATACTACTAGGGGCTGCTAAATATTACATGGGGGCTGGCAGGCTGTATACTACTGGGGGCTGGCAGGCTGTATACTACTGGGGGCTGGCAGGCTGTATACTACTGGGGGCTGGCAGGCTGTATACTATTGGGGGGGGCTTGACCAATGCATTTACCACCCTCGGCTTATACTCGAGTCAGTAGTTTTTCCCAGTTTTTGTTGGTAAAATTAGGGGTCTCGGCTTATACTCTGGTTGGCTTATACTCGAGTATATACAGTATATATATTACAATATATGTTGCAATTCGATATATATATATTACATATTTGATTACTATGTGAAAAAACATATGTTGACATCAGCCAAACATCATTAAAACCTGTAAATATGCAATATAGATGACTTTGCTCCTTCTACAAAATTATACATCCAAAGTGGGAAATAAAGTTTCATTCTCACATGACAGCAAATGCTGAAAGTATTAATCCCAATACTAACAATTTTACAATAAACATGTCCACACAGTGTAGTATGTATGACTGTTGAGACCTGTAGTTCTTCTGCAAAATTATCAAATAAAACGTTTGATTTGGTGCCTAATGTTGCCATTTCTTGCTACTGGAAAACATGTCTGACAGGGAGCATAGGGCGGCTGTTGACAGTCTCTCTGTGGCCGGGACTTGGCAGGGCGCAGTGATGACATCAGGGCGGTTAAATATTCCTGTACCTGTGTTTATGTTCATGTGTTCAGTGGTTTCCTTGTCTGCGCAGCAAACAGCTGAACACTACCACGTCAGATACAAGTACACGCCACATGCAAAACCAGCAGTGATTGACACAAGTAGCATAACGCCATAGCGCCATGTATCACAGAAGTGCTGGCGACTTAATTACTTTTCTTGTTATTAATGTCTTCCTAGCTCATAGTCTGACCACTACAGAAAATGGGGTGTCTGCTTCCTGTTACATTCTCTGTACCAGCTGCTGTGTGGGCAACAGTTGATCTGTGCCGGAACTGGGTGTTGGTTCTCCACCTATCTCATATAGAGAAGCTATTCTATGGCTATGTTTTTGGCCTGAAAAACCCTTTTAACAGAACAACACACAGCAGAGGTCTGCAACCTACAACTAGAAGATCCACCCTCACTGTTGGGGGAACATTATCTGTAGTTTACACAAAAAAATTAAGGAGATGAGCTGCTTACCTGATGTTGGCAGTAGTCGATTTTTGAGCACAAACAGACCCTGGTAACAGGTGCAACACAAGAAAATATAAACAGATAAAGATCTAGGTTCAAAGAAAACACCAATGCTAGCATCTAACTACGTATATCTTATATATTAAATCCATATTAAAAATTGAGCATACAGCAATCCAACAAGAAGTTAAACTGGAGACATGGCTGGTAAATGGACCCTAAACATTTTGGTTTTACCTTATTCATGGCTAGAATAAGTTATAACCGAAACGCCATGTCTTCATTTATTCTTTGTTTTAATACGGATTTAATAAAGAAGAAGTTTTATTCTACCATAAGTGTTTCCTTTGAGGCTGGATGTTTATCTTTTTTATGAGAACGGGCCCCTGGGATCCCAAGAACGAGGATGCTATTCTCAATAATGGGAGGAGAGGCAGGCTGAGCAAGAGTCCTGCTGTACGATAGTTTGGGAAAGCTGGAGACAGTCAAGAGGCTATCACATAGTCAGTGAATTGCCAGTCACCCATTAGTGAGAATGGAATCCCCGTTCTCTGAATAGTGGGTGATTGTGGTCCTTGCAGTCGGACCCACAGGGGTCACTTTGTTACCCCCTATGGCTGCTGTGGATAAGGGACAACCTCTTAACTGTATTCTTACTATATATAACTTAATTCGGGAAAAGCACAACATATATTAATACAGTGGGAAGGTGCACTATATACTATAATTCTATAGGAAGCACTGTATTTTAGAAAAATAATTTGGATGGTCATTCTAAATATTAAAATTCATTTCATGGGAGGGGTAGTGGGCACTTTTTTTTAAATTTGCATGGGATACTTTGAGCCCATCAGTAAAATCTGATCTTGGGGCCCAGCACAGCTATAAGTTTCTTACATAATCTTTTAATATAATCATATAAATACATAGAATAGTTTAGTTGCTCTATGCTAAATGTATGTATAAATTACAGAGAGGGTGTCAAGCTCCAGGAGTAGTGGACCCACCGGACCACCGCGGTTGATGATGTAAGCCGACACCTGGGACCAGAATCTAAGTGGCACTCGGTTTTCACCAGAGCCCACCACAAAGCAGGTTGGACTTTTTGTGGCGTGGTACCACCATGTCGTTCTACAGGAGCGACTTTGTCCACGGTGGCAGCCAAAGTGAGTTACAGAGGCGTTGAGCAGGATCGTCGTCAGGACAGGCAGGAGGTCAGGACAGGCATCACAGGATCGAGGTCACTAACTGAATCGGGGTCACAATAGGAAATCACAATAACAGCACAGGGTGTAGGAACAAAGTTTTCTCTAAGGCACAAAGCACGAAGATCCGGCAGGGTGTGCAGGGAGAGGCTGGTTTATAAAGGATCCTGGGAAATGGGCAGCGCCAATTAACGGTGCGCTGGCCCTTTAAATCTTCTGAAGTCAGCACTAACCCGGCTAGGGGGCGGGGACGCGCGCACACACGACCGACAGATCGGAGACAGGAGTTGGGACAGATTCGTTAGAGGTGTGGGGCACTGGGGCACATGGGACATGAGTCGCGGGAGCACCCGTGACAGAGGGTACCTTGTCCAGCACTACTCATCCAGGGCCCACCTAACTCAGGGTCCCACCAGTGGATCCAACTGTTCACCTGTGAGCTAGAGCGAGCCTGGGTTCTTCTACCTCTTGATAAAGTTACAATCGTCAGTAGTTTTCTGAAAATGATGAGGGATTGTATAATAAAAAGTTTCAGAAGGATTTATTACACGGGAAGAAACCTGATTTAACATAAGATTGGACACCAAAAGCAGAAAGAGGCCTGTAGTACTTTCAGGTAGCGGTGTGTGTTTTATATGGACCTCCATGGGGAGCAGTGATCATTACAGGGAACTGATACAGTGGTAATGACATAATCTGCAGCGTCTTTTGGCACAAATTAATACATTAGGGAGAATTTATTGTTCTCACAACATGTTCTATGTGTTTTCAGATGCCTCCAGGAGTGCAATTCTTCACCAGTAGACAGCTAGTGCAGGAGGAACCAGGGGGAATGTATTGTAATGTGTGGAAATGGGAGAAGGGATCATCTGATTACAGTACAGGGATCATGGTGAAATATTAAAGCATAACTAAACTTTCAGAAGACTTTTTGCAATAAGCTGCATGTGTGTGTATATGAGGAAAAACATTATTTCTGGCAATTATTTGACTTATATTCTACACTTTTAGAATTTTTTCCATATCCTTTATCATTTTGTATAGGCTCAGTTTTTTTCCTTGAGCTAGTAAGCAAAGACCAACAGAAGAAATCTCAAAGTAAGAGCATCATAAAGGACATTGGGGCTTATTTACTAAGGGTCCGAGACCGCACTTTCAAGACTTTCCGACTTTTCCGGGGATTGCACGGCTTAGAGCGGTATCTAACACGGGATTGTGTGGCATGCGTTCAGATTGTGGCGCAGCTGCACCTGCTTTCATGCGACAGAAATCGGGGGCGGGTCATCAGATGATCCGACTGATTTGGACTGAGCACAGGATTTAACAAATTGTGTCGCAAGATCAAGCACTTACACGCACCGGGAAAAATAAGGAGCTGTCGGTTTCCCTTTAAATGTATGGATTGTTAACTCAATTGATTTTATATATTTACACTTTTAGGGTTTTTCCCTCATACATTGTCCCTACTCCCTTTTTCTTCTAGGGGAAGCAACACATGCAGGATAACGGGCGCACGAGCTTGGTGAATCGGGGCAGAGTATATGATCGTCGGACATGGTACCTTTAGTAGCTAAAGAGGTCCTTATCTCACAATGAAGTACCTTGACTTCTCTGTGCAGGTTGACTGATTGGTTGACCTCAAATCATTTATGTTCAAGTAACTAATGTATATGATAAGGATGGTCACTAGGGGTCATTTTAATGATATTTTTCATATACTCTTTAGGTCAATGAATGCAAGTGTAATGACACACTGCTGGATTTCCTGCCTTGGCTGGAACATTTCAAAAATTGAGCCCCTTAAGTCAACATCAAATCATGTACTGGGTGAACCCCCCAGGGTCAGGTTCCATGGCAGAACTAGCTTTTTTATGTTACTAACCACAAACAATGTTTGACCTATCAATATTCCCAGAGAAATAACAAAATGGTTAATAGAACTTTACATAATGGAGAGTTCTGCGGGAAAATGTATTTTTACTGCTTGATTAAAGAGGACCTGTCACCCCCCCCCCAAAAGACCCCCACCAAATATGTCCCCTATAATCCCCCCCAGCCCTATTGTAGCAATGAAATTTTTTTTTTAAATTTAGGTTGGCAAAGTTAGTTTTAATTGATCCGACCTCTTACCAAATAAGAGGTCGGATCCTCATATCCTGTCCCCTGGCAGTCGGCCTTATTCATGAGGGGGCCGGTCGACATACCCCCTCCAAGCCCCTGTCAGCGGGGACCTGTAAGAATAGCCGGCGCTGTGAATAAGCCCCTATGTGGCCGTATCGCAGAGAGCAGGCAGCGATTGCGCAAAATACCTGCAGCGCTGCTGCCGCCTATTCCACGCTGACAGGGGCGTGGAGGGGGTGTGTCGGCCGGCCCCTCTTGGATAAGGCCGACTGCCAGGGGACAGGATACAAGGATCCGACCTTATTTGGTAAGAGGTGGGATCAATTAAAAACTAACTTTGCCGCCCTAAATTTAAAAAAAAAATGTCATTGCTAGAAAGGGGCTGGGGAGAGGATTATGGGGGAAATATTTGGTAGGGGTCTTTAGGGGGGTGACAGTTCCACTTTAAATGCTTTGAAATTATAGCAATAATTATTTCATGTTATTAGTAAATGACTGAACATATGCAACACCCCTGCCAACATATAGGCATCTATATCTCCCCAGCAGGTGAGCCTGCGCAACTCGCCTTAGGGAGAATACAGCCATTGTTAGGCACCAGCAGCTGTAGATACTGCCTGAACAGGCAAGGGTTAAGTATTGTAAGATTGTCATCCAATGATATTCCTTTATGTGAACTGGAGTGTGATTGGAGAGTGAGCCACCACCTGACCAGGGTTTAACAAAACCTCTGGACAGAGAGGGGCAAGGGCTCTTAGGCCCCAGCTCCTGACAGAGGAGCAGTTCCTAAGCCCGATCTCTCACCATAGGAGCAGCTCTTGGAATCTAGATCCTGAAACAGGAGCATTTTTTTACCACCATCTCTCCCTAGAGAGCACAGATCTGTCAGTGACCACAGAGACAGTGTGTAGCACACCTTCAGTGCTACACATAGAACTACCATCCAGAACAAAGCTGCAGCATCCAATACTGGACACAGCAACACCCCAGCCTGCATCTACTACCAGGCTGGTGAACCAACTCCTGAGGAACACTCTCCATGACCACTCCAGTAATCCGGAATCACCCTGTAATCCATAATCTGTAACAAGATCGTTTGGCCCGTTGCCTGCAGTTGTTCTAATAAAGAACCATGAGTTATTTTGCACAATGTTGCCTCCATCTGATCCCTGAATATGGCTGTAGTCTCCCCATCCATTACCCAGGGACATATATTACAGACACTAAGGGGTTGCCACAGGGAGAACCAGTACCTAAGCCTCTCCCTCCATATTTCTTGCACACACCACCTGCTGGAGACATGCCAGGCTGTAGGACAGCCTTTTGGTCCCCATACCAAGCACCATGACATCAGCGTGCCTAGGCCGCAACCACCAGCCACTCTGGTATTCTGGGCCCCGGCTGCCTCCAGGCCCCAAGAAAAGGCTAGGCCCGGTTGGGGGATGTTGCACATAGCTCTACCAGTTATTGGGATCGATCAATAATATGTACTCCACCGTCTAAATTAGTCTGTGAGTAGGGTGCCTGTCAATCTGCAATATTGTTGTGAATAAAAACCAGAAGCATAGCAAGTACAGCTCTGGAGTATTATTTAGTATTATTTAGAATGTACCTCAGGATCAGTTCTTATGAAGTTTTGTCATGTATGTACATAATAACATTTTCAGCAGAATAATGAATGCAGCTTTGGAACATAACGCTGTACACATAGCCATGCAGAAAAAAATCAGGCTTATATTTTTGGTTGTCAGATTTGTGTTATGTGTAATACGTTTTTGATGCAAATTTATAGAGGACCATAGACTTCTATAAAAAATAATGCATACAAAAAGAAGCAACACAAAAGTGACATAATAATTATATATTTATTGCATATTTACCGTAACACCCTAGTAATGTCCGCCACAGTTCCCCAGTAATGTCCCCCACAACGGCAACCCTCCCAGTAATGTCCATCACTGCAGGAGCCTCACATAATGTTCTCACAGCCAACAGTAATGCCCCCCACTTCACAATATAAAATAATAAGCAGTGATACTTACCTCCTTCCCACCTGTCTTCCCACCTCCTGCTCCTGACTCCAGCTAAACTGAGCTGCTTGAAACAAGAGGGACGGTGCAAGGACATCACAGTGTCTCCTGCTCTCTGTAGTTGAGAACAGGACAAGAGTCCGACTGAGCTGGGGACATCGGGGGAAGGTCCATATTAGTGGTGGGTGATTTCGGCAAACAATCTGCCTGGCCGTTTCGCTTGAGAAATGTGCAGTTAGCCTAATGCTTGCTGCATATCTGGATTAGTGCAGAATACTGTAAGTATTGCAATGGATGTATATCATGACAACACCAGCAGAGTAGTGATTGAATCTCTGGAGCACCGTACAGGATGTATTTTAGTATTTTTACTGAATAAGTAATATAATTCCAAAGAGAGGCATAGAGTCTCCGCACTGCTCAAACTCGGTGCAAGCCCACGCAGGTGTCTGATATTAGTGAGACAATGGTTAGGAGCAAATGGGTGCTACACCGATGCTGTGAGGTTCCGTAGCGGTGTTGCTCAGCCTGAGCTCAACAAGTCCACAGTATATATATATAGAAAGATGAAGGCGGCACTCACCGAACCTTGTGGAACTACTTCTTTTATTCAGCAAATGGTGTGTGGTACAGGGAAAACACTGGAGCCAGACGTCTGGCTCCAGTGTTTTCCCTGTACCACACCATTTGCTGAATAAAAGAAGTAGTTCCACAAGGTTCGGTGAGTGCCACCTTCTTCTTTCTATATATATAAAAGAAATAAAATATATATTGCAAAATGTAAATCAGGATCAGTGCAGGTTAATTTATGTACACAGTGGGGCACATTTACTTACCCGGTCCAGTCGCGATCCATCGGCGGGTTCTCCGGCGCTGATTCGGGTCCGGCAGGGATTCACTAAGGTCCGTGCGCTGATATCCACTAGGTGTCGCTGCTGCGCCGAGGTCTGCTGAAGTTCACCGGAGTTCACCTTCTATTTCAAACGACACTTTTTTTTAAAAAAATACAACGTTTTTTCCGAATCCATCAGGTTTTCCGACGGCCACGCCCCCGATTTCCGTTGCATGCAACCCGACACGATTGCGCTGAAATCCGATCGCTCAAATCGGAAAAATACGGGAAACCCGACGAAAATGTGCGAATTGGACCCTTAGTAAATGACCCCCAGTGACTTGACAAGTAGAATAGTGAGTGCATCTCTTAAACACTCCCAGGATCTATTTTAGGATTATTACAGGATAAGCAATATACTGTATATTGCAGGATGTAACTCAGTGCAGGATAATTCATGTACACGGTGACTTGACCAGCAGAACAGTGAGTGCAGTTCTGGAATGTTATAGATGATGTTTCTTATGATCAGAACATGAAGTTACTCTGGTGCCTATTTTCTGTCAGGAGATAAGGACTTTGTTGAGTGGGAGTTACAGAAACAGCCCAGTAGTAAACTACTGTTAAGCAACGAACTTCTAAATGTTGTCTTGCACTTCAAATTAAGCACATGACTTCCACATAGGAAATCCATTCTTGATTATTAACCCATTCTTCATTGGTCAGCCAATCAAAATATGATCACTGCTATTGAAGTGTATTTCCTTCCACAAGAAAACAATAGAGCAGTGTGATTAATCCCTCCGCCACGTCTGCTCTTAATGCACCTACAGCCGCCATTGCCAGCAGTAAGATGGATTGCCCTACAGGGCAGCTTTTTCTTGAAGTGGGTCCTGTCGCAGAACATTAATGGAACAAGAACATTTATTTTGGCAGAAAAATGAAAACATATTTCCTCTGGAAATAAAGGACACTATTCCGTATGGAGCGCACACACAGGTGCTTCACTGCTGTTGCCAGGAATCTGTTTTCCCTTTGCCGTGCTCCCGATGTATGTACCAGTGTGGCTCGAAGGTCCTAAGCTCTGATCCGTTACACTGAAGGGAATGTGCAGCTTGGCTTGCTGCTCAATCTCATCCTAATTGGAAGTTTCTCAAACCATTGAAACTTTTTTTTAGAACAAAAGGCACTGCAAAACAATAAGGCATCAATATTGTAGCAGACTGAATATTCATTGGTGATTTTGTTACACAGCGGCCAATCTTGACAAGCAGAAATGTAGGATGTAAATTGCACTGTATATGTGTGTATATGCCCTATATGTGTGTGCATAAGTGTTTAAAAGTGTGATTGTAGCTTGCAAGTGTGAGTATTACAAATATGTATATTTTTTTAAGTGGGGAGAGGGGCCCCACTCTGCAGCCTACTATGGGGCCTTGCCTCTCCTAGTAACGCCTCTGCCCACAATCCCATATTTTGTAAATACTTTGGCAATTCTAACTTGTATTTGGTCCTAACAATAAAGTTTTTTTGAATTTGACATCAGAAGTGGGCTGATGGGTAAATGACCATTGAACAATCATCTAACGAATCATCTTTGGCAGCAGCAGCCATAGTCATTTTGGTCCATTCTGGCTATTGCAATGGTTCAAACAGGCTGTTCAATGACATCTGTCAAAGGACCGACAATCATGTTTGTGAAATCCTTTTAAAAAATTATCATCCATGGAGGAAATTTCTTAAATTTCATATGCATTTGCATTCTTTCCAGACAATGGGGGAAATTTATGAATTACAGGTCCAATTATTTTGCAGAACTAATATGTGCACTTTTATCGCTCAGGTCCTATATTTGAGTCTCTGACACACAGTGGATGTGTCTAATATATTATGAGGCACGTGAACCGTATATGTTTTCATCAACTTTGGTGTTTGGGGACTCCTTACAATAAATGCAAAATTGGCTGGAATAGATCCTTGAGTACCATTAATCATGAAGATGATCGCACATCTGTCAGGCATTAAACATTCCAAAAGCCATATCTTTTTTCTTTACCATTTACAGAGTTGTATGAGGTTGTGTGATCTGTGGGACTTGTGCTTTCTAGTGACACCACTTTATCGTACTAGGTAGATTAAATAAAAATTTTAAATGCATTTGAATTGGCAAATAACATAGTTGCGAAAGTTTGTTTTTATGGATTTCCAAAAGACACATTCCCTTTGTTCTTTAGGTAAATATGATCAAACATGTTCCAAATTATTAAATAAAAATTAATTTTATTCTGGCACCCATAACTTTCATAAGATACTTTGAAGTTGTGTAAGTTGTCCTGTGTTGTAGGACCAGCTTATATTTTATTGATATCATTATGGGAACTGTATGACCTTTTCATCAGTTTTTATCCTAACATTGTGGTTGGCAAAATGGCAAACAAGTGATAATTTAAACAGCTCAGTATTTTTTAAATTCTTTTTATATTTCGAGAGAGCAGAAATTATTTTGGGCCACTTAGGGTTTAGGTGGCTGATCACTCAATACAATAAACTGCAATGCAACTCTGCTGCTCTTTGTTGTGAATACACTGCCCTTTTATTACAGCTTGTCTCTAGTGTCATCGGATTTGCCAACCAGAGCAAATATCTCATCCATGTGCCACCACTGTTTAGGTTCCCTGCAGTGGTTTCACCATGGCAGTTAACAGCAAGTGTCTGCTGTATACTACAGAAGACACAGGTCCTGTATGAATGTTTTTTGTTACTGCGCCTTGTGCGCTATATTTATTGTATATCTTCCTAGCTTCTTTCCTACACAACTTTGAATGTTGGAAATCTCCCCAATCATGACTAAAACTGTCTGTTAAACCACTATATGTAAGCCTGCAATATATGAGATTGCAGACAACAATCATAGATACAATTACTATGCAGAAAGTATCACATACAATAGGCTTGCATATATCATGATAGTAAATGTGCCCTAAGTCTAAGGGTCCGCACACATTTGCGCCACATTTAACGGGGGTTTTTGGCGCACGAGATCACATTTTGGTGTAATGGCGCCGACTTTCATGTGACACAAATCGGCCGGCATGGCCGTCAGACAACCCGACTGATTCAGACTAAGCACGGGATTTAAAATTCTAATTGTGTCGCAAGACATGATCTCACAAACACCGGGAAGAAGAAGGTGAACTCCGGCGGACCTCAGCGGGGAAGCGACACATGCAGGATACCGGGCGCACAATCTTAGGGAATCGCGCTGGACTTCATCCTCGTCAGACAATACACCTCATTGATAGCGGCAGGATCGGGTAAGTAAATATGCCCCTTAGTGTTTGAGTAATCTTCATCTAATTTGCTGTGCTCTACTATATCATATCATACCCAAACGTCCAGGATTCAGCAGGACAGTTTCGGACTTTCACAGCTGTACCTCCGCCCCAGACGGTAGGTAGAATGTCCGGGTAAGCCCCCCTCGCCAGGCCAACTAGCTCCTGACACAATGCAGAGAACCTGCAGCTCCTGCTCTGCTCAGTTGTCATGTCATGGAGGGAGAGATGTCTAAATAGAGGCTCCTCTGTGTTGTGTCCTCCCTTCCCCCTTCATGTAACCCTTTGATGACTGAGGGCTCCACAGGGAGTGAACATCAATAAATTACTGAATACAGTAAGGGGCGCATATTGCAGCAAACACCCGTGGCGAGCGGTGCTGGCACCAGTCGCGTGTGTCAACCCAATAAATACCGCCTCTGCTACCAGAGGACAGAGGTTCTAGCTCCCTGTGATGTGATCGGGGAGCAACAATATGTCTCCATGACAGCCTGTCAATATAAGACTCCAGGACCTGTCATTTATGCGGGTCTGTAACAGCGTGCCAGTGGTAGCAAATAAAGTAAGTGGAAAAAAAATAAAAGATTAAATCCCTTTCCCTAGAGCAGATAAAAAAGAAAATCATAAACATGTTAGATATCCCGCTTCCCAGGGGCACATTGATCATAGGATGGAGCTAAGACTTCATTCACACTGCTGTTGCCTGCCCGTACCGTACCGTAGCAGGCAACGGCAGTGCACCCCCCCCCTCTCCATAGAGATACATGGCGCACGGCGCCGTATTACGGGAAAACATAGGGCAGGTCCTATCTTTTCCCCAGGTACGGAGCGGTACGGTGCCGCACGTGTGCTGCACCGTACCGCTCCTGTAGGGCGCCGGGCGCCCATTGCTGTCTATGGAGGACGTACACTCACCGGCCACTTTATTAGGTACACCTGTCCAACTGCTCGTTAACACTTAATTTCTAATCAGCCAATCACATGGCGGCAACTCAGTGCATTTAGGCATGTAGACATGGTCAAGACAATCTCCTGCAGTTCAAACCGAGCATCAGTATGGGGAAGAAAGGTGATTTGAGTGCCTTTGAACGTGGCATGGTTGTTGGTGCCAGAAGGGCTGGTCTGAGTATTTCAGAAACTGCTGCTGATCTACTGGGGTTTTCATGCACAACTATCTCTAGGGTTTACAGAGAATGGTCCGAAAAAGAAAAAACATCCAGTGAGCGGCAGTTCTGTGGGCGGAAATGCCTTGTTGATGCCAGAGGTCAGAGGAGAATGGGCAGACTGGTTCGAGCTGATAGAAAGGCAACAGTGACTCAAATCGCCACCCGTTACAACCAAGGTGGGCAGAAGAGCATCTCTGAACGCACAGTACGTCGAACTTTGAGGCAGATGGGCTACAGCAGCAGAAGACCACACCGGGTGCCACTCCTTTAAGCTAAGAACAGGAAACTGAGGCTACAATTTGCACAAGCTCATCGAAATTGGACAGTAGAAGATTGGAAAAACGTTGCTTGGTCTGATGAGTCTCGATTTCTGCTGCGACATTCGGATGGTAGGGTCAGAATTTGGCGTCAACAACATGAAAGCATGGATCCATCCGGCCTTGTATCAACGGTTCAGGCTGGTGGTGGTGTCATGGTGAGGGGAATATTTTCTTGGCACTCTTTTGGCCCCTTAGTACCAATTGAGCATCGTTGCAAACCCACAGCCTACCTGTATTGTTGCTGACCATGTCCATCCTTTATGACCACAATGTACCCCATCTCATGGCTACTTTCAGCAGGATAATTGGCGCCATGTCATAAAGCGGAACATCTCAGACTGGTTTCTTGAACATGACAATGAGTTCACTGTACTCAAATGGCCCTCCACAGTCGCCAGATCTCAATCCAAAGAGCATCTTTGGGATGTGGTGGAACGGAGATTCGCATCATGGATGGTGCAGCCGACAAATCTGCGGCGCTGTTGTGATGCCATCATGTCAATATGACCAAAATCTCTGAGGAAGGCTTCCAGCACCTTGAATTGAGGCAGTTCTAAGGCAAAATGAGTCCCAACCCCCCGTTACTAGCATGGTGTACCTAAAAAGTGGCCGGTGAGTGTATATTTGCCGTATATACGTTGGCTGTATATACGTCCTCCCTACAGTAGTGTGAATGTAGCCTAAGTGCGCCAGTGTACGATCATGCTTCGTTTCGCACTCCCGGATACTATCCGGATGCTAGCTGCACTGCTGCTGGTCTGACCTGGTGTAGAATAGCCCATCCATGAAGTAATGCCCCCATCCTAAAGCATAGAAAGGGGAAAAAATTGCAATTGTCTGCAGTGGAAATTGTGTCTAAACCAACTCTTTTTATGCCTGTTTTGTCATAAATGTGACCCCCAGTCTATCAAAAACTAAAAATAGGTTATTCCTGTTTGAAAGGAAACTTGAATTTTTAAAGTGGGAAAGGGGGCGCGGTTTTAAGGAGAAATTTTTGGCCCTCTTTCTCTTCATGAAAAGTTGGGAGGTTGTACAATGTATTCTGTATTTGTAGCTTTGATGTGATTGATTCACTGCAGGATAGTCTGAGCTAGGGGAAGGGGGCATTGACCTCACAAGTCGTATTGGTGCTGCTAACCACTCTGGGCCAGGTGTCCCTCTCAGTGATCACTTTCTATGATATGAAGACTCACAACTGGCTGATTTTTGACCTTCTACCCGCTGGAGCCACATGCAGAGATTGGAAAGTAATAGCACATTCGCCCCTAGTGGCTGTACATGGATTTTACTGATTTAACCATACACTATATAGGAATTATTTATCAGTATACCGTAATACAGTAATGCAAAAAGAAAAACAAATCTAAACACTTAATCACGTCAATGTATGTGATATATTGACGGGGACCAGGGATTTGAATGGTCACATCAGAGTCTATTGCGCTGAGATTTCTAGTCCTAGGACACTGTGTATAATTAAACAAGGGGCTGCTGGCCTCTAGCAACTTCTACAGGGCCAAAGTAAAAGGTGTAAGGTGATCATAAGTAAGATTCTCCTTATGCAATAAGGCCACCTGAAAGGCGTGTGAGACTTAAAACCATAGATGCTCCACTAGGAATTCTGGGAAGATCAAATGTTTGCCAAGGTGTTAAATAGAACCAATACCGTTCTTTTGCTACCTTGAAAGGCAGCCCATTACACCAAGTATGCCTACAAGAAAGTCTAAAACACATGATGTTGTTAACCAAACCAATATATCATTCCGAAGGAACCACTTCCATCTGCAGACACACTGTTTTCCACCTGATTGGTCTCCTCAGTGCACATAGGGGAACTGTAGTGATGTGTCATTCGCATACAGCCAGCTCTAGAGCAGTTCTTGTTGTGAACAATGGGAGCCAATAGGCTTATCATATCTCCATTAACCTGAATACAATCAGGTTAAATGGAGTGGTGTGGGTGATTCTGACTGGCCTGCCGCTCCTTATATATTTAAAACCCCTTAGGACGCAGCCATTTTTGAGCTTACAGGCTCAGCCCGATTTTTGATTGCTGACGGCGTCTCTTTTACGGTTAAACTTTGAACGGTACTTATCAAAGCGATTCTGAGATTGTTTTTTCTTTTCCCACATGTTGTACTTCATTTTATGTGGTAATTGGAGCAAAGTTTTGCATTTATTTACAACAAAAAGAAAAAATATAAAATTTTGGAAAACATTTGCCATTCGTAAATTCAAACTCATGCGTTTAAGGCCAGATCGGATTTACCAGCAAATAATGCTGAATAACATTCCCATTTGTCTACTTTACATTTCCTATTTCTGAAATGTTCTGGATAATTTATTTTGATGTCACGCGGCTTCAAAATAGAAATATCGCTTTTCAGATTTTCAGAATTGACTATTTGGGATAATACAGTTTGGAATAAATTTTATCACTATTTAGCATCAAACCTATAGAACCACAACCCATTTTCAAATCTGCACCCCTAAGCTATCAGAAACAGCTTTTACGAAGATTGTTAACCCCCTTCGCAGATCTTCACTGTATTGAATCAAAATGGAGGAATTTAATGGTATAGTTGTTCCCTATCGTTCTTGTAGCCCTAAAATTTACCCATTTCCAAAAGATTCAAAGAGAAACAACCCACCATACATTTGTTATCAATTCTCCTGAGTAAAAGACCCCCCACATGTGGCTTGACTGTGGTTATGGGTGCGCAGCGACTGGTGCAGAAGGAAGGAGGCGCTGTCAGCTGCCAGGATTTTAGTCCTCATGCCGCCTTTTGAAAGGCCTAGTAAAATTTTCGCTTTGTTTCGTTATGGGGCCATGGTGATGCCATTAATTTTTTGCGATGAGATGCTTTTCCATGTTCATTTTGGGGTGTTTTGTATCACTATTGTTGAAAATTTAGGAACGTTTTTGAGGACAGGAGTAGAAAAGCATCAATTCTGTACTGGATTTTTACTTCTTTTTTTTTTGGGGGGTTTCACGTATGATCTAATAATCATGTTATCTTTATCATGGGTTATACGATTAGGGATACAAAGATGAGATTTTGTACGTTTTACTAAATTGTCAACAAAACCCTAGTGGGGAAAAATCTTATCATTTATGTATTGCCGTTTCAATGGCATAACTTACTTTGTTACTTTCTGCTACGTAGCTGGTGATGGCTTTTTTTTGCGGGACATGTTGTATTTTTGCACCAGTATCATGTCGCAGTACATATGTTTTTGCATCAACATTTTAAATAGCATTTGTTTTGTGGGATTTGAAAAAGGTAAAAATCATAATTTGATGGGTTTATGACAGTTTTTTTTTTTTTTACGGCGTTTATCGTGCGGGTTCAATAATGATTTACTTTTATTCTACGGGGTGTTACGGACGCGGTGATAACTATATATGTGGGGTTTGTGTTATGATTTAGACTTTTTTTTTGAGTTCTATGCTCTTTATATGTTTGTGGGGTTTGGGCATGTTCAGTGATTATACTTTATTTTTTTATGTGAATAACTTTTTTTTTACTTTTTCACTTTAGACCAGGGGACAGTGAAGTAAGCAAATCTCTGAGGCTTCTTCTGAAATATCTGCAATACTCATTATTGCAGAAGTATCAGTGTCAGCCTAACTTCGAACATAGGCTGGCACTGTTGGAACCATAAGATGACGTACCGACGCCATCTTACTGGCAATTCTTGCGGTAACTCTGGGGTCCAGATGGCCCCCAAGTTACTAAGCACGATCGGCGCACCCACGAAAAAAAAAAACGGTTTTCGGGGGGGACGGTCGTGGGGAGGAAATTCCCCAGATACATGTAATGCCCGTCGCGCTGACCGCGGCCATTTAACGGGTTAAGCACCCGGCTATCGGGAGACAACTCCGATCTGCGGGTGTTACACTGGGGTGCCGGCTATCAGTCCAGCCGTCACCCAGTCTTAGCCGATGCCGGTTCGGCTCAGATTCGCTAGTCTACCGGCATCAGTCAGCGTACCGATATATCGACCTGAGCGCTAAGTCAACTGGCCTCCGTCGATATATCGGACGCTGAGCGTTAAGAGTTAATAGGGAGCCATTCAGGAGCCAGAACGAGCCAGAGAAGAGACGTGGATCGCAGGGGCACCGTGAAACTGGGACTACCGACACAAAAAATCCCTACTAGGGGGGCATGGCATATGCATGTACTGTAAATAGCTGTCGCAGAACTTTGAACATAAGGTATAAGGCTATTACGACCTTAGGGGATGAATATACGCCCCCCCCCCCCATAGGCATTGCAAATGGGCACCACTCCGATACGTGGCAAAACCTTGCGGCCAGGTACCGCTCCGTACATCGGAGGAAAGAATGTACATCCTATCTTTCCCAGTGTTTATGTTGTTTTGCTGTACGTCAACGACGCAAACGCATCGGTCAATGGCCCGGAATGCTTACTTCGCTGAATGTTATCCTTACAGACAGACCTCTGGATGCTGGGTCATTAAGGAACTTTAGCCCCAGCTGCAATGAATAGCTGCAAAAGTTATCAAAGGTAATCGTGCTTTGTATTTTAATTGTTAATCCTTGCACAATTGGAAAAAAAAATCCAAAAATAATTACACGAGTTACACATACAAATATTACCTGCTTGACTGAGAAAAAACACTATAGCCCATCAATTTTACCTACATTAACAGAAAATAATCACATATTTTTGCAGGATCCTTGTTTTTATTTTAGGGCTTTTTTATGTATCTGTTTCACCCTCCTAGTTTATTGAGTAATTTATTGGCCCACCTCAGAGTGAATACCATGATTGGCTAATAAATGAAAGTCCCCAGATTTTACACATCCTGGACTGACAAGTGGCCCTTTTAAATGATGACACTGCAGGTTTGCTGTATATGTCATAAATCCCACGCCTTCCAGACACGACCACAGACCTGGGCCCCGCGCACACACGCGGATTTATCTTATAAGAAAGTAAATATTTGTACATCATTGAGCCTGTGGGCGACACGCTCATGGCTTGATATTTAGATACAAAGCGGTTTTACCAGTCCCACTGACTCATGGGTTACCCCATTACATAAAGTGTCAACTTCCTGATTTTTATAGGCCCCATACCGCAGACCCCCCTACCCCACACCACCCACTGAGAACAGAATGAATCCCAAAGACCTCTGCCATCAGACCTTTGCTTATTCTGAAATTTCACGTTCAAACTTTCTTATTTGAATGAATTGAGCAGACATTCCTGCTTATTGAAAGCCCCTTACAGATGATCCCTCTCCCTTTACAATATTTTTGTAAGATAGTCGCCCTAATGATAAATTGATCACAGAGGTTCCAATCATCGCATCACTGGTTAAGTATCCTGCAGTACCTCCCAGGGTGTGAGAGGTGTACCTTGGGCACACCAGAGGAAATCATTTTTGTTGCCCCCTTTGAAGCTTAACTAGAAATATAACAAGACTACTCCTACAGTGATTAGCTGAAATGTGCAATATAAAAATACAATGGAGGAATCTCTCAATGAGTTTATGGGCCACCAGTGTAGAGCTAGACAGCACTAGTCACTGTGATGATATATTCTGGTGCAGTATAAGACTGTTAGTTGTAACTTACACCTTCTTTAGGTGGTCTAAACTTGGGGTGCCGCTCTTTGGTGACTGAAAAGTTTTTCAAATGGTGGCGTGTCAGATGAAAACTTACTTCAGCTAACAGCTGTGGCAATTGGTGGGTGGACAGTAACAAGAAGTCTAACCAGTATTCACACTAGGAAACAGAGGGACAAACAACAGATAAGCCAAACGGCACAGTCACATAACTAGGGTCAAACAAAGATGGCTGTGAAGGCACAGAATCATATAAGCAGAGAGAGAGATCGAGTTAACATAGTAGAGGTCAGATACACAAGCATAGCAAGTACTAACACACAATCACAGGAAACAGGTATGAAGAGACTAATAGAGCAAGAGTTGTAAAGGAATGGGCAGGTATATAAAGGAGTTCCTGAATGCCGCCCACAGCAACTGCACTGGATCATCCGTCCATAACTCTATTAACCCTTGCTGGACAGGCCTGGGCTGCAGGGAACTCGATATGGCTAAATCAATCCAGACACGCAACAACCATAGCCACAGTTCACACATAAACACAGAAGAGAATCACGCGTTCTAAGCTCCCTTTGTGAAACAGAAGACGATGTTGGCACAGATGTTACAGGCATAAAATGATTTTTAAGTGGTCAATACGAGTCTACAAAAGACTGTTCTGAGTATCATCACCATGCAGACTATAAAGGAAAATGCAGCACTGATGAGATGTAGTCACAGAACAAGGATTGGACATCACCGTCTGTTTTCAGTAAATAGTTTTCCCTTGAAGAAACAATTACCATTTCTCTTATCACCGAGTAGCTCAATATACAATCTGACAGTGTCCAATCATTGCTGGGGAAACTCCTATTGAGGGGAATGGGATGCTTTTTAAAAATTGCTGTGGGTTGCATAGAAAACTTTTGTAGCGCTAACTTATTCACAGCGCAGTCCTCAACTTGCATTGATCTTCATTTATCTTGCCCCTGTAGCTCTATATTAAAATGAATAACCCACTACCATACATAGAACAACATATAACGTTATAAAGAGAGACCATCCATCACACTGGTCCTGGCAAAGTGAAGCTAAAGGGAAACTGCACCACAGACATTTCTGTTCCTAGGCTGTCATCTACCTATGTCATCGTCAATGTAAGGCTATGACTGTTCATAGCGCCCCTGATGTCAAGGGCAGGTTGGCAGTCTCATCGACAGGTTTTTATGCAATGGCTTGTGAGTGGGAGGAATTTTTCTTGTCTGCTAGGGCTCCAAATACCTTGTCATGGGCCTGACGGTCAGGGATCTATCATGGAATAATCCTATAATTCACTGCATTTTTCCTGCACATCACAGGGAGGATAAAGATATTGTCACAGATGACACCCGGATATCCTTCTGGAATCGCGGGCACACTCGGCCCTCTAGGGGTCATGGTCCCTGCTGCCACTGTACCCGCTTCCCGGCCTGGACTAACCTCTCACCGCCCGCTGTACTTCTGCTAGGCCGCGCGCTCCACTGCTAGGGCGCGACGTGCGCGCTCTTTCAGACTAAGGGCCAGCATCCTCCTGATTGGCTCATGCTACACCGTCTTGCCCCTTATATCCGGCACCCCTTCACTCCTTCAACTCCCGCCGGTTCTTCACATCATTGCTGCTGAAGGAAGCCCTCCCTGATTTCTGTGTATCCTGTGTTCCAGCCGTTACAGCCGATCCTATGCCGTTGCTACCATTGCTGTTACCTGCTGTGCTTCCAGGTTCTGTCCTGTGTACCTTCCAGGGTTCCTGGTCCCAGACGAATATATTTATGTGCCATCATCACCAGTGCTCCTTGGTGCCAGCGTTACCAGTATTCCTCCGGTTTCCTGCTTCATCTCAGGTTCTTGAACTGTTTTCCGCGCTGTACTACGCCTGGCTGCCCCCAACCCGCGGGTCTCCAACCCACTTCCGCTCGGTGTCCAGAGGTCCACAGACTTTCCAAACCTTTATAACATTCTTCCTGTAGGTGAGTAAGATTCTGGCCATGGATCCCGCCAGGAGTCAGACACTCGCCAGGAACCGCGTCGCTCTGACTGAGCTCTCCAGTTTGTTGACCGTCAGTCCCAGCAAACTTGCTATCATGGAAACTATAGGCAAAGTTGCCTCCACTCTTAACAAACTGATCGACTCCCGCACAGGCTTCTGAATCCTGACTCCTGCTTCCCCTCCATCCACCACGGTCTTTCCACCGGCCAAAGCAGAGCCAAGACTGAGACTTCTAGGCCCGAAAAATTTGATGGTGAACCCCAAACTCTGACAAGGGCTTCATCACCCAGGCTCAATTGCACTTTGAACTTATCCAACATTCAGTTTGTCACTGAACGCTCTAAGGTGGCATTCATCTCAGCCTCCTCTCCGGGAAGCCATGGCCTTGGCTACTCTCTGTGGGACAGAAGAACCAGTTACAGCCATCCCATGCTAGTTTCTCGTGGCTGAATTTCGCTCTGTATTTGAAGAACCGCTGGCCGTCCTCAGCTGAAAGCGGCCTGGACTGACTTGGCGCCAAGGACATTCTTACTGTGGCGAGTACCGTGTCAGTTCCGCACCCTCAGCCTCCGAGCCTCTCCTGGAATGATGTCCCTTGTCCAGCTACCTTAAGCAGGACTGTCCCCCCAGGTGAAAGACGCACTGGACTGCCCGTGACTGCCGGCTACTTCTGAGTGGTCCTTGATCACGTGGCCACCCGGATTAGACGTGTCGGTTCGCAGAACGTGATGGAGATGAAATTGCGTCACGAGCACCATCATCCGGCTTCCATGTCGTCACGCTTTTGCTCCGGATTTTCAAGAAACCGCCTCAACTCCATCACACAGTCTATGAACAGAGCCATGCAATTCGACCAGAGGTCGTCTCACAGTCCAGGGAACGTTCCAGGCGTCTCGGGGAAAAGAGAAAACATTCTTGTACTGCGCTAGCACCGCCACCTATTGGGGCTTGTCTGTCCTTCCTCGACAGCTCCAGCAAACCCCAGCACCCTGAAACTCTGGGGGTCTTCCAGCGTCAAGCTGTGTCGCCAGGTCTGTCGGTTCCTGTGCTCCTAGAGGTGGTGTCGCTCTCTGTGCAAAATCCCATCATCGACTATGGTTCTATGGGGAATTTGTGGATGCCGCCCTGATTCCTCCTCCGGCATCACATTCGGTGGTTCCACTCAAGGAATCCGCTATCCCCTGTCTTCCGTGGATGTCAAGTCCTGTCCGAAAGCCGGTACGGTCCAGCCTGAGCCAATTCTCTCCGGTTGGGCTCATCACAAAGAGACCTGGTTTTCTTCTATGTTCTGCCATGATCCACATCATCCGCTCTTCTAAGGTCTTCCTGGTACAACTCCAGGCTCCGGTCCCTCAACTGAAGGACTGTGAGGATCCTGATGGGACCAGACTGTCATTCTCGCTGCTTGCTTCACCACCTCCTGGCCTGAGAAATTTCCAGTCCTTCTTAGTTCCCTCCAGAGATTATCCTGGGACTGATAAGAAGAAAGGAGGTCAAGAAGAAGAGTGGCCCTAAAGGGGGGGTCCTGTCAACGATGCACCCGCGATATCTGCGGGATCGCGGGGCACACCCGGCCACGTATGTCAAACGGTCCCTGCGACCGCTGTCCCCTTCCCGCCTGGACTCACCCTCCATGCTCCTGTGCTGTAACTTCTGCTAGGCCGCGCGGCTTCCCCCCGTAGGGCGCGCCGGCGCCGGCTCTTGTAGACTTAAAGGGCCCATCCTCCTGTTGGCTCCTGCTAATCGGTCTCCCGCCATATAATCCGTCACCCTCCCTTCACTCCCCGGCCGGATCTTCAGGCATCTGTCCTGCTAAGAAAAGCTCCTCCTGCATTCCCTGTGTATCCTGTGTCCAGTGTTACCACAATCCTCTGTGTGCTACATGTGCTGTTACCTGCTGTGCCTTCCAGGGTTGCCTGTCTGACTGCACATTCCAGGGTCACTGTTCCAGCGAATCTATTGTCTTGTGCCATCATCACATCACAGTGCTCACTCTGTGTGCCGCGTTACCAGTATTCCTCACGTGTTTCCTTGCTGTCTTCAAGGTTTGAATTTTCCTGCTGTACTACCTGGCTGCCACCGCGGGTCTCATACCCCCTCCCCGCGGTTGGTCCAGTAGGGTCCCACAGACTCTTCCAGAGACGCTACACACTTTTCCTCCTCAAGGTGTGAACGAGATTTTTAACGGCTTCCATGTTGCTTATGATATCTGTATTCAATTCCTTGCACTTAGCGCCATAGTGTTGACAGTCATGCAGCAGTTTTAATTTAACCCAAACTGTATAGTGGAGATGTATAAAAGCATTCTGTATAACCAGATTTTGTGTACATGTATGGACAAACCACAGTGTTAGAATGGGATATTATTAGGTTTTTTCAATAAAAATTTTAGAAACACTGGGGGGCTTGACTCAGATTCTGTTGGCCCAATGACAATGATGTGTACATTCTTTGGATCTCTAAATGCTGCAAGAGCTTTCTAAATTTCTAAGTCATGATCTGCAGTTACACCTTCAGATCATAGGCTCCTGAACTAAACACCATACTGCCTTGAAGGTGCCAGTATTTGCCACAAATGTCTTATGTTACAGCTCCCAAATAGAGAATAATTCTACTCATTGATGTATCCTACAACTGGAACTCCCACAAAATTATGGGCGTACCACTAAAGGTGGGAGGTAGTAGGGCGAGCATGCAACCTTGCCACTCAATCATTTTCACTGTGTTGTCTCCATCTCAGATATCGATGAAGGTCCAACTGTTGACAATTAGGCAGTGATACTCCTGTCCCTGTAGATTAGGCAAATCGTCCAAGTTGTGTCTCTTTGTCAGTGAGAGAGGAAAAACTTGCTGTTGTCAATGGCAGAGGAGAACCAAAAATGTTGTTGATGTAATAATGCAAAGTGATGCCAGCGCTCACAAGAGCTTACAATCTACTGACAATATTCAGTGGCCTCTGGACGGGCATGTCATATCTATTGATGGCCTCAGACGAAGCTGAGAACCAATTTAATCCAGGTGGTTTAATTCCTAAAAAACTGATGCAAATTGTAAGTATTTCTCCCCTTCCCTCTATTATTTGCCCACTTGCTTCATGTGTGCACTGGTATTTGTATGTTTTACAAGTCAGCGATATTACATGATCCAATCTGCAACATGCCCCCCCCAATTCCTGGAGGGTTATAGGGGTATTTAATATTTGCTTTGCCAGGCTTTTTTTCAAAAAAATTGCATGATTTTTTTGACACCTTATCACAGCTAACAATTAGTAAAAGGACTATTTCTCTGCTTGCCGTCACTATTCTGGCACAAAACGAAGACTAGTTGCCAGTATAGAACTATGCCTCCAAACCAGGGGTGTCGCTAGGTCAAAGAGCCAGGGCTTGTGCCCCGGATCTCCACGCCGGTCACAGGGAACATCTCTCCGCTGAACCAGGCGTCGTTACGACGTTTTGCAGTCATGTTCCTCCCCAGCATAGCTGCCAGCACTCCGGGAAAATAAGATTCCCAGAGGTGAGGACCGTTGATGATTCATGGTCCATGACGCGCCAGGGAAGCAGTGCACACACAGAGCTGCATCTGTGAGTGAGGGGGGGAGACATATGAGGGACTAGGAAAAGGGGGAGATATGAGGGGCTGTGGTGGGGCACATTTAACTTATGGGGGCTTGTGTGTGGGGCACTATTTATTTACTGGGGGGCTTGTGTGGGCACTTACTTACTCGGGGGCTTGCATGTGAGGACATTACTATCTCGGGGGGCTTTGTGGCACATTCTTAGGTGGGGCTGTGTGGGCACATTACATTACTGGGGTTGCTGTGTGGGCACATTACTTACTGGGTGTGCTGTGTGGGGCACATTACTTTACTGGGGGGGGGCTGTGAGGACATACGTACATGGGGGGCAATGTGGGATGCAGGAACATTACTACTGGGGGGCTTGGGGCACATAATTACGGGGCGCTGTTGTGGGGCACACTACGTATATGGGGCGCTGTGTGTGATGACGGGCTGGACATACTTTACTGGGGGGCTGTGTGGCACATTACTTACTGGGGGCTGTAGTGGCCATATGGGGCCGGATCATTACTTACTGGGGGGCTGTGTGGAGGCACCACTACTTTGGGGGGCTGTGTGAGGACTTACTTACTGGGGGCTGTTGTTGAGACAATACTTTCTGGGGGCTGTGTGAGGACATTACTTAATGGGGGGCTGACGCACTTACTTACTGGGGAGGGGCTGTGTTGTACGCACATTACTTACTGGGGGGCCTGTGTGACGCACATTACTTACTGGGGGGCTGTGGAGACACATTACTTTCTGGGTGGCCTGTGTGAGGCACCACTACTTCTGGGGGCTGTGTGGACACTATTATTACTGGGGGTGTGTGACCACATTACTTATGGGGGCTGTGTTGGCACATTACTAACTGGGGGGCTGTGTGAGGCCCATTACGTACTGGGGCTGCTGTTGTGAGGCAAATTACTGTGTGGATATCTGGGCTGTGTGGCACATTACTATGCCTATTGTGGCAAATCTAGCTGTGTGGGGCACATTACTCATCGGGGGGGCGTGTTGGGAGGCACATTAACTTGCTTGGGGCTGTGTGGGCACTACATTACTGGGGCTGTTGTGAGGACAACTTTGTAGGGGGCTGTGTGAGGACATTACTATGTGGGCGCGTGTGGGCACATTACTTATGGGGGTGTATGTGGGGCACATTACTTACTGGGGGCTGGTGAGGGACATTACTTCTGGCGGGGTGGAGGCACTTACGTGGTAGGGCATATACTGGGGGCACACTATATTACTGGGGGGCTGTGTAGGCCACATTACTTACTAGGGGGCTGTGTGGGGACACCTTACTTACTGGGGGGCTGCGTGGGACATACTTACTGGGGGCTGTGTGGGACATTACTTATGGGGGGCTGTAGAGGGCACAATTACTTACTAGGGGCCTGTGTGGGCACATTACTACTAGGGCTGTGTGGGGGGACTTTCTGTGGGCATGTTCATGTGGCCTAGGGAAGCTTTGGGTTTGATCTATTTGCATTTACAGTCCCCCCCACGTGTGATCGGGTGTTTTAAAAGCTGTTTAAACAAGACAAGTTAGATCGCTTACAGTACGGTATTTGGGGGAGTTTGTTAGGGGCAGTCAGCAGGATAACACTGCCAGGAAACCAAGATTTAGGGACAATGAGAGAAACAAAGTAGGGATTTCTCCTGCATTTCTCTAGCTGTATATTCGCAGTAAAGTGGTTATTGTCACAACCACATGTGAGGGGGTTATGTAACAGGAGGGGGCATACTATAAGAACGCTACATATGTATTGGGGCTCGTGCCCCGGATCTTTTACAACCCTAGCAACGCCCTCCCAACCTTCAATTTTAAAGGTATAGCCACAACCTGTTCAAACCCTAACTCCCCGTTCCTATAGGGTCCCCTTATAGTAGTTTCCCCTTATCCTGTGACACCCATCATCTCTAATCCTCCTTCCTGTGCCACCCCACTAATTCCCCCCTTCTCTATTGTGTCAATTTAAAATTATTCTTTTTTCTTGTAGCTCCCTCCCGGCCTCCTGTGGGGGTCAGATAGACGTTATAACATATCTCCTCTAGCGCTGCTCCCCTCTTATTTTGCATCTCTGCATCAGTTCCACCTTATTGTCGCAATGTACAAAATAATTTCCCCAACAGGGGAATCAATAAAGTATTCTTATTTTGTGCCCCCAGCACCCCCCATTTCTTATTTTTCTCCTTCCAGTAGCTCCCCCTCTTTTTGTGCCCCCTAGCAGCTCCATCTCTTATTTTGCCACCCCGGCAGGTCCCCCTCATATTGTGGCCCCAGAGTGAAATAATAAACACATATACTCACCTTTCCCCGTTCCCCCAGCAGCTCCACTCTTCTGTTCTCCTGCTGTATGTAGCAGTGAAACCAGCAGGCAGGGATGGCATTATCACATTGCGGCTCTCGGCTCTGCTACATTCAGCAGCAGCTGAGGCACAATGATAGTGCAGAGAGCTGCTGCCTCTCTGCATGATCACTGTTATCAACCCTGTCGGCGTTCAAAGGAACTTGGCAAAGTTGGTTTCCCATCACCTACCTCCCACCGGGCGGGACAGTCGGACAGAGCCCAAACACCAGGACTGTCCTTCATGATGAGGGAACGGTGGGGAGGTATGGTGTTTCTCTGAACATGGGCAAGTATAAGGTTCTTGACAGATTGTAAGCTCTTGGACCTGATTCCTCCCTCCTCATACATGTTTGATGTTCCGCAGAAGGTACTAGATACGTGCCAGGACTATGTTCTTACAAGATCACAGGCAGTATTTTACTATTAAATCTCAAAAGAATATTCCTGGAAATGACATTTTTGCAGGATAGGAAGATGAACTCCAGAATGTGTTGTGTCCTGATCTATGGAATTACAAAGCTTTCTCTTAATCCAGGTATGGCACTCAAGCACTGCACAGCCTGTTGTTCCTTCTTCAGACAGCACTGGGACTTGCCAGAATATTGTCATCCTGCTCCACATAATAATCACTGATCGCTTGAATGTTGCTTCTGCTTTTTAGCAGCCTATAATTGTTCGTTTTTCACCACAGGAGGGCGCCCACACATGACTTTTTATTCTAAGATCTAGAAAAGATAGGAGAGCCAATTTATAACAAAGCTATAACAAAGGGTTTTTTTTAATGAATATTCAACATTTTTGATTTTTATATAAGTAAACTTAAAAAACACATTCCCATATGTGACCTCCATATTAACATATTACATACTTATATAGTACATTGCTCTGTCTCCTCTACTCCAAGTATAACATTATCAATCTACCTATCTGCAGTTACATTCAGTTACACCACTGACCGCTCTGCAGACCTCATGGCTCTGATAAAACTGCAGAATGCTCATTTCTCATGCAGTATATGTCATATAAATGTGATTTGAGAGCTATTTTACTGTTCCCACCCTTCCCCTGCAGATCTTGCTGGCACCACAGAGGTTACAGGATCAGCTGAATTTTTAAGGAAGTCAAAACCAGAAGGAAATAAAAGCTATAACTGGTTAAAACCACCAAAAGGACTTCAGTAGTGTGATTTACAAGAAGAAAGTTTCTGATTAAAGAAATAAATGGCAGAAAACCATGGAAAAGTAGAAAATCTGATTATTATAAGAGCATTGCATATACTGTCCATTGATGGATTCTAGTATTGTGACATCACTGTGTAATCGCATTGTTATGGCATCACTGGGTATTTTCTCACGCTATTGTGATGTTACTGTGTGGATGTAATGTCATTGTGTGCATGATGCATTATTATAACATCATTATATGTATTATCCTATTACTTTGATAGCACCATGTGCCGTAGTCTCATATTGTTACATTGTGTTCATTGTGTACATTATTTGACTATTATGACATCAATGTGCAAATTAACCCAATAATGTTATGTCACAGTGTACATCATTCATCTTTGTGACATTACTGTATTCACCCACTATTGTGACGGCACTTTGATTATTATCTCGGTAATTTAATACCACTATGTGCATTATCATATTGTTAAATCTCTGCATTATTACATTATTGTGACCCCACTGTGTACATCATCACACTTTTGTGATAGCACTGTATGCATTATTCTACTATTGTGATATTACAGTGTATATCTCATTATTGTTACATCACCATGATCATTATCGCAATATTGTGACTTCACTGTGTACATTAATACACTATTGTGACATTACTGTGTGGATTTTCTCTATAATATTATGTTACTGTCTCCATCATCCATTATTGTGACATTACTGTGTGGATTTTCTCTATAATATTATGTTACTGTCTCCATCATCCATTATTGTGACATCGCTGTGTGCATGATGCCATTATTATTCACTGTGTACATTAACACACTATTGTGATACTATTCATGTAAACATGTTTTACAAAGAATCAATGTCTGTTTCTCCCACCGTTAATGTGCTGCACAAATCAGACTTTAATTTCAAATAATTGCAGTAACATAACATACGGGTTACTCCAGAGTTTAAATATGTCCAAGTGACAGGAAACATCATTACTGTGTCTACATAAGTTTTCGTTCAAAAATATTTGCACATATCTGAGAATTTGTGCTCCCTAAATTTTTATCTAAATGAACAACTCCTTAATAACTACATAAATGCAATTTTTATAAGAAAAAACAATGTTGTTTACATTGATGTGATTACGGAAGCCAAGTAGGTCTAAAAAGGTCTCAGCCTGATGTTCCACAGAGGTCTCAGGGATCTCAGGGAAGCAATGAAGATTAAAAAAGCTGGGGAAATTCAAAAAAGTGTATCACGAAAATAATGGATGGAACTCTATGGAAAGTAAAGACTATCTTAACTTGTTTTTACAGTTTGTATGTACTAAGAGTTTTGCAAATGGATATTCCATCTAGAGGATGAAGTAATAATTCAGGATAGTGCGTTTTAAATTAGGATGGTCTCGGTAACTTCATTTACACATTTGGTTTGATAAGTTTTTACATCCAATAGATCTCTTTTCTTTTTAAACTTTTCAAATCTATTATAGCAGTGATGGCAAACCTTTCAGAGCCTGAGTGCCCACACTACAGTCCAAAACCCACTAGTTTATTACTAAGTGCTGACACAAGAACTTAATGAGCAACCTATTGCTCCCTGCTCTGCCACAGCTTCCGATCATAATGGTGTCTTGAGGACACTAATACCATTGAAAGAAGGAAAGGAAATTTGGATTATCATCCTAGCTTAGTGGGGCAGGAGCTCCAATCATAATCCATTCCGATGAACGCAGAATATCCTGGGCTACCCAGGACTTCAGAAGGATTCCTTAAGTCAATCAACCTGTCTGGCAATCGCTGTACAGGCAGTCTCCTACTTAAGGACACCCTACTTACATACGACCCCTAGTTACAGATGGACCTCTTTGCCCACTGGTGAAGCTCTCTGGATGTTACTATAGTCCCAGACTGCAATGATCAGCTGTAAAGTGTCTGTAATTAAGCTTTATTCATAATCATTTTCCCTATTACAGAAAAAAATTTTGAAACTCTAATTGTCACTGGGACTAAAGAATATTTGTCTGAAGCTACAATTATAAAATATACAGTACAACTTATATACAAATTCAACATAAGTACTAACTCAAGGAACCTATCCTGTACGTCACCCGGGACTGCCTGTACTAAGGTGACAGCCTTGGTGTCCAAAAAGAGTGCCACCTCTGGCACCAATGCCATAGGTTCGCCACCACTTTATTATAGGATCTGATGTCAATATAATCTATCACCCTAATAGTTGCAATGAACAACTAGAACAGTTTTGCTCTCAGACAGTCTTGATAAATGAGGCCCTAATAGTGTTCAGCAGAAAATGTTCATAATAGGCCATGTCCATTACCTCACCCTAACCCACCCCTGTGTGCTCACACAGTAAAATGCCCTCATTGTAGCCCCCACATTAAATAATGTACCTTTACGTCCATAATATATGTTCCCATCAGCTAATAATGCGGCCTTCCTTTTTTTCCAACTTAAACATAGAAACCATCATTTCTATATCTAGAATTAGCAATGTATACACATCTGGGAAAAGGGAGGGCTAAGAAACCCATTTGTCAAAGGCCTAAACTTAAACTTTTGCTCAAAGGTATATATATATTCCTGCAGAATTTTGGCTTTCAAAGCCTTTATTCAGGGTCAATTGGGTGTTTTTGGTTGCCATTATGATTTGACAATAAATGGCCTCATCCAACTACTAACCATGAGTGGAAAAAAGTTTTTGTGTTGTGGTTGCCAAAATTCCGCAGGGGTATGTAAACTTTTGAGCACAACTGTGTACTTAGAAAGTCCATGGAAACTTTGTGCAGTTTTCCTTACTTTTGTTTTGTTTTGGCCAATGGACTTGAGTAGCCTTGCCTTGCCATTGTTTCGCCCTGTTGTTCTGGAATGCCCTTCCCCCGGATGTGGTGTCTACGGCCCCTAATGTCCAGATATTCCATATGGTGCTGTAAGCCACAAATAGTAGAGGACTGTACAGAGACTTGTCTTGAAGCAGTCACCACAGATCTAACTTCACTGTGGTCATTTTCAAGTTGGTCAACTCTATGCGCCACCTGCTGTACGCTTTATCTAACTGCAGCAATTTCAGTTTTACAGGCCTCCTTAAAGGGAACCTGTAACCAGGAGACACTGCCAAAGTGTTTTTGTATTAAAAATTGGTTTTACAGAAAAAAAGATATATTATATTGTACCTTTCATTAGCATGACCTAGATAAAGAGCACCAGAATTTTGGCACAGTTTTATAGTGCACAGCACTAGAAGGTTGTACAAGGAACTGTGATCCCATGGCTTCTGAGTATTTCATCAGCACTAGTGTTGCAACAAACTATAGACAAATAAGATTTTTTTCTTTTGTTTTTCTCATGGGTAACTTCATGTTTTGTGGCAGATCTGATCACATGACATTGATGCAGAAAAGTGAATCAGGTAATATTGCTATATGGGCAAAATATCAGTGATAATTGCAGTCACATGAGGTGGCATATTGCAGACTTCAGGTCAATGAGTTGGGAAGAGAATCAATTGTCAGTTGAGTGTCTTTAAGACACGCATACAATTGATTACAAGAGCTGCGTAGGCATAGACACGCCTGTGTGATCTGCGTGTGTACACTCTATGATGTCATCATGCGGCACCACCACTGCAAAATACAGTATACGCAGGCAGAGCTGGTTATTTGTAGCATTTAGTTCTTCATAGTATAGCCTCTAGTTTATTATTGGATCAATAATAATATATGTAAAAGTGGTTGGCCACTTTTCAATAATTATGTTTCATTAGACATGTCTCTGCATTTATGTTTACCTGGTTTGAAAGCTTTGACCAGCAGCCGCCCACTGCCCCCCTCACATAAAAAAATAAACTCACTTCTGGCGCTCCCGTGGCTCCTCTTCTCCATCATCTGCAGTAGCGTGGTCAGAACTAGGTCCACAAACCACTGCCTCATGATGTCATTGTGTGCGCGCAGGAGCTGGTTCTGTCCACACTACTGCAGAAAGAATCCTGGGAAGAAGAGGAGCCACGAGGAGAACCTGAAGGAGGGTAATGAGTTCATTTGTGCTGGGGATTACCTATATACTGGTTGAGCAGTGTACTGGGGACTACCTATATACTGTGGGGGCAGTGTACTGGGGACTACCGCCTATAACACTCATTAACTGCATGAAGTTTTAACTCTTCTACTAACCCGTCCTGTGTCCACCTCCCATCTGTTACCCAGCAACCAGCAGGCACCAGACTTCTCTGCGGTCCCATTCACCCTGGATGACATCTGATGATTGGTTCAAGCGACAGCACTTCTATTTATTAGATTATATTTTGTTCTATTTCCTTAAGAAGAATGGCTTGACCATTATATATTCTTTTACCTCTTGTGTCTCCCCACTCCTCCTCATAATCTGTAAGCTCTTGCGAGCAGGGACCTCACTCCTTTTGTTCCATACGAATGTTTGTGCTCTGTCATGTTTTATTATATTTGTATTTGTCCCCTATGATTTGTAAAGCGCTACGGAATATGATGGCGCTATATAAATAAAGATAATAATAATTATTATTATTATGATAATTATTATAAATAATGGGTGAGCTGTGTACTGGGGACTACCTATATACTGGAAGGGATGTGCTGGGGGCTACCGATATACTGGGTGGGAAGTGTACTGGGGACTACCTATTTACTGGGGGGCAGTATGCTGGGGACGACCTATATACTGGGTGGGCAGTGTACTGGGGACTACCTATATACTGGGGGGGAATGTGCTAGGGACTACCTATATCCTCGGTTAGCAGTGTACTGGGGACTACCTATATACTGGGGGGCAGTGTACTGGGGGCTACCTATATACTGGGTGGGCAGTGTACTGGGGACTACCTATATACTGGGGGGGCAGTGTGCTGGGGACTACCTATATACTGGGTGGGCAGTGTACTGGGGACTACCTATATACTGGGTGGGCAGTGTACTGGAGACTACCTATATACTGGGTGGGCAGTGTGCTGGGGACTACCTTTATACTGGGTGGGCAGTGTGCTGGGGACTACCTTTATACTGGGTGGGAAGTGTAATGGGGACTACCTATATACTGGGGGGGAGTGTGCTGGGGGCTACCTATATACTGGGTGGGCAGGGTACTGGGGACTACCTATATACTGGTTGGGCAGTGTACTAGGGGCTACCTATATACTGGGGGGGTGGGCAGTGTACTGGGAACTACCTATATACTGGGGGGCAGTGTGCTGGGGACTACCTATATACTGGGTGGGCAGTGTACTGGAGACTACCTATATACTGGGGGGGGCAGTGTGCTGGGGACTACCTATATACTGGATGGGCAGTGTTCCAGGGACTTGTGAAACAATGCACAGGGCGCTGACTGAGGCAGTCCTGTCCGTGAAAAGGGTTTTGTCTGTGTGTTGCTGTACCCTTGCTGGCGTGTTGCTAACAATCCCTCCTTCCAGCAAAAAAGATGCTAGATAATCTAGACCACAAAATCATTTAAATATAGTTATTCAGTCACTTCTGCGCTGGCTAAGTAAATGAAAATGGTGCGTGCAAGACTAAACATAACAGATTGAAGCCTGATCAATGGAATGTGTGCCTGTGCTTGGTTCATTATAATGGTTAACAGCAAGAGTTTTGCCTCCACAACTAGATGTTTACCTTCTTGTTTGTAAGTTTGTGTTGTGCCTTCCAACTACCTTCACGGCCTGGGTATGCACAACTGATTTCCAACTAGTTTCCAAGACTAGTATCCAAAGTATTTCAAAGGATAGTATCCCTTAGGCAGGAGGCAGTGAGCCTTTTAAACTACTTGGAAATCAGTTGTGCATCCACAGGTGACGTCACCACAGCAGGAATTTTATATGTGCAGTAGGATCAGAGCCGCCAGCTGGGGCTCACCTACACAGCAAAGTGGATATTTTTGAGCTCACCACATCCAGAAGACTCAGCTTCAGCCAGAGTTCTATGTGAGCCGCAAAGAAAGTTGGAAGGCAACACAAACTTACAAGCAATAAGGTAAACAACATTTACTCTTGCTGTTAGCCATTCTAATGAACCAAGCACAGACACACATAACATTTATCAGGCTGTAATCTGTTATATTCAGTTTTGCAAGCATCATCTTCATTTACATAGCCAGCACAGGAGTGATTGTATGCTTGGGACTACCTATATACTGTGGGAGCAGTGTGCTGGAGACTACCTATATACTAGGGGCAGTGTGCTGGGGACTACCCATATACTAGGGGCAGTGTGCTGGGGACTACCCGTATACGGGTAGTCCCGCACACTGCCCCTGGTATACGGGTGTCCCCAGCAACACTGCCCCTGGTATACGGGTCGGCACCACCACTTGCCCTGGTATACGGGAGTCCCAGCACACTGCCCTGTATACGGGTAGTCCCAGCACTGCCCCTGGTATACGACTATATTTTTATACGCCCAGTATACGGTACGGTACGCTCCAGATGTCAAAAACGGCAATATTAAACTGGTTGGACGTTTCCATTGAAATGAGTGTGGCCGCATGTAACCCGTAAAAAAAACGGTACGTATACGTTAGCTGTGAATGTAGCCAGAGATGGCAGCACTTCAAAAACCTCCACGTATCATTCCATTAAAATTCTTCTTATTCAAATAAACGCACACGTGAAGAATGGACGATACAAAGATCTACGCGTTTCCACGCCACAGCGTCTTAGTCATGATTCCTATTCTTGTAACCAAACATACTGACAAAAAACATACATGCACTGGCTTACCCAATGCGGAGATCCATTCGGACAGGAGGGAGGTGCTCGACGTTTACCGGAAGCCAAGGAGTATACAGGGACGTTTGACCGGGTTAAACCGTGAAAAAGAATGCACTTCCGGGATCCGGGGAATCACCTGACTCAACGGGCACATGAAGAGGACACCCCCCTCAGGTCCGAATATACAAGATATACATGTAAAGTTGCAAAATACATTGTAAGACAATTCATGAATATATTAAAAGTTGGTTACAATGCAAAACCGTATTATTAACCAGGTATCTACAAAGATTTAGTTAATATTTGATGGGAGGCACATGACGATCTCATTTACTTGATTTAAACTGGTTAGTGACCGGCATTTCCTGTTTTTCAGTCCATTTTCACTCCACACCTTCAAAAATCTATAACTTTTTATTTTACACGTAAAGAGCTGGTGTGCGGCTTGTTCTGCGTAAAAATTTCACTTCATAATTGATGGTATTAAATATTCCATTGCCAGTACTCGGAAGCGGGAAAAAAAATTCCAAATGCAATGAAATGGTGAAAAAAAACGCATTTGCGCCATTTTCTTGTGGGCTTGGATATTACGTCTTTCACTGAGGCCCCAAATGACATGTCTACTTTATTCTTTGGGTCGGTACGATTAAGGGGGATACCAAATTGTATAGGTTTTATAATGTTTTCATACATTTACAAAAATTAAAACCTCTGTACAAAAAAATTTTTGATTTGCCAACTTCTGGCGCTAATAACTTTTTATACTTTGGTTGTACGGAGCTGGTGGGTGGTGTCATTATTTGCGAATTTTAAATTTTTCACTATAGATTTTAGGACTGTACAACCTTTTGATCACTTTTTATAGATTTTTTTAGATTTTAAAATGGCAAAAAGTGCCATTTTCGACTTTGGCGCGTATTTCCGTTACGGGGTTTTAAACGCATGAAAAACCGTTAGCATATTTTGATAGATCGGGCATTTCGGACGCGAGTCGATACCATAATGTGTATGATTTTTACTGTATTTATATATTATGTTCATGCTCTAGGGAAGGGGGGGGGGGTGATTTGAAATTTTAGGTTTTGTTATTATAATTTTTTTTTTAAAACTTTTTTTTATTTTTATTTATACTATTTTTTCAGACTCCCTAGGGTTCTTTTAACCCTAGGTTGTCTTGATCGATCCTACCATATACTGCCATACTACAGTATGGACAGTATAAGGGGATTTCCTCTCATTCATTACAAGTGCTATCAGCACATTGTAATGAAGGGGTTTTTAAAACGAAATTAGCCGCGGGTTTCGGAAGACCGAGGCTACCATGGAGATTGTATCGCCGCCCCCGATGACGTCATGGGGAGCGGCGGATCCCAGGAGATGGTGGCGCCCATGCGCCCGTACTGTTTGAGACTGTCGCAGCTTTGCCGGGGCGCCCACGCGTAAAAAACACCCCGATCGGTTGCTAGAATATGCGAAGACTTACCGGCTATGGAGAGGGCTCAGCCCAGTGAGCCCTCTCATGCAGCGCGACCCGACCGCCGCCGTGAAACGGTTAATAATACATGACAAAAAAAGACAGAAATACTTATTACCTTAACAATCTACTATTCCCATTCTGAGATTAATTTGGTTATAGGAAAAAAAACACGTGGTCATGGACTAACATACCTTATATTGTTTATTAGATATCCACTATGATTACCCCATGTAGAAAAAATAAATCAAAATTTAGGAAGGATGTGTACATAGAAAGGGAAATAATCTATCTGAATCCAACTCACACTATCGGACTGGAATCATAGGTTTAGAATTAGATCCAAGCCTTTATTTAACCCCTTGGATGTCGAGCTATTAAGTAATTTACGCTTCAAATCTCCCCTCTTTTGTGGTTAAAAACCTTTTCTATGCCGCACCAAAAAAACCTTGGTTGTTTTTATTGTACTTCTGTAGAAGTGTTTGAGCGTGTAGAGATGTAGATATTTCACTGGTCTATGTCCGAGACATATGTGTGTGGCCTAGGTCTGCTTCTGGCATAGGAGGGCATCCGGACACATTAGTGTCCTCTTCATGTGACCCGTTGAGGTCAGGTGATTCCCCGGATCCCGGAAGTGCATTCTTTTTCACGGTTTACCCGCGTCAAACGGTCCTGTATACTCCGTTGGCTTCCGGTAAACGTCGAGCACCTCCCTCCTGTCCGAATGGATCTCCGCATTGGGTAAGCCAGTGCATGTATGTTTTTGTCAGTATGTTTGTTACAATAGGATCATGACTAAGACGCTGTGGCGTGGAAACGCGTAGATCTTTGTATCGTCCATTCTTCACGTGTGCGTTTATTTGAATAAAGAAGAATTTTAATGGAATGAATACGTGGAGGTGTTTGAAGTGCTGCCAATCTCTGGCTACATTCACACGGACGTATACGTACCGTTTTTTTACGGGTTACATGCGGCCACATTCATTTCAATGGACAATACGTCCAACCATTTATATTGCCGTTTTTGACACTGGAGCGTACCGTACCGTATACTCTATGTGTCAGGATGCCCTCTATGCCAGAAGCAGTACCTAGGCCACACTACATTTGTCGGACATGGACAGTGAGAATATCTACATCTCTACACTCTCAAAACACTTCACAGAAGTACATAATAAAAACACCAAGGTTTTTTTTGGTGCGGCATAGAAAAGGTTTTTAACCACAAAAGAGGAGGAGATTTGAAGCGTAAATTACTTAATAGTCGACATCCAGAAGGGTTAAATAAAAGGTTGGATCTAATTCTAACCTATTGATATTCCAGTCCGATAGTGTGAGTTGGATTCAGATAGATTATTTCCCTTTCTATGTACACATCCTTCCTAAATTTTGATTTATTTTTTCTACAATGGGTTAATCATAGTGGATATCTATAAAACACATATAGAGGTATGTTAGTCCATGACCACCGTGTTTATTCCTATAAAACCATTAATCTCAGAATTGGAATAGTAGATTGTTTAAGGTATAAGTTAGACTGTCTTTGTTCATGATGTTCACTTCCGTAACCGCACACGCGCGGTATTTCACGGCGGCGTCGTCGTCGCACTGCATAGAGGGCTCACGGGCTGAGCCCTCTCCATAGCCGGTAAGTCTTGCTCATATTCTAGCAAGACGCGTAGAAGTGATCGCGCGATGGGCGCCACCATCTACCTGGATCCGCCGCTCCCCTGACGTCATCGGGGGGCGGCGATCAATCTCCATGGTAGCCTCGTGTCTCCGAGAACCGAGGCTATTTCGTTTTAACCACCCTTCATTACAATGTGCTGAGTAGCACTTGTAATGAATGAGTAGGAAATCCCCATATACTGTGCCATACTGTGTATGGCAGTATATGTAGGATCGCATCAACAACCTAGGGTTAAAACCTAGGGAGTCTGGAAACATAGTATAAATAAAAAAAAAAAAAAAGTTTACAAAAAAAAATTATAATAACAAAACCTAAAATTTCAAATCACCCCCCTTTCCCTAGAATGACATAGATATAAAGATAACAGTAAAAAATCAACCACATGGGTATCGACCGCGTCCGAAATGCCCGATCTATCAAAATATGATAACGGTTTTTCATGCGTTTAAAACCCCGTAACGGAAATCGGACGCCAAAGTCGAAAATGGCACTTTTTGCCATTTTGAAAAATTAAAAAAATCTATAAAAAGTGATCAAAAGGTGTACAGTCCTAAAAATTATATAAGAAATATATCAAAATTCGCAAATAATGACCACCACCCACAGGCTCCGTACACCAAAGTATAAACAAGTTATTAGCGCCAAATGTTGGCAATCAAAAATTTTTTTGTACAGGAGGTTTTAATTTTTGTAAATGTATGAAAACATTATAAACCTATACAATTTGGTATCCCCCTTAATCGTACCGACCCAAGAGATAAAGTAGACATGTCATTTGGGGCCTCAGTGAAAGACGTAATATCCAAGCCCACAAGAAAATGGCGCAAATGCGTTTTTTTTCACCATTTCATTGCATTTGGAATTTTTTTTCCCTCTTCCGAGTACATTGCATGGAATATTTAATACCATCATTATGAAGTGAAATTTGTTACGCAAGAACAAGCCGCACACAGCTCTTTACGTGTAAAATAAAAGTTATAGATTTTGAAGGTGGGGGTGAAAATGGACTGAAAAACAGGAAAGGCCGGTCACTCCTGGTTAAATCAATGAATGAGATCGTCATGTGCCTCCCATCAAATATTAACTAAATCTTGTAGATACCTGGTTACATACGGTTTGCATTATAACCAACTTTTAATATATTCATGAATTGTCTTACAAATGTATTTTGCACTTTACATGTATATCTTGTATACTCGGACCTGAGGGGGGGTGTCCTCTTCATGTGACCCGTTGAGGTCAGGTGATTCCCCGGATCCCGGAAGTGCATTCTTTTTCACGGTTTACCCGCGTCAAACGGTCCTGTATACTCCGTTGGCTTCCGGTAAACGTCGAGCACCTCCCTCCTGTCCGAATGGATCTCCGCATTGGGTAAGCCAGTGCATGTATGTTTTTGTCAGTATGTTTGTTACAATAGGATCATGACTAAGACGCTGTGGCGTGGAAACGCGTAGATCTTTGTATCGTCCATTCTTCACGTGTGCGTTTATTTGAATAAAGAAGAATTTTAATGGAATGAATACGTGGAGGTGTTTGAAGTGCTGCCAATCTCTGGCTACATTCACACGGACGTATACGTACCGTTTTTTTACGGGTTACATGCGGCCACATTCATTTCAATGGACAATACGTCCAACCATTTATATTGCCGTTTTTGACACTGGAGCGTACCGTACCGTATACTTAATTAATGCTGGGCCTGGCTCCATTTATTGTCCAGAATTGTACAGATCCCATTATTGCATCTTGCTACTTATGGAAACTGCTGGAAGGGATTAACATCTGTCACCAAGGGGCCTAGCACTACAGGGTAAACTATGACATCAACTTTGGGAGAAAAAGTCTATTTCATCCAACATGGTTGTGGTACTGCAAAAAAAAAATAACTACTGTAAATCATTCTGTTTAAAGAATAAGGCTAAACAAGGTTTGTGCAATGAGACTAATTTAATAAAGGGGCAGGACTATTTAATTGGGGGGAAAAAATAAGGGGAATTGATCAATGTAATTATGTCAGTTTGTCTCCTTGTCAATTTTGTGCAATTTTCTACCAGGGTTGTGGTGACCATTTTGTAGCAGTTGGAGTTGTGATAATATGGAACGGCTCCCATAATTGGCACAGTTTAATCAATGGAATAGGTGCTAAATTTTAAGAATTTGTGGAAATTAGACACCGGACATTTCCTTTAAATGTCCATTCTATTTCTAGGAGGGCTGAGCAACCTTTATTGGTCCAAGGGCCATACTGTCATACCCATGTCCTATCTTTTCTCCCGGTTACTGAATACCCATACGGCGCCATGCTCCCATTGCCATCTATGGGGGATGTATATATGTTCCCTATATGGCAGTGTGAATGTAGCCGTAGGCTGCATCCACACTGCCGCATGCGGGAGGTATATACGGCCGATACACGTCCCCCATAGACTGCAACGGGCGACCTACGGGAGCGGTACGGTGACGCACATGTGCGGCACCGTACAGTTTCGTACCCTGGGAAAAGATAGGACATGTCCTATCTTTTCCCGTATTACGGCGTCGCGCGCTATATGTTCCTATAGAGAGGGCCGGCGCTCACCTCCTCCTCCTCTTCCCGTGTGCCCGCCGTGCTAAGGTGCGGCGTGCAACGGCAGTGTGCATGTAGCCTTAGATTGATGTTTCTCCTCCTTGGTATTCTCCACGCAAAAGGAGTTTTTAAGACATTGTAGTCCCTTAGTAATTCCAGTAAAGGAATAAAGTCCTACATCAATATCCTAAAGTATATTTGGGGGCCCTTTCACACCCACTGTTGTGGTGTGAGAATGTCCAGAAGAGGAAAAGTCTGCAGAAAACTGGTGTTCGACGTTTGATTAATTATCCCCCCCCCCCAAATTGCGTTTTTATTGTATTTTACCTCTTATGTGTATTCAATAATGGCTTCCTTTTACACTGGTAGCCTGGATGTTTTGGGTTTTTCTGAAAATGTAAAATGGTTATTAGTTCTGTTTACTTGCCTGCATCATAAAGGGTTACTTGTTTGCTCTCTCAGGTTGTCTGAATTTTGTGGAATCATTGTTTGCTTGCAATGTGCCAGTTCATTGAGGTCGCATCATTAGGAAACGGCTGCCAGAGACTGGGGAGCTCAAATGGAGGGGACTGCACTTTCTCCGGACCTGAATCCCATCTAATACCTATCAGTTGCAAGTAGAGGCTTTTAATGATGTACCCCAGAGCCTAATGACCTTATTGAGACATTTATGCTTTGTGAGGGTATACCCACTGTTATTGGCTTGTTTATCCATTAATTGAAGCACGCAATGGTGATTTCATCATAACTTTAACTGTGCGCTCCAAATGACACCTCAATTCCTATGCTTTGGAAATGTTGGGTATTAACCCCTTAACGCTCTGCGCCGTAGCTCTACGGCGCAGAGGTATAAGGGATGTATATGAAGAGGGCTCACGGGCTGAGTCCTCTTCATACAAAGGTGGGGGTTTTTGCAAAATTAGGTATCGCCGCGTCCCAAAATGCCCGATCTATCAAAATCTAAAAACGGTTACGGCGGCGGTGACTCCGAGGCGGGGAAATGGTGCCCAAAGTCCGAAATGCGACTTTTACACCTTTTTAATAACATAAAAAATGATTCAAAATGTCGCACAGACCTCAAATGGTAGCACATGAAAACGGCGCCTCATTTCGCAAAAAATGACCCCTCACACATCTCCGTGCGCAAAAGTATGAAAATTTATTATTAGCGTCAGAAGATGGCAAAAATGTTTTTTTCTTTTTGTACACTTCGTTCATTTTGAAAATGTTTAAAACAATAACCTATATAAATTTGGTATCACCGCGATCGCACCGAACCAAAAGAATAAGTAGGCATGTTTTTGGAAGCTGAAGAGTTGAAAGTCTTAAAAACTGAGCCACAAGAACGTGACGTGCGTTTTTTTTTTCAATTTTGTTCTCAGCTTCGCAGTACACGGCATGTTAAATAATAACATACGGGAAAGTAAAATTTTGTTACGCGCAAAAACGCCCTCACACAGGTCTGTACCGGGAAAAATGATAGTTATGGATTTTTGAAGTTGGGGAGCGAGAAATGAGCCGAAAAACCCTCCGTCCTTAAGGGGGTTAAAGAAAATATACCATCCAAATGAAGCCTGGTCATCCAGGCACTGTGACTATGGTAATCTTCTTATATTTGTTATCCATGGCCTCCTTTCTTCTTAAACCAACTTCTATAATTATTCTAATGAGCCTGAGGCGCTCTGGTGGGTGTTTCTAGAGCTGTAGCTTCACAAGCTGTTACAAAGAGCTGAGCAGGTCTCCGCTTCCTGTTGTGCTCATTGTAACAGCCAGTAAATGTGCAGTACTGTGGGGTTCTGGTATCGCCCACAGAGGCCTTCAGGCTCATTGGCATAATTGTACATTGTTGATTTTAGAAGGACGGAGGGCATGGATAACAAATATAAGAGTACCACAGTTGCGGTGCCTGGATCTTTTGAGTAAGTGTCCCTGATTTATCATGATGTATTTTGATGGTAAGTTTCCTCTTAAGGACATCTACCACCAGGATGAAGAACTGTATGCAAATGATCATGGGGTGCTCCCGGCTCTATAGGTGTTAATGAATCCTGGAGCCCCACAGGCTCATTTGCTCCAGTAATTTGGATGTACCCTGTTGGTGTCCCAAAAATATATTGCTGCACATCCAAAGGCTGTAGAGATAGAACGGCTTTAAGAGACACTATGGGACACTCGGTCGCCAATGCCCGGTTGTCCTGCTCTGACAGCTTTGTGTCGGGAAGCAAGAAGCCAGCCAAGTACGAAGTGGCCAAGCCATGATTTGGATGAATGTTTCTCAGTTGCGTTGAACCTGATGTGGCAGAAAATGAGAAATGTAAAAGTATGCTGGCGCCCAGAACAGTCACATTACCAGGCTGTTAGATAGAATAAATGAGACGTGAATAGAAATACTTCTGCTGGCTTTGACTCTGATCCTCTGGTAATTGTTTGAGCTCAAAATTGTCAGTTTGGGTATTTTCGATCCGAACCATTGTCCAACTTGTCGACTTAGTCCTTGATATATGGTCTGTATTGTTCCCACCATGCTGCTGTCTCCCTGCTGTTACAAGTGTTCTCATTGTTTATTTTGCCACCGCTGGATACTTGGACGTGATGGAAATTAACACCATTGGAACTTTTTTAACGGAGTCCCTTAAAAACCACATGTACCAATTACGGAACCGCCTTGCAGTATCTGAGGATGGACATCCACAGGAATACAACACAACATCATCAACCACACATTGTTAACAAGCGAAAATGGAGACATGAGCTTGCTTGCTGGTGTCATTTAACTTTGGTTTTGATTCTCCTGTCCCAAAGACATATTCCCTGGATATATGGATATATCTAATGCTCCTTCCTGGCAAGCAACAAGTGAAAAAAGAACCATGTGTTTACACGGCACTTACTAGTATGATGGATATGGCTGAATTAGTGGCCTGCTTCAGGTAGACTGATGTTTGGTGGTGCTGCGGCCTCAATAGACACAAACCAGCATCCAGCTCCTCCAAGAACTATTCAACCTTTTTTCTTCGAGTGAGTTCTGAGCCTATTCTACGCTCCATGTCACATGTCCAAAACTGCTAATAATTGAAAATAATGCCTGATAACATCCCTACTTACTACATACTTAACAGAAATATGGGGAGATTAATCATGTGTCAGTTCTTAGACTCGTGCCATAGAAATAGACCGTTTTCTCTGACGTCAGACTGGTGAGTTCTACTTGAAGACTATTATCTAGATTGTTCTAGTTTGTGCGCACCGACAGATTGATCATCTTCCCTAACTTATTAGGAGTAATCAACGATTCTAATAATTATATGCTGGGCCTTGCTCATTATTGTCCGAAGTGTACAGATCCCATTATGTGCATCTTGCACTTATGGAAACTGCTGGAAGGGAGTATAACACATGTCACCAGGGGCCTAGGCACACAGGGTAAAACTGATGACATCAACTTTGGGAAGAAAACAATCATTTCATCCAACATGGTGTGTGTAACTGCAAAAAAAAAATAACTCTGTAAATCATTTCTGTTTAATAGAATGCGCTCAAAAAGGTTTGTGCATAGACTAATTTCATAACGGGGCAGGGACTTTTATTGGGGGGAAAAAATAAGGGAATGATCAATTGTTAAATTATAGGTTCAGTTTTGTCTCCTTTCATTTTGTGCAATTTTTACAGGGTTGTAGGTGACCATTTTGTAGCAGTTGGAGTTGTTGGATAATATGAGACGGCTTTCCATACTTGGCACAGTTTAATCAATGAATAGGTGCTAAATTTTAGAATTTGTGGACAATTTAGACACCGGACACCTTTCCTTTTAAATGTTCCATTCTATATTCTAGGAGGGGGTGAGCAACCTTTTATTGGTCCAGGCCACTACTGTCACCCATGTCCTATCTTTTCTTCCCGGTACTGAATACCATCGCGCCATTTGCTCCCTGCCATCTATGGGGGACTTAGATTGTTTCCTATTGGCAAGTGTGAAATGTAGGCCGTAGGATGCATCCACACTGCCGGACGATGGCGGAGGTAGATAAGCCGATACCGTCCCCATAGACTGAAACGGCGAGACTAGGGGCGGTTACGGTGACCTGCACATGTGCGGCACCGTACAGTATTACGTACCCTGGGAAAAGATTAGGACTCGTCCTATTTTCACCCTTATTCGGCGTCGCGCGCTATATGTTCCTAAGAGGGCCGGCGCTCACCCTCCTCCTCCTCTTACCCGTGTGCCCGCTCGCTAAGTGCGGAGTTGCCCACGGCAGTGTGCATGTACGCCTTAGATATGTTTCTCCTCCTTGTATTCCTCCACGCAAAAGGAGTTTTTAAGAATTGTAGTCCCTTATAATTCCGTAAGGATAAAGTCCTACATCAATATCCTAAGTATATTTGGGGGCCCTTCACACCCACTGTGGTGTGGTGTGAGAATGTCAGCGAAGAGGAAAAGTCTGCAGAAAATGGTGTTCGACGTTTGATTAATTATCCCCCCCCCCCAAATTGCGTTTTTTGTATTTTACCTCTTATGTGTATTCAATAATGGCTTCCTTTTACACTGGTAGCCTGGATTTTTGGGTTTTTCTGAAAATGTTAAAATGGTTATTAGTTTGTTTTACTCTGCCTGCATCATAAAGGGTTACTTGTTTGCTCTCTCAGTTGTCTGAATTTGTTGGAATCATTGTTTGCTTGCAATGTGCCAGTTCATTGAGGTCGCATCATTAGGAAACGCGTCTGCCAGACGACTGGGGTAGCTCAAATGGAGGGACTGCACTTTCTCCGGACCTGAATATCCCATCTATACCTATCAGTTGCAAGTAGAGGCTTTAATGATGTGTACCCAGAGCCTAATGACCTTATTGAGACATTTATGCTTTGTGAGGGTATACCCACTGTTATTGCTGTTTATTCCATTATTGAAGCACGCAATGGTGATTTCATCATAATTTTACGTGCGCTCCAAATGACACCACTAATTCCTATGCTTTGGAAATGGTTGGTATTAACCCCTATACGCTCTGCGCCGTAGCTTACGGCGCAGAAGGTCATAGGGATGTATATGAAGGGCTCACGGGTGAGTCCTCTTCATACAAGGTGGGGGGTTTTGCCAAAATTAAGGTATCGCCCGCGTCCCAAAATGCCCGATCTATCAAAAATAAAACGGTTACAGGCGGCGGTGACATCCGAGGCGGGAAATGGTGCCCAAAGTCCGAAATGCGACTTTTACACCTTTTTACATAACATAAAAAATGATTCAAAATGTCCACAGACCTCAAATGGGTAGCAATGAAAAGGCGCCTCATTTCGCAAAAAATGACCCCTCACACATCTCCGTGCGCAAAAGTATGAAAATTTATTATTAGCGTCAGAAGATGGCAAAAATGTTTTTTTCTTTTTGTACACTTCGTTCATTTTGAAAATGTATTAAAACAATACACCTATATAATTTGGTTATCACGCGATCGCACCGAACCAAAGAATAAGTAGGCATGTTATTTGGAAGCTGAATAGTTGAAAGTCTTAAAAACTGAGCCCCAAGAACGTGACGTGCGTTTTTTTTTTCAATTTTTGTTCTTCAGCTTCGCAGTACACGGCATGTTAAAATAATAACATACGGGAAAGTAAAATTTTGTACGCGCAAAATAGCCCTCCACACGGTCTGTACACGGAAAAATGAATAAGTTATGGATTTTTTGAAGTTGGGGAGCGAGAAATGAGCCGAAAAACCCTCCGTCCTTAAGGGGTGTTAAAGAAATAATACACATCCAAATGAAAGCTGGTCATCCAGGCACTGTGACTATGGTAATCTTCTTATTTTGTTATCCATGGCCTCCTTTCTTCTTAAACCAACTTCTGAATAATTATTCTAATGGCCTGAGGCGCTCTGGTGGGTGTTTCTAGAGCTGTAGCTTCACAAGCTGTTACAAAGAGCTGAGCAGGTCTCCCTTCTGTTGTGCTCATTGTAACAGCCAGTAAATGTGCAGTACTCTGTGGGGTTCTGGTATCGCCCACAGAGGCCTTCAGGCTCATTGGCATAATTGTACATTGTTGATTTTAGAAGGACGGAGGGCATGGATAACAACATATAAGAGTACCACAGTTGCGGTGCCTGGATTCTTTGAGTAAGTGTCCCTGATTTATCATGATGTATTTTGATGGTAAGGTTTCCTCCTAAGGACTTCTACACACCGGATGAAGAACTGTATGCAAATGATCCATGGGGGGGGTGTCCCGGCTCTATAGTCGTGTTCATGAAATCCTGGATCCCCACAGGCTCATTTTGCTCCAGTAATTTGGATGTACCCTGTTGGTGTCCCAAAAATATATTGTCTTTTGAAATTTGTACAAAAATTTGGTTATCTTTTGAACAATCACCTGATACACACCCCCTCTTGGTATTGTACATTGACTCCTTGAAAGGACATTTCACCCTCTGTTATCCAATTATCAGTGCTGCACCTCAGCTGAAATATAAGGGTAAATAGAGATCCGGCGCCCTGTGTCTGCTCACATCTCGGGTCAGACCTCTATGATGTGGAGCCTGGCAGAGACTTGCTCATTTCTACCTTTCTTGATTCATTCAGCCAGGACTCACTATTCACATATACAAAGACTTGTTTGCTGCGATACCTTTCTACAGCAAGGACTTGTTTCTCCAGTTACCATACGTTGCTTGTGACCTTGCTCGTAAGACAAAAAAAACACCTGAATCTTAAGCAAGTTAGGACACTAGTAAGCTATGTATGAAATAAGGTGCTGGTGCGCCCTCTTGTGGAACATGCCTCAAATAGCAGCATTTAAAAACAATAAAATAGACATATTTTGTGATGTTTTATATCACTTGGACCTATGAGCTAAATATATGAAAAATGTTCAGACTTGGCACAAATCACATGGGTTACGCTTCCAAATGCCCTACTATCAGAACAGACTTGCTTTTAGCTATCAGGGAATGTGTCATTTTTATTAAGTTTTCTGACATTTGATCGACACATCAGAAATTTTGCACCATATTTGCATCTTTGCTGAGGCTTTTACACTTCTATCTCCTAACACCAGATCTATCAGGGCAATCCAGATGTACAAGGCAGATTTTTGACGCAACTTTATTATTTTTATTATTTTTTTTAAATTATTATTTCAAATTTGGGTTCAAATCCACTCGTTACCACCTGGCTTAGGAAATGGCTTAGAACTAGTTGCACCAAATTCTGTGACTCCTCAATTCAAAAATATAAATTAAAAAAAAAATCTGTAAATACATGTTGTACATTAACACCTCACATGTCAGATTTATCAAGCCACTATGAAGGTCACACGTACCGCTAGTAGTTGTGTTTACAAGCACTAGCTCAGGGGGCTGGGACTCGTCTCATTAGCGTATCCAGTGATTGCTTCACTGCAAAGCGCTCAGGCCGGGGCACACTATCACTGTGCTAGCGTTGAGGACAAGTTTTTATGGAGTATCCTCACCGTGGAGTGTGAGTAAAGACTACATCACTCCCCAGTAGCCTGTGTTGATCTCGCATTCCAGCGCATCTTTAGGTCACTCCTTCCTTCAGCTGCGCGGCCTCACCTCAAAGCCAGAGATATGCGGCTACATAGTAGAGAGAGAATGAACATGCGCATGTCAGAGACAGGGCCATGACCTGGTCGGTTGGATCAAATTGGGCTACTGGGACGGGGAGTAGCCCACACCCCAGGAGCCTCTGCCGATCATTTACATATATCTAAGATAAGAATTTTATGTGAAAATACTTACTAATGTTTATACAAAAACACTATGGGGGAGAGAATTATAGCAGCAACCTACCACTGGATTTATCTTATCAGGTAGATCCGTGATGGTAGGTCTCCTTTAACTGACTTATTTGCTGCAGTTAGTTGTCTGAGCAGTGTGTTCACATTTCCATTTTGTAGATGGTGTTTGCCTCACATGTCCTTAATGCGATTATATATTCAATTTGACTCTGCTGCTATTTTACCTCGATCCACACATCTAGGATGTTTTCTGGCCTAATATAATCCACTAGGCTATGTGAGAGGAGTCTAGGGTTGTGAGCGAGTGTTGTACCACGCTGGAGGTCATGTTGGCATCTCTCTTCCTGTGTGTACCGAGGGCGTTTGTAGAAACTATTAAACTGACCGTGTAGGAGCTGAACGTAACATAGACAGAGCTGTACTTACACTGTAGTGCCAGCAGAGGGAGCCTGACAGCATTTGCAGCGCGCCAACCCCAATTTTAATGCTATGCATTACTGCATCACTTATCAACCAAATAATTATCCTAATAAGTTTTCATTAAGAATTTACCATGGTTTCTTTTGTGTAGATGCTTCTTCCTTCACTCTCTGAAGGCTGAGTTTCCCCCTATATAGAGAAATTCCTTTTTGGGCCAAGGAAATGTAGATATCGATAAGTTAAATCCTGGATAAAGCTGTGAAAGAATAAGACCGTAAACTTACCTCCAGTGACCAGAGCCAGAATACATGGAATACACATCCATTGTCAGCTTCCAGGTTGTAGTTGAAATACAGAAGGAGCAGAGGTGATTAGGGGATTAGCCCGAGGGTGCGTTCACACGTGGCAGTTAAAACTGCATCGCAATCAGCTTTGAGGAGGTTTTAGATGCAGTTTTGTCAATTTAACAGGTGAAAGACATGAACTGTACAGGTGAATGACATTTGTGGAACAGGTTTCCCCTTCAAAATCAAAATCACTCGGTTCACTTCATGTCCTTCACCTGTTAAATTGACAAAACTGCACCTAAAACCTCCTCAAAGCTGATTGCGATGCAGTTTTAACTGCAATGTGTGAACGCACCCTTACAGACAGGTCCATCTATCAATTAGTAATTAGATTGTCCTCCAGACATCTTTTCTCAATGGACAATACCGTATAAGCCGAGACTCATAATTTTAACACAAACTGAAAAAACTGAAAGACTGAGTATAAGCTGAGGGTGGGAAATGCATTGGTCACAGCCCCTGTAGTGTATAGCCAGCCCGTAAAAAAAAAACAACAACTCTGTGCTCACCATTCCGATGGCCCGGGCAGCTTCTCTTCTATCTCCACTTTCGCAGCGGTTCCGCCACAGCACCTTAACTATCTCCAGGCCAGCGCCAGATCAACAGCTCCTTGCGCACGGCCCGGCTGGCTTACTCTGTGATGTCAGCAGAGAAGCTGCCTGGTTCATTGGAATGGTGAGTACCGTATTTTCCGGACTATAAGGCGCACTTAAAAGCCTTGGATTTCCTTGGAAATCCAAAGTGCGCCATATAGTCCGGTGCGTCCTATATGAGGGCAGCGGACCCTACTTACATGTCCGCTAACAGACGCAGATCTCCAGCGGGAACTGCAGACCACGCAGCAGCAAACAACTTCTCTCGCGTGGTCTGCAGTTCCCGCTGGAGATCTGCTGTCTCCGGTAGCGGGGACCTATTAAGTATCCATTCTCCACCTCCCCCGCGTTCCGCGTCTTTTCGCTCTCGGCGTCGCGTCCTGTCTGGTCTTCGCTCCGCCCCCGGACCTCCGCCACGCCCCCGACCCTGCGCCTTATAGTCCGATGCGCCTTATATATGGAATTATTACATATATAAGGCGCATCGGACTGTTGCGCCTTATATTCCGGTGTGCCTAATGGCCCGGAAAATACGGTATTCAGTTTATATATTTTTTTTATATACCTGAGTATAAGCCAAGAGGAAATCTTCAGCACAAAAATTGTGCTGAAAAACTCTGCTTATACTTGAGTATATATAATATATCTTTAACCCCTTATGGACATGGCTCTTTTGTGGATTTGTGTTTTTTCCATTTTTCACTTCCCACTTTCAAAATTCCATAACTGGAAACCTAGAAAATTCCAAATGTGAAATTTAAAAAAACACATTTGCGCCATTTTCTTTTGGGCCCTGTTTTTACGGCTCACTGTGAACTCCAAATGACACCTCCCTTTTATTATAGGGTCAATATGATCATGTAGATACCAGTTTTATAAAGGTATTATTATGGTTTAGTAAATTAAAAAATTTATATATCTTTTACAAAAAAAAAAATATAGTTTTTTATATTCTGAGGCCAATGTCTTTTTCATTCTCCACAGCATGGAGCTGTGTGAGATGTCAGTTTTTCCAGGATGAGATTACTTTTTATTGCTACCATTTTGAGAACTGTACTACCTTTCAATCACTTTTTTTTACCATTTTGCAACACGTAAAAATTTTAACCCCTTAAGGACGCAGGGTTTTTTCATTTCATTTTTTTGTTCTTCACCTTCAAAAATCCATCAGGTTTTTTTTTTTTTTTTTTCCGTGTGAGGGATTATTTTCTGCATAACAAAATTTACTTCTCAGTGATGTTATTTTTTATTCCAGGCCGTGTACTGGGAAGCTGGAAAAAATTCCAAATGTGAAATTGGCAACAACCCCCCCCCACATACACGTTTTAGGCTCAGTTTTTACGACTTTCACCATGCGCTCCAAATAACTCTTGTTTATTCTTTGGTTTGGTACGATCACGGTGATACCAAATTTATACAGGTTTTATTGTGTTTAAATACATTTTCAAAAATTAAAGAAATGTGTACGAAAAAAATAGTTTAATCATCTGATGCTAATAACCTTTTCATACTATGTCGTAAGGAGCGTCATCATTGTTTTTTTTTTTTTTTTTGCGAAATGATCTGACATTTTCATTGCTACCATTTTGAGGACTGTGCGACCTTTTTATTCCACTTCTTTATGTGATGTAAAAGGAGCGTTTGTACATTAGGGCGCTATTTTCTGTTACTACCACATTCTGCAATACTACTGTATTATAGCACTGTATTGCAGTGTATTGCATATTTACACAGCCACTGGCTCATTTTAACTAAGCTGCAAATGCCATGGCAACTGATCGGCGAATGATGTTCGGAACAAAGATGGCGGTGCTAACGGCGGCATCGTAAGGGTTAATACACGTAATCAGTGCTTGCATTCACAGTGGGTGTTTTGCTGCAAGATGCAGCAAACCCCATCTCTGTATGAAGAAGACTCACCTCATGAGGGGTTATAGTGGTGATTCAGACATTTGGGTGCTATTTTTTTTGTTATGGGAATACTGTGTATACTTCTACTCGAGTCTATTAACAATGTACGCACCTTTCCAACGCCCACACAGGTCCTCTTCTACCCTCCTGGTTCCACCCTTCTGTTATCCCACAGCACTTGTTATCAGTATACGGGTTACTCTGCACATAACTACAGCGACTGGTGACACATCATGCATCTACTGCGTCACCCCTTCCACCTAGATTGTAAGCTCTTGTGAGAAGTTCCCTCATTCCTATTGGTCCACTTATGTTACTGCTCTGTAATGTTTTATTTTGTCTGTACATGTACTCCATTACTGCAAAGCTCTGAAGAACATAATGGCGCTAAGTAAAGATTTATTTTTGAAAAATAAGCATATATATGGGATCCCTCTGTCTAAAAATTACCATAGTATTAACATACAAGCATATTCAATGTATGGGATAACTGAAAAAAACATCAATTTTTGAGAATGGCTGATTTTTCTTTAGTCATTTGTTTTCATCAATTTTAATACAACAAGACAAAATCTTTGAAAATTGCAGATGGTCCTGCAAAAAACTGGTCCTGAAAACTGCAAAAAATCCTTTTTTTTTTTTTTTTTGGAATGGCATTGCTAAGAAGCATCTCATGTAAAGCATGTTTTTTCTGTCAAATCTACCGCATTTGAAATGTTTCTCATTATATTTCAAGGAATATTAAATGGTGCCACTAGGAAATACTGTTTGTGCCACAGAAAACAAGCCCTCATACTGTAAATCTGTAAACTGCAAAATAAGATGTTCAGTATTTTGGAAGGCAAATGCAAGCAGTGTGTTTAGCTTAACATGAAGAATTAGAAAGAACTCCTGATCTTGTGCATTTGTGCTTTTTCTGTGCAACTATTGTTAGGCTGCTATTACATGGCTGTTATCGGCTGCTCCTGCCCTGCTTCCGGCAGAATAGAAAATATCGGAGAGACGAGAGTATCCGGCACATCCTGATGTGCTCTACTCCTCATGACTTATTCATGAATTGTGATGCGGTGGAGTCTCTCTTAGGATATAGATCAGACACATGGCTGTAATTTTGGTTAATAGCCCATTATTGTAATGCAGAGTATCCGAGCGCCGTGCTGATTGCGGCCACACTGGCGGCACATTCACTAGGACTTGAAAGAAAGCAGCAGCTCAGAACCAGCCCTACAAAGGAGAAAGCTGCCCGCCCCAGCCATTTCCATAAAAATAAGGCCTGGCCGCCTCATAAATATTACTTCCATCACTGCGCTGGAGGTTAATTAGCATTGTTAGAATGGAGCGGAATTACTAGCAATAGGAAGAGGACATGGCAGTGCATGACTTAACTCTTTTATAGCCAATGTATGCAGCAATCTGTTGCTTTGCCGAACAGGGTTATATTTAATGTAAATCTCTCATAATTGTAAGTTATTGAACAAGCTTCAGATGCAAAGACCCCACACAATAAATAAATGCCAATGATGGTCAATACAATCACCACTGCAAGAAACATTTCTAAAAGGGCAATGGGATATGGGTCTAGGAAGAGCAAGGTGAAGCAGTAATGTTACACAGTTTACTCCAAAATAAAGGCTGTGTGACAGTGATCATATCTGGATTATGCTGATGGATATTTTGATGTTTCTCCACAGGTGGCAGGTGAAGAGCTGGACCAACATACACATCCAGCCCAGGATAGAGAATATTCAGAAGATGGTAAATCCCAGCCAGTAGCCGGTTATATAATATGTATATATAGTAAAATCATCTGTACAACCAAACATGCAGCAGTGTGGAGCTTTGCTCTGGCTATAGAAGTTGGGACAGAAGAAAACTAGTTCCCTTTTAACACATTGGGGGAGATTTATAAAAAAAAAAAAAGTGTCCTAAGGTTAGACAGTGCAGAGTTAGACTAGACAGTCTTATTCTGCACCAGATTCATATAAGAGTCTGGTGCTGGGTGATAAATCTGTCCTAGTATAAGACTACATTCACATGATGTATGCCCGCCGTGCTGTAGTACGTCAGGGAGAGGCGGAGGGGGTGAGCCCATTGCCTTGTATGGGGGGCCGTATATATGTCCCTCATACGTTCATGTGATTGTAGCCTTAGACTGTCTAGTTATACTCTACACCTACTATTACTTTAAGCCAGAAAACTAGGACAAGATTCTGTCAGGTCAGGAGTCTTTTTGGCGTGAGGCCACACCCCTTTGTCAAGCTAGTCATAGGAGAGGCAGAAAACTGTCATTTTGGCTCATACAGATTTGTTTTCATGGGTGTCTTACTGAACTATTCTTGTCAGTGCGCTGCTGGGGAGGCTGTGTAATAACGGATACAGAAGTTCTTCCCTCTCTTCCAGTGCAATGCTTTCTGTTTATAAACGGAAGCTACAGTGACCATATGTCAGGGCGTTAAATGTTATAAGAGTTACCCCTGGTTTCATGGGCTTCCTACTGGGGTCAGGGATGTGTAAGCTCCAATGGGATCTTTTACCTCACCAGTGACAGGTCTTATCCTTTGGGTCCAGAAGTGCTGATGACTTCTGCCTGAAGAATTGTCCAATTGTCTTGATGTCTTCAGCTCTGCACATCTCTCTGTAACTCACGTACAGTATAATGTCTCCTGGATAACAACATGCCAAAGTGTGCTCCTAAATAATATCCACCCACTACAACACAAATGACTACTCTATTCCCCCCACATGTCAAACTCACAGCGCCATTAACAGAACTACATTGTACCTCCAGCATATATCCGATATTACACTGCAACCCCCAAATATATTTCACCATCTACTATAGCCTCTGAAAAATATTCTGTACTGATAGTTGGGGAGCACAACAGGATTCATCCATGAATAATCTTACATATAGCCCTCTCCAATAAATTATTTTGCCTATATAATGCCCCTCTCATACTTAGAGGGGCTATATATCAGTTCATTAGTAAGGACACCATATAAGTATTTTACCTGTAGAATGGCCAGTTTAGATAATTATGTTATTTATAGTCTCCCCAGATGTCAGTCCCCTGTGGCCTCTCCAGACTCTTCTGTTCTCATCCTCCGTCCGCCTCCAGGCCCCCCTCCGGTGGGCGTCCACTTACCTCTTATTGGGCACTGTCTCCTGCAGCCGGATTCAGGACACTCTGGGACAGGATGCGCGGCCGCGGTCAAAGTGCATCTGTCAATCTTACAGATGCCAATGCCATTGATAGCATTCGGGATGGTAATAGTGCAGGAACTGCCAATGCCAGCCAAATTGTGTACCATTACTAGAACTGCCAGAGGCCTCCGGTGGGGGCAGAAGCCCCTGCAACAGAGCCAGGTGCCAGGGTCCACTGCCGGGTCAATCCAACATATACAGGAGCCACCGACTCATTTATATATTATCACACTAGATGTGCCCGACAGGTTCCCTTTTAGCCAGGAAGAGAAAACCAATCTATAGGTGTCCAAAAGCCAAAATGGCTCCAGTGAAAAATCACTAATGTGAAAAAACCACCACCAATGGGAATCCGCCGAGAGTTGATTTTTTTTTTTTCCTCCAAAAAAAAAAGTTGTATGTAAACGGAAGAGTATGCAGCAGCCCCCATATACCTGCTTATATACAGCTCATTCTGACCCCACCTCCGTATACATGGAAAGGTTGAGCAGCAGCAACTTATTTTCTACTTTTGTGAACATTTGCACAGACTGACAATTTACCCTTGAAAACTAAGAATCAAATTATTATTCCACAAGCCAAAATCAGCAGCTTCCTGATGCATGTTAAGCTGTGATTTTTCTGCATCACCACATCTTAGAGACATCTCTTCTACATGTCTGTAATATGGAGCAGTAGGGACTCTCTGTGACCAATTATTACCGTTATTGAGATCCGTGGGGGAAATGACTTGTGCACCGGCGTCTGATGAACTCCCCTCCCCCCTGATGTATCCTGGGGGAGCTGCCTCTGTTGGCGATTCTACGGCAGGTTCCGTCTGAACTTATGAAAATTCATCGGCTGTAGCGAGGGCACAAGGAAAAAATGCATGGAGGTGGTGTAGAGGAAATAATCGTTATTATTAGCGTGCTGTCAGGAATTGCAATTTACCTTTGGTATTATTGCAACACTTATTGAAAAAGATCCATAGATTCAAGTTCCTCAATACCTTTCCATTCAGCAACTAAATCAAAGTGGCAAAAACTGTAAAACGTGGATTGTTTGTGTAGCAGATTTACTTGATGTGTAATGGCAGTGGATTTGTACAGTGCCGGGCAATGGAAGGCAAGATTCGTCTTGGGTAGATGTAGCTATTGGCAGACAATGACAATATAAGTGGAGCCAGCATTATTCTTGTTGGCTCCCACATCACCACCTCAGTGCTCCAAATAGATCCCAATATGTGCAGAAAAACACACTTCGTTCACCGACAAGCAGCACATTGTACTTTGAGTTTGTTTTTGAAACTTTAATTTTTCTCTCTCTCTCTCAAAAAGAAAAAAAAACACTTGATATATTCCTGACCAGCAGCGGATCACAAAACACTAAATAGCAATTTAATTGGGGACAGGAATTTTCCTCCACTCTTCCCTGGGTTGAGAAAAAAAAATAAGCTAAAATGGCAGGCTTTTCTCTTTATAACAATAATTAATGTAATAAAAACATACAAAACCCTTATCTTAATATGTACAGTAATGGGCGGTGACAGCACCTGATTATTACGTCTTGACTTCCATGTGTTCCTTTTGTGTGTATAAGGGAGGTTTTGTAGCAGCTTCTCAATGATACCTCAACCGACAGCTAATAATTAACAGAAAATAGAAAAGGTACCTTTAATCAATCAGACATCCAAGCGTAAGTGCATTCCTGTTGCAAGCTGCAAAAGCTTTGCGAGGATAAATTTTTTTTTTGTATGATAAAAGTCCTTCAAAATCTCATTAAATTTATAATTTTTTTTCCACTTAAAAAGAAAAAACACAATGTCCATATCCTGGCAGAAAAAAAATAATATATATCATAGGAGACGATTTTGGTGGCATCAATGGTCAGTAAAGAACATGTGATAAATAAAAAACCCGCACGTGGCAGCTTCATACGACAGCACAATGGCGATGAGAGCTGGATGAAGAAAGGAAGGCACCCACAATGGTACAATCCAAGGGTAGAAGAGTGGTCAACCAGCAGGTGCCCTGGGTGATGACACTGCCCACAGCATTGTGACAAGTGAGGTCTGTCTTCCTTGCCGATCTCCCTTGATCCTTTGAGTCATGCATGGCACATTCATATATATATATATTTATATTTTTTGTCTTTTATTTTTCTCCCCAATGATGTGCAGGAAGTAACAGAAATGGATGGTCGTTTTCTTCTCTTTGTTCCTCCCAGTGAAAAATATTAAATATCAAGATAATAAAATAGATATTTCTATACTGTACGTTCAGACCTAGTGCAAGAGGAAGGGGGCGTCACCTGGGATGGCCTTTGAAATAACCCCTAGACCACGGCGAGGGGGGCAAAACAAGGCACTTCCTAAAGTGTTCAAGTTCGGCTTGTAACCTCTCCCTGTCAGAGGCCACTTTCTGCTTCTGGCTCATCAGATCCTATGTGGAATAGAAAAAAAATCACGTTACAATCATCACAGCATAATAGTATACAAGGTTAGAAAATGACACAGGTTCATCAAGTCCAAACTATAAGAATTACATAAATGTTTTATCCCCATAACTTGTGATATTTTTGCTCTCCAGAAAGGTATCCAGGCCTCTCTTGAACATGTAAAAAGAATCTGCCCAAACAACCTGATCACCTCTCCTCTAGGCTTAGAGGATGCCCCCTTGTAATGGCCACAGATTTGGGTATAAGATCTTTGTACAAAAATCTAAATGGGCAGTACAAGGATCTCTCCAATGTAATTAGGTCTCCCCACAGCAGTCTTTTTTCTAAGATAAATAATCTCAAATTTAGTAATCGTATTTAGTTGTATTCTAGTCCCCCCATTCCCCTAATAATCTTGGGTTCTGTCCGTTCCAGTTCTTCTATGTCCTTTTTATACACTGGTGTCCAAACTATTGAAATCACTGGTCACACCACATATGGAATATTGTGTACAAAGGAAAAACTTATGTCCTTATCATGAGAATCTATTCCTCTTTCTGATACATCCCATAAATTGTATTTGCTTTACTAGCAGCTGCCTGGCTCTGGTCACTAAAATTTACCATCCTCCAATACCCAAAGTCTTTTTCAGATGAAGTTTTACCAAGTAATTGATTAGAACATAATTGTAGTGGCCCAAGGGCATAACCTTACATTTATCTACATTAAACCTCATCAACCATTTCTCTGCCAACTCCTCAAGCTTCCACAAATCCCTCTGTAATGCTATACTATCGGCCTCAGTATTAATTACTTTCACAGAGTTTAGTATAATTTGCAAATATTGAAACTCTACTGTGTAAATCCACTACAAGGTCATTAATAAAAATATTAAAAATAAGCGTCCCCAATACTGACCTATGTGGCACTGGTAACATCAACTCAATCTAAGAACTTCCAATTGATGATGGCTCTCCGTTTCCTATCACTAAGCCGATCTTCCCCCTAGTCCCAGTAGTCTCATTTTATGTACCAACCATTTATCTGGCACTGTATCAAATGCCTTGTACAATAAGCCATCCTACATGACCACTAGCAGCTTCTATTTAATATACAGTATATCCCATCTCAAAAAGGGATTGTCAGAGGTCTCATTTGCTGGGATTGGAGTGAATATTGTCACTTCTTCATATTGTTCATCCCCAGAGTCATGGCAATCACTTTGGACAGTTATCAGGGGGCATACTTACCGCCATGCGGTGTGATATCTGTTCGGCCGTCAGACTCAGGTTATAGTGCTGAGCTTCTAGTCGCTTGCACTGTGTCTCTAGAACTTGGCGTTCAAGGTTTTGTTCTGAAAATAAATGAATATTCATTTAAAAAAAAAAATACAAAAGCAATTATTGATCCCTTGTCACCTTGACACCACACGCTTTCCCATAAAAGAATCTGCCTACCTTCTATGTGTTCTTGATAAGCTTCAAATATTGCCTCTATTCCCTGCCACTTTAGTCTTGGTGGTTCATCCACTTCATCCTCTTCTTCCTCCTCCTCTTCATCAGAAGTCTCTTGCCCTGAGGTTGTATCAGGATGTTGCATCACCCGCACCACCACCGACTGCCCAGGGCCCTGCTGACCATTCTGGTGTAAGGCCGGGGGCCGGCTGGATTGCTGCAGCTCAGGAATGTTATAGTGGACAGAGGCATCTGGTTTGTGGTTTTGTTCAGCACAATTCAAGGCCGATACTCCTAGCAAAATAAGAAAAATGTTATTTCAAAAGGTCTGAACACCTGTGATGGTTATTGCATTGCTATATAAAGGATTATTATTTCAAGGATTATTTCAGTCCATTTTGCAATTCCTGAGAAATACCTAGTTTAATCCTTATGCTAATGAGGCAGTTGGTGCACCAATGTTTTAACATCTGGAGCACGGCTATCCCTGCCTACTCCGTAAGATAGGGTCAGGCAGTAGGTGTTCTCCTTATGTAGAGATTGCCAATTAAGGCCACCTGAAAGGCGTGTGGAGACTTAAAGCAATAGATGCCCCACTAGGGAATTCTGGGAAGAATGCAAATACATGTTTCAAGGTGTTCATTGGAAAACAATACCTCCTTTTGCTACCTTGAAAGGCAGCCCCCTTAACACCAAGTATGACCTACTTGAGAGATGGGAATCTGTTCCTTCTGGAATACATATACTGGTTTGGCTCAATCCCACATGATTTTTTTAGACTTCTTGTAGGTCATAAGTGGTGTTAAGGGGGCTGCTGTTCAAGGTAGCAAAAGGAGGTATTGTTTTCTATTTAACACGTATTTGCATACTTCCCAGTACTCGGTAAGATAAGCATGCTCCTTGTGAGAACCATGGGGCGACAATAGAAATACGTATGAGAATAGCAGTGCTCCAGGAGGACATTGAGCATACGAGTTAAACTGAAAATATCTTGGAAAGGGCATAGTGAACACAAATAATAAAAGGTGAGTTGAGGATCACAGTCCATTTTTCTACAACATGCTGCCAGCAGATTACAAAACTCGGTGGAGGTGATAGATTCCCTTTAAATTGTCCGAAAAAAACTTGCAGTGTAAGCAGTTTATTATAAGGGTATAATCAATATAGTCAAAAAGGGTTCGTCTTCTTAACCCCTCAAATTGTGTGATCGGCAATCCAGGCAGGGTGTTTAGATAGGGCTCCCACAGTATGCCGTGTGTCATCATTATGGGGACTTCCACCTTTGATGCAATACTACAGGATACAAATTTAAAGGGGTATTCTTGGCTGACATGGGGAAACGCAGCTCTTTTCACGAAGTTTGGAGAAACCAAAAGTGACATTCTGCTACTTGTGGCGAGGTACAATAGACTCCTAAATATACCACAATGTGTACACATTACTGCAGCCGTGACTGCATGTTACTGTAATTATACAGCATGTAGATTTTTGGCTTGTGCCATTGGGAGACATTGTGCAGTCACCTCTTACCTTTGTGCTTCTGTAAAGCCTTCTGGGTGGACTGTAATACAGATTCATGGAACTGATGAGCAAATTCCTCTGCTATGAACGGCTCCCAGGACTTGCTCCTCCCGTTCACACTCTGAGACGCTTGTACAGGATTCTCTTTGGCTGGGTGCCCTCGAACAATATTAAGGATGCTTAGGCTCTTTTTTGCAGGAAGAACAGCAGCAGCTGCAGTCTCATTCTGCCTGGCTTTTTCTGTGCTTACAATATTGGCAGAGGGGGTAGGTACTGGAACTGGCAAGGTGGCTACCCTATCGAAGAGTTTTGGTTGCTCTGGACGAATGAGTTCAGGAGGCTTCTTAGGTTCTGCTGTTGCAACAGTGCATGAGGTGGAGGGGACAGGAGACGATACTTCTGGCTGCAACAAGAGCTGAGCTATGGTCTGATCCTCAGGGGGTCCACCTGGAGATAAAGACAAGGTTAATGTACAGAATCACATTCAGAAACAAAACAGTAAGAAAAAAGTGGGGTTTTTTGGTCCTTCTTTACATTGACCTGTTTGAATGTTCATATAAATGATATTAGGATGACAATGAGTTAATTTCTACAGATCTGAATTGGAAATTATCAATTCAGACAGTATATGACTTTTTATTGTCCAAATGTCATTTTTGCATTTCATACATTAGGGTATTTTTCAATGAGGAAACTTACAAGATATCTATTGGAGCCTGTTCATCAGCCATAGCATTTTATAGAAGTGTCCTTTCCTTCTCTTGCTTTACACTGTGGGGTATCGTGAGTAACCTTTTTTTTCCCACCATCACCAGGACATCTTAAGATAACTTGAGTCAAGAATGAATGCAAAGGAGCACATATCAGCTTGCAGAAATATAGGGTTTTGGGACATAACACAAACGTGTCATCAGGAATGTAATTTTAAGTTTGTGGCAGGTTCCAATAGACTTTGCTATGCAGATTAAAAAAAATGCCTTAGTAGTAGCACCATTTTGAATACTGCCACTTTATAAAACGTTATTTCACATTACCTGGCTCCCTGCTAGCAGCCTCTTCCCGTAATGTGCAGGGGATGTGCTGGAGAAGAGGAAGAGTTCATTAGGAGACTTCCCACACACTGCTGGCAGGGGAGCCAGGTAAAGTGAAATAAAGTGTTATAAAGTAGGGCAGTATTCAGAATGCTTACTAAGGCATTTTTTTTTAAAATAGTGCGTAGCAAACGCTATTGGAACTATCTAAAAATGACATTCCTGGTGACAGGTTTGCTTTAAGTTTCTGCAGAATTAGGCTGCCATTCAGTGGTCTGGAAGAGTAATGTGACCACCTCCAAGGAAAATCACAACCTAGATTGTGCTCCTAAAAAAACCGTAAAGATTCAAAAAGGGAGACTATTTGCTATATCTCTTTCACTGAAGTAACCAAGCAACAAATCCAAATGATGAAAGTGAATTTAAAAGTTGTAAACCTTAAGCCAACAAAAACAAAATAAATATTAGTGGGATCTATAGTTGGGGGGTTGCTACGCCTGGGAAGAAAACAAAGCACAATAATAAAGGCACAATAGAATGATGCTGGTCTGTTCACCTTATTATAATGGATTTCTTTATGTCTTACCTGTGGGCAGTGGAGAGCTGCCACGGCATGAAGCTGGCGGGGGATTCTTCACCGCCTCAGGCACTGCGTTCCTCTGTTTAATTGCTTCCAGAATTTCAACCAGTTTCTCCTTGTCTGCCAAGATAAGACAGACTGTTTTTATTCAGTAACAGATTACACCATCTCTCCTACGTGGTTTCCCCTCTGTTTACGGAGAACATGTGGAGAAGCTCTGTCATCACTTCAGTCTGTGTTCTCCAGAGGGCTGTGCTGCCAGCAGGATTATACAACACGACCATTCCAAGGGGATGTTCACTTCTCAACATCTAACATCATTTTAAGAAGTTTAGCCAAATCTTACTTTATTTTCAGTCATGCTTTTGAACTGGTCTTTCCATTACATTGCAGAAAATGTAAGATCCCAGTTAAGCTGTTGGGGAGTGTCAGCTTTGTGTAAAAATTATGTAACAAGAGGCCAGCTATTTATCTACACCTCCTACTTCTATAACACAATGTCCTAAGAGCTTAGATAAAGGTGGCCTTCCATATAGATGTGGAACCAGACTGACGACAGAGCCAGCCAGCGACTATGTGCTGGGGTATCCTGACTGTTCCCCAAAAGATGAGAATGCTGTAATGGAAGGATTGGGCATGTTTGAATTCAGCACATCTTTTACTTTATTAATCACAAGAGATAAGTTGTCACCTGGTGTCTACAAGTGGCTTATTCATAGACCACCACAATCATGTACAAGGGAAGGAAGTTTATAGCTTTTTCCCCCCAAGAACCACCAATAAAAAATGGGCAAGCTTTATTCTCACCTCTCCTCTGCTCCACGCTCACATGTGATAGATCAAAGAAAGTCAGAAACTTTTTCTTCTCTTCAAGGTTGGGGCTGTTATTGAGCTCATCTGGGCTGAACCTTGTAGACAGTGGGGAGTGTGGTGATGGGGTTTGTCTTTTGGTTTGGACTGGAGGCGATGGACTCCTTTCCCTCAACATTCGCCTCCTCTTCCTTCTTTTCTGCTGTAGAATTCGTTCCTTTTCTTGTTGAGTAGTGAGACCAAAGATTTGAAGGAACTCCAGTTTCTAAACATAAATACAAATACCATAAAAGAACTGCTTGGACGAATAATGTATAGGAGATGGAGTATGTAATCAACAGGACAGAATCGTTCCTACCTCAGATGATGTATCCAGTTTGAGTGGCGGCTGTTCAGCTACTCGGCGGAGATGTGCCCTGACTTCCTCCTCATCGCTCTCATCGTAGGAGTCATCGAGATCATAATAGTAACCTAACATGAAAAGATCAGGCCATTTTACTTATGCAAGACCTCAGCATAGGAGGGCAATTTCTTAGTCAAGTTATTTTACAGTTTAGAAGGGCAAAGCAGACAACAGAAAAATACTAAATGTAATGTTAAAGATTAACTCAAGGAAGACACCTCAATAATTGTGTGTTCGTAAAATCCAAGTGATTGACAATTTTTAATATATTTGTGATTCAGAGGATACAGCAATCTGCATTAAATTGTGCTGATCTCCAGCCACTCAATCCTTCTCCTGTGGGAACATATAGACTAAATTGTTAACAAGTACAACTACCATTTTAGAGTTGGCAAAACTTGTTGTTGGCTAATAAGTAGGCCTCTCAAACCCCATACACACACATGTATGTTTATGGAGAGGGGGAAAAAGGGCATTTTAAAATCCAGCTTTGGGATTAACCCGCCATCTGCCGTCCTGTGTAGAGTTGACTACATGATGGCATCTGCTACAGATTTTGTACTTTATATGCCTTATGTAACATTAGTATTTGTATAATCTTCCTGGAGCCAACCTCATCTCCTCTGCTGAAGAGGTAAACAGGACTTGTAATGACAGTACATTGGGGTAGGACATTGCACTGTTTAAATGTGCCTGCATTGGTCTACAAGAAACATGTAGAATATACTAGGTTTTCAAATTCTTCTGCTTGCAGGACCCTCAACCTCCCCCAATCATGAAAGCTCCTTTACCATGTAAAAATCATCTATGTTCTGTCCCTTGCATTTATACAACACACAGATTATGCTGCCAATGGTGGTCACAAGATACCTACCCAGCTCTGGGTTCTGTCTATCATTGCGTCTAACACATCTGCAGTGTTCTTGAGCCGTGAACTGAAAACTTTTTTCTTTGTTTTCTAGACCAGAGCTTTTTTTTAGTTTTTTTTTGCTGGTTTAGAATGCCCTAGAATGTCCAAACAGTGGACAGTGGCGAATTAGGGCTTACCTTTCTCCCGGGCTTCTTTCCGCCTTCTCTCTTCAAGATCCAGTTTACTAACCAGCCTGCGATGCTGCTGTAGAAACTCATCATATATGTACATTGGGTCAAGCGTTCTTGTAGGGGGAGTTCTGTGAGACAAGCTTGGCTTGTGTAGGAGTGTGGTCTCTGCCGTTTGGCCAGCCTGCTGCAGGGAACTCCTCTGCTGGTTTAGAAAGGACTGTGTTGACTTTTCAAGTTCAGCTAGAAAAGGGGCATGAGAATAACCAGCATGATCCAAAGAGGATTCTCTGATAGCTTGGTACTTTTCAGACTGTTCTTTTCTCCGCTGTAGTTCTTCCTCCTCTACTGGCTGCTTCTCAAAACTGTATGGTCGCTCTACTTTCACAGGAAGTAACATTTGTCGGCTATGCTCATAGCTAGTGGCCGTCTGGTTATGGATAGAGGACGCTTCCTGACTTCGCCGTGACTCTGAGGGGGTGTCCATGAGTGAAACTGGGTTCCAAAGTGAAGTTGGAACAGAATGTTGGGTTTTTGGTGAAATGAGGGGTGGTGGACCTCCGAAATGCTGCATTGGCTCCCGAATGTTCCCTTCGTTACGGGCAGGCAGAACCCTAAACAGGAATGGTTGAATAAAGAATAATAATATTTTGAAATAAGATATATTACAAGAGACTACACATACATTTCTCTGGAACAAAAGTTAACCTACCTGAGGTTTTCGGGCCTTGGCTCAGGCTCTTGTTGACCAACAGGTCGCCCAGTAATGTCCAGCTGCTGTTCTAGTACTTGCTGCCGAAATTCTGAAACTTGGTACTGACGGTCCTCCTTCTCTTGCCGTAGACGTCTTTGCCGGGCTAGCCACTTCTCCTCCTCTTGTGTTCTTTGAGCCAAAAGAGTAGCTGCTGCTGAGCTACTTGTTGGAGGGAAAACACTATGGCTAGATATCAGACTGGGCACAGAGTGGTGCGTGGAAGGAGGTTGGTGCATTTGGTGTTGGACTGGCTTTGGAGTCTGTACAGATGGTTCTTTTAACTTTTCTGTAAGAGCAAATAAGTTGAAAAGTGTAACCATTCCCTCCTGTAGTATGCTAGCATTAGTCTACATGTATACAGGTAAATGCTGAGTCACACTAAATATATAACAAATAAATTACCAGATCTGGCTGAAGCAAGCTGGTCAACTGGCTTTATCCGATCTTCTTGGTGCATTCGGAGAGGGTGGACCTCCGTTTCTGATAGATACTGGCTTTCTAGGCTTTTCATGAGGCTGGCCTCCTTCTCTCTTGTGCGTTCTCTTTGCCTTTCAAGTTCCCGTTCCCTTTCTCTCTCCTTCTCTCTTTCCATCTCTTTTTTTTCCCGCTCCCTTTCTCGTTCCCGTTCTTTCTCTCGTTCCCGGTCAGCCTCTCTTTCTTTCTCTCGCTCCCTTTCTCGCTCTCTTTCCCGTTCACGTCTCAGTTCTTCATCAATTTGAAGTCTGCAAAATGAAAATGTGTTATTTTGTGCAAAGCTACAGAATGGTTGTTTAATAGCAACAAGGGACACAATCTTTGTTCTAGTTTGCTGCATGTATACTCAGATGAGATATACTGGAGCTGGTTCAGAGCAGTAGGTCAATTCTTACATGTTTAAAAGAATCCATGAAAAAATGAGAGCTGATTGACTGATGCAAACAATCTCTTTCTCCCCATTTAGGAATTGCCTAGACCAGGGGCAGACAAAGTGTTTCATAGGTCCTGGACCGCAATTTGTTTATACATTATCCTGCTCTTTAAGTACGGGCTCATGGGTTGTAGGTTTTGCTACCGAAGTACATGACTGTAAATGCCCACAAAGGACATTTTGTAATACACTTTTGCCTGACCTAGAAGCAATTCTGAATAATTGCCTCAAAACATATTTTTAGTTTGGTCACATTAACCATAAAAATGTCACAATATATATGTAAAACATAATCCATAATGTTTCTGTAGCCAATGATGTGCAAATTAGGTGGATTATGCAAGCACTGATTCTCTTTACCTCTCGGCTGTAATGCGCTCAGATTGTAACGCAGACAGTGAGGAATGGGCAAGATCTGCAGGGTATCTGACCCCTGACAAGTGCAGGTGCATGGCTGAAGGGTGAAGAGGAGGGAGAGATCCAGGGCTGTGGATGGGGTAAAAGGGAGACCTCAGTGCAGATAAACAGTATGAATCTTCCATTCTGCAAGAAAAGAACAAGGATGTTAATACCAGTCAAATGCAAACGCAAAGTCTACTGACCAGTCACTGATATGTATATATTCACCTGAATGCTGGGTGAGTAAAAGTGTGATGGGCCAAGTAGCTGTTGTGATAATATGCTGCCGCAGCAGGGTCCAGTCCGATGTGGGGCAGAGAGGGCATGCGGAGGTCCTCAGCCGTGTGATATGGACGGAAGCTGCGTAAATATTCCTCAGTAACTGTGCTCGGAGGGACCACATGATGCATGGGCCGCTGCAGGCTGTGAATAAAAGTAGAAACAATTGCATTAATCATTAAAGGGCATTTGCCAATACAAATCTATTCACCATGGCTAAGGAAAAATTTAATTTGTTTGATATTTCATGGATTATCCGGTTTGTTAGGTTCTACTTCATATCTTGTACAGATGCCGTAAGTGTCTGGGGGAAGGTGTATGGATCCGAACTTACGTTTCCATTCTGGATAAAATCGTAGAATTCGCTAGAATTAAACATACAAAGGTGACAACACAGAAAAATGGGTGCTGGACAGTAGATAAAATGGTTCTCTCGACATCAAATAAGTGGCTTCATGCTAAACATCCACACAATGCAAAAGATATTATAAATCAAAGGGTATCTGTAATTTGGTACAGTGCAAACCTCAATAAAAAAAACATTTATATGTTTATACAGTAGCATGTGGTATTCACAAGTCATAAGCAGGAAAGTTTCCTTCAAATGACCAAATGGAACAGAGAGAACACTGCCCCGACACATCTTTCAGTGATCTAACATGTGGGGCACAACCCGGAACCACGACTTGACATAACGATCCACATTATGGGGTGGGTGCTGGGCAGCGTTCTCTCTCCGTTCCATTTGGTCATTAAGAGGTAACTATACTGGTTACGACTTGCACTGTGCCAAGTTACAGATACCCTTTGATACCATATGGTTGCGACGTGTATGGAAGTTTAGTCTGTAGCCAATTATTTGATGTGGAGGGAACCATTTTATCTGCTGTTCAGCACCCATTCTTCTCTATGTTGTCACCTTGATATGTGTATTTTTAATGATATGCAATAAAAATGGTACTTTTTACAGGTATATGGCTGGAAGTCTCATATTTATGCTCTTTATTGGCTATTTAGCAGGGCTATTGACCACTTCATATGCCATTGCTTCTTTAAAATAGTTCCCTGCATATATACCTGGGTGGATGCTTGAAAATGGCTACATAGAGATAGCTGAAACGTTGTATCTTTTCCACTGGTGAAATAAATATCACTATTCAATTTGGAGTGCTGCTTCCCTGTTGTTGGATTCCTGAACAAAAAGGGTTTTTTTGAGCCAGATTCCCTGAAGCTTGTACCCACACGGATCCCAATCCAGATTATCACAGTGCCACTCCATTAACTTTTTTGTTACTTTGGGTGGATACTAATGCATACTCTTTTTATGCAGCACATCTGGTCGCTATAAGCAGCAGTGGATTGCGGTGGATATGTTCACTAACTCACTTTAAGGGTTGAAAGCGGGAATCCTGGACGACAGAGCTTGGTGGTATGGCAAAGGCATATGTGCTTCCCAGTAGGTGTGAGGGTACAGCAGGGTTGCCAGTCTTCTCAGAGGGCAGCTGGGATTCTGCAATCAATCTCTCTCTGTTGATACTGTTTGTCCTGGAAGAGTTGTCCGGCTGCTGTAGAGAAGCAAACACACGTTATTCACTTCTGAGAAATAGTCTATTATATTTGGGGAATTGTAGATGTGGTATGTATAAGTAGTGGGGAGAAATCCAAAGCCACGTGAAGGTAGAGGATTTCATGACTGAATAATAACATTAAGAATCTTGATAAAGGGATTACTGATCATTCCTTTACCTGCTGTAATACAAAACACTAGTACATACAATATTAATAAAACATAAATAACACACCACCCCTGTGATTTCCAGTAAAATGTTACATTTTTACTCTGAGCTTGTGAACGCACTGTAATACTGATAAGTAATGAGGTAACTCATCTCTCCTTATAGCGTAGATATGCTCTTATAATAGGCAGGCAATTTGTTTCACCTCGGATAAGTCCATTGTGCTAAAAAGGTGAAACTTCCTAGAATGCAAATCACTAATTGTCTTCAGACACTGGGAATACAGAAAGCCTGCAAAATAGTGAGTACACCTCTGGCTGGAACTTACAACCAGTAGAAGTTAATTACCAGTATTATAACAAAGATTTAGTCATCATTGATATGTTCTTTCTGTATGTAAAATCTGTTACTAGAAGACATAATCTGTAGCTGCATTTATAATAGCAATGTGAAAGAAAAGAAATTGCCAGTACTATTCAGCACATTACATTGTTGCGAAACCAAAGGCTAACCCTGAGCCAGGCGGCTCTCCCGAGCCCCTTTAGAAGGATGGATAGCTTGTAATGTGCTGGGGAATAAGGCAGCAGCACAGAAAACATTCTTATGTTTGTTGATCTGGTAAAAATGTAAAAAAATGTCAGCGTTTCTGAAAGAGAGTCAGATTAGCGTGACTCTGCAGTGGCACAGATCGCAGACTGCTATCCTGGGCCGCATCAACCGCGCCTTCCTTCACCACCCTCACCATTCCCAACTACACAAATGCATCTGCTGACAGAGGATACGAGAGATGTAATTGTGTTTTTACAGGTCAAGTATCTGCATCTGCAAACAAAATATTGCTGTCAGAGGTATCTCATCAGCCATACGGCTACCGTTCGAGCCGTCACAAGTGTGCACTCACAGCAGGCTGGATTTACAGCAATGAACAAACAGGGGCTTCCAACAAAAATTTATTTACTAAACTGGAAAAAGCCGGGTTCATTGAGCCGCAGAGAGAGACTCCCTGGGAATTCATCCTCTCCTCCAGACACATCAGCCATAATTAATTGAAAGAGATGGGGCCCTGTTGATTGGAATTCTTAATGAGCTGCAACATCTGTTCACTTTCCAGGCTCTTCTGTGTACTCCGTTCACTGAGTGCCCCTGCCCCCTCCATACACCCTGCTGGCTGAACACTCCGTGCCCTCTGAACTGTGCCCTGCCCCTGGCCATCCAGCATTGGAGAGAGGTCATGGAGACATGATAACAACAATGTGGGGGTGGGTTGATCTGGGCATACCTTATCCCACCCTCTAGCTAGCAGATGCCAGATTGTAAGGTGCTCTGCTACTGTGCATCAAAGACCACCACAATATATGCATGGGCTTTATTTGCAGCTACATCAAAAAGAATACAGAAACCTTCTTTCAAGCCTGCCACTTTTGTTTTCATAAATATGTTCCTTTAATCTGCCGACAAGGACTAAAGCAATACAGGGGGAGAGTTCAGGATGATTTTGTACATAGAGGAATAACTAAGCTTGGGCCTTTCCTCTCGCACATCACAGTGATTATCACTCTGTGCAGAGTACTCCTTGACTTGCAGCCATTGATGCTCCACTAGGGCAGTGATGGCGAACCTTTTAGAGACCGAGTGCCCAAACTACAACAAAGACACCGTTTATTTATCGCAAAGTGCCAACACAGAAATTCTATTTGTGATTTATACTCCCTTCTCTGTCACAGTTTTCATTGATACCAGCACCTGAGGCACCAATAAAAGCTGAAAATAGTCCCAGGTAGAGCTGTCACTTTAAAATAGCTCTGTGCACAGCAAGTCCTGGGCTGTCTGGGACTGCAGGACGATACCTGGAGTCATCTCTGGTGATGGCCTGAGTGCCCACAGAAAGAGCTCCGAGTGGCACCAGTGCCATAGGTTCGCCATCACTGCACTAGGGGATTCTATGCAGCTGGAGTTCAGCTCTCCAAACCTCAGAACAGAACCTGATCTAGAAGTATTCATCTACTCATTATACGGTACTGGTAATATAGGCCTGTATTCATCACTACAGTCTCTGATTAATGGCTGATGCTGGGATCATACTACCCAGGACACATTAGGGGAGATGCATCTATTTGTCTATGCCAGAAAACTAGAGTAATTTGCGCCTAAAATGCTATGCGCCACATTTACTGAAGGGTTTAGGCCATTATTTAGGACATTTTCCTACTCATCTGAAAAAGGGGTGTGCCTCATAAAATTCAATATTGTAGTGCAGCAATCTAGGCCAACCAATAGGAAGTACAAAGTAGGACTCACCAGTCTTATACTGCACCAGATTTATCATCCAGCATCAGACACAGGGATTAATGTGACACAGCAGAGAACTGTCTAGTCCTACTCTGCACTGGTCTAAAGACCGACACATTAATACATCTCCCCCAATGTAGAAAGCTATTAGGACAGATATTTGGTTCCTAAAGGATTCCCCGGACTGAATCACAAGGCTATGAAAAGGGTCAGCGTCTGTCCAGCAGACATCTGGCAAGGATGCAACTTTTTAAAATCCCTATGAGGAGCGCTCATCCCTCCCATCTCCACCCAACCGAAACGGCCAACAAACCTCCATGAGACCCAAGTTTTAAAGTATCATTCTAATGAATGATCCTATTGTTTAATCTGACCATACTCCAATATCTCATTATGTTTGTGTATGTGCTACATAATATAATGCTGCTACATAAATGTCTATTATTATAATGCAATAGAAGGTCCTTTAAACCGAATATTCTTTTGGCAATAAAAAGTTGATTCTGCAGCTTGTCATATTCTTTACATTCTGAATGTAAAGGATGTACAGATGAGATTACCTGACGTGCTTCGCTTCTCCAAACTCCGTTCACCGTTTTAGTTGGTGCAATAGTCACCACAGGTGGGGTGTTCGGCACGCTGTGGCCTGCTGGGGGCACTATGATTGGACCCATTGGGCCCCTCTTGGGTGTGCTGGCAGGAGAACTGTGATTTGTAGCGGGTGATGACACTGGGGAAGACTCACTGCTTATTGATGATCCTGCAAGAGAGGAAAACAGATTTTATCAGAGGGAAAAATGCAGGTATGGCATAGTGCAGCTTATATTCACAGGGAAAATCCTCATATACACAATCTTTAAAGATGAATGCAGATATTCTGTATATTACATGTACACATAAAATTGTGCCCAGAGGGTAACAAGTGTCACACAGAGTAGTGTCCCTTATGGCCTTGACAAGTTGTGATACCTTCCAAGTATATGATTGTCTCCACAGATGTGAAGAGGAAACGATGGCTGGAGAACGCGTGGGCAGCCAGATGATTACAAGCCGATTGTTGAGCACATATTTTCTGGCTTGTGGGAACAGTGGAGAGGTTATAGCACGCTGAGATGTCTCATGCAGTTACTGTAAACGGATAGTGGGCTGGGAGCGAGCAGACATGTAATGAGAATAAAGCTGATCAGCCAGAGATTTATTTATTCTTTACCCTGGGAGGCAGACACTCATCCTATCCAGCAATGTAGGTGGCCACCATCAGCCCTCATACTTTATCAGACCACAGCATATCAAGGCAAGAGAAGAGGTTCTCTGTTCAGGATGACACTCTTATAGTGATAACTGCCAGGCTCTTTTGCTGGGTTCCCTTTATACCACAGGTCCTTGCTCCAATCCACAATTATTCTCCAAAGTATATTTGTGTGGGAAATTCTTAGCATATTGCTAAATGCTGCAACACTAGCAACAACAGTCAGCGATTAAGGAATGTTGTGAAGCAAATGGTTAGAGGACCGAAATGTTTGTTCATACGTTTCATACTATTCCCATCAAAGCTGGAATATTGATCATTGGTTTGATTCCTTCTAACAGCTGCACATCTAGACCATGAAACCTTCTAGTGTGGTTTGGAGTACACAGGCATCTGTGCATTAACAAATTCTATAATTCCCTGGAATTGCATGATTCAGTGAAGAGCATTTACGGTCATGGTATGGCGCCACCTAGCATTTTCAAGTCTAGAAAAATGTACACATCCACCTATTGTGATGAGAGCTGGTGGGCACACATAGAAAGTCACTCTCCTCACAGTTAATGGCATGACGTGGCATTATAGTAGAGAAGACTCCTACTACAGGGAAAGCAACAAAGACGGTGATGTCAACTGCCAGATGGGGACAAAGACTGCCTAGGACCCACCCCTAGCACCACCATGTGGAGGACATAAAAACCAACAATGTTAACAAAAGGACATTCTTCAAGTTATGAATTTATATTTACACTAGTTCTAGTTCATGGGAATTTTTTTTTTCAACTCAAAAGTATCCAGAAAGAAAATTTAGGGAGAATCTGACGGCCTTTTTTGACAATGAGCTCATAAGATGGGTAAAGATGCACAAAATTATAAGACTTCTCCTCCTGTGCCGAATCAAATGAAAAGAAAATGTAATCTCTGGAACACCGGGGTTAGCTAGCAGACATCTATCTCCATTGTAGGATGTGCATAGTCAATGATATGCTGCTCTGAACCATTAGCTGAAGATAAAGATACAAGGCATTCCCAGGACACTGGAACCACTGGCAGAAGAGCACAAGAGAACAATGATTTTTTTTTTTTTTTTATCATAACTGAATCTATAGACAAACCTCTTCCCATTAGGCAGAGGATGTGAACATGGGAGGAAGGGTTTGCTTATTATAGGCCGGAGGAGCTGATATGGTTAAGAGCAGCTATTGAAGCGTATCTTGTTAACGGAAGGCCAGGAACAATTAGGAATGTAATCCTTTCGGAGCTGGGGAACTGTCCCCGACCGTTCAAAATCAATAGCTTCCCAACAAGTCAGGCAATTAACGGCACCACAGCTCCGAGCATTACAGCCTCCAGATCTGCTGTGCAGCTTTAGGAACAGGGCGACAGTGTGATCATTGTAATTAACTGCTGGCATTCTAAGAGGACTTGCTCAATAAAATTAATTGGGATTAGAGTTGAAAAGTCCTAGTGTGACAGTGTCACCTTATTCTCTGTCTGCCCCCACCCTGTTCTCCACTTTACAAAGTTGTTTCATCTATCCAAGCTGGTAAAAGGTGAGTAATTAACAACTCTGCACCCAGTCCATCCACCGCCATCTGAAGAAGTTGATCTTAGGTTAAATCCAGAAACTGGACATCATTCATTTTTCTATTAAAATTTTACATCAACCCCATTCCCAAGGGAAAATATAATCACAAAGTGACTATGAAAAGTATGAAGAGAACTGTACCATCTAAAACAATAGCACCAAGTCCCCAAAACCAACACAAAAAGGTCAGGAAAGGCACCAAATTCACCAATTGACATCATGCATCGGACTTCTGGAAATCTGGGTTAGTGACGTCTCTGGTTGTAGTACCATCAATTACAGTGAAAAAGGCTAACTGAGGAATAGAGAGCTTGACTTCAGTGTTAAAAGTCCTACCTCCTTGACTTTATACAAGAAATTTAAACTTCAATGTTAATTTTGTTCATGATGTCACCACCTTTTAGCATGAAAGAAACATCATCTGGAAGGCTGAAGTTGAGTTTCCCTGAAATTGGAGATCCAACAGAAAGGGAACGGACAGACAAAATGAAAAACTGACAACATACTACACTTGGGATCTGTTTCGGGAGCTACTGTAGAAATGAAGTTTTAAAATTAGGCATCAAAGAATTAAGTATATACTACAGAGCAGTAACATGATTTTTGTCAGTTTCTTCCGGATGCAATGAGACTAAAGGAATGAACATGCCCTAAGATTTTCATGAATTCTGTATGGCAGCATTCATGTTCCCTAAAAACCTAATACGTTAGACTACAAAACAAAGGTAGAAAGGTGCAAAGAGAGAGATGACCAATGCATTTCTTTGTTCTGACCAATTTCTTTCCATCAAAAAGCATTACATATGTTACATCATAAAAGGTAGGAATAAGTGAAAGTCAACAAAAACACAAGGCTCAATGTCCCAGGCTGATGGCAAGCAGAGATCACCATGAACCATCTAACACTGTGGAACAGTGTTACTTGACTGCTGTGGACTTGTGGAGGCCGAGCTCCCATCTCTGTGTTGAAACACAGATCGGGATTAACACCCCCTTTTTAGCCAAAGGACCTTAAAAACTCTTTACCTCCTATATATCTCCTTCTCCTACCTCTAAATATACTCTACATGCAAAAGATAAAGCTATTAAACCTCCCCAATCACAATGCATAGAAAACATTGCAAAAATGAAATCGATGTGGCTCAATAGCCACTCATAGGGTATGCCCAGAGAAGACACAGAGATGGGAACTAGCACGTGATGTCGCCATTGCTTCAGGTTATAGTGTTCTGCTCTTCTTGTGATCCATCTTATAGCAATTTAGGAACAACTAATGATGCTTAGGATGGATAAATTCTCTATCCTTTCAATCATTGAATTCACTGTCTTTGGTGGAATGTAAATCAATTAAAAAGGAAATTTTAATATAGAAAAAGTGAACAACTGCTTGGTGTTACAAAATCTTCACAGCTCATTCCACACGCTGGAAATGGGAAGTGCTGAGAGCTGGGGCACAAAGCTAATAATGTGGGAGCCTGAAGCAGCGGATTTCTGGAGAAGCGGCGGTGTATCAGTGATGCAGAGCCTTCTGATCTGCTCCCGCTCGGCAGAATATGGAAGCTCAGACTCAGCGCCAGCTGCAGAATTACAAAGGATTTGGCTGCGCCCCCTCCTATCTCCCTCCCTGCTCGTGCTCTAGCATCATCCAGCCTAGCACTGCTCACATCACACTAAATGGGCCACTTATGAGATTAATGTACTCTGCAAACGACCAGTAATTTCTACCTTAATTATGAAATTAATTTGCGGCTGTTGAATTCCCCTTCTTCACTGGAAAATAGGCTGTCACCCACCCTGTAGAGCAGGAACCCACTGGAGCAGTGGTCGGTCTCCCGCAAGACACCAGGAGGGGGTCTTTCATATGTGGAATTTAATGGCATGTGAAGCAACAAGATTTTTGTGGTCCCAAAACAAAATATGCACTTTTTATTCCTTATTAGACAAAATTTTGTAGTGAAACTAGCTCTTTAAGCTGTTTAGGTCACCAAAGGCCTGATTATTGTGCTAAAGTTTGTTGCCACAGAAAGATTAATTAGATTCTGGAGTGTCAAAGGGGCAGTGGTTGGAGGGAGTGTTATAAGACCATAAAATATAAATGGTTGGATTTAGGGGACATAAAGTACTGATCTCCATCAAAGAATAGTAGTCTCTCAAAACTTGCTTAGATGTAGCTTAGCAAAACTGCAGACAACATACATATGATGCTCCCAATCAACAAAGCAGGAATATCATGGAAATCAAGGCAACTATCAAAACAAAGCCAAGGAATGGACCTAAAGTGCACCTTTCACAAAGTAGATTGTTCAAGTTAAAAAAAAGCAGGGAAATGGATGTAAAGGAACACAATTGCTGTGACCAGGGCCTGAGGCAGGCTATTCCAGTTTACAGTTCTTGCAGTAAAGAAGCCCTGTCGACACCGAATAATGCAGCTCCATAAGAAAAAAAGGAACAGATGCCAAATGATCATCACAATGAACCCCCCCCCCCCCCCCCATGATTCTATAAATTACTGGAGAACAGAATAAGTCATGGTTTTAATAAAATTGAAGGCAGATTCCAAGCAACTAAATGAAGGAATATTAACCAGTTAGCAAAATGTTCTTGACCTCAATTTGACTTTGGAGTCAGAAAATTTGGCCGTAGACCCTAGCCACCAAAATTAGTTTAGTGGTCTATCTTCTGCAGTGCATTGTGGACCTTTGTCACTTGCCAATAGGTCATCTACAGTATATATTATATGCACGTCCAAGGGATGTGCAGTCCTTCCATACATACACAAGCCTCCAATTACCAATTATAAATCAGGATTTATCATGTTTCCCTGCCATATTGGACCGTTTTTAAGGGACACTGCTATTTAGACCTTTTGTGGAAGGGAAAATGTCATACTGGATGGTGGTGGGCAGCAGCAGTTGGTGGTGAAGAGAGGTATTCTCCACCAAAATGGCATGATGTTGCCATAGTGATTGGGGTAGTACACATGCACAAGCATTAAATCTTACCTCTTGGCTCCTCTGCCTGCTTTGCAAGTTTACGCAGCGCTGCAGCAAAGCTTGAGGAGGGTGCGGACTGGACTGATAATGCGCTGCTGGCCGCTGGGCTGCCATTGGGTACCAGAGAGCCATTGAGAGGGGAGGGAGTGAGGGGGCTGACAGTGGCCGTGGTCCGGGTGGCTGTAGAAAGCATTCCTATGGAAGGTGACTTTGGCTCATGGTTCATGCCTGAAATAAGGAAAATAAAAATGGGATATAAAGCTATACAGAATAAATGGTCAGGAAGGAAAACAAAAATACATATCACAGTGGCTGGCTAAACAATCTTAGTGATGACTTCCATGATGAAGCTACTACTTCATATAATAGTCTATGTAAAAGCCTAGAGGTAAGAGACAGACCTATTAACCTGAACTAGGAGCCACACAAATTGATATTGGTCTTGACATGAAAAATCCCCTAAACAGAAATAGAAGAATCCAACTGTTTTCTGAGCCAATGACATTATCCTTATAATTCACTGATGATGAACAGCTCCAAACTATGGATTGGAAATCAGTTTCTAGACCAACATGAACGCACAAGGCATTGTCTACCACTGAGGAACTATTTCCTTACTGGGGCTACACAGAGCTAGACACAACACCATCCAGTAGTTTTATTACTCCAATGCACATCAAGGGGCCATAATAAATATATCTGGATCACCACAAGGCTGGTCACGTAGGCTAGTCTGGCTGAAATACATTAGAAGGCCATGCATTTCTAGAGCACAAGACCCCAAAGCAGTGGTGCTCTCCATTCAGGACAAATGAAACTCTGAGCCCATCATGTACATATGAGGGATCTAGAAACTTGTTCAAACTCACCTAAAGTGTATGGGAGACTTAACACTTTTTTTTTTAGCACACATTAGCAGTGTCTTTAGAAGTGATTCCACTGGAACATTTTGGAACATGCCTTGTACCCTTACCTACCACAAGATAACCTTATGGAATATGTTTATACTCACCTCTCCGTCTCGAACGACAATAACCTTCTTGTCATCTTTTAGAATGACTGGGTTTTGTAGAAAAAGCGCTTTACAAACTATGCAAATGAGACCAAGTCGCACTGTTGAGCACCTCATGGCTCCACCGATAATTTTGCACTCCCTACCCCCCTCCCAAGCCGATTGACATGCCCACATGACGCCAAGAGAGCCGGTGACATCAATGCCTCTCCCTCTGCTATTAACGTGCTATGCACCATCATTACATTTTCACACTACATTCTACTATGATCGTGCATAGCGTGACGTCACAGGCTCTCTTAGCATCGTGTGGGCATGTGCATTGGCCAGATTGGAAGAAAGGGGGGATGTTGTGCATAAAATAATCAACGGAGCCATGAGGTGCTCAACAGAGCGTCTAAGGTTCATTTGCATAGTTTATAAAGCTCCTTTTCTATGAAATCTGGTCATTCTAAATTATGACAAAAGAAGGTTATTGCCATTTGAGATGGGACAGGGATATAATTATAAACATCTTCCATTAGGTTATCAGATGGTAGATGTCCTTTAAGGCTCAGCTCACACTTATGTTCAACAGCTCCTGTTGAAGTTTAACCAGCATGGTTTTTTTCCCCACTACTATAACGTAAGGCAACTATTCATACATGGCAGTCATTGGGGAACAGAAGTTAAACAGAGACTCTGCTCACCTCTCGTTAATAGTTTCCTAAAATGGCAAGTGTGAATTGAGCCTTAGTGGATTGTTTTATTCAATAACCATATATACCGTAATACTGTGTTCAGTATGAGTTCTGCAAATAATTCTAGAACAAATACTGAATGAGTAAACACATAGCAGCAGGCTGTCATATGCCCATTAGTGTAGGATCTGTGTATGCACTTTGTAATATATCCACAGTTCTTTGAAGATGGTTAGTGGATGCAGTGGGGATTTCTCAAATTTTGCTAGTCAGGAAAGTACTACTCTTGGTACAACCCAACTAAGACACAAGTGGATAGGCATAATTCTTTGTGAGGCTGAAAAAAATAGGCCATCATTCCTCATGTATTGTGTCTTAGTCATGTGTCCACTACATGCCGCCAGTCACAATGTGTGCAATTTTTAGAACCTGGTTCAAAATGGTAAAACAACTGGATCAAGAAACTTCAATGAACATTACAGATCAGCAGGGGCGTAACTTTAATGGGTGCAGAGGTTGGGATCGCACCAAGGCCCAAGAGGTTTAGGGGGCCCTTATGGTGTCACTTTCCCTTATGAGAAGATTAGTACTATACACCATACATTATAGTCGGGGGCCTGGCACAGACTTTGCACTGGGGCCCATCAGCTTCTAGTTACACCACTGCAGATCAGAAGTGTACATGCCAGGGATAACCTTTGATGATCAAACTAATTAACAAGATCTAATATGATAAATTAACAGAAAAAGAAAGCAAACCACAACAGAAGTACAGTACAACAATGCAATGACACCAAACAGATGCACTGCAACAAGAGGGAATACATCAGCGGACTAGGGCAGTAATGGGGAGCCTTTTAGGGACCAGGTGCCGAAACTATAATCCAAACCCACTTATTTATCTAAAAGTGCCAACATTTAAGCAGTAATATATTGCTACCCCAGCTGTCCAAAGGTCACGGATACCGTTAAAAGTAGGGGTATTTGGATCATCATTGTAGCTTCCCTCTGGGCGCGGGAGGCATGAAACAGGAGCTCCAATGATAATCTGACCCCCTGACTTTCCTGCAGGACAGACAAGGAAGTCTTGCTTTAAAATTGAGCTGAGGAAGGCACAGCTGCCAGGAGGATGTCTTGAGTTCTGTCTGGTGAACTTTTTGGCCACAAAGAGAGGACTCCAAGTGGCACCTCTGGCATGTGTGCCACTGGACTAGGATCTAATAAATGTACATATATAGTGCATGCCATTCAGAAAGAAGAAATCATTCTGCGGTCCCCATTCACTCTGATCAAGTATAGGGTACATACTAAATATAGTGAAGCCTAAACTTCAGGCAAGTATTGTTTGGGAAATCCTGGGCAAATGCATCTAAGTGCATAGGATAGTGTATTATAGGGAATATCCAGGGTAAACAGACTATACTGAGCTCTCGTTTGTTCCTCATTACCAGTGCGTTTCACAATAGGCAAGGAAAAAAAAAAGTCCTCACAAAGAAAAAAAGACAAGTACATACAGCACAAAAGCCAGCAGATGCCTTCATGAAGAACCACAGGGCATTCACATATCCAGTGCACAGAAAAAGCATTAAAGTCTGATCCTCACAGCAGTAACAAGGGAAATGAGAGGCGGCTGGGTCTTCCAGCTTAAAAGGTCCATCTAGACTAGTCAGTCCATCTGAAAGGCATGCAACAAAGAGGAAGGAGCAAAAATTTCCCAGAGGCTAAACCGCCTGCCAAATGCATGCTTGGCTAGACCTGATGAGTGTAGATCAGAAGCCCTCGTGTCTGTATCAACATTGAATAAAAAAAAAAAGAAAAAGATCCGTTCTGAGAATATCACGAAGACAAGAGGATAATGGAAAGGAATCGGAGACACGGAGGAAAGGGAAGCACTGGGGTGAATAGGAGGGCACACAGCACCAGGAAATCCACACACAGAGCAAAGACCAGCAACTAGAAAGGAACAATAAAACTAGAAAAAAGAGCAAGCAGAGGAAAGCGAGATGATGTATGAAGGAGATGCTACACGAGAAGGCACCATAGCAAGAGTGAGACCATGAGATAGACAAAGAGATGGAAAGCAAAACATGGGCTTCCGCCAGCGTCACCTTACACAACCGTCCTGAATGTGAGCATAAGGGATGGAGCACAGCAGAGGATGTCTGTCATGAGGCTTCTGTCTTCAGTGCTTTTTTTTTTGGCTTAATTTCTGCTGAGTCGATGGACTAAATCGCACACTTTCCAAATAAAGGCTCCAGGACACAGCATTATCCTACAGCAGCGTCCCAGGCTTATCTAACAAAGCAGCACCACACTTGCCTTGTGAAAACAAGCTGATACTCAGCCTGTAACAGCTGCCACCAGCGTCACATGGGCTGGCCCCATCTCCCCCAGCCAGGCTGCCTGCAGATAACAGTGACCGTTTTGTCATGAGACTCACAGCAGAGGAGTCTATTCAACACACTGATCAGGGGGCGTTTGACCCCACTGCATCCTCCCATCTTTACTCTGGAGAAGGGAGAGAGGTGGGGGGCAGAGGGGAGGAAGATTCCAAATTACCAATACAAGAGGGATCCCAGATTTAAGAAACAATATCAGATTTGCTTACTATCCACTTCCTGTGTTAAGAATTACTATTTGTATACCTACTGGGATATGGGACCTACAATGGAATTGGAAACCTATTAAGCCAAATGAGTAAATGTAAATTTAACAACTTTCAAAATGTACAGACCTTTCTTTTCATCAGCAATATTTAGGCAAATATGCTTTATACAGTTATGCAAACGACTTGTCAATATATTTTATCACCACATATACATAATATAACCTAGGAGAGCAATAGTATCATATACTAAATTCATAGACTATATTCATGGTCTAATTTTATGATCAGATTGCTGGTGGTCAATACAAAAATCCAGGAAAACACCTGGTCCATGCACATAGTGTCCATAGACGCGAGTATCTGAACTGGCCACACAATGCTAACAACACTAAGAAAACAATCAATCAATGTTTCAAGCATGGAAAGATAGTTTGTGAGCAGAAGATGATCAAGGCGCTTAAGACCAACTAATGGACAAAATGTTCTAACGTGCTTGAGTTATTTCGCCAATGAAGCGGTCTCATCAGGCAACAAAAATAATTGCCATCACCTCACATGAATTTGTTATAGTTTAAATCATCCATTTTCATCAATTTCCTAGTGTAGGATCATCGTTATAACTCAGATCACAAGTACATGGAGCGTCAAGCCTATAACCTTTCATTTGTACAAAATGAGGTTGGCTTGACTATATAAAAAGGTCATTGATATATTAACATGTAACAATAATCAGTGGGGTTGTTTTTTTCTTAATTTTGATGGCTTTTGAAATTGCTTTCCAGTCTTCCTTTGACAATCCCTCGTGTCTGGCCTACTAATGTATAGCAGATGTCTGTTTACACAAGGGGATGTTACACCGACAACCCGCTCATTTTTAGGTTCAATCAACGTCACGTGAGAAATTTCTCGCAGACCATCTAAACACAGAACATGCTTAAGCTAACTACTGATTGTGGATGTATACTTGATACCATGGATTTACATGGCCCAATCACCATGTTGCCACTTATTTATGGCTTCTTCTCCCTTCAGTGACATGGGGGGCAGACTGACAGTCTTCTCCATCCTCACCACGAGACTCCAATGTAAACACAACTTGCTGTAGGCTGGATGATTTATGCTCTGCATCATGGGGTGGCCTTCTGGACCAGACTCCTTGGAGCTTCCTGAAGTTTATTCCCACAGCCTTACACAGGCTACAAGGACAGCTTCAGAACCTCACCGGAAGCAGTATTGGAAAGGAAAAAAAATATATCCTATTACCATTTCAAATCCACAATCCTTTCTAACATACAAATAAAGGTGAATGTTTCCTTCCTATGAGAGATGCCCCTAAGTGATGCAGTTATCTAAGCACAATATTTCTTTGTATTCCACATGGACACAGAAGTAGATAAACAAAGAAATAATGAGAGCAGGAGTCACTTCTGGAGTAGGCTGACAAGGCACCGATATAATTACCGCGACGCTCTGTCAGCCATGGCATCCTGTGCAGGTCTTCCCTACCAGATATTGAATTTTTGCCTTGCCTGTGGAGCACACTACTAGTCATGGTCCTCAGAGAACAGACGGGGTTCATTAGAACCCCCCCCCCCCCCTTCAACATGTTTCCAGATAAAGCAGAGCTTTGTAGCTACATTAATCTTCCAGTGACAGTGGCCCAGGTGCACTTGTCATGCCAAATCATCCATGCAAAATGGCTCTGCTATGTAATATGTACCATAGTACAAAATAAAAGAAATAGAGGTCCCAGAATCCCACAGGAGATGGCGGCCGCTGATGGGCATCATTCTACAGACCTTGGCAGGATTACTGGGGCAAGAAGCGTATTCACTTTAGATCTCAATCCTTTATCTCTCAGCTTACATTTCCATCAGAGTCTGGCAAGTGAGTTATGAAACAAAGCATGAGCAAAACAGAGGGCGTGGAAGTTTAGAAACACTTTATGTTTATATATACTGTACACAGGACAAGTACATTTTTGGACATGGCCCAGGATGTGGCCCATGGACATCATTTTTCGCTTATGTCAATTTCAGCCTGCACTGGTGTCTGGTTTTCTCAGTTTGGATGGAAGTATTAAACCTGGAGTTTTCTGCACCAAGACCAGATGGAGAAAACTACACCAAACCCATTAACCACTTAATACATTTGATACGTTCCTAAGAGGTCTTATAAATTAAGACTTTCCCTACAATTCTGGACGGGCTTATAGGGAATTTAGCCCAATGCACCCAAGTGGTTTGTGACCAAGTTGAGAAGTTATTCTGTGGATAGAAAATAACTTTCTGACCTGATCTGCCAGATCCTCCGGCACAAGGAAAGCAGGATACACTGCTTGTAGCCATTTTCTCTATGCTCTTTAAAATGCACTTCCAGTTCCAATGTTTATTGGATAGAAATATTTCAAGATCCTGTCACAAGGCAGAGCCTATAGTTCCCCTCTGCCACCTCATCCTGTAGAACTCCAAATTATACTAAAATTTGCAAGAATCCTCTGCCCAGTATGGAAACAGGGGCTGCAGAATGAGAATATGATGACTCTTAAATCTAATGGGGTCTATGCACTAGTAAGCTCTGACCAATTTTCAGACTACGCAACAGTAACGCTTTGACCTGAATGTCAATGAACTCACCTAAGGTTCAACTCCAATTGTGTGGATCTTTTGTGGGAATATGACAGGTGCATATAACTACCAAACACATCAGTAATAACCCGCATGACCAGCAGGGGACACTGCTGACACACCAAGTAGCTTCCTAGGATTAGCAACACTCCAGAGCTAACGAAGAAGAGGAGATTAGTGGAAGGGAGTAAGGATTGGAAATCCTGAGCTGCCTCATTAGAGGGGGCGATGGAGATAAGAGGACGCCATGAGTGAGGTGGAGTTTATTAAAGAGGAAGCTACATCAATATACAATGTATTCTGAATACTAAATATCCCTCCATTTACTTGTCACCACGATATAACAGACATATACAGATGCTGAAATTACAGGCCCCCTCCAGCCAACACAAAGAGGAATGATATAGGAAAAGAATAAAACAAAACAGATATGAGTCATATCCTCTGCTCTGAAGGATTGACGACATTGTGAAATTCTTCACACACACACACTTTATAAGGCCTTATACAAGGACTCTTAGCCATGGTCTTCCAATAGGAGACCAAGAGCCTTCCCTTTCCGATACAGTGCAAGTCATTGCATTGCAGTGTCATCGGACTTCACATGTAGGCCCCAGTACTCTACACAGCCCTGGCGATATGAACATTTCACTTCCTATAAGAACAGGAGCTTCAAGACTTGAGGTGGATTTAATTCCAAGACTATAAAGGGAGTTTGCATTTTGAGTGTCTTCTCTGTCCGGTATTTGTACTACTGTAATGAATGGAGCAAACTGATCGTATCCCTTGTCTTAATAGCCTATTTTCAGAGGTGCATGCTGCAGGTTTCATTACACATTTCGTCATTAATTGCTAAAAATATGGGTTCCATTTAAGTTTAGACATTCAGTTCACCTTCCGCTTTTAGCTTGTGTTACACTCTCCTAAAACAGAGAGTAATGGAATAGCCCAGACACAGGTGAGAGCTGGGTTATACATCCCTTGTTATAATGTATGGACGTCATGTAATCAACCGTCCTCCCTGTCTCCTGATGCCAGTATCCATTTACTAAATCACCATTCTGCCAACCCAAATCAGCATCAAAGTACCAATGTGCAGAGTCAGGGGGAATGGCTCAGGGCTTGTTAATGCCCGCTTCATGCCCACTTCAACAAGTGGCTCAGCAATGCATTGCTAATTAGTAGCGGCACACTAATGATGAAGAATACAAGAATACAGGCAGCCATGGCCTGTTCAGTGTGTAAACTGCACCTCTCCTTCCACCATTCTCCGCTCCAGAAGCAATCACTAATCAGCACTCTGCCTGCCTCCTGCAGATTTAGTAATTACTGTCTCCTTTTATCCGCTGCTCCTCTGACACCAGACCTCAGGCCCACTACCTCCCTTCCCTGTAATTACAAGCTAATAGTTTCAAGGGGTTTTTTTCTGTCGGGTCCCAGTTCAAGCACCAATTCCCTCCTTTGCCTCCACCCACCTCCTGATTCTGCTCCACTCTTCTGACTAATGATACCCTGCAATGTTCATCACAGCATGAGCTCGGGTCAAGTCACAGGAGTGCCAGGACAGCATGTAATACTCTTCATCAATGCTGCGCAAATTTCTGTACAGGCCAAAAATGTCACCCTTTCAGTGCCAGCAGGGCCTGCAACACATCATGAAAAAGAAGAATATTATGTACAAAACGCAGCAGCGGCATCACCGGGCCAAATCCTATCAAGCTGTGCCAATAACACAGAAAGAAAAGGGGGTGGGGGGCACAAATTGCAAAGCAATGCAGCGGAGATGGAGTCCATTTGGGAATGCACAGGGAGTGAGGGGGCAGCTGTTAATGGAAGGGAATCCATTATTCTTTCATTGGACTGAAATAAGCAGATCGGCAGTGACAGCGGGGAATCCATATGAATGGTCAGCACTGTTTCCACGCTGCCAAGAAATCTTACTCAACAAAACCATATGATGCGGGGACTGCAGTTCCACGCACAAGCCACTTTTGGCAATGATATCAATGAATATAGAGTGGAAAAGTGCTGGAACGTACATCAATCTTTTACACCTTCTTTTAGGAATATGAAAACGGTTTTATATAAAAATCTACTTCATGCAAACTGTGTCCATACATACAAGATATCCAGATGTCAACAGGACTTATGCAAACTTCCTACCTAATCCTGCCATAAAACCTGGCGTCCATAAAACATGAGACAAGGGTTTAACTGCTGAAACAGAGATTCTCATTAGCATTGTAATGCTCTCCTGGAAGCTCTTGTAGCCAGAGCATCCTTCCCCTCTTGTTGAATCTGCCTCCACCCCCTTGTCTAAAAAACTGATTGATATAATTGCCTAAAGAGAACCTGTCACCAGGATTTACCCCACCAAGCTACTAGCACCCTCAGGTAGGTTAAGAAATGTCTTTCCTAGAATTCTTTATTTTTTGTGAAATCCAACAGTTTACCTAAAAAGATTATGGCTCTTCTCACCTCATTATCACTTTCTTTTGTTCTGGAGTACATAGAAACATGTTTTTTGTGTAATATTAAAGACAAGCATCTCATATTTCAGATCACACTAGGGCAATGGTTTTGTGAGCTAAAAAACTAAAACCAGAGATACCAGCAGCTAAAATTATAGCTGGAAATGCAAGCTGAATGATAATGACCCTATTTTGCAAATCACCTTCATCTCCAGTTCTGTAGCTTACAGAACCATGAACCTGATGGCATCTTAAAGATGAGACTCTAATCTTTAATATGACTTAACAGAATGTTTCTAGGTACTATAGGACCAAAGATTGGGATGTCCGAAATGACACTACCCACTTACAACCACTAAACTTGACTGATGTGAAAATGGGATGAGAGGAGTCATATTTGCCTGACTTCTGCGAGAGATTTTTTCTAGGTAAACAGATGGAATTTCACATAAAAGGAGACTTCTAGAAAGGACATTTCATACTTTAACTGAGGAGCCATATCAACCATTGATGACAAGAAACATCCTCTCTCTTACCAACGTGAAGGGAGCCAAGCTAGGTGAATCAAGCCATGGGCCCAAAATACCTTCAAATGTTTGTTGCGCGTTATGGTTTTTAGTCTACAAATTTGTCCAATCTTATAGAGAATAATCCATTCCATATATTCTCTGAAGGAAAGCGATCAGCTTTTCCAAAGATATAATAAACGCATGATGGCCAGCTAATGACTCTCCAATACATCTAGGTCAGAAACATAGTTCTGCAACTTCTAAAATAGACCCAGCTTTCTGGCAGACTTTGCACAATTAGTGCAAACTCCTTGCACATGTATTTAGTGTCTGCAAATGTGTGTTGTGGCTGCTCTATTCCTGATGCGACATAAATTTCTGCACTAAAAAGGGCGCTCCAGTGCACAGTCAGACCGTGCGCCACATTTTTCATGCAGTGTCCGACAGAATTGTGTCACACTCCCCATGTTAAAGGTGCACAATTCTGAAATCTGGCGCACCCGGCACAATTCACAGGCAGTTTGCATTGTTTTTGAGAAATGTGGTTACCATTGTCAAGATCTCTGCTTGCTGAATGATTGTAACTTGCTTTACGATAATTGAGCAGTACAAGATCATTTTGGAGTCCGTGTTGGCTTACTTCAAGTCACCGTAGGACTCATGTACTACATGGCGCAGTGTCACCAAGGCTCTCTATACTTTAAAATCTCCACTGATCTTTTGCGCAGAGAGACTGTTCTGCTTACTGGTTTACTGCTACAACATCAGCACTCTCCATATATCCAGACACGTTGGACAGAAATTCATATTGTTTAATGGTGGATCATTTAAGGGCTGTAGATGGGGGAGGGGAAAAATGATAATGAATAATTGACAAGTTTTAATCGCAGATGTGTTTGTTGCTCTGGATCTGGCTGGATTGGTTTTTATCCTTCGGCACATGCTGCAGTTATTAAAGCTGTGTGTCTGCTTCCCCATTATCACCCGGCATATGACTCTCAGATGATGCCATGAAAAAGATGAGATCTATATAAGACATTCATTGTGTACAGTGCCTCTGGCATGTTCTCTTCTGCTGGGCCAGCTGCTGACACCACATCTCATGTCCTCTGTGTGAGGTGAGGATTGTGAAGCTGGCACCAACTAGACCACTGCAAATCTCATCACTTATAGAAAAATACCAACACCCCACTCATTTCAGCACTTATTCCCAACGCCAGCAGGTAGAAGCATCTGCCACACATGAAAAGGCCATAGTGTGACTGCACTATTGTCCTTAGTGATGAACCAGACACTATTATCATTACTAAAAATAACACTCAAAATGAGGTGCGGAGTCCCATCCAGCCACCGTGACTGGTCTGTGAACCATCTGTTTTTGCCCATTGATAACAGCCATCTCCTACAGTTAATGAATGCAGGTAAACATGCACACCAATGCCCCATTCATATAGGATAAAATGGGGTTAGAAAACCAAGAAGAAAGCTGGCATGGAGCTATTATGGAGAGGGTCCTCTGGTAAGTTTTAATGGTTTATTCCATTTTATTTTTGGAATAAACAATTAAAACTTACCAGAGGACCCTCTCCATAATAGCGCCGTGCCAGCTTTCTTCTTGGTTTTCTAACCCCATTTTATGCTTGTGATTCCGGTTCAGCCTTTGTATAAAGCAAATACCGGCAAGCTGTTGGGCAGCTTTGGAGTATACTTACGCTTCATTTAAACCATTTAAGGTGAGCGTGATTCTCAGGGGGAGTATTACCTATACCCTCCCTTTCTATACATATCCTTTGGATATTTTCATTTATTTAATTTAATTTATTTTTCCCATTTATCCTACGATAATACACGAGGCGCTGTCCTCTTCCTCTTTTTTTTTTTTTTTTTTTGTTATAGTACCATTCATATAGGACACCTGGGGGCATGGGAAAGTCCAATTATACAATGGGGATCCCACGGTTATAAAGTAGAAGAAAAAAAAAAATAAAGAAGAATATTTGGACCCAAAATCTGACCTGCCGCCCTGGTGTTTGGCGGATGTTATACACCCTATATGAATAACTCAGAAAGCGCATTTATAATCCAAGAAATTCCAAACTAGCAGAAATGACAATACCATGTGACCATGAAGTCTCATCAGGTCGCCTCCTCTCGTGTCTAATCACATCTGAACAGTGGTCTAGTGAGAATGAAGCAGCTGATGCTCATCCTCCCGATTCAGATAAAATCCACAGTAATCATTTCCACAGCGGGAGTCTCCCCCCCATCAGAGAAGTCTGCACTCCGCTACAGGTGAAAAAGAATTTACATCTTCACGTTCCGTCTATCATCAGGATATTTGATCGCTAAAGCAATAAACTGAAATGTACAAGGCCTGCATTAGAACACAGTGGAGGTTATGACTGATAACAGGGAGCAATAGTTTATAAAAGTGTATTCTCCCAGCCCATCATGGCTGACAACAGAGGACAATAGGTTCCCTTCTCCCCATTTGCAGCTGGTGGATGTTGTGTCGCAGACATGCTTCCACTATAAAGCCCCGATGAGCATATTAAGCCATTAGTGCAGCCATTGATGGTTTGTAATCCATCTGTCATCCACTGTGGGCCGCTGGCAATATCTCATAGAGCGCCACATGAGCCGTGAACATCATCATTCCGTTCTCTGATCATAGGCACCTTGTCCAGGGGGGCCTCCGAGCTGTAGAAGGTGGATAGATGGTTTTGCTACTGATTAGCTGACCTTTGAACCCCCTTCAACCTACTCCCTACCTCAGTGCTGTAAAAATAAGGCAACACAGGCTCTCTGACATTTGCTGCTAATTATCAGAGGGGTTAACACCGACAAGCAACACGACATCTGTGAGGATCAATACCTGTCAGGGCAGCGAGGGCACACAGGAGCACAGAGGTGCTGATGAGCAAATAACTTAACTATTCCACTGCCAGCACTGCTACTGCCAGGTCTACAGCAACGGGAAATTGTTATAACAAAAGCCATGCCGCGTCCTTATTTATTATAAGATAACACAAAGCGGGGGCAATGGAAGCCCCCCACAGATACACACACCTGCAAATAGGAAGATTCACACACTTCTGGGCATGAACAATTCATGGCGCTTCGTGGGCAGAATACGTAATGCTCGGTGGCTGAGGGAGACACTCAGCAGGGTTAGGTGCCTCCAGGGCATGCAAGGGAAAATAACACAGGGTGGGGGCTGTGCTGCTTATCTATGGGTAAGGAGGGAGGGGGCCATGTTCTCTTCAGCTCTCTGTCACACACATTCCAATTAACTTCTCCACAATAGGATCAGGAGAGCAGACACACAGCGGGTCTCTGGCATCTGTGATGTGCCTGCAGGCAGGGAAGGGGGGCTGGGAGATTGGTGAACTTCTTCATTTTAGGTCATCACTTGGTATCTACCTCCTACCCACCCTCTCATTACTAGATCCATCATATAGGTGTACATAGTAATGTGGCAGAGCCTTCATCATACTTGGTAGACCCCAGTGACCCCCATCCTTTATGCTTCTTAAGAAAGGCATTTTGCAACAATAGTGACTTATCAGTGAACAAGGCAACTTCCTGTAACAAGAGTAACCTAGTGAATGGCATGTAGATAGGCCATGCATCCCAAATCTATTGCATCATGGTCTAATCTGTGCTTTGCAGGCAGGACCTCCCCACCGTCTGTTATCGATGTGACCAGGCCATAAATCAGACACACTTCTGCTGACCTGATCAATCTGCTCATTGTTCCCTAATGTGCCCTCTCTCCACCTCCCCTTTCTTTTCATGGACACTCAATGAGGCATCTGGAGAAGAGGGGGTCACACGTGCAGGTTCACCCACTGATGGACAGAGTGGGGGGCCAAAAATTAAGGGAGTTCCTTATTATTGAGAGCTATATCCATCAGTGTTGATCAAGAGACCAATGGGTATCTAATGGGTCAGAGGTACTTGATGTTGGACAGCTCCACAAAGCTAGAATCACCATTACAGCTCAGGGAGCCTGTACATCACCTTTGCAGCTCAAGTCGGGCCCTTACAGATTAGGTGGGCCCTAGCATGCAAAGACAAGACCAGTGCACCTGAAAGGTCACAGCCATTTGTTGGGAAACACATGAGCAGCTGGAAGGTATGAAGCAGAAGCATACAGCGCAGATTCTCTGGTTTCCCAGATCCCAATCTGGCTAAGCATTAATACTTAATCATGACTTTGGCACAGACACCAAAACATACATTATACCCAGGAGGACATGGAAACAGTTACCGATATGCAAGATCATACACTGACTATGATGATAAGCTACCTAAAGTGATACATCCCATCCAAAGGGCCAGTGGCCATTGACATGGATATTTAATACCGCTTGGTTTATTATCAGGTCTACAAAAGTTTCTCCCCAGGTAGTCCTGAGCTACTATAGATACTAGAGAAAGCCATCTAGATTTATAATGGGTTAATACATCACACCATAATACAGGAAACATTATGCATCAATGTCTGTGTCTGCTGTAAGTTACCTCTCCAATAGGGCTAAAGCTCTCTTCTATTTTCAGATATTCCCTGGACCAAGTCAATTTACATCCTAGGACAGCGCATACTCAGGCCTAGTGCCCTGAGAGAGGACTGGGCATCCTGCCAATCTCCACCATCGGAAAATCTGCACATCCAAATGCATTTTACTATTTACAGACCCACATAAAATGGAAGTCAAGAACATCTGCTGTGAAATATTATCAGGAAGCAGTAGCTTGCCAAGTCAACGCAACCATCTTTCAAGACCTAACCCCATAAAAATGAAAAATTTGAGGAGCTCACCTTTCATGACAAGCGAAGAGCCTTTGTATTACATCCCCCAGCACAAAGCCATAACACACAACACACCTAGAAGCACATGTCTGGTGAAGATTAGCAGACTCCAGGGCTCCCAGAGCAGATGACCCAGCAGAGAGGTGGAGCCTTCAGCCTCCCTTTACAAACACCTGCTGCTCCACACACACCCATCAATGGGGAAGACACAACCTCTCCACCACCCTCCCTGCAGTCAAACCTGTGGCTAGAAGACTGACAAAAGGCATCAGATTTCAGCTGCTAAAACACTAACTCCCTCACCAGTCATTAGGCTTCAAAGGGATCTCTTTAACCCTTTGTGAGGATAGAAGATTGCACAATCCTAAACAGAGCCATGCAAAACATTATGTAAGCCCCTAGGCCAATGATGGCAAACCTTTTAGAGACTAGGTGCCCAAACTACAACCAAAACCCACTTATTTACCATCAAGTACCAACATTACAATTTAAGCATTAACCTATAGTTTCCTGTTCTTCCACAATATTCAGTCGGCCCCCTGAGTACACCAATATAGTTGAAATCAGGAGGGCAAATTCAGACATCATTGTAGCTTCTCTCTAGAGTCTCTCTGTACAGGAAGAATCATGGGGCCAGTAAGGGGACCTCAAAAGATTATCTGGCCCAGTTAACACCTTCTCGCTATTCCTGCAGTTCCAATCAGTCAAGAATGTGTCACTTTAAAAAAGCTTTGAGCACAGCATCTCAAGTTGTCTGGGACTGCATGAAGTTTCGAGTCCTGTCTGGTGAACACTGTCCTGGGGAGACAGCCTGGGTGCCCACAGAAAGGGCACCCGTGCCATAGGTTCGCCATCACTACCCTAGGCCCTTACCACAGAAATTTCCCCTCTCAATCACAGTCATATTCCCTTCTGTGCTCCTGATGAAGATGGTCACAATCCATTCATAATCTTGTGTTTACACTGCATCAGCAGGGTAAGATCAGTACCTAAAATATAACCATAGACCCCCTCATGTGAAAGAAGTCAAATGTATCCTTTTACCTGCCAACTGTGTTAGCATGCAACAGTACTCAATTTAATTTTAAAGAGGCTCTCTAATTTTTTAACTTGGATCCCAAAAGCATGGTTACATAGTAAGGACTGGTTCCATGAATCACAGAATAATAATATTTGATGCATGGAGTCCCTGCTTCCACACTAACCAGCAGCACCATGGTTACATAGTCTATGAAACAGAACACTGCACATGGCGAGAATCATGGACTGAACCCTGAATCATTCCTGAAGAGTACTGACATTTTTTCCTATCAGCGATATAGCGCTGCACCTCTCACACAGATCCTGGCCTTTGCTGTGTTGCAGCACATGACTGCCGGAGCCTTTTAGGGCAGAGTAGTGATATTCTGTATACAAGCAGCGAGCTGCAGCAATGGATCGCTAGGGGGAGAAAAAAGGTTACCACTACTACCTAGTGTTCAGGAGCTAAAAGAAAAAAACTCAGACAATCCCTTTAACTATATTTAACGTCTAAACGCTCCTTAATGTATAATATTATATATATATATATATATATATATATATATATATATATATATATATATATTTATTATATATATATTATATTATACTATATACTATATAATACTATATATACTATATATATAGTATACACGTCATGGAGCTTTGGCAGCAGTCATGGACGCCACTATCTTTATTTTGATTTTAGCTCCCCATGACATCATCGGGGAGCGACAATCTGTGCCATGGCAGTCTCAGGTTTTTATAAGGCCGGAGGCTGGCTTGTCTCTACAGATCTGTTACAATGTGTGAGGAGCACATTGAAAAGGATGATGTGGAAAATCCACATATACTGTGGATAGAAACGAAAATCAAAAACCACATCACCGCATCCTAAAATGTTTGGTTTATCAAAATATAACGGTTATGCCTGGCGTTGAACTGTGTAAGATATATATGATGCTATATGTGAGGGGTTTGTGTTATGATTTAGACTTTTTTCGTGCGTTATTTGTCTCTTTATAGGTTTATGGGGCTTATGATAATAGCCGACAATACTGATGTACTGCAGGGTATTAGCTGTGTCAGCCTATGCACATGCACTGCCTGAGGATTGCCAGATCGGACCTCAGCGCTGCCATGATAGCAATCGGCGCCCTGCGAAGACGGAGCAAGGTGTGGGGGAGTTAGCAATTGTGAAGGAAAGACCCCTGTCAGGCAAGTTAAATGCAGCGGTTAAACACCCGCTGTTGGTGTTACACTGGGGTGCCAACTGTTAGTTACAGCTGACACACAGTGTATTTGGATGCCGGCTCAGCTCCAATCTCGAGCTGACCCGGCATAAGCTCTGCGTCCGATATATCAGACGCTGAGATCTAAGTTACAGCGCACAGCGTCCAATATATCGGACTTACGGGGTTAAAACTACTCCAAAACCAACATCAAAACTGAATTCTCTCTCTTTTTTTTTTTTTATGTGATGTTAACACACATGTAAAGTTAGAAAAAAACATCAGTCAATCAAGTCATTAATCATTGATACTGTAGATGCTGGGTGACAGAATGGATCCAGATTCTATCCACTATGGAATGTAATCTGGAATAGAAGCAAGTATTCAGCTACTGCTCTATTTTATCAGTCAATTGAGACCAATTTTTTTGTGCTGGAAAAAAATACTCACGTTTGTGTTCTTGGCAGACAAAAGCAAAGTGTAGTTACTAGACCAATTAGGTGCTTCACCCTCTCCAACACACTCCACAACTCAGTTCATAACACTGCAGGACATTTGTTCCAGTTCACAGACGATAGAAAATAGAAGCAAGGAAGACCGTGTAATATAACAAGACTCCACTGGGAGGCAGCAGAGAGTCATGAATTGTATAGATTAATAGAGGAGGCATCTCTAAGTAGCGCCCATTATCATTTTTAAGTATCAATTCCTTATAATTATAATTATTTTCCTAATGAACGCCTATACGTAACATTTATCTATTGTACTTGAGCAATGAGCTAGAGCCAACTGGAAAGTTCATTCAATTTATTGGAAGTTTTGGAAAGTTTTCAATTTTCCTTTGGTGGTTATGAGGCAATAGTGTTTGGCTGACATGCTATGGACTATAACTGTCTAAAGACACCAGTCATCAGATATGTGGTGTCTTATGGGATGCTCTGTTACTTTGTGTGAAGATGAACACACCCAGCATTAGCCCTTGCAACAAACGTTCCTTCTATCCATCACCCTAGGCTCCATTTCTCAGATTACACACCGATGCTTGGTCAGGTCAACGTTGGCCGAGTGGCTGAACTACACTCAGTATTCTGCTGGGTGAATCACTGTGTACATAAATCACTAATTCTACACTGCTGTTAATTTATATCCGGTGTTAAACTCCAGAGCTGCATCAGAACTGAAACCTCCCAGCATCCTCTGCTTATGTACACGGATTGCTTTAGTGGTCTGTAAATAAAATGGCGCACTAAAGTAAATGCAAATGTGATAAAGCAAAAACAATTGTTTAGTTGAACAACTGTGTTTGTAAACTCTTCGCACAGTAACTGACTAATTATTACAGGCTATTACAGTCTGTAGAGCATCATAAAACATGTATAGCAATGTATAAAATGTGTATAGCAAGATACCCCTGGCTTCATCACAGTAGCCAGATCTCTCTGTCTCTCTCTAAAGAGTGTGTGAGTGAGTGAGTGTGTGAGTGAGTAAAACATTTCTCCTATCTGCCAAACAAAAATTAAAAGTAACAATATAATCCATAAAGAGCCCGATAGTTAGATAATAATAATTCTTTATTTATATAGCGCACACAGATTACGCAGCGCTGCACAAGCATATCAAATTGGTCCCTGTCCCCCTGGGGCTCACATCTAAACAACCCTATGACAGCATGCGGAATCACAGACTCATCTGGACACATTTTCCAGATTTCTTTTTGCTGTATGTTTTTTTTTTTTTTTTAAATAATGGAGTTCCTGGCAAAAGCGCTCTCTGGTAAATATGGACAGGCAGGGAGAGGCCTGACATCAATTATCCAAGCCTCTACTCCACAGTGTACAGATGGCAAGACCACAATTTATTTGCACCATGAGAGAGAGGGGAAAAGAGACACCCAGGATGAATCATGCTGACAGTCCACTGGTCTGCTCGGCTCTGTGCTCTCCATTTTATGGTCTTGGCCTAAAAATGGATTCAGAACATGCTTGGGTGATTTAGAAGGTGTCGGAGGGCCTTTCCTATACACAAGATGTATTTATATGATGTCACAGTGTGGAGTACGCAGCTTCTCATGGTTGGATGCATTATTTTACTACAGTCTGTCAAAATCTGAAAGCAACATATTAGGAACAACTAATTTTCCAAGAAAAATCTACTTCACAAGATCCTCAGGTCGGGGGCCTATGGGGATCTTTTCTTCTTAAACTTTCACTATGCTACATCCAAAGAAAGCATTTGATCCATCCAGGGGGACATAATCCAGCTTTTGTAGAGTCCTGCACATCAAATATGCTGCTGGGAGTATAAGGGTGCGGTCACATGTGACGTTTGCATTGTTTTAAATGCAAGCCCATTGGAGGGGTTGGCCCAAATCACATAAGCGTTTCCATTCAGCTGTTTACGTGCAAAACAATGGTTGCCGATACCGATCCCATTGTTTCAGTGGAATCACATATGTGATTAGGACGAGACCCCTCCAGGGCATTTGTATTGCATTTCTAAACGCAATCCAAATGCCACATTGGACCACACCCAAAGTCTGTTTGGAAGAGATTTGCCCAATTACATTATTAAATGTGATGTTAACACAATTGTTTACATTATGTTCAAAGATAATGTAAACCGTGTTCCCCTTCCTACATGTTGATGTAATAGTATGTCTAGAGCCTTAGGGCGCGTTCACCCACGTTGCGCTTTCGTCCGCGTTCATACGCGACCTAGCGCACAGGGGGGCGGTTGGGCGATCGCATATGCGTTTCCAAGAACCGCATGCAATCGGTTTATCATCGCAATGCGTTTCCCGGGAAACGCATATGCGATCGGCCCGAGCCCCGCCCACTGTGCGCTAGCGTCACGTTATGAACGCGACGAAAGCCAACGTGTGAACGCGCCCTTAGGTGAATTCACACGTGTCATGCGCTGTAGAGGAGTGACCCTCTCCCCCTCATAGAAAATAGAGGCACACGGCCGCAGACATGGGAAATAGACCATGCTTTATCTTTTCCCCGTGTACGGCGTGGATCGTACCACCCGCCAGCACCTTTGCCGTCTATGGGGCGGGCATCTACATCCCCACAGAAGGCCGTCTGAATGAGGCCTTACAATTACGCCAGTCTTCGGGTGCTGTATATCACAGCTATCACTTCGCTTTAACACACACTATTGGAGAATACTGAGGAAAGAACTAGCGTTCCAAAACATGTTTGGCACTTCAGACTTGTATATGGCTGTCATCTATTGTTATCTACGACGGTAATATAAGTGACCACTGAATCATCACCGCTTTCAATACTACAAAGTCTGTTGGTACTACAGATCCCAAGCGTTACAAAGGATTCTTTATCCTGTGGAATAAAGACCTCAGAGGGCCATAATATTCCCAATACGCATACGCAGAAAGATGAGCCCGTTTCCTCAAAACCAAACCTCGTCCCATAGAAGGCGTGAGAGGCAAAGGATTTGGATAGGGCCAAACCGGAGTCGTCTGCTCTGCATTTCATACTTACTCTAAGATATCAGAGACTTTTTTGCTGATACAAGACTGATTACTCTCGTCAATCGATGAAAAATTATCACTTATTGCTTGTAATGGATCTGAGATATTTTCAATGTGATCAATATTGTATAGTTACTGCATGGGCCTAGTAATATCGATTTTTACAGTTTCAACTTTATTACATTTAGTTTTTTTCTATTTCATAAATTTGATTTTGCTGCAGATCCATCATCTAACGTTTTATATATTTACTACTATCAGCTCCCTACGATAGTGGAAAAATTGAGTGACACAACAAACCTTTTTTTAAGCACGTTTTTAAACTAATTTAAAAACAAACAATTTCAAAATCCTACGAATATGAAAGGTTCACAAGTTACCAATTCTTTGCAGCTCCGGCTTTGGAGCAGTGACCGACAGCCGCGGGCCTGCTTTTCTGCGCATGCGCAGATGGCAGGTTCGTCAGACGAGGGCGCACAGCTACGAGGAGCTGCGTGCCGAAGATTGTGGGTAGGAGGAGTAAAGAGGCTCCTGGGCATGGAGTAGCCGCGCCGTGTAGCCTCAGCTGCGCTACTCCCCACGCCCCAGTAGCCACTAACAAAATTTACATATAGGGATAATAAGTTTATCAAAAATCGGGGACATGAGGATTACCCCTTAAAAGGGCTTGCTCACTTCCTATTGATCCCCCTACCACCTGATCTACCTTTATAGGTAGATTTGTGGTGGTAGGTTCCCTTTAAGGGGTTAAGGTATAATGTTTGTATTGTGTTAACATTTTTTTAACTCAAACACAATGTAATTAGGTATATCTCCCAAACAGCCTTTGCACAGTGTTTCAAATGTAAATGCCACGGGAACGCACCTCAGGGCACAAATAGACGGTCAAAAAAAGTTTTTCTACAATTCATAACACAGAGGGGGGCATTTGTAAGGGCTTCTATGCCAGAAACTGGTCAGAAGCTGGGAATATTGCAATTCTTAGGATTGCCAGGAATTGCAATAATTTTCTACTTCCCGCCATCTCTACACCAAGGGGGACACCAACTGTAATACACAGAACCACGTAAGGCCCATGGATATGCTCCAAGAATATGTAAAGACAACTCAATCCTTTTAGAATAGACTAGTTAATATAAAACTATCCAAAATCCAATATTTATCACAGCAGCAATTGTACACAAAAGGGCTACAAATGTAACAAGGGTGTGAGATAACAAGGGCAGATTTGTCAAAATGTTCGCAACAGAATTTCACTGTATTTGCCCCTTGAATGAAAATTTGCACCACTTATAATGGTTTTAGTTTCCCGACTGGTATGATAAAATGAGGTTGGCTTCCTGGGAAAAAGTCTGATTTTTAGACAAAACTATACTAAGTATAAAGTGCACCAGACAGTCTTATTCTGCACCAGATTTATCAAAAATCGGATGCTGGATTATAAATGTGATATAGTATAAGACGTTAGTGTGTGTGTGTGTGTGTGTGTGTGTGTGTGTGTGTGTGTGTGTGTGTGTGAGTGAGTGAGTGAGTGAGTGAGTAAAACATTTCTCCTATCCGCCAAACAAAATTAACAATATAATCCATAAAGAGCCCGATAGTTAGATAATAATAATAATAATTCTTTATATAGCGCACACAGTTTACGCAGCGCTGCACAAGCATATCAAATTGGTCCCTGTCCCCATGGGGCTCACAATCTAAACAACCTATGACAGCATTGCGGAATCACAGACTCATCTGGACACATTTTCCAGATTTCTTTTTGCTGTATGTTTTTTTTTTTTTTTTTTAAATAATGGAGTTCCTGGCAAAAGGCGCTCTCTGGTAAAATATGGACAGGCAGGGAGAGGCCTGACATCAATTATCCAGAGCCTCTACTCCACAGTGTACAGATGGCAAGACCACAATTTATTGCCCATGGAAGATGAAGGGGAAAAGAGACACCCAGGATGAATCATGCTGACAGTCCACTGGTCTGCTCGGCTCTGTGCTCTCCATTTTATGGTCTTGGCCTAAAAATGGATTCAGAACATACTTGGGTGATTTAGAAGGTGTCGGAGGGGCCTTTCCTATACACAAGATGTATTTATATGATGTCACAGTGTGGAGTACGCTGCTTTTCATGGTCTGGATGCATTATTTTACTACAGTCTGTCAAAATCTGAAAAGCAACATTATAAGAACAACTAATTTTCCAAGAAAAATCTACTTCACAAGATCCTCAGGTCAGGGGGCCTATGGGGATCTTTTCTTCTTAAACTTTCACTATGCTACATCCAAAGAAAGCATTTGATCCATCCAGGGGGAGCATAATCCAGCTTTTCTAGAGTCCTGCACATCAAATATGCTGCTGGGAGTATAAGGGTGCGGTCACATGTGACGTTTGCATTGGTTTATAAATGCAAGCCCATTGGAGGGGCTTGGCCCAAATCACATAAGCGTTTCCATTCAGCTGTTTACGTGCAAAACAATGGGTGCTCGATACCGATCCCATGCGGTTCAGTGGAATCACAAATGTGATTAGGACGAGAACCTCTCCAGGGCATTTGTATTGCATTTCTAAACGAAATCCAAAATGCCACATTGGACCACACCCAAAGTCTGTTTGGAAGAGATTTGCCCAATTACATTACGTAAATGTGATGTTAACACAATGTGTTTACATTATGTTCACAGATGATGTAAACACAGTGTTAACCCCTTTCCACATGTTGATGTAATAGTATGTCTATAGAGCCTTAGGGTAAATTCACACGTGCCATGCGCTGAAGAGGAGGTGACCCCTCCCCCCTCTATTGAAAATAGAGGCACACGGCCGCAGACACGGGGAAATATAGACCGTGCTCTATCTTTTACACCGTGTAAGGCGTGGATCGTACCACCGCCAGGCCACCTTTGCCGTCTATGGGGACGGCATATACATCCCCACAGAAGGCCGTCTGAATGAAGCCTTACAATTACGCCAGTCTTCAGGTGCTGTATATCACAGCTATCACTTCGCTTTAACACACACTATTGGAGAATACTTCCAAAACGTGTTTGGCACTTCAGACTTGGTACATGGCTGTCATCTATTGTTATCTATGATGGTAATATAAGTGACCGACTGAATTACTGGTTTCAATACTACAAGTCTGTTGGTACTACAGATCCCAGCGTTACAAAGGATTCTTTATCCTGTGGAAATAAAGACCTCAGCGGCCATAATATTCCCAATACGCATACGCAGAAAGATGAGCCCTGTTTCCTCAAAACCAAACCTCGTCCCTATAGAAGGCGTGAGAGGCAAAGGATTTGGATAGGGCCAAACGCGGAGTCGTCTGCTCTGCATTTCATACTTACTCTAAAGATATCAGACACTTTTTTGCTGATACAAGACTGATTACTCTCGTCATATCGATGAAAAATTATCACTTATTGCTTGTAATGGATCTGAGATATTTTCAATGTGATCAATATTGTATAGTTACATGCATGGGCCTAGTAATATCGATATTTACAGGTTCAACTTTATTACATTTGTATAGTTTTCTATTTCATAAATTTGATTTTGCTGCAGATCCATCCATCTACGTTTTATATATTTACTACTATCAGCTCCCTATGATAGTGGAATAAAGGTCTAGCACCCACTATTTTTTGCCATATAAAAAGTGAGTGAGCACAACCAAACCTTTTTTTAAACTAATTTAAAACAAACTATTTCAAAATCCTACGAATATGTTAAAGGGTTACAAAGTTACCAATTCTGTGCAGCTCCGGCTTTGGAGCAGTGACCGCACAGCCGCGGGCCTGCTGTTCTGCGCATGCGCAGACGGCAGGTTCGTCAGACGAGGGCGCACAGCTACGAGGAGCTGCGTGCCGAAGATTGTGGGTAGGAGGAGTAAAGAGGCTACTGGGGCATGGAGTAGCCGCGCCGTGTAGCCTCAGCTGCGGCTACTCCACGCCCCAGTAGCCACATAACAAAATTTACATATAGGGATAATAAAGGTTATCAAAAAAGTGCGGGGACATGAGGATTAGCCCTTAAAAGGGCTATGCTCACGTCCTATTGATCCCCCTACCACCTGATCTACCTTTATAGGTAGATTTGTGGTGGTAGGTTCCCTTTAAGGGGTTAAGGTATAATGTTTGTATTGTGTTAACATTTTTTTTTACTCAAACACAATGTAATTAGGTATATCTCCCACAAACAGCCTTTGCACAGTGTTTCAAAATGTAAATGCCACGTGAACGCACCTTCAGGGCACAAATAGACGGTCAAAAAAAGTTTTTCTACAATTCATAACACAGAGGGGGGCATTTGTAAGGGCTTCTATGCCAGAAAACTGGTCTAGAAGCTGGGAAATATTTGCAATTCTTAGGATTGCCAGGAATTGCAATAATTTTCTACTTCCCGCCATCTCTACACCAAGGGGGACACCAACTGTAATACACAGAACCACGTAAGGCCCATGGATATGCTCCAAGAATATGTAAAGACAACTCAATCCTTTTAGAATAGACTAGTTAATATAAAAACTATCCAAAATCCAATATTTATCACAGCAGCAATTGTACACAAAAGAGGCTACAAATGTAACAAGGGTGTGAGATTAACAAGGGCAGATTTGTCAAAATGTTCGCAACAGAATTTCACTGTAATTTGCCCCTTGAATGAAAATTTGCACCACTTATTAATGGTTTTAGTTTTCCCGACTGGTATGATAAAATGAGGTTGGCTTCCTGGGAAAAAGTCTGATTTTTAGACATAAACTATACTAAGTATAAAGTGCAACAAGACAGTCTTATTCTGCACCAGATTTATCAAAATATCGGATGCTGGATTATAAATGTGATATAGTATAAGACTGTCTAGTCTTTACGACACTTTTGATAAAATCGCTCTCACAATGTTTTGCAACACCTCTTGCCTTGCTGTTCTGGGGGCACTTTAAAGGCTATGTTCTCAGACACATCCCAAAGCATTGTCTCAGAAACTCTGATAAATACTGGTGAAATATTTTGAGGTTTGACAAGGTTATCACCCACAGGCGTTAACATGAAGTTTCTCCCTAGGAAGGAAAATACAAAAACATCACACCTCTAGGAGGTTGTGACCTGTGTGTCCTATAATCCCTGCAAACATATGGAGAAGAATGTATTTTAAGAAAACTAGTTACTAATATTCTTGAGGTTTTATTCATCTCTTTCTGATCATAGTGGAAGGTTTGTTACAATCCAACACTTAGGTTCACACCTCAATTTGGTGTTATTTATAGTATAAAAATAGTGCAGCAACCCCTGTATTTTATTTATTTAAGTTAGAAACATGGAACCCTATCAGGAATGGAAGACCTCTGTATTGTGCTACAGAATAAAAGTGTAAAGCCCGTGTATAAGTGCTGTATGGTGGCAGGAACAAACAGCCATCTTTCTGAACCACTTGATAGATCTGAAAAGAAGTTGTAGCGAGCGGACCTGTGATGTGATCTGCCACGACATATGCATACCCCCACCTATATCCTCATCGGAGATAATAAAGACACATTATTCAACCTTTTCTATTGTAGGGTATCCGCACGCTTTACGGACCTGTCATGACATGTCCATGGAGTCCGGCATCAGAACTTCTGTCCAACAGACATTTGTCATCATTGAATATGCTTCCCCTTCATGCAATAGAATGGAAGGTCAGAAGTGGAGTAATATAAACACTGTTGCGGAGCTGCACATCCATCAGTGGTCAGTACCAGTAACCAGTACAGGCAGTCCCCGGGTTACATACAAGATAGGGACTGTAGGTTTGTTCTTAAGTTGAATTTGTATGCAAGTCGGAACTGTATATTTTATCATTGTAATCCAGGCAGACTTTTTTTGGTCTCTGTGACAATTGGATTTTAAAAATGTTGGATGTCATCAAGACAACCACTTTAAAACACTAAAGCTTCATTACAGACACCTGTGATAACTGTTACAGCTGATCATTGTAGCCTAGGACTAAAGTACAATAAATTACCAATATCCAGAGGTCCGTTTGTAACTAGGGGTCGTACGCAAGTCGAGTGTTCTTAAATAGGGGACCGCCTGTATTAGGTTAGCCTAACCTTCATAAAACAAACTCTCAACTATGAAGCTAAATATTCCCATTCACTGACAGCTAGCAAAAATTCCTAATTAGAAATTGAAGAGTCCATTAGAAAGCTCCAGAAGAACTTTTATTTACCGAGGTATTTAACTGCATCACCCACTATATCCACAACCTGTACCAGGCCTGTGGGGAGATGGCGGATAGGATACAGTCTGCACCCGGGAGATGTCCTGAGGCTGATGAAACCTGCGATGCGTCTGCCTGTATTTATATAGTGGGTGTGGGAGATACTCGAATGGGTAAACACGGATCTGCCATTGTTTGTAGGTGACAGGAAGCCACAGACTAACAGAAAAACCGAGGATTAATATATGACAAGGCCTTGATAGTCTCCCAGGTGCAGCCAGGTTGTTAGATTTTAATGAGAGAGGATCTCAACCAGAACCCCCAGCGCTCTGACACCGTGCGCACACACAATTAACCTCTACACTCCATGAAACCTCACATCTTTCATTATCATTAGTTGTCTGCCACTAGGTGCAATGCATGGCTGGGGAGGGTTGCCTCTCAGCAACTGTAGTTAGGAGATGGAAGGCAAAGGCATGCTGAGACTTTTAGGGTGATGCCACACGTAGCGTTTTGAACACTTTTTTGGCCCGTTTTGAAGCAGTCCGTCAAAAACTGCATGCGTTTTGAGCAGTTTGAATTAAGATAATTGGTCAAACCTGTCAAAAACGGATCAGTTTTTAAAAAATGTATGCGTTTAACTGACTGCTTAAAAATGGGCCAAAAACGTGTTCAAAACGCCACGTGTAGCATCACACTTAGGGTGCGGTCACACGTCGCATTTAACGCATCCGTTTAAAAAAATGCACTGCAACAGCTAAAGAGAGTTTTGCCTAATTAAACAGCTGTTAACACTTGTGTTTACAAAACACAAATGTTAATGCATGGGTTAACATTGCGTTAACAATTGCATACGTTAATAATGCATTAACTGTTCTGTTTTGTTAACAGCTGTTTAATTAGGCAAACTCTCTACAGCTGTTGCATTGTGGTTTTAAACGCGACGTGTAACCGCAGCCTCCGTGTCACAATGGTTATAAAACCGCAGAATATCCCAGGTACTTGTATTCTACAATATCTCATTGTCTTTAGCGATATAGAAATGGCTCTTATAATAAAAATAGTGATAAGACCTACAAATCTGCATGACCTCAAAATGTAAAAATGTTACAAAATAGTTACCGTACTGCGTCTTTAAAAAATTTCACATGAAACTGACGAATTACAAGGTGAAATAATGGGTGTCAACCACCCCATACACACTCACATTGGTTGTGCACAAATTTTCCATGATAATTAATTGCTATTGTGGTTGGGGTGGGGGTTTAGTTTATGACATCATGGCACTTCATACACACAGCGCTTTGTTCTTCTTTGTACCAGACACAAATCAAGTTTAAGTCTAACACTCGATACTGTCACAATCTGGTTTACATATACAATATAATATGAGCCCATAGGAAAAGAGAACCACTCATATACTTTATAAAGGTGTCAAACCTCTGCCAGCGGAAATGGGGGGCGAAAATAACTTCAATTGCTGCTATTAACACCTCTCAGTGTGAAGACTTAACCCTTTCTTTCCAGCACTGGCCAATGATGAACCAAAGATGGATGGCAGAGGAAGAAATCTCATCTTGTTTTCTTACTCTTACTATGTCCCCAAATGATTGCAAAAAAATAATAATGTAACCCACGAAGAAGACCACATGCCGTAATGTAATTGCTTGTTGTGTCCCTGAGGTCTTGCTAAAATCAGGTATTTAGGTGCATTTAACACTCATCAGCAAAAACAGTGGGGGGATTTTCATGGCTTGTACATCTGAAAACAGGCGTACAAGCCGTGATTTAGGCTGGTGCCACACGTGGTGCTTTGTCGCAGCCACTGGGGCGGGCGTTAATTTAATGCAAAACACTGCCGGCTCATTCCCGATCGCAGGCATTTGCACAGAAACGCCGATGCGATCGGGCCGTGGCCCGCCCCGGTGGGTGCGGCTTTGAAAAGCGGACAAAGCGGTGCGCGTGGCGCCAGCCTTAGTCTCAATTCTTGGTGCAGAGCTGCTCACCTGTGCACTACCAATAGCCCACGCTGGTTCAGGTGCTGGCTAGAGCCTCATTGCCGGGGGCACCATTACACACATTTGTATGATACATGTGCCCCTATAAATATATAGACAAAAAAGGACCATGTTACAATTTACTTGGGCATGTCATGTGCTGTATAATACCCAGAGGTGTGTATATGGTTATAATGCCTTTCAGAAGTCAGGCACGTGGTGGAGACCCCTATTTTTCAGGCTTTACTCAAGACTTGGATGGCAAATACCTGTGCACTAAAGATCAGTAAAATCATCATTATGATAATAAAGCATGGCATCACTAAATACATAGTAAAAAAACACCCATATCCAGACAGACCTACTGGTCCAAGGAAATGAAACCTAAGGGGATAATCACTTTGTGGGCGATTGCTCGCTTCCCAGGGAGCTGGTGTTTATAGGAGATGGGCAATGAGTGGGAGGAGAGATGTATTACTGATAAATAAAAGGGACAGACAAAATGAACAGAAGAGAAAGGGGTGAGCGCCTCACATTAGTCTGTCCATACCTCCCCCCAAAGCTAGGCCTTGTACTTTCTCTTTATGTCACATGCATTAAGGAGGCAGGCAGCACCCCATTAGTCCATTCAGTTTCCATTGTCCTTTTCATCGATCACTGGGTCATGCATCATTGATCTGGGAAACTACAACAAGCAGAGTTACAAGAGCTCATTTGTTTGCCAATGTAGAAAGGAAGCCGCAAGGCCCGACTCTCCATGAGCTGTCAGGTGCCTCGGCTGTATATTTGACCACAGAAGCCAGTCCTGGCATACCTGTCTGGCACATGGCACTCTTAGGTCATTTTCTCCTTTTATGTTCCCTGATAAGATATACAGCATTGAAGAAAAAGAAAGTAACCCTCTTTAAAAGTAAACCCTTGTCAACATATTATGACAATATAAAAAAACAATGTATTATCCATTACAAGAGGCAAATACAACCTCAGATGAACACCACAACCACACATCAGATTGCATGGTGCAACCTATCTAACAATGTCAGGGGCAATATGCAGCTGAAGAGAAGATTTGCCTAACAACATTGCTGTTAACATTGTGTTTACAAAACGCATTTGTTAACGTGATAACGTGTTTTGTAAACGCAATGTTGACAACAATGGGGGAGATTTATTAATATGTTCTGACAATTCTGTCGTACTTTGCACTTAAAAACTCTCAGCACCACATTTATAAAGGGTTTTGGACCTTTTTCTGACTCTCATAGATTGACAAGCTTGACAAAAAGGGTGTGCCCTTTAAAAAGGGGGTGTGGCCTTGCACCAAAACAGTCCATGCGCAAAAAATTCTGCTGACCCGAGAGAATTTTGTCCTGTACGGTTCTGGCATAAAGTAAGCCAACTAATAGGAGGTACAGAGTACAAGTAGACAGTCTTATACTAGGACAGATTTATCATCCAGTATTAGACACATCTAAATCTGGTGCAGAATAAGACTGTCTAGTCTAACTCTGGACTGTCTAACCTTAGGACACTTTTTATAAATCTCCCCCCAATGTTATTGGGCAAATCTCCTCATCAACTGTTGTGATGCGTTTGAAAACGCATGCGTTAAATGAAAACATAACACTGTGTGAACACAACCTTAGGCGCTAGCCTCGGCCTTATTGCGCATGCACTTCACTGGAAATACATATTATCGGGCAAAGTCCTGCCCTTGGACACCGGAGGCCCCACGTATGAATGCGCCCTTGGGCCAGTTTCACACAAGCGCATCTGATCAGTCAGTCAGTCTTGTTGCATGTGCTTGAATGACATGCCGAGTTTAGTTCCGCCTTTTCGGTGGCAACCAGATGGGCCAGATATTCCGTCCAGCATACGCAGCATATAGCAGTATTACTGCTTCCATTAAACTAGAGAGCAAGGGTGGACACACATTGGAGGTTTTTTCCACACCAGTGATTTTTCACTGAATCCATTTTGGCCTAGGGACACATACAGATGGTTTTTCTCCTTCTGGCTTAAAGGACATCTACCACAAGGATGAAAGACTGTATGCAAATGAGCGTGAGGGCTCCAGGCTCCATAGGTGTTAATGGAGCCTGGAGCCCTCGGGCTCATTTGCCCCTCAGGTTCATTTGGATACAGTCCTTCATTCTGGTGGTAGATGCCTTTTAAGTGATTTGTCACCGATTCCTTACTAAGGCTACATTCACACTAACGTATGGGGGACGTATATACAGCCGATGTATATACGGCCGATATACGTCCCCCATAGGCAGCAATGGGCGCACGGCACCCTACGGGAGCAGTACGGTGCCGCACATGTGAATTCTGAAACAACATCCTTTTGGTAGACCAAACCAAAGTGCAGAGGTCACTGTATAATGCATGCCACTATTTTTTGTTTTGTTTCCTAAAGTATTATTGTATCAAATTTGAGGCCACCTATCTCATAGATAAATCTTGGATAAAACTTGGTCATGCAAAAAGGCAATGATCACAAACACATCAGAAAATCTATAATGGAATAAGTGAAAAAGAAAAGATGGTCCAGCCACAGTCCAAACCTCAAGCCAATTTAAATATGGTGTAGCAGGACCGAGCTGTGTGTAACCAAATATCCATACACCTCAATGAAAGAAACATTTGTATGTAGGAATTTTGTCTTGCTTTTCTTTACAATGAGAGAAACTGATAGTCATACAGAGAATGAATTATACTACAGGCGGTTCTACAAGCTAGTTATTCATTGAAGGACTCTGTTTTCCACACATGGATTATCCATTTTGTCTTCATTTTTGGTAAATAAATAATGACATAGTGGGACCCTGTTGTTCATCTGAGGTTGTACTCACTTGAGGATGTTAAAATTTTGGTTTTCTGAAACATGATTTATTAGCATAAGCACAAAGTATATCTCACACGGAAAGCACCAGAGCTCCCCTTTTACAGCTTGTCCGTCATGATTTACTCCATGCTATGATGGAAAACACCTACAGCACATGCAGTGTCCTTGTGAGTGAGGCCTCCACAGACTGCAGCTCTGAAGCTAGCTGGCCCTCCTCTAGTGTGACAGGATTAAACTCTATCAGTTGCTTTTAATCCTCTTTTAGAGCATTACCTTAAAATTCTTTTAATAGGAGTGAACATGAACTATTACAGGAGGGTCAATGGAGCCACAAGTTCATCCAAACAACACACAAAAAGAATCTGGCATTAAAGGGCACCTACCACTCAGATTCTACCTATAAAGGTAGAAGGGGTGGTAGGTGGATGGATGGCACGTGAGGATAGCCCTTTTTTGGGCTAATCCTCACATCCCGGGTATCTTTTAAAAAACTTTATTGCATGTATATGCAAATTTTTTTATGCGGCTACTTGAGGCTACTAGTCGCGGCTACTCCACGCCCCAGTAGCCACGTTACCCCGCCTACCAGGTAATCTTCGGCGCACAGCTACCTCGTCCGATTCCCTCGGCTCAATAGATTCCTGCTGTTATCTACAGCAGGAATCCAATGTAAAATCGTGGCTTTGGTGGGTGAACTACTAAGCATTATATGGTCTTAGCCATGTCTACCTGGCCCTTGGAAATATGATGTTGTCTGGGTTGTGTGCAGGTCTTGGTGCCGCTACATGCTAGTGCCACTCTCTCATTTGTAAGATCTGGTCCTGCTGCAGAAGAGACAGGCAAGGCCTGCGGCATCCAGAGAGTGTCTTAATGAGCGCAGGCAGATATCACATGACTCATTGGGGTAGATTTATCAATCTCATTTTAACAGAATTCTGCCACAATTTGGGACACTGTCTCTGATTAAAATGTCCAAATGTGACAGAATTTAGGTAGAATATTTTCTGGTCTAAGCCAACTAATCAAACTCGACAATCTTCTACTCCCCGATATTTAGTATCCAGCATCAGACACTGTGCTTAATCAGACACAGTATGCAATTGTCTAGCCTAACTCTGCAATTTGCGATATCTGCCCCATTCTCTGTAGTTTGTTCTTTGGCAAACACTAGACAACCAGACATTATTAATAAAAAAAAAAGTGTATATATGTATTCATTAAATATATATTTTTAACTAATTTTTTTTATTGATTTTCTAAAACACACACGAGGAAAATTTAAAAGGGATATTCCCATTTCAGCAAATAAGGGGGGGGCAATGGAAGCCCCCCTCAGATAAACACACTGCAAATGGAAGATTCACACAACCTTCTGGGCATGAACAATTCATGGCCGCGTCGTGGACAGAATACGTAATGACTCGGTGGCTGAGGGAGAACTCGGGCAATGGGTAGAGGTGTGCCTCCAGGCATGCAAGGGAAAATAACACAGGGTGGGGGCTGGGCTGCTTATCTATGGGTAAGGAGGGAGGGGGCCATGTTTCTCTCAGCTTCTGTCACAACACATTCCATTACTTCTCCACAATAGGATCAGGGAAGAGCAGGACACACAGCGGGTCTCTGGCACTCTGTGATGTCACTGCAGGCAGGGAAGGGGGGCTGGGGAGATGGTGAACTTCTTCATTTAGGTCATGCACTTGGTATTTACCTCTACCCACTTCTCTTACTAGATCATCATATAGGGTACATGTAATGTGGCAGAGCCGTACATCATACTGTAACCCAGTGACCCCCATCCTTTATGCTTCTTAAGAAAGGCATTTTGCAACATAGTGGCTTATCAGTGAACAAGGCAACTCCTTTAACAAGAGTAACCCTAGTGAATCGGCAATGTAGATAGCCACGCCTCCCACAATCTATTGCATTCATGGTCTAATCTAGTGCTTTGCAGCAGGACGCTCCCCCGTCTGTTATCGATGTGACCAGGCCATAAATCGACACACTTCTGTGCACTGATACATCTGCTCATTGTTCCCTAATGTTGCCGCTCTCCACCTCCCCTTTCTTTCAGGACACTCAATGAGGCTCTGGATAAGAGGGGGTCACACTGCAGTTCACCCAATGATGGACAAGTGGGGGGACCAAAAATTAGGGAGTTCCTATTATTCGAGAGCTAATATCCATCAGTTGATACAAGCGACGCAATGGGTATCTAATGCGGTCAGAGGTACTTGATGTTGGACAAGCTCCACAAAGCTAGAATCACATTATACAGCTCAGGGAGCCTAATGCACCTTTGCAGCTCAAGTCGGGGGCCCTCTCAGATAGGTGGGCCTAGCATGGCAAGGACAAAGACCAGGCACCTGAAAAGGTACAGCCATTTGTTGGGAAACACATGGCACGGAAGTATGAAGCAGTAAGCATACAGCGCAGATTCTCTGGGTTCCCAGATCCCAATCTGGTAAGCATTAATCTTTAATCATGACTTTGCACAGACACAAAACTACACATACCCAGGAGGACATGGGAAACAGTAACCGATATGCCAAGATCATTACACTGACTATGATGATAAGCTACCTACAGTATAACATCCCTCCCAAGGGCCAGTGGCCATGTGACAATGGATATTTATACCGCTTGTTTACTTAAAGGTCTACAAAAGTTTCTCCCAGGTAGTCCTGACACTTAGATACATAGATAAATCCATCGATTTATAATGGTTAATACCAGTCACACCATAATCAGTAAACATTATGCATCAATGTCTGTGTAGGCTGTAGTTACCTCTCAATAGGGCTAAGCTACTCTTCTATTTTCAGATATTTCCCGGGACCAAGTCATTTACATCCCTGACAGCGCATACCAGGCCTAGTGCCCTGAGAGGGACGGGCACACTGCCAATATCCCCCATCGGAAAATCTGCACATCCAATGCATTTTTACATTTTCCAGACCATAAAAAATGTGACAGTCAGAAGAATCATTGCTTTGAAATATATACAGTAAGCAGTAGCTGCCAATCAAACGCAACCATCTTTCAAGACCCTAACCCATTAAAAAATGAAAAATTGAGGAGCCTCACTTTCATGACAGCGAAGAGCCTTTGTATTACATCCCCCAGGACAAAGCCATACAAACACACACACCTGAAGCACTGTCTGTGAAGATTACAGACTCTCAGGGCTCCCGAGCAGATTGACCCAGCAGGAGGTGGAGCCTTAAGCCTCCACTTATCAAACACCTGCTGCTCCACACCACACCCAATCAATGGGAAGACACAACCCTCCCACCCTCCCTGCAGTCAAACCGTGGCGTAGAGACTGAAAAGGCATCGATTTCAGCGCTAAAACACTAACTCCTACTCACCCAGTCTTAGATTCAAAAGGGAATCTTTAACCTTGTGGAGATAGAAGATTGCACAATCCTAACAAGCCATGCACACATTTGTAAGCCCTAGCCAATGATGGAAACCTTTTAGAGACTAGGTGCCCAACTCAACCACCAAACCCAATATTCCTCCCCCCCCCCCCCCCCCCCCCACCATCAAGTACCAACATTACAATTAAGCATTAACCTTAGTTTCCTGTTCTTCCACAATATTCAGTGGCCCCCTGAGTACACCAATATAGTTGAAATCAGGAGGGCAAATTCAGACATCATTGTAGCTTCTCTCTAGAGTCTCTCTTACAGGAAGAATATGGGGCCAGTAAGGGGACCTCAAAAGATTATCGGCCCAGTTAACACTTCTCGCTATTCTGCAGTTCCAATCAGTCAGAATGTGTCACGTTAAAAAAGCTTTGAGCACAGCATCTCAAGTTGTCTGGGACTGCATGAAGTTTCGAGTCCTGTCTGGTGAACACTGTCCTGGGGAGACAGCCTGGGTGCCCACAGAAAGGGCACCCGTGCCAAGGTTCGCCACACACCACTCAGGCCCTTACCACAGAAGTTCCCCTCAATCACAGTCATATCCCTTCTGTGCTCCTGATGAAGATGGTCACAATCCACTCATAATCTTGTGTTTACACTGCATCAGCAGGGTAAGATCAGTACCTAAAATATAACCATAACCCCCTAGTGGAAAGAAGTCAATTTATCCCTTTACCTTCCAACTGTGTTAGTATGCAACAGTACTACCATTTAATTTTAAAGGCTCTCTAGGCTTTCTTTCCTTGAATTTTTTAACTGGACCAAAAGAATGGTTACATAGTAAGGACTGGTTCCATGAATCACAGAATATAATATTTGATGCATGGAGTCCCTGCTTCCACACTAACAGCAAGCACCATGGGTTACATAGTCTATGAAACAGAACACTGCACATGGGGATAATCATGGACTGAACCCTGAAACATTCCTGAAGAGTTCTGACATTTTTTTCCTATCAGCGATATAGCGCTGCACCTCTCACACAGATCCTGGCCTTTGCTGTGTTGCAGCACATGACTGCCGGAGCCTTTAGGGCAGAGTAGTGATATTCTGTATACAAGCAGCGCAGCTGCAGCAATGGATCGCTAGGGGGAGCAAAAGGTTACTACTACTACCTAGTGTTCAGGAGCTAAAAAAAAACTCAGACATCCCTTAACTATATTTAACGTCTAAACGCTACCTTAAGTTAATAATATATATATATATTAATATATATATCTATATATATATATATCTATATTATTATATATATATATTATACATATATAATATAATACTATATATACTATATATATAGTATACACGTCATGGAGCTTTGGCAGCAGTCATGGACGCCACTATCTTTATTTTGATTTTAGCTCCCCATGCATCATCGGGAGCAAGTATCTGTGCCATGGCAGTCTCAGGTTTTTATAAGGCCGGAGGCTGGTTGTCTATACAGATCTGTTACAATGTGTGAGGAGCACATTGTAAAGGATGATGTGGAAAATCACAGTATACTGTGGATAGAAACGAAAATCAAAAACCACATACCGCACTCCCAAATGTTTGGTTTATCAAAATATAACGGTTATGCCTGGCGTTGAACTCTGTAAGAATATATGATGCTATATGTGAGGGGTTTGTGTTATGATTTAGACTTTTTTTGTGCGTTATTTGTCTCTTTATAGGTTTATGGGGCTTATGGCATATTTATTTTTATTTTTTAACTTTATTATTTCTTCCACCAAGGAAATGAATCAGCAATCATCTGATTGCTGCTCATGATAATAGCCGACAATACTGATGTACTGCGGGTATTAGCTGTGTCAGCCTATGCACATGCACTGCTGAAGGATTGCCAGATCGGACCTCAGGCTGCCATGATAGCAATCGGTTGCCCTGCGAGACGGCGCAAGTGTGGGGCAGTTAGCAATGTGGAGGGAAAAACCCTGTCAGGCAAGTTAAATGCAGTGGTTGCGCTAACGGGTTAAACACCCGCTTTCGGTGTTACACTGGGGTGCCAACTGTTAGTTACAGCTGACACAACAGTATATTTGGATGTCCGGCTCAGCTCCAATTTGGAGCTGACCCGGCATCAGCTCTGCGTCCAATATCAGACGCGAGATACTAAGTTACAGCGCACAGCGTCAATATATCGGACTTACGGGGTTAAAACTACTCCAAAACTAACATCAAAACTGAAATGCGGTTCTTTAGGAACAGTTTTAACTGCAAAATGTGAATGCGTACTAGGCCAAATATACATGAGGGGTTTTGGCTGCATTTTCATGCATTTATACCCAGTATGTATGGTGGTGCGTTTCAAACCAATGACAGGTGTCCATTTCTTCATTCATGAGATGTGTGTGGTACCTCTGAGCGTAATGTGATGTTAAAAAAAGAAAAAGAACAGCAAACCATGTAATTACCAAAAGCTGTTTTGTTTGATGCCTGCGTCCAGGTCTAGTGTGCAGATCTATAGTCCAGACAAACAAGAGAGAAGGACCACAGCATCCAAGCTTGACAAAGATTCATGGCGAATCGAAACGTTGCAGTTTTTTTCTATGCCTGTGTGAATAAGGTTTAACCTTTTTCATCATATTGGATGCTGTGGCCTTCTCTCTCTATTTTTTTTATGTGATGTTAACACCATGTAAAGTTAGAAAAAACATCAGTCAATCAAGTCATTAATCATTGATACTGTAGATGCTAGGTGACAGAATGGATCCAGATTCTATCCACTATGGAATGTAAGCTGGAATAGAAGCAGTATTCTTATATGCTCTATTTATCAGCATTGAGACCAATTTTTTTGTGCTGGAAAAAAATCCTCATGTTTGTGTTCTTGGCAGACCAAAAGCAAAGGAGTTACTAACCAATTAGGTGCTTCACCCTCTCCAACAACACTCACAACTCGTTTATAACTGCAGGACATTTGTTCTAGTTCACAGACGATAGAAATAGAAGCAAGGAGAAAACCGTGTATATAACAAGACTCCACTGGGAGCAGCAGAGAGTCATGAATTGTATAGATTAATAGAGGAGGGCATCTCTAAGTAGCTCCCATTACTCTTTTAAGTATCAATTCTTATAATTATAATTATTATCTAATGAACGCCTATACGGACATTTATCTATTGTACTTGAGCAATGAGCTAGAGCCACTGAAAGTTCATTCATTTATTGGAAGTTTTGGAAAGTTTTCAATTTCCTTTGGTGGTTATGAGGCAATAGTGTTTGGCTGACATGCTATGGACTAAACTGTCTAAAGACACCAGTCATCAGATATGTGGTTGTCTTATGGGATGCTCTGTTACTTTGTGTGAAGATGAACACAACAGCATTAGCCCTTGCAACAAACGTTCCTTCTATCCATACACCCTAGGCTCCATTTCTCAGATTACACACGATGCTTGGTCAGTCAACGTTGGCGAGTGGCTGGACTACACTCAGTATCTGCTGGTGGATCACTGTGTACATAAATCACTAATTCTACACTGCTGTTAATTTATATCCGGTGTTAAACTCCAGAGCTGCATCAGAACTGAAACCTCCCAGCATCCTCTGCTTATGTCACGGATTGCTTAGTGGTCGTAAATAAAAGGCGCACTAAAGTAAATGCAAATGTGAAAGCAAAACAATGTTTAGTTGAACAACTGTGTTTTGTAAAACTCTTCGCACAGTAACTGACTAATTTTACAGGCTATTACCAGTCTGTAGAGCAATCATAAAACATGTATAGCAATGTATAAAATGTGTATAGCAGATACCCCTGGCTTCATCACAGTAGCCAGATATCTCTCTCTCTATAGTGTGTGTGTGTTGTGTGTGTGGTGTGTGGTGTGGTGTGTGTGTGTGTGTGTGTGTGTTTGTGTGTGTGTGTGGGTGTGTGTGTGTGTGTGTGGTGGTGTGGGGGTGTGTGTGTGTGTGGTGGTGTGTGTGTGTGAGTTGAGTGGTGAGTGATAAACATTTCCCTATCCGCAAACAAAATTAACAATATAATCCATAAAGAGCCCGATAGTTAGATAATAAATAATAATTTTATATAGCGCACACAGTTTACGCAGCGCTGCACAAGCATATCAAAATTGGTCCCTGTTCCCATTGGGCTACAATTAAACAACCTATGACAGCATTGCGGAATCACAGACTCATCTGGACACATTTTCCTGATTTCTTTTTGCTGATGTTTTTTTTTTTTTTTTTTAAATAATGGAGTTCCTGGCAAAAGGCACTCTATGTAGAAATATGGACAGGCAGGGAGAGGCCTGACATCAATTATCCAGAGCCTTACTCCACAGGTGTACAGATGGCAAGACCACAATTTATTGCCCATGGAGATGAAGGGGAAAAGAGACACCCAGGATGAATCATGCTGACAGTCCACTGGTCTGCTCGGCTCTGTGCTCTCCATTTATGGTCTTGGCCTAAAAATGGATAGAACATACTTGGGGGATTAGAAGGTTGTCGGAGGGGCCTTCCTTATACACAAGATGTATTTATATGATGTCACAGTGTGGAGTACGCTGCTTTTCATGGTCTGGATGAATTATTTTACTACAGTCTGTCAAAATCTGAAAAGCAACATTATAAGACAACTATTTTCCAAGAAAAATCTACTTCACAAGATCCTCAGGTCAGGGGGCCTATGGGGATCTTTTCTTCTTAAACTTTCACTATGCTACATCCAAGAAAGCATTTGATCCATCCAGGGGAGCATAATCCGCTTTTCTAGAGTCCTGCACATCAAATTGCTGCGGGAGATAAGGGTGCGGTCACATGTGACGTTTGCATTGGTTTAAATGCAAGCCCATTGAGGGGCTGGCCAAACACATAAGCGTTTCCATTCAGCTGTTTAGTGCAAAACAATGGTGCTCGATACCGATCCCATCGTTCAGTGGAATCACAAATGTGATTAGGACGAGACCTCTCGGGCATTTGTATTGCATTTCTAAACGAAATCCAAAATGCCAAATTGGACCACACCCAAAGTCTGTTTGGAAAGATTTGCCAATACATTACGTAAATGTGATGTTAACACAATGTGTTTACATTATGTTCACAGAAATGATTAAACACAGTTGTTAACCCTTTACCATGTGATGGGAAGGTAGGATGCTAGAGAAGCGAGGAATCCGCATCGCACCTCAGTCTCCCCCTCGTTCCGCAGAAACTCCTCCACTCTTTCATTTCGCACCTGCGTGTCGTCCTCTAACCTCACCTACCTGCCACCCTTGCACCACTTCTTATTTACCCCCTGCTCCGTCGAATCCTACCTTCTTCTGCGTCTGACGTACCGCACTGATCACTTCCCGCAACAACTTGGAAATTCAACGTGCCTGCGCTGAGAGGAGTACTCCCCCCTATGAAAATAGAGCACCGCGACGGGAATATAGACTGTATCTTTCACGTGTAGCGGGATCGTACCACCGCCAGGCCACCTTTGCCGTCTATGGGACGGCATATACATCCCACAGAAGGCCGTCTGAATGAGCCTACATACGCATTTCAGGTGCTGTATATCACAGTATCACTTCGCTTTAACACCCACTATTGGAGAATACTCCAAAACGTGTTGGCATCAGACTTGGTACATGGCTGTCATCTATTATCTATGAGGTATATAAGTGACCGACTGAATTACGTTTCAATACTACAAGTCTGTGGTACTACAGATCCCAGCGTTACAAAGGATTCTTTATCCTGTGGAAATAAAGACCTCAGCGGCCATAAATATTCCCAATACGCATACGCAGAAAGATGAGCCCTGTTTCCTCAAAACCAAACCTCGTCCCTATAGAAGGCGTGAGAGGCAAGGATTTGGATAGGGCCAAAAGCGGAGTTCTGCTCTGCATTTCATACTTACTCTAAAGATATCAGACACTTTTTTGCTGATACAAGACTGATTACTCTCGTCATATCGATGAAAAATTATCACTTATTGCTTGTAATGGATCTGAGATATTTCAATGTGATCAATATTGTATAGTTACATGATGGGCCTAGTAATATCGATATTTACAGGTTCAACTTATTACATTGTATAGTTTTCTATTTCAAAATTTGATTTTGCTGCAGATCCATCCATCTACGTTTTATATATTTACTACTATCAGCTCCATGAGTGGCATAGTCTATCACCCATATTTTTGCCATAAAAAGTGAGTGACACAACCAAAACTTTTTTTAACTAATTTAAAACAAACTATTTCAAAATCCTACGAAATGTTAAGGGTTACAAAGTTACCAATCTGTGCAGCTCGGCTTGAAGCAGTGACCGCACAGCCGCGGGCCTGCTGTTCTGCGCGTGCGCAGACGGCGGTTCGTCAGACGAGGGCGCACAGCTACGAGGAGCTGCGTGCGAAGATTGTGGGTAGGAGGAGTAAAGAGGCTACTGGGGCATGGAGTAGCCGCGCCGTGTAGCTTCAGCTGCGGCTACTCCACGCCCCAGTAGCCACATAACAAAATTTACATATAGGGATAATAAAGGTTATAAAAAAAGTGCGGGGACATGGGATAGCCCTTAAAAGGGCTATGCTCACGTCCTATTGATCCACCTACCACCTGATCTACCTTATAGGTAGATTTGTGGTGGTAGGTTCCCTTTAAGGGGTTAAGGTATATGTTTGTATTGTGTTAACATTTTTTTTTACTCAAACACAATGTAATAGGTATATCTCCCACAAACACTTTGCACAGATGTTTCAAAATGTAAATGCCCGGAATGCACCTTCAGGGCACAAATAGACGTCAAAAAAGTTTTTCTACAATTAATAACACAAGGGGGCATTTGAAGGCCGCGGTCACACGACGCTAGACGTCCGTCTAACGCGCGCTAGCGCACGGGGAGGTCCTCGGCCCGACGACATGCGTTTCCAGGGAAACGCATGGATTGTTAAGCCGATCGCATGGTTTCTTGGAAACGCATGTGCTTGGGGCCAGACCTCCCCCTTGCCTAGCGCGCGTTATGAAACGGAGTCTATCGGTCGGTGACCGCGGCCTAAGGGCTTCTATGCCAGAAAAATGGTCTAGAAGCTGGGAAATATTTGCAATTCTAGGATTGCCAGGAATGCAATAATTTCTACTTCCCGCCATCTCTACACCAAGGGGACACCAACTGTAATACACAGAACCACGTAAGGCCCATGGATATGCTCCAAGAATATGTAAGACAACTCAATCCTTTTAGAATAGACTAGTTAATATAAAAAAACTATCCAAAAATCCAATATTTATCAAAGCTACAGTACACAAAAGAGGCTACAAATGTAAAAGGGTGTGAGATTAACAAGGGCAGATTTTCAAAATGTTCGCAACAGAATTTCACTGTAATTTGCCCCTGAATGAAAATTTGCACCACTTATTAATGGTTTTAGTTTCCCGACTGGTATGATAAAATGAGGTTGGCTTCCTGGGAAAAAGTCTGATTTTTAGACATAAAATACCAAGTCTCAAGAGGGGGAAAAGTGCAACAAGACAGTCTTATTCTGCACCAGATTTATCAAAAAATCGATGCTGGATTATAAATGTGATAAGTATAAGACTGTCTAGTCTTTACGACACTTTTGTAAAATCGCTCACAATGTTTTGCAACACCTCTTGCCTGCTGTCTGGGGGCACTTAAAGGCTATGTTCTCCGACACATCCCAAAGATTGTCTCAGAAACTCTGATAAATACTGGTGAATATTTTGAGGTTTGACAAGGTTATCACCCACAGGCGTTAACATGAAGTTTCCCTAGGAAGGAAAATACAAAAACATCACACCTCTAGGAGGTTGTGAACCTGTGTCCTATACCCTGCAAACATATGGAGAAGAATGTATTTTAAGAAAACTAGTACTAATATTCTTGAGGTTTATTCACTCTTTCTGGTCATAGTGGAAGGTGTTGTTACCATCAGACTTAGTTCACACCTCAATTTGGTTATTTATAGTATAAAAAAAGTGCAGCAACCCTGTATTTATTTATTTAAGTTAGAAACATGGAACCCTATCAGGAATGGAGACCTCTGTATTGTGCTACAGAATAAAAGTGTAAAGCCCGTGTATAAGTGCTGTATGGTGGCAGGAACAAACAGCCATCTTTCTGAACCACTTGATAGTCATTGTTACATCAACGGATGGAAATTGCAACCCCACCTCACTATCATCGGAAAAAGACAAAATCTAGGGAGTCAGAGGACTGTATAATTTCCATGGAGCCTGGCATCAAGAACTCTGTCCAAACAGACATTTGCATCATTGAATATGCTTCCCCTTCATGCAATAGAATGGAAGGTCAACAGTGGAGTAATATAAACACTGTGCGGAGCGCCATCCATCGTGGTCAGTACCGTACCAGTACAGGCCGTCCCCGGTTAATACAGATAGGGACTGTAGGTGTTGTTCTTAAGTTGAATTTGTATGCAAGTCGGAACTGTATATTTTATCATTGTAATCCAGGCAGAACTTTTTTGGTCTCTGTGACAATTGGATTTTAAAAATGTTGGATGTATAAGAACACTTTTAACACTAAAGCTTCATTACAGAACCTGTGATAAACTGTACAGCTGATCATTGTAGCCTGGACTAAAGCAATAAATTCCAAATCCAGAGTCCGTTTGTAACTAGGGCGTACGCAAGTCGAGTGTTCTTAATAGGGGACCGCCGTTATTAGGTTAGCCTAACCTTCATAAACAAACTCTCAAACTAGAAGCTAAATATTCCCATTCACGACGCTAGCAAAAATTCCTATTAGAAATTGAAGAGTCCATTAGAAGCTCCAGAGAACTTTATTTACCGAGGTATTTAACTGCATCACCCACTATATCCACAACCTGTACCAGCCTGTGGGGAGATGGCGGATAGGATACAGTCTGCACCCGGGAGATGTCTGAGGCTGATGAAACCTGCGATGCGTCTGCCTGTATTTATATAGGTGGTGTGGAGATACATCGAATGGGTAAACACGGATCTGCCATTGTTTGTAGGTGACAGGAAGCCACAGGATAACAGAAAAACCGAGGATTAATATATGACAAGGCCTTGTAGTCTCCCAGGTGCAGCCAGTTGTTAGATTTTAATGAGAGAGGGATCTCAACCAGAACCCAGCGCTCTGACACCGTGCGCACACACAATTACCTCTACACTCATGAAACCTCACATCTTTCATTATCATTAGTTGTCTGCCACTAGGTGCAATGCATGGCTGGGGAGGGTTGCCTCTCAGCACTGTAGTTGGAGATGGAAGGCAAAGGCATGCTGAGACTTTTAGGTGATGCCACCCGTAGCGTTTTGAACACTTTTTTGGCCCGTTTTGAAGCAGTCCGCAAAAAACTGCATGCGTTTTGAGCAGTTTGAATTAAGATAATTGGTAAACCTGTCAAAACGGATCAGTTTTAAAAAATGTATGCGTTTAACTGACTGCTTAAAAATGGGCCAAAAAAGTGTTCAAAACTCCACGGGTAGCATCACACTTAGGGTGCGGTCACACGTCGCATTTAACGCACTCCGTTTAAAAAAATGACACTGCAACAGCTAAAGAGAGTTTTGCTATTAAACAGCTGTTAACACTTGTGTTTACAAAACACAAATGTTAATGCATGGTTAACATTGCGTTAACAATTGCATACGTTAATAAGGCATTAACTGTTCTGTTTTGTTAACAGCTGTTTAATTAGGCAAACTCTCTACAGCTGTTGCATGTGGTTTAAACGCGACGTGTAACCGCAGCCTCCGTGGCACAATGGTTATAAAACCGCAGAATATCCCAGGTACTTGTATTCTATACAATATCTCATTGTCTTTAGCGAATAGAAATGGCTCTTATAAAAAAATAGTGATAGACCTACAAATCTGCATGACCATCAAAATGTAAAATGTTACAAAATAGTTACCGTACTGTGTCTTTAAAAAATTTACATGAACTGACGAATTACAAGGTGAAATAATGGGTGTCAACCACCCCATACACACTCACATTGGTTGTGCACAAATTTTCCATGATAATTAATTGCTATGTGGTTGGGGTGGGGGTTTAGTTTATGACATCATGGCACTTCATACACACAGCGCTTTGTTCTTCTTTGTACCAGACACAAATCAAGTTAGTCTAACACCGATACTGTCACAATTGGTTACATATACAATATAATATGAGCCCATAGGAAAAGAGAACAACTCATAACTTTATAGGTGTCAACCTCTGCCAGCGGAAATGGGGGCGAAAAATAACTTCATTGCTGCTATTAACACCCTCTCAGTGTGAAGACTTAACCTTTCTTTCGACACTGGCCAATGATGAACCAAAGAATGGATGAACGAGGAAGAAATCTCATCTTGTTTTCTACTCTTACTATGTCCCCAAATGATTGCAAAAAATAAAAAGTAACCACGAGAATACCACATGCCGTAAGTAATTTGCTTGTTGTGTCCCTGAGGTCTTGCTAAAATCAGGTATTAGGTGCATTTAACACCATCAGCAAAGACAGTGGGGGGATTTCATGGCTTGTACATCTGAAAACAGGGTACAAGCCGTGATTTAGGCTGGTGCCACAGTGGTGCTTTGTCGCAGCCACTGGGGGGGCGTTAATTTAATGCAAAAACTGCCGGCTCATTCCCGATCGCAGGCATTTGCACAGAAACGCCGATGCGATCGGGCCCGTGGCCCGCCCAGGTGGGTGGGCTTTGAAAGCGGACAAAGGGTGCGCGTGGCGCCAGCCTTAGTCCCATTCTTGGTGCAGAGCTGCTCACCTGCGCACTGCCAATAGCCCCGCTGGTTCAGGTGCTGGCTAGAAGCCTCATTGCGGGGCACCATTAACACACATTTGATGATACATGTGCCCCTATAAATAGATAGACAAAAAAGGACCATGTTACAATTTACTTGGGCATGTCAGTGCTGTTAATACCCAGAGGTGTGTATATAGTTATAAGCCTTTCTGAAGTCAGGCGCGTGGTGGAGACCCCTATTTTTCAGGCTTTACTCAAGACTTGATGGCAAATACCGTGTGCACTAAAGATCAGTAAAATCATCATTATATAAAAGCATGGCATCACTAAATACATAGTAAAAAAACACCATATCCAGACAGACCTAATGGTCCAGGGAGATGAAACCTAAGGGGATAATCACTTGTGGGCGATTGCTCGCTCCCAGGGAGCTGGTGTTATAGGAGATGAGCAATGAGTGGGAGGAGAGATGTATTACTGATAATAAAAGGACAGACAAAAATGAACAGAAGAGAAAGGGGGTGAGCGCCTCACATTAGTCTGTCCATACCTCCCCCAAAAGTAGGCCTTGTACTTTCTCTTTATGTCGCATGCATTAAGGAGGCAGGCAGCACCCCATTAGTCCATTCAGTTTCCATTGTCCTTTCATACGATCACTGGTCAGCATCATTGATATCTGGGAAACTACAACAAGCAGAGTACAAGAGCTCATTTGTTTGCCATGTAGAAAGGAAGCCGCAAGGCCCGACTCTCCATGAGGCTGTCAGGTGCTCGGTGTATATTTTGACCACAGAAGCCAGTCTGGCATACCTTCTGGCACATGGCACTCTAAGGTCATTTTCTCCTTTTATGTTCCCTGATAAGATTACAGCATTGAGAAAAAGAAAGTAACCCTCTTAAAAGTAACCCTTGTCACATATGACAATATAAAAAAACAATGTATTATCCATTACAAGAGGCAAATACAACCTCAGATGAACACACAACCACACATCAGTTGCATGGTGCAACCTATCTAACAATGTCAGGGGCAATATGCAGCTGAAGAGAAGATTTGCCTAACAAACATTGCTGTAACATGTGTTTACAAAACGCTTTGTTAACTCGATAACGTGTTTTGTAAACGCAATGTTGACAACAGGGGGAGATTATTAATATGTTCTGACAATTCTGTCGACTTTGCACTTTAAAACTCTCAGCACCACATTTATAAGGTTTGGACCTTTTTCTGACCTCATAGATTGACAAGCTTGACAAAAGGGTGTGCCCTTAAAAGGGGTGTGGCCTGCACAAAACAGTCCATGCGCAAAAAAATTCTGCGACCCGAGAGAATTTGTTTCTACGGTTCTGGCATAAAGTAAGCCAACTAATAGGAGGTACAGAGTACAAGTAGACAGTCTATACTAGGACAGATTTATCATCCAGTATTAGACACATCTAAATCTGGTGCAGAATAAGATGTCTGTCTAACTCTGAATGTCTAACCTTAGGACACTTTTATAAATCTCCCCCCAATGTTATTGGGCAATCTCCTCATCAACTGTGTGATGCGTTTGAAAACGCATGCGTTAAATGAAAACATAACACTGTGTGAACACAACCTTAGGCGCTAGCCTCGGCCTTATTGCGATGCACTCACTGGAAATACATATTATGCGGCAAAGTCCTGCCTTGGACACGGTAGGCCCACGTATGAATGCGCCCTGGGCCAGTTTCACACAAGCGCATCTAATCAGTCAGTCGTCAGCTTGTTGCATGTGCTGGAATGAACATGCCGAGTTTAGTTCGCCTTTCGGTGGCAACCAGATGGGCCAGTATTCCGTCCAGCATACGCAGCATATAGCAGTATTACTGCTTCCATTAAACTAGAGAGCAAGGGTGGACCCACATTGGAGGTTTTTTCACACCAGTGATTTTTCACTGAATCCATTTTGGCCTAGGGACACATACAGATGGTTTTTCTCCTTCTGGCTTAGGACATCTACCACAGGATGAAAGACTGTATCAAATGAGCGTGAGGGCTCCAGGCCTCCATAGTGTTAATGGAGCCTGGAGCCCTCGGGCTCATTTGCCCCTCAGGTCATTGGATACGTCCTTATTCTGGTGTAGATGCTTAAGTATTTGTAACGATTCCTTACTAAGGCTACATTCACACTAACGTATGGGGGACGTAATACAGCCGATGTATTACGGCCGATATACGTCCCCATAGGCGCAATGGGCGCACAGGCACCCTACGGAGCAGTACGGTGCCGCACATGTGAATTCTGAAACAACATCCTTTTGGTAGACCAAACCAAAGGCAGAGGTCACTGATAATGCATGCCACTATTTTTTGTTTTGTTTCCTAAAGTATTATTGTATCAAATTTGAGGCCACCTATCTCATAGATAAATCTGGATAAAACTTGGTCATGCAAAAAGCAATGATCACAAACACATCAGAAATCTAAATGGAATAGTGAAAAGAAAAGATGGTCCAGCCACAGTCCAAACTCAAGCCAATTTAAATGGTGTAGCAGGACGAGCTGTGTGTAACCAAATCATCATACACCTCAATGAAAGAAACTGTATGTAGGAATTTTTGTCTTGCTTTTCTTTACAATGAGAAAACTGTTTGTCAACAGCAGAATGAATTATACTACAGGCGGTTCTACAAGATAGTTATTCATTGAAGGACTTCGTTTTCCACACATGGATTATTCATTTTGTCTTCATTTTGGTAAATAAATAATGACATAGTGGGACCCTGTTGTTCATCTTGAGGTTGTACTCACTTGAGGATGTTAAAATTTTGGTTTTCTGAAACATGATTTATTAGCATAAGCACAAAGTTATCTCACACGGAAAGCACCAGAGTCCCTTTTACGCTGTCCGTCATGATTACTCCATGCTATGATGGAAAACACCTACAGCACATGCAGTGTCCTTGTGAGTGAGGCCTCCACAGACTGCAGCTCTGAAGCTAGCTGCCCCCCTAGTGTGACAGAGATAAACTCTATCAGTTGCTTTTAATCCTCTTTAGAGCATTACCTAAAAATTCTTTTAATAGGAGTGAACTGAACTATTACAGGAGGGTCAATGGAGCCACAAGTTCATCCAAACAACACACAAAAAGAATCTGGCATAAAGGGCACCTACCACCCCGATTCTACCTATAAAGGTAGAGGGGTGGTAGGTGGATGGATGGCAGTTGGGATAGCCCTTTTGGGCTAATCCTTACGTCCGGGATCTTTTAGAAAACTTTATTGCATGTATATGCAAATTTTTATATGCGGCTACTTGAGGCTACTAGTCGGCGGCTACTCCACGCCCAGTAGCCACGTACTCCGCCTACCAGGTAATCTCGGCGCACACGTACCTCGTCCGATTCCCTCGGCTCCAATAGATTCCGCTGTTATCTACAGCAGGAATCCAATGTAAAATCGTGGCTTTGGTGGGTGAACTACTAGCATTATTATGGTCTTAGCCATGTCTCCTGGCCCTTGGAAATATGATGTTGTCTGGGTTGTGTGCAGGTCTGGTGCCGCTACATGCTAGTGCCACTCTCTCATTTGTAAGATCTGGTCCTGCTGCAGAAGAGACAGGCAAGGCCTGCGGCATCCAGAGTGTCTTAATGAGCGCAGGCAGATATCCATGACTCATTGGGGTAGATTTATCAATCTCATTTTAACAGAATTCTGCCACAATTGGGACACTGTCTCTGATTAAAATTCCAATGGACAGATTTAGGTAGAATATTTCTGGTCTAAGCCAACTAATCAAACTCGACAATCTTCACTCCCCCATATTTAGTATCCAGCATCAGACACTGTGCTTAATCAGACACAGTATGCAATTGTCTTAGCCTCACTGCAATCGATCAACTCTTCTCGTCCATTCCTGCCCATTCTCTGTAGTTGTTTGGCAAACCACTAAGACAACCAGACATTATATAAAAAAAAAGTGTATCTATGTATTCATTAAATAATATTTTTAACTAATTTTTTTTTATTGCTTTAAAACACACACGAGGAAAATTTAAAAGGGATATTCCCATTTCAGCAAATAAATGTTATAGTTCGTATAACTGAAAAGATATAGAGTTTTCCAATAAACGTCAGTTATCATTTACTTCATGGTCTTTCTAGATCTCTGCTTGCTGTCATTATACAGAAAGCTTGAGGGCGCATTCACAGGATGCGTTGCATTTTTTGATGCATTTTTGACACATTGCAAAGGCTTCAGCCTTGATCACATGCTAAGGTTACATTGTGTTTCCACTGTTTTTGCTAAAACACAGTGTAACCTTAGCATCTGATCAAGGCTGAAGCCTTTGGAATGCGTCAAAAATGCATCAAAAAA
>CM033647.1:71700473-71890554 GCA_019512145.1 Engystomops pustulosus
ATGTTATAGTTCGTATAATGAAAAGATATAGAGTTTTCCAATAAACGTTCAGTATCAATTCTTCATGGTTTTCTAGATCTCTGTGCTGTCATTCTACAGAAAGCTTGAGGGCGCATTCACAGGATGCGTTGCATTTTTGATGCATTTTTGACACATTGCAAAGGCTTCAGCTTGATCAAATGCTAAGGTTACATTGTGTTTCCACTGTTTTTGCTAAAAACAGTGTAACCTTAGAAAGATCAAGGCTGAGAGGGAATGCGTCAAAAATGCATCAAAAAACATGACATGTGAAAGACACCCATTGTTTATTTCCAGTGGATAGAAATCTGACCATGGTCACACAGGTGCACGTCTCGTAGTATCATGAGAGTCTCCAGATCTGTGGGTTAAACGGGCCGTGCACCTGTGTGACCATGGTCAGATTTCTATCCACTGGAAATAAACAATGAGGGTGCTTGTCACATGTCATGTTTTTTGATGCATTTTTGACGCATTCCAGACATGTGAAAGCACCCTCATTGTTTATTTCCAGTGATAGAAATCTGACCATGGTCACACAGGTGCAAGGCTGTGTATACATAGAGAGTCACAGATTGTGGGTTATAAACAGGCCGTGCACCTGTGTGACCATCGTCAGGTTACTGTCCGCTAGAAGAAAAAATAGAAGCTTTCTATACAATGACTGCAAGCAGAGATCTAGAAAACTGTGAGAAATTGATACAGAAAGTATATTTAAAAATGTATATTTTTCATCATGCAAACATTAATTTGCCAAAATGAGAATACCCCTATAATCATCCAACAGATAACGTCTGCACTACTGGCGCAGCCGGAAAGTTTGCTGGCTTGCAAAACGCACTGTGCCGCCCACTCAACTCACTGGAATGTCCTCTTGATGCCCACTTAGCGTAAACCAGTAATTGGTGGATATTATATCAGGCCTTGTACGCCTTTAAATAATACAAAGAGTTTACATGCACAAGCAACAAACTATAAGTACATGTAAGACAAATACATATTTTTAAACACTAAGTCTCTATTTCCTGTCCCCCTGGTACTCTCCCTTTGCGGATGAACCATTAAAATAACAAACAATTGGCCCCTTTGCTGAGTTTATTGTGGGGGCAGAACAGGTGTAAGAGTGTGGAAGTAACAGGTGTGTAGATAGGAGGGGCAGAGGGCAACCTCTGGAAAATATTCAAGGAGAGTATGTTGACAGACCGTTGTAGCAGTTTTGGGCTAACATACAACATATGTTGTGAACCGGCAGGCAGAGCAAACATGTTGATCACTGACCCTCCATTTGTCATCTTGCTTGATTTTTCAGAACTGGTCTTCATATAAACCCATCACAATACCCATACTCCATCACACCTTTTCAGATACCTCAGAATAGTCCCTGGGCGTCCCTGGGTACATACAAGATAGGTTCTTTAGGTTTGTTCTTAAGTTCAATTGGTATGTAAGTCAGAACAGTATATTATAATTGCAAAACCAACCAAAATTTTTTGGTCTTGGTCACAATTGGATTTTAAAAATGTTAGATTGTCATAAAAACCAGGATTAACCATGAATCTTAATTGCAGACACCTGTAATAACTGTTACAGCTAATCATTGTAGCCTAAGGCTAAAGTACAGTAAATTACAACATCCAGAGGTCGTTTGTAACTAAGGGTTGCTGCAAGTTGGGTGTTCTTAAAGGAAACCTACCACTTGAAGTGGCAGGTATAAGAGGGAACTACCGAGCACAGCCTACAGCTCAGGTGAGCTTGCCTGTGATGATGAGTGGAGCCCTGACCGCTTTTTCTTGTGGGTAACACAACGTGTTTGCACGACATGGTGTTTTTAAGGCCGATGCGGCCGTTGAACAGGACTGGACTTATGGCGTCGCCATCGTTCGGCTGGCCGAGCGCGTACCTCCCGCGCCGAAGCAGCTTCGCCATAAAGTTAAAAAGTGTTTTAAACCGCGATACTGCGGTTTAAAACACTAACAAAATAAGCTCTGAGCTGGTGCCGGTAGTTCCCTCTTATACTTGCCACTTCAAGTGGTAGGTTCCTTTAAGTAGGGGACTGCCTGTATTTGACACGGCATGTCCGACCTTTTGCAGCTGGGCAGTCTGATAAACACTGGGTAGCGGAATCCACGTCGTGTGCATTAGCCCACGTAGTGTAAATGGGGAGGTGTGCTAGCCGCTAGCGCAATCCTCATTTCACGTTCATGTACGGAGATATATCATTTATATCAAGAAGACTTTCCTACCTGTTCAAAAATTGCTTATTTCCATCTGAGAGGATTTGAGAAGGAAGATCTCTGTGTAAAGTTACAAAAAGAAACGGATGGTCCCAGCAGAAACTGCAGCAGGGGAATGTAAAGAACTTAGTTTCATGCGGAAATGGTCCCACAGTCTTGACATCATCCAAAGCAGACTGGTCAACTGAGCACAAATGCTGTCATTAGGTCCTAGATCAAAGTTCAGGAGCAGAATCTTAGCACCCCTCCAACAGTTACACCATGGACGCATGTCAAACACCCATAGCGACTAATCTGCATTCTTAATAAATGATGTATAGCAAAATTTGCTGCCTTTAAATTCCGACATTCACTCTTGTTTACTTATGCTCCAGGAAATTGGATTCATGTTTGAATGACTTATTGCCTGGTCCGGCACAGGGACAGCTAATCGCTTGGTTTGACCACTTGATCTCTTAAAGGCAAAGGTTGCAAGATGAGGTAATGGGAGAAAAAAAAAAAAAAGGGAAAAAGCTGACAGCAGATGGAATGTAGAAACGAGCAGATTGCTGTGGCCAAACCATTATTTATCTAATTATGATTTACCACTTAACCACATGATCTTTCTGCAGAGTAGTGGGCAATTAAAACCAGTGGTGATTATGTGGATTATGCTAATGAGCTGGATGAAGTGAGGAAAATTGGAGATTACATATGGCACAAGCCTGGGCTGGCACGGAGCAGAGGGGAGCAAAGGACAAGAGAGGTTATGAAAACAAAGGCAGGGACCAGGTGATCAGGACCCGGGAGAAGAACTGAGAATTGCAGTAGGAGATGGATAAATAGACCGCGAACTGAGAGAGAGAATCACAGCGTTCTTGCGACCAGAGAGCAAGGCACCGCCACTGAGCAGCGCAGTTTATTAAACTCGCTCAGGGTCACGCGTGGTTCAGCTGCTCCAGGGTAACGCAGCAAAGAGCCAAAAAGGAGAAGGACCAGAGGCGGACTGTCTTGGGAGGGAAGGGGAGCGAGGTGGGGGCGCATTGGGGTTTTGGTTTCAAGATCGGGTTACTCGCGAATGCCAGCATGGTGTAATAATGTTGAAGAGCACATGTCATCTAGATGATAAAATGTGTGAATCCCAGTACCAGCAGCCAATGACTTTTTACATCTACTCAAACGCACAAATGAAGAGCCCTGAAAGTGTTCTTTCCGCAAGTCTGGTCAGAAAATGTTAGGGTCTGTGTCTCGGGAGGACAATAAAAGTCCTGCGGTATTTGTGATCAATCCCAAGCCTTACAGATCAATTTCTACATCCTCTAAAAGAAATCAATATATCTGCAGGCTAGAAGAAGCCCACTTCCTTTCTATGTGTCTATAAACAACCAGCATGGTGTGATTTACAAAAAACTCATCTTTTAGTTTAGAAATGAAGAACACCTCCCTAATTCTGGTGCACATTTGAAGAGGACCTCAACCACCTCAACCACGAGGAGATAAATATATGCTGTGGGGACTGCATAGGTAGGGGGGTGTTTCTTATCTTTTACATGACCCCTCAGTGCCTCCCATTAGAATGGTCGATACTGTAACTGAATCTCAGCAACAAGGGCTAGAAGAAAATCCAAAGTGCCACTGTATCTGTGTAGAAGCAGACAGATGGTTAGTTCATCTTCAATGGGAAGGTGGTGAAAGGCTTAATCCACCATACAAAATATAAACAAACGGTCCGTTCGTCCGATTCCCTCGGCTCAATAGATTCCTGCTGTTATCTACAGCAAGAATCCAATGTAAAATCGTGGCTTGAGCTCTGGTGGGTGAACTACTAAGCATTATATGGTCTTAGCCGTGTCTACCTGGCCCTTGGAAATAGGATGTTGTCTGGGTTGTGTGCAGGTCTTGGTGCCGCTACATGCTGGTGCCACTCTCTCATTTGTAAGATCTGGTCCTGCTGCAGCAGAGACAGGCAAGGCCTGCGGCATCCAGAGAGTGTCTTCTTGAACGCAGCAGGCACATATCACATGACTCATTGGGGTAGATTTATCTCATTTTAACAGAATTCTGTCACAATTTGGGACACGGTCTCTGATTAAAATGTCCAAATGTGGCAGAATTTAGGTAGAATATTTTATTCATTAAATATATATTTTTAACTAATTTTTTTTTATTGATTTTCTAAAACACACACGAGGAGAAATTTAAAAAGGGATATTCCCATTTCAGCAAATAAATGTAGTTTGTATAATGAAAAGATATAGAGTTTTCCAATAAACGTTTGGTATCAATTCTTCATGGTTTTCTAGATCTCTGCTTGCTGTCATTATACAGAAAGCTTGAGGGCGCATTCACAGGATGCGTTGCATTTTTTGATGCATTTTTGACACATTGCAAAGGCTTCAGCCCGATCAATTCTACGGTTACATTGTTTTCCCCTGACTTTTTGCTAAAACACAGTGAGCCGGGAACACTTTACTATGACATGTGGCGTTTCCAGGCAGTTTATGTGCGCCCCTCAAGGACCACCTGTTCGCTACTCATACCACTACTTGTATAGCTCTAGGCGGCTGCCAGAAACAAACTGACTTTCCGTCGGGCTCCGACAGTTTCTCCGAAAAGGGGCGTGCTTTGGCGGAGTGCGAAACTCAGACACATTATCTATGTGTCGCAGCACCTTTTTGGGCGGTGTAAACTGACGGAAAGTAGACCAAAAGAAAACGGTCTCAGCATGGGACTGTTGGGCCACATTCTCTGGTGCTCTGGGGACAGATTTTGTCCCGGGAACAAGAAATAGTCTCGGCATCCATAACTTCTCTGCACATCTCCACAATATTTAAATGTGTGTCTTCTTACCGCGAGCAGTCGATAACAAAGCCAATGCAGCAGGCACAAATACCTGACATACTGTAAGAATGTCCCCCATGTGTAACCTTAGCTCGGCGGGATCCAAGCTGAAGCCTTTCTGGCCCGGGCGCCACACAGGGCGCTTGTCTGTGCGCTTGCAAACGCATGACAAAGTCCTGCCCGGACCTGGGCCGAGCGCATCGTCCACAAGTCGCATCGCGGCGGTTTCTATGAAACGCCCATGCGATCGGGACAAGCCGCCCGGTGTTTCGCGGTTAAATTAACGCAAATCGACTTCCCGGCGGCTCGTTCCCGAATCCGCAGGAGTCTCCAATAGAAACGCCAGATGCATATGGCCCGATGCGCCCCCGGTGGCGCATACGTTATTGTCTCGCGTTTGTCAAGCGCAGTACAACGCCCTGTGTGGCGCCGGCCTTTGGAATGCGGTCAAAAATGCATCAAAAACATGACATGTTGAAAGCACCCTCATTGTTTATTCCATGGATAGAAATCTGACCATGGTCACAAGCAGGTGCAACGGCTCGTTTAGTTCATAGACGAATAGCAGATCTGTGGGTTATAAACAGGCCGTGCACACTGTGTGACCATGGTCAGTACTGTCCGCTAGAAGAAAAAATAAGCTTCTATAACATGACTGCAAGCAGAGATCTAAAAACTGTAGAAATTGAACAGAAAGTAATTAAAAATGAAATTTTCACAGCAACATATTTGCCAAAATGAGAATACCCCTAAATCATCCAACAGGATTACGTCTGCCACTCTGGCGCAGCCGGAAAGTTGCTGGCTTGCAAAACGCCTGTGCCGCCCACCAACCACTGGCAATGCCTCTTGATGCCCACTTAGCGTAACCAGTAATTGTGTGGATATATCAGGCCTTGTCACGCCTTTAAATAATCACAAAGAGTTTACATGCACAAGCAACAACATATAAGTCCATGTAAGACAAATACATATTTTTAAACACTAAGTCCTATTCCCGTCACCTGGCCTCCCGCGGATGAACCAAAAAAGTAACAACAGGGCCCCTTTGCTTTAGGAGTGGGGTTGTGCTATTTGACAGGTGGAAGAGTGTGTAAGTAGACAGGTGTGTAGTACGGAGGGCAGAGTGCCAACCTCTGCACCAACATATCACAGGAGATGTATGTTGACAGACCGTTGTAGCAGTTTTGGGCTAACATACAACATATGTTGTGACCGGCAGGCAAGAGCAAACATGTGTAATCATGACCCTCCATTTGTCATCTTGCTTGATTTTTCAGAACTGGTCTTCATATAAACCCATCACAATACCCATACTCCATCAACCCCTTTTCAGATACCTCAGAATAGTCCCTGGGCAGTCCCTGGTTACATACAAGATAGGTTCTTTAGGTTTGTTCTTAAGTTCAATTGGTATGTAAGTCGAACATGTATATTTTTATTGCAAAACCAACCAAAATTTTTTGGTCTTGGTCACAATTGGATTTAAAAATGTATTGTCATAAAGAACCGGTTAACCATGAATCTTAATTGCAGACACACCTGTAATAACTGTTACAGCTAATCATTGTAGCCTAAGGCTAAAGTACAGTAAATTACCAACATCCAGAGGTCAGTTTGTAACTAAGGGTTGCTGCAAGTTGGGTGTTCTTAAAGGAAACCTACCACTTGAGTGGCAGGTATAAGAGGGAACTACCGAGCACCAGCTCAGGTGTGAGCTGGTGCTGGAGCTTTTTTTGTTATGTTTTTAAAAAACGCTGTATCGCGTAAAGACTAGGCGGAGCGCCGTGCGAGTCGACGACGTCCTGCCGTGGCTACATTGGCTGAGCGGACCGTCTGCTAAGCGCGCATGCCCGAGCGCGTACCTCCCGCGCCGAAGCAGCTTCGGCCATAAAGTTAAAAAGTGTTTTAAACCGCGATACTGCGGTTTAAAACACTAACAAAATAAGCTCAGCTGGTGCTCGGTAGTTCCCTCTTATACTGCCACTTCAAGTGGGTAGGTTCCCTTTAAGTAGGGGACTGCCTGTACTTTGAACACGGCCATGTCCGACCTTTTGCAGCTTGGGCAGTCTGATAACACACTGGGTAGCGGAATCCACGGTCGTGTGCTTAGCCCACGTAGTGTAAATGGGGAGTGTGCTAGCCGCTAGCGCACATCCTCATTTCACTTCATGTACGAGCATATATCATTTATTATCAAGAAGACTTTCCTACCTGTTCATAACATTCTGCTATTTCCATCTGAGAGGATTTGAGAATGGAAGATCCCTGTGTAAAGTTACAAAAAGAAACTGAATGGTCCCAGCAGAAACTGCAGCAGTGGGAATGTAAAGAACTTGTTTCATGGCGGAAATGGTCCCACAGTCTTGACATCATCCAAAGCAGACTGGTCAACTGAACACAATGCTGTCTTAGGTCCATGAGATCAAAGTTCAGGAGCAGAATCTTAGCACCCCTCCAACAGTTACACCATGGACGCATGTCAAAACCCCCATAGCGACTAATCTGCATTCTTAATAAATGATGTATAGCAAATTTGCTGCCTTTAAATTCCGACATTCACTCTTGTTTACTTATGCTCCAGGAAATTGGATTCATGTTTGAATGACTTATATTGCCTGGTCCGCACAGGGACAGCTAATCGCTTGGTTTGACCACTTGATCTCTTAAAGGCAAAGGTTGCAAGATGAGGATAATGGGAGAAAAAAAAAAAAAAAGGAAAAACGCTGACAGCAGATGGAATGTAAACGCAGCAGCTTGCTGTGGCCAAACCATTATTTATCTAATTATGATTTACCACTTAACCACATGATCTTTTCTGCAGAGTAGTGGGCAATTAAAACCAGGTGATTATGTGATTATGCTAATGAGCTGGATGCAAGTGAGGAAATATTGGAGATTACATATGGCACAAGCCTGGGGCTGGCACTGGAGCAGAGGGGAGCAAAGGACAAGAGAGGTTATGAAAACAAAGGCAGGACCAGGTGATCAACCCGGGAGAAGAACTAGAGAATTGCATAGGAGATGGATAAATAGACCGGCGAACTGAAGAAGATCACAGCGTTCTTTGCGACCAGAGAGCAAGACCCGCCACTGACAGCGCAGTTTTTAAACTCGCTCAGGGTCACGCGTGGTTCAGCTGCTCCAGGGAACGCAGCAATAATGGCTTCCATAATCACACAGCGAAGGGTCGGTGAACAGGATGCTTTGGGCAGCCAGATCTGTTGATGTGGAAGATGGAGGTGGGCGGCTGCCATTGGGGTTTTGGTTTCAAGATCGGGTTAACTCTGCGAATGCCAGCATGGTGTAATATGTTGAGAGCACATGTCATCTTAGATGATAAAATGGTGAATCCCAGTACCAGCAGCCAATGACTTTTTACATCTACTCAAACGCACAAATGAGGCCCTTGAAAGTGTTTCTTTCCGCAAGTCTGGTCAGAAAATGTTAGGGTCTGTGTCTCTGGGAGGACAATAAAAGTCCTGCGGTTATTTGTGATCAATCCAAGCCTTACAGATCAATTTCTACATCCTCTAAAAGAAATCAATATCTCTGCAGGCTAGAAGAAAAGCCACTTCCTTTCTAATTAAGGTCTATAAAAACCATTCCCGCATGGTGTGATTACAATAAACTCATCTTTTAGTTTAGAAATAAGAACACTCCCTAATCTGGTGCACATCTTTAAGAGGACCTTTCACCACCTCAACCACGAGGAGATAAATATGCTGGGGACTGCATAGGTAGGGGCGTGTGTTCTTATCTTCTTCTACATGACCCCTCCCAGTGCCCCCTTCCCATTAGAATGGTCAGATACTGTAACTGATCTCAGCAACCACAGGGCTAGAAAGAAAATCCAAAGTGCCACTGTATCTGTGTAGAAGCCCATACAGATGGTATGTTCATCTTCACAGTGTAAGGTGGTGAAAGGTCCTCTTTAATTCCCACCCCCCCCCCAATTATATACAATACAAACAGTGTCAAAAATTTCACACCAGCAAGAAACCTAGATGCTCTTAAAGAAAATCACCATTTGATTTCATGAATTATGAACCAAAATACCTGGAGAATGTGTAGCTACACTGATCAAAAGCATATCTGTTTAATCTTGAATGGTTTTTGCTGAAAAAAAAAACATTATAAATTATGATAATAAGCTTGTTGCTCCTATGCCTGGCACTTTTCCTCCCACATTAGTTATGCACTGCAACCAGAAATGATGTAATCACTGTGTTTATCCCTGAGAGGCAGAAACAATCTCTGCACCATTCCCCAGCTGTTGTGTAAGTCATTCAGCTCAGGTTGATTAGTAATGCTGGACTGTAAGAAACCTCTGTTTTATCAATGGCAGGCTGAAGCAATCCACTTCCCAGTCCTGAATGTTATAATTGTTTTTTTCAGAAAACCACTCAGCAAAGAATTAAACAAGATATGTCTGCATCAGTGTAGCTACAGCAGTCTTAAGGTATGTTTGTTCATAATCTAAATCAAATTGAGATTGCTTTAACTCCTTACGAGCTGCGCCGTAGCTCTACGGCGCAGGTATAAGGGATGTATGAAGAGGGCTCACGGGCTGATCCTTCTTCATACAGAGTGGGAGGTTTTTGCATTTTGGCACACAACCCACAACCGCTAATCACCGCAAAAAAAAAAGATTCGGTTGGCTAAAGCACCGAATCGCCGGCTATCAAAACAGACAAAAAAAAGCCACTAAAACGCCCCGCGGAAAGTCGCCGCGGCGTTTAAAGACGCGGCGCGCGGTCCGTGCGCCGCCATCTTTTTTCGATCGCCACGACCCCCACTCATCGGGGGGCGGCGATCGTTACCATGGTAAGCCTCGGGTCTTCTTTGACACGAGGTACATGGTTTTTTGCAGGTTCGGTACACTGAGCCATGGCTCATTGTACTGGAATAACCTGCAAAAATGCCATTTTGCAATACTGTAGTATTGCAGTATATGGTAGAGCGATCTGACCATCTAGGGTTAATGTCCCTAGATGGTCTAAAAGATAGTGAAAAAACAAAGAAAAAAAAAGTTTAAAAAATAAAAAAAATTAATAACCATATTAAAAGTTCAAATCACCCCCCCTTAATCCCTAGAACGGATATAAATAACGATCAACAATAACATAAATCACAGACGTAGTTAGGTATCGCCGCGTCCCAAAATGCCCGATCTTCAAAATATAAAACGGTTACGGCCGGCGGTTGACCTCCGAGGCGGGAAAGGGCCGCCCAAATTCCAAATGTGACTTTTAAACTTTTTAACATAACATAAAAAATAAATAAAAAATAATCCAAAATGTCGCACAGACCTCAAAATGTAGTCATAGAAAACGTCGCCTCATTTTCGGCAAAAAATGACCCCTCACACATCTCCTTGCGCCAAAGTATGAAAAAGTTATTAGCGTCAAAGATGTGGCAAAAAATTTTTTTTCTTTTTTGTCACATTCGTTAACTTTTTAAAATGTATTAAACACAATAAAACCTATATAAATTTGGTATCCACCCCGCGATCGCACCGAACCAAAGAATAAAGTAGGTGTTTTATTTGGAGCGAGAGTGAATTCGTAAAAACTGAGCCACAAGAACGGGACAGCACGTGCGGTTTTTTTTCATTTTCCACATTTTGGAATTTTTTTTTTCAGCTTTCTGAGTACATTGCATTTAAAATAAATAACATTACGGGAAAGTGGTAATTTGTACGCACAAAATAAGCCCTCACCCAGGTCTGTACAGAAACGTAAAAATGAATTATGGATTTTTGAAGTTGGAGACGAGAATGAGGCGAACACCCCGTCCTTAAGGGGTTAAAGACTACAATCATTCTTATTATGTTCTGAGCACAGTTTCCATTCCTGGAAGTAAGGGGAAAAAAAAACAAGGTCATTTACTTAGATTACAGAATGAACAGAAGGCTTTTTGACTTACTGCTAGATAGGACAGACATCAGTAGGCAGGGAGTTTTTGAAACTGCACGCAGGGCACAAAGAGGTAAATGGTACTCCAAAAGATAATTACTTCCCCCCCTCTTCATACAGATTAACAGAAATTATCCATCAGCGCGAGACAGCATAATGGATCCCAATGCATAATCTGGGTACATCAGAATAAGGACTAAGGGATTTACTGTTTTAGAGAGTCTTTCCATTCATGATAGCAAAGACAGCAAAAAAGTTAATGAAATGAAACAAGTCAAAATGAAGTAGTTAATAAAAAATTCAACAACTTTTTTAATTCTGGGACCTCTTTACCATTCTATTGAACAGATCACAAAAAATGTCACCTAGTACATTCTCAACAGATGGGTCCCTGAGCTTTCCACTGATGGGTATAAGATCTGTTCACATCTTGTTTTTTCCTATCTGTCTGGAGGATTCCCAACCTAGATTTACAAAGGAAAGTTTACAAGAAACCCACTGTATAGGCATACATTGGGTGAGTCCTCATATACATGCCTCCAGCAGTTAACATTGGCTCCTGCCAGCGAGTTGCTGCTGCCCGGTTTCTAGGGTGTTCTGGGCACCCAAGGTCCTTTGTTTATGCGGATGCCATACAGGGTCTATACCATTTAGTTGTATGCCACATATAATTTGGGTAACGTATACGTACAAAGTAGGAAGAATGTTGCTCTTTTGCCCTCCTATAGACACATTTAGCGTGTACGTCGGATGCACAACGGCATGTTCAATAATAAAAAAATGTTAGTCCCAGCCTAAATGGTCCCAGAGTCATGGAGCTGACTATACAAATTGAATGCACAGGGAGGAGAGAGGCAGCAACTCTTCAGTCTAGGATGATAACACCTCCCTTCCCCCACCACAGACACAAGAGAAGAAAAGATCAGTAAAAACATCACAGCAATAATCCTGACTGAAGCATTCAAGTTCCCAGCAGAGTCACTGTATTGCCCCTAGGACAGAGGTTAACCCCACCAATCTCAATCCCTTTCCTGTGATGATAAGCTGATGCCAGGATCACAGGGTAAACAGCAGCTGCTTATCAGGCATCCCTCCATGGCAGGCAAAAATCAGGATAAAAGATTTCCAAGGCCATTGTAACCTGCGAAACAAGTGGCACGCATTAATCTGCTCACCCGGGAGAGGTGCCAGGCAGGTCTCGCCGTGGCAACCGAGGCTACCCCATACCAATGAAAAAAAATAACTGCATCATGATCTAGAATCTGCAACAATATAGGACATTTTCACAACACTGGGTTTCATCATCGCTCTGAACACAAACCATTTATCATTTCTGGCGTAGAGCATGACAAGATCGCAAATATTGGACCGAGTCCCTAATGCCACCACCCACACTGAGTTAGCATGGAGGTGGCATACAAGGGGGCGCAGCGGATGGGCACGTGTAATTCATGAATATCCTCGCTATTTAGTGGCACAGGTGTGGCCACCAGTATATGTTGGCGAAGGAGCGGCTGTATTTATTCCACGCCATGCATAGGCCCCTGCCGGATACCGAGGCTAAGCCCTAACGAGTATCTGGCTGTGCCGGAGCACGGCAAGCTATCACACAACGTATGATTAAATAACCCCCCTTCCATTACAAACGCAGTCGATGCTGCATCGGTTTTTATTTGCTAGGCTTTTAACTATTGGAAAAACAGTCAATATCTAATAACAATCAGCTACATTAATGTAGATAGTATTGTGCACTACAGTTGCAGGTGGGACGACAGGATTACAGACACCACATATCTGGAGGTGCCAGGCTCTTATTCATAGTGAGCGTGTATTTTCATGGAAGAGATATAATTCTCTCATAATGGAGGCTCCACAACCAAGATGAATGCCCACATCCATCCTCCACCACAGAGGGGAGCTGGGGATTCATCAGCTGTCCTCATAATCAGAGGGGGATTAATAGCAGGCCGGCAGAAGCTTCCTGCCTCCCCCTACATCGCTCTGATATCACCTACAATGTGTTATCCATTTAACCCATTTCAATCCACGTTCTAGGGGCAGGGGCCTTGTAGACCGTGTAGGCCCCCTTATCCTCTCAGATTTGTTGCAATCCAAGTGTACAAATCCTGCATTGTCCTTCAGATTTTTGGGCAAGTCCGATTATTTTTCTACACAAAGGCCCTCAAAAGTATGCAGTCTGTACTGGTGCAATTTGTCTGAGATTGTGCGATGCGCCACCTTCCTCAAAAAAACCGGCACACGGTCTTCATTATTCTGGCACCCCCTGCCTGCTCTTTTAATTTTTTTGGTGCTTTTGCTCCAACTGCAGAATTGAGCAACGTCAGTAATAATTGGGAAAGCCGTACCAGGTAGCGACAATAAGCAATGTTCCCTTATCCGTCCTATAAAATTTATTTGCATATTTCCCAGAATCTCCCAGTGGATCCTCATTGGCTGTAGCAGACTTAATGGCAAAGTCTCCAAAGGACACGCTCTTACTTCCCCCGACCAGCATCACACACATCACATACCACAGGAGCAGCCATGATCTGACCAGATCTACATGGTATGGGTGAAAGTGCTGCTGCCCTACATAACGAGGCCAGACCACATTTAATGCCTAATGTATATGTAATCAGCGCCATTCAGGGCCAGGCTCAGGTGCTTGACAGGATGTTTTACTGTCTCGCATTCCAACCACACCTATAGACATGTAGCCAGCACTGGATAACATCTCATTAATCTCATGTCAGAGAGCCCTTCTCCCAGGCCATGATGGTTCTGCATCTACAGCCAATGTCACAGCTTCCATAAATGAAGCCGCAAGAACAGCAGGCTCTCCAAACTTTGATTTAGATTTTGTTGTTCCAATTAATTACGGTATCCAATTAATTCACTCTGAATAATAATAATAATCATAATAATCTTATATATCCGCCATCATGTTCCCATAGGGTTTGCCGATCATGTGGTACATATCCTAACAACATAGAAATTACAGAGCAATAACATTATATAAATATGAATTCATCTCATGTGACCAATAAGAGAGGCCATTGATTACAAGAGCTTAACACTTTGGAGACTTCTAAATATAAAGGTTTCTACTAATTGAGGCCTTATCTCTAAGGCTTTTTTCGAAAAGTGATAGTTTAAATTTGAGTCTCCTAAATATGTCATAAAGCCTCTCTAAACAATGATTTGTTAAAACTGCATCTATTTACGCTCAATTTGTATATAAAATAGGAAGATCTTTAAAAAGCAAACACGCTATGGCCCCCACCTGGGTGTTAAAGTGTATCAATCTCTGCGCTAATCCACCGTAATAAGTATGTCACACAATCTCATAGATCTCATTCAGTATCCCTCCTCCCGCTGCCATTTTCTGCACACGATTACGGTATCTGTTAACTTTAGAAAAGCCATGAGAAATAGCTTTCTGGTCCTGTCTGATCGGGAAGGAGCATAGCTCCTCAAAATTTAAAATCCTTCCACGGAGGAAGCAAGAAGGACCATAGGGTCATCTCCCAAAAAAAAAGGAGAGCTATTGTGCCCAGCAGAACATTCAAAGCTAAAAAAAAAATAAGGGGCATAACCAAACAAAAAATAAAAGCGGAATTCAGTTTACTGCTGTGAAATCCTTCAACAGTAATGAACGCACCCTAGAACACTAAGACAAGACAACTGATAAGTATAACACCCACTTTCAATCCAGATCAGATCAATAAATTTATGATAGGAATACCATGAATGAGCAGCAGAATTGCAATAACGATGTATACAATGAACCGTTAAGGACCTGTGGAAAGTTGTGACCAACAAAAACTTACCATGTTCATGCTGGCACTGTAGTACTGACTTCCTTCCAGTCTGGCTCTAGCTAGGGTTAACTGTGACTAGAATCTTGTGTCTTAATAAATGCCCAACACACGTGACTGTGACCTCTAGAAGTGGCACAAAGATAATAGGGGGAGATAGATAAGAGTCTCACAGGCCATTGGTGACCCAGTCACAGCAGGATAACAGGCTCCTCTTGATAACGAGTCCTCTAGTGTAGATTGCCTCCCTCTAGTGACCCCCCAATCACAGAAACCTTGCTAACTGTTCCTGCACAGATGTCACAACTGGGGCTGGCCTACAGAGGAAGAAGGTTTTGCTGTTGGCAAAAGCAAATTTTGTGCATTTATTTTCATTCTTTCTTCTAATACCGCAGCCATCGGTTACAGTGCACACGTCGCATCACCAAAGCAGAGGCAGAGCAGAGGCTCTGACACGTGCGTACATGGACTTATATAGTGCTATACTATTGCCAATCTTAAGACACCATATCAATACTTTGGTAAACTTGGGTAGTATAACGAACAGCTCTAAATCTGGAGGCACAATGAACCTGTAACATGCTCTAGCTCACATTAGGCATAGTAGCGGCTGAGAGCATACCTCTTCGAACAATGCTACTGACCACTGCACTCTAAGCCTGACTGCTAGATACACCGTATAAGACCTAATGATCCCGTGTTACTCTGATATACTGACATGATTGCAATAGTATACCTAACTAATACAATGCTCAACATTTGCATGACTATTCCTTATTGAAAAAAGTGCAGCTCCTCAGACAGTGGGCGCATATTGCAGCCACGTATACAGACACTTCCATACACATAGCACAAGCGCTAATACTCAAATACTGATGGACAACATGCGAGTACGATGACAAAAAGACGCTCTAGGAATGAACTGGTCCTGACGCTGCAGGTGCTCACTGCTGTGCCTTCAGGGATCCTTCGCCTCTACATCTGTGCCTGGGGACAGGGACAGTGTCCTGCCACTTCCCACACAGAAAGTGTTCTGAAACTTATTAGCATGCCCCCAGGCCCGGAGCAATCAGGCTTTAAGGGTTAATATGTACATGCAAAGGTCAATTTGCCTTTATAGTTTCACAATCTTTGACTACGCTTATCAGTCCCACTACGACTGATCCCCTGCCACGACTCAATGTAGGCCACAAACTGGCTTGACAGTTAACTATTGCTGCGTTTGTTATTGTCCATCCATATACGAACAAAAAAAAAAGTGCATATTACTCTTTTAAGCCATGTGGATCACATATGGACACTGCACAGTACACTTCTCATGTCCTGTAAAATACTGGGGGGTAATTCTTCAGTATCTGCTCTTATTCTGCATATATGATACTGAGCACGTACTTCTTCTTTGTCCTGCTACTGGGTGTAATTCTCAGTATCTCTCTTATTCTTGTAATATATGGAACACTGACCGTACCACTTTTCTCTTGTCCTTTATACTGGGTAATTCTCAGTAAATCTGCCCTTATTCTGTATATATGGACCCCTGCACAGTACCTCTTCTCTGTCCCTGTAATACTGGGTGTAATTCTTTTCTCAGTAATCCTCTTATTCTGTATTAAAGGAACCGCCAGGACCCCACTTCGTCTTGTCTGTATACTTGATTAATTCTCACTACTCTTCTTATTCTGTATATATGGACAACTGACATATCACTCCTTCTCTTGTCCGTATATTGGGTGTAAATTCTCAGTATCTGCTCTTATGCTGTATATATGGACACTGCACAGTCCCATTTCTCCTGTCCTGTCTACTGGGTGTAATTCTCAGTATCTGCTTTATTCTGTATAATGGACACTGCACAGTACCACTTCTTTCTCCTGTCCTGTATACTGGGTTTAAATTCTCAATAATCTGCTCTATTCGGTATATATGACACTGCACAGTACAATTTCTCCTGTCCTGTATACTGGGTGTAAATTCTCATTAGCCTGCTCTATTCGAAAAAGTATAATGGACACTGCACAGGACCACTTCTCCTGTCCTGTATACTGGATGTTTCTCACTATCTGCCTTATTCTTCTGTATTATGGACACTGCACAGTATCACTTCTCCCTTTCCTGTATATGGGTGTAATTCTCAGTATCTGCTCTTATTCTGTATATATGGACCCTGCAACAAGTACCATTTCTCCTTCCTGTATAACTGGGTGTACTTCTCCTCAGTATCCTGCCTTATTCTGTAATAATGGACACTGCCCAGTACCCTTCTCCGTCCTGTATACGATGTAATGTCTCAGTATCTGCTCTTATTCCTGTTATATATGACCTGCAACAGTACACTTCTCTTGTCCTGTATACTTGGGTGTAAGTCTCAGTAATCTGCTCTTATCCTTATATATTGGACACTGCACAGTACCACTTCTCTGTTCCCGGTATACTGGGTGTAATTCTCAGTATCTTGCTCTTATCCTGTATTATGGCACTGCACGTACCCACTTCTCTTTGTCTGTATACGGGTGTAATTCGCAGTACTGCCCTTATTCTGTATTATGGACACTGCACAGGTACCTCTTCTCGTGTCCTGTATACTGGTGTAATTCTCAGTTCGGCTCTTATATCTGTAATAAATGTGACCACTGCACAGTAACCACTTCTCTGTCCTGTATACTGGATGTAATTCTCAGTATCTGGCTCTTATCTGTATATATGGACCCTGCACGTACCCTTCTCTTGTCCTGTATACAGGGTGTAATTCGCAGTATCTGCTCTTATCCTGTTATATGTACACTGCACAGTAACCTGGAATGCGTCAAAAATGCATCAAAAAACATGACATGTGAAAGCACCCTCATTGTTTATTTCCAGTGGATAGAAATCTGACCATGGTCACACAGGTGCACGGCTCGTTAGTATCATAGAGAATAAGCAGATCTGTGGGTTATAATGGGCCGTGCACCTGTGTGACCATGGTCAGATTACTGTCCGCTAGAAGAAAGATTTCTATCCACTGGAAATAAACAATGAGGGTGCTTTCACATGTCATGTTTTTTGATGCATTTTTGACGCATTCCAGACATGTGAAAGCACCCTCATTGTTTATTTCCAGTGGATAGAAATCTGACCATGGTCACACAGGTGCACGGCTCGTTAGTATCATAGAGAGTCATCAGATCTGTGGGTTATAACAGGCCGTGCACCTGTGTGACCATCGTCAGGTTACTGTCCGCTAGAAGAAAAAATAGAAGCTTTCTATACAATGACTGTTACTGTCCGCTAGAAGAAAAAATAGAAGCTTTCTATACAATGACTGCAAGCAGAGATCTAGAAAACTGAGAAATTGATACAGAAAGTATATTAAAAAATGTATAATTTTTCATCATGCAAACATTAATTTGCCAAAATGAGAATACCCCTATAATCATCCAACATGATTTAACGTTCTGCCACTCTGGCGCAGCCGGAAAGTTTGCTGGCTTGCAAAACGCACTGTGCCGCCCACTCAACTACTGGCAATGTCCTCTTGATGCCCACTTAGCGTAAACCAGTAATTGGTGGATATTTATCAGGCCTTGTACGCCTTTAAATAATCACAAAGAGTTTACATGCACAAGCAACAAACTATAAGTACATGTAAGACAAATACATATTTTTAAACACTAAGTCTCTATTTCCCTGTCACCTGGTACTCTCCCTTTGCGGATGAACCATTAAAAATAGTAACAACAATTGGCCCCTTTGCTTAGGTTTATTGTGGGGTTTGTGCTATTTGAACAGGTGGAAGAGTGTGTAGAGTAGACAGGTGTGTAGTACGGAGGGCAGAGTGCAACCTCTGCACCAACATATCACAGGAGATGTATGTTGACAGACCGTTGTAGCAGTTTTGGGCTAACATACAACATATGTTGTGAACCGGCAGGCAGAGCAAACATGTTGATCACTGACCCCTCCATTTGTCATCTTGCTTGATTTTTCAGAACTGGTCTTCATATAAACCCATCACAATACCCATACTCCATCACACCTTTTCAGATACCTCAGAATAGTCCCTGGGCAGTCCCTGGGTTACATACAAGATAGGTTCTTTAGGTTTGTTCTTAAGTTCAATTGGTATGTAAGTCAGAACAGTATATTTTATAATTGCAAAACCAACCAAAATTTTTTTGGTCTTGGTCACAATTGGATTTAAAAAATGTGGGATTGTCATAAGAACCAGGATTAACCATGAATCTTAATTGCAGACACCTGTAATAACTGTTACAGCTAATCATTGTAGCCTAAGGCTAAAGTACAGTAAATTACCAACATCCAGAGGTCAGTTTGTAACTAAGGGTTGCTGCAAGTTGGGTGTTCTTAAAGGAAACCTACCACTTGAAGTGGCAGGTATAAGAGGGAACTACCGAGCACCAGCTCAGGGTGAGCTGGTGCCGGAGCTTATTTTTGTTAGTGTTTTAAACCGCTGCTCGGCGCACCATGCACGAGACCGTGCACGCTGCTACATTGGGAGTGAAGGAGAGCCGTGCGCACGGTCGTGCGCATGGTGCGCCGAGCGCGTACCTCCCTGCGCCGAAGCAGCTTCGGCCATAAAGTTAAAAAAGTGTTTTAAACCGCGATACTGCGGTTTAAAACACTAACAAAGATAAGCTCTGAGCTGGTGCTCGGTAGTTCCCTCTTATACTTGCCACTTCAAGTGGTAGGTTTCCTTTAAGTAGGGGACTGCCTGTACTTTGAACACGGCCATGTCCGACCTTTTGCAGCTTGGGCAGTCTGATAACACACTGGGTAGCGGAATCCACGGTCGTGTGCATTAGCCCACGTAGTGTAAATGGGGAGGTGTGCTAGCCGCTAGCGCACATCCTCATTTCACGTTCATGTACGGGAGCATATATCATTTATTATCAAGAAGACTTTCCTACCTGTTCAATAACATTCTGCTTATTTCCATCTGAGAGGATTTGAGAATGGAAGATCTCTGTGTAAAGTTAACAAAAAGAAACTGGATGGTCCCAGCAGAAACTGCAGCAGTGGGGAATGTAAAGAACTTAGTTTCATGCGGAAATGGTCCCACAGTCTTGACATCATCCAAAGCAGACTGGTCAACTGAGCACAAATGCTGTCGTTAAGGTCCATGAGATCAAAGTTCAGGAGCAGAATCTTAGCACCCCTCCAACAGTTACACCATGGACGCATGTCAAACACCCATAGCGACTAATCTGCATTCTTAATAAATGATGTATAGCAAAATTTGCTGCCTTTAAATTCCGACATTCACTCTTGTTTACTTATGCTCCAGGAAATTGGATTCATGTTTGAATGACTTAATTGCCTGGTCCGGCACAGGGACAGCTAATCGCTTGGTTTGACCACTTGATCTCTTAAAGGCAAAGGTTGCAAGATGAGGATAATGGGAGAAAAAAAAAAAGGAAAAACCTGACAGCAGATGGAATGTAGAACGCAGCAGCTTGCTGTGGCCAAACCAATTATTTATCTAATTATGATTTACCACTTAACCACATGATCTTTCTGCAGAGTAGTGGGCAATTAAAACCAGGGTGATTATGTGGATTATGCTAATGAGCTGGATGCAAGTGAGGAAAATTGGAGATTACATATTGGCACAAGCCTGGGGCTGGCATGGAGCAGAGGGGAGCAAAGGACAAGAGAGGTTATGAAAACAAAGGCAGGGACCAGGTGATCAGGACCCGGGAGAAGAACTAGAGAATTGCAGTAGGAGATGGATAAATAGACCGGCGAACTGAAGAGAGAGATCACAGCGTTCTTGCGACCAGAGAGCAAAGGCACCGCCACTGAGCAGCGCAGTTTATTAAACTCGCTCAGGGGTCACGCGTGGTTCAGCTGCTCCAGGGCAACGCAGCAATAATGGCTTCCATAATCACACAGCGAAGGGTCGTGAACAGGATGCTTTGTGCAGCCAGATCTGTTGATGTGGAAGATGAGGTGGGCGGCTGCACATTGGGGTTTTGGTTTCAAGATCGGGTTAACTCTGCGAATGCCAGCATGGTGTAATAATGTTGAAGAGCACATGTCATCTTAGATGATAAAATGGTGAATCCCAGTACCAGCAGCCAATGACTTTTTACATCTACTCAGAAACGCACAAATGAAGAGCCCTTGAAAGTGTTCTTTCCGCAAGTCTGGTCAGAAAATGTTAGGGTCTGTGTCTCTGGGAGGACAATAAAAGTCCTGCGGTTATTTGTGATCAATCGCAAGCCTTACAGATCAATTTCTACATCCTCTAAAAGAAATCAATATATCTGCAGGCTAGAAGAAAGCCACTTCCTTTCTAATTAAGGTCTATAAAAACCATATCCCAGCATGGTGTGATTTACAAATAAACTTCATCTTTTAGTTTAGAAATGAAGAAACACTCCCTAATTCTGGTGCACATCTATTGAAGAGGACCTTTCACCACCTCAACCACGAGGAGATAAATATATGCTGTGGGGACTGCATAGGTAGGGGCGTGTGTTCTTATCTTCTTCTACATGACCCCTCCCAGTGCCCCTTCCCATTAGAATGGTCAGATACTGTAACTGATATCTCAGCAACCACAGGGGCTAGAAAGAAAATCCAAAGTGCCACTGTATCTGTGTAGAAGCCCATACAGAGTGGTATGTTCATCTTCACATGTGTAAGGTGGTGAAAGGTCCTCTTTAATTCCCACCCCCTCCCCAATTATATACAATACAAAACAGGTCAAACATTTTCAGCACCAGCAAGAAAACCTAGATGGCTCTTAAAGAAAATCAACCATTTGATTTCATGCATTATGAACCAAAATACCTGGAGAATGCTGTAGCTACACTGATGCAAAAGCATATCTTGTTTAATCTTGAATGGTTTTGCTGAAAAAAAAAAACATTATAAAATTATGATAATAAAGCTATGTTGCTCCTATGCCTGGCACTTTTCCTCCCACATTAGTTATGCACTGCACCAGAGAATGATGTAATCACTGTGTTATCCCTGAGAGGCAGAAACAATCTCTGCACCATTCCCCAGCTGTTGTGTAAGAGTCATTCAGCTCAGGTTGATTAGTAATGTCTGGACTGTTAAGAAACCTCTGTTTATCAATGGCAGGCTGAAGCAATCCAGCTTTCCCAAGTTCCTGAATGTTATAATTGTTTTTTTCAGAAAACCACTCAGCAGAAGAATTAAACAAGATATGTGTCTGCATCAGTGTAGCTACAGCATTCTTAAGGTATGTTTGGTTCATAATGCATGAAATCAAATTGTAGATTTCCTTTAAGACTAAACTTGCTACATCATTCTTAGTTATGTTCTGAGCACAGTTTCCATATCCTGGTAAGGGGAAAAAAACAAGGTCATTTACTGAGATTACAGAATGAAGCAGAAGGCTGGTGACTATACTGCTAGATAAGGACAACATTCAGAGGTCAGGGGAGTTTTGAAACACTGCACCAGGGCACAAAGAGTTAAATGGTACTCCAAAAAGATAATTACTTCCCCCTCTTCATAAAGATTTAACAGAAATGTATCCATCAGGCAGACAGCATAATGGAGCCCAATGCAGTGAATCTGGGTACAGCAGAATAAGGACTAGGGATTTACCGTTTTCAGAGAGTCTTCCATTCATTGATAGCAAAGACAGCAAAAAAAGTTAATGAAATGAAACAAAGTATAGTAGTGTAATAAAAAATTCAACAACTTTTTAATTCTGGGACCTCTTTACCATTCTATTGTACAAGATCACAAGAAAAATGTCACCTAAGTACATTCTCACAGATAGGTCCCTGAGCTTTCCACTGATGGGTATAAAGATCTGTTCACATCTTGTTTTTTTCCTATATGTCTGGAGGATTCCCAACCTATATTTACAAAGGAAAGTTACAAAGAAACCCACTGTATAGGCATACATTGGGATTAGTCTTCATATACAGTACCTCCAGCAGTTAACATTGGCTCCTGCCAGCGATTTGCTGCTGCCGGTTTTTAGGGTGTCTGGGCACCCAAGGTCTTTGTTTAGCGGATGCCATACAGGGGCTTCTATACCATTTAGTTGTATGCCAACGTATACGGACAAAGAGGAGAAATGGTTGCTCTTTTGCCCTCTATAGACACATTTAGCGTGTACGTCTGGATGCACAACGAGCATGTTCAATAATAAAAAAATGTGAGCCCAGCCTAAATGGTCCCAGAAGTCATGGAGCTGACTATACAAATTAAGGACAGGGAGGAGAGAGGCAGCAGACATCTGCAGTATAATGGATGATAACTACCTGCCCTTCCCCCACCACAGACAACAGAGAGAAGAAAAGATCATGTAAACATCACAGCAATAATCCTGACTGACAGCAGTCAAGGTCACAGCAGAGGTCACTGTATGGCCTATAGGACAGAGGTACACCCCACCAATCTCAATCCCTATTCCATGTGATGATAGAGCTGGATGCCAGGATCAGCAGGGTAAACAGCAGCTGCTTATCAGCATCCCTCCATGGCAGGCAAAAATCAGGGAGAAAAGATTTCCAAGGCAAATGTAACCTGACAAACAGTGGCAGCATTAATCTGCTCACCCGGGAGAGGTGCCAGGCAGGTCTCTCCGTGTACCAGGCTGACCCAGACCAAGAAGATAAGCTGCAGTCATGACTAGAATCTGCAACAAATATATGGACAATTTTCACCAACATCTGGGTTCATCCTCTGAACACAAACACATTTATCAGTTTTCTGGCGTAGAAGCAGTGAAAGAATCGCAAATTATTGGACAGAGTCTATGCCACCACCACACAATGTTAGCATGGAGGGGGCATACAAGGGCGCAGCGGATGGGCACGTGTAATTCATGAATATCCTGCGCTATTTAGTGCACAGGCGTGGCCACCATTATATGTTGGCGAAGGAGCGGCTGTATTTATTTCCACGCCATGCAGGCCCCTGCCGGATACAGAGGCTACAGCCTACCGATGTATCTGGCTGTGCCGGAGCAGCGGCAAGGCTATCACACGTATGATAAATAACCCCCATTCCATTACAAAACGCGAGTCAGATGCTGCAGCAGGTTTTTATTTGCTAGGCTTTAACTATTGAAAATACATCAATATCTAAATAACAATGCAGCTACATTAAATGTAGATAGTATTGTGTCACTACAGTTGCTGTGGGACTACAGGATACAGACACCACATATCTGGAGGTGCCAGGCGCTTATTAATAGTGAGCGTGTATTTCATGGAAGAGGAGTATAATATCTCTCATAAGTGGAGGCTCCACAACCAAGATGAATGTCTCACATCCATCCTCCACCACAGAGGGGAGCTGGGGATTCACAGCTGTCTCATAAATCAGAGGGGATTAAGAAGCAGCCGGCAGAAGCTGCCTGTCTCCCTACATCGCTCTGAGATCACCTACAATTGTGTTATCCATTTAACCCATTCAGATCCACATGTTCTAGGGGCAGGGGCCTTGTAGACAGTGTAGGCCCCTTATCTCCAGATTGGTGCATCCAAAGTGTACATCCGGCATTTGTGCCTTCAGATTTTTGGGCAAGTCCGATTATTTTTCTACACAAAGGCCCATCAAAAGTAGTGCAGTCTGTACTGTGTGCAATTTGCCTGAGGAGTGTGCCGAGTGCGCCACATTCATCAAAACCGGCGCACGGTCTTCATTAATTTGGCACCCCCTGCACTGCTCTTTTCATTTTTTTGGTGCATTTTGCTCATACTGCAGAATTGCAGAACACGTCAGTAATAATTGGGAGAAGCCGTACCAGGTAGCGAAAATAAGCAATGTTTCCCTTATCCAGTCCTAGAAAATGTATTTGCATATTTCCCAGAATCTCCCAGTGGATCATCAATGGCTGTAAGGCAGACTTAATTGGCAAAGTCTCCAAAAGGACAGCTCTTACTTCCCGACCAGCATCACACACATCACATACCACAGGAGCAGCCTATGATCTGACCAGATCTATCAGTGGTAGGGGTGAAAGTGCTGCTGCCTACATAACCAGAGGCCAGAACACATTTAATGCCTAATTATAATGTAATCAGCGCCATTAGGAGCCAGGCTCAGGGGCGTGACAGGATGTTTACTGTCCGCATTCCTAACACACCTATAGGACATGTAGCAGCACTGATAACATTCCTCATTATCTCATGTCAGAGAGCCCTCCCAGGCCATGGATGGTTCTGCATCTACAGCCAATGTCACAGCTTCCTATAAATGAAGCCGCAAGACAGCAGGCTCTCAAACTTTGATTATAGATTTTGTGTTCCAATTAATTACGGTAATCCAATCAATTCACCTGAATAATAATAATAAGAAAAATCTTTATATAGCGCCAGTATGTTCCATAGGGATTTGCCGATCATGTGGTACATATCCTAACAAAATAAGAAATTACAGAGCAATAACATTAATATAAATATGAATTCATCTCATGTGAAACAATAAGAGAGGCCATTGATTACAAGAGTTTACAATTTGAGAACTTCTAAATATAAAGGTTTCTACTAATTGAGGCCTTAGCTCTAAGGCTTTTTCAAAGTGATAGTGTAAATTTGATTCTCTAAATATGTCATAAAAGCCTCTCTTAAACAAATGATTTGTTAAAATGCATCTATTGAGCGCTCAAATTGTTATATAAAATAGGAAAGATCTTAAGAAGCAAACACGCTATGGCCCCACCTGGTGTTTAAAGTGTATACAATCTGCGCTACCACCTAATAAGTATGGTCACACAATCTCAGTCAGTATCCCGCTGCCAGTTTTCTGCACAACGATTACGGTATCTGTTAACTTTAGAAAAGCCAATAGAAATAGCTTTCTGTCCTGCTGATCAGGGAAGGAGCATAGCCTCCTCAAATTTAAAAGTCCTTCCACTGAGGAAGCAAGAAAGGACCATAGGGTCATCTCCCAAAAAAAAGGAGAGCTATTGTGCCCAAAGCAAATTCAAAGCTATAAAAAAAAATAAGGGGCAGAACCAAAAAATAAAATAAACGGAATTCAGGTTTACTGCTGTGATTTCACCAGTAATGAACGCACCCTACAACTAAGAACAAGACAAATGATAAGTATAACAACCAGCTTCATCCAGATCAGATCAATAAATTCTATGATAGGAATACCAATGATAATGCAGCATGAAATTGCAATACAGATGTATACAATGAAACGTTAAGGACCTGTGGAAAGTTGAGTGACAAAACAAAAACTTGACAATGTTCATGACGTGCACTGTATTACTGACTCCTCCAGTCTAGTGCTCTAGCTAGGGTGACTGTGACTAGGAAATCTTGTGTAATGATAAATGCCCAACACACAGTGACCTCTTAGAAGTGGCACAAAGATAATAGGGGGAGATAGATAAGGAGTCATTCACAGGCATTGGTGACCCAAGTCACAGGCAGGATAACAGCTCCTCTGATAAAGAGTTCTCTAGTGTAGATTGCCCTTCTGCTCTAGTGACCCCCAATACACAGAAACCCTTGCTGAACTGTTCCTGCACAGATGGCACAACTGGGGCTGGCAGAGAAGGGTTTTGCTGTTGGCAAAAGCAAATTTTGTGCATGTATTTTCATTCTTCTAATACCGCAGCCATCTGTTTACAGTGCACACGTCGCATACACAAAAGCAGAGGCAGAGCAGAGGCTCTGACACATGCGTACATGGACTATATAGTGCTATACTATTGCCAATCTTAAGACAACATATCAATATTTTTGGTAAACATTGGTAGTATACGAAACAGCTCTAAATCTGGAGGCACAATGACCTGTAACATGCTCTAGCTCACATTAGGCATAGTACGGCTGATAGCATACCTGCTTCAGAACAATGCTACAGACCACTGCACTCTAAAGCTGACTGCTAGATACAACCGTATAAGACCTATGGATCCCTTGTACTCTGATATACTGACATGATTGCAATAGTATACATACTATACAAGTGCTCATGACTATTCTTTATTGAAAAAAGTGCAAGCTCCTCAGACAAGTGGGCAGCATATTGCAGCCACGTATACAGACACTTCCATACACATAGCACAAGCGCTACATACTTCAAATACTGAGGGACACATGCAGAGTACGATGACAAAAAGCCGCCTCTAGGGATGAACTGGTCAGGACGCGGCAGGTGCGTCACTCTTGTGCCTTCAGGGATCCGTCCCTCTACATCTGTGCCTGGGGGACAGTGACAGGTGTCTGCTCACTCTCACCACCACAGGAAAGTGTTCTGCAACTTATTAGCATGCCCCCAGGCCCAGAGCACAGGCTTTAAGGGTTAATCAGGTACAGGAAAAGGTCAATTTGCCTTTATAGTTCAGCAAGCTTGACTACTGCTTATCAGTCCCATAATGACTGATCCACTGCCAAGACTCAATGTAGGCCACAAATCTGGCTTGACAGTTAACTATTGCTGCAGTTTGTATTGTCCATTCCATATACGGAGACAAAAAAAAAAGTGCATATTACTCTTTTAAGCCATGTGATCACATATGGACACTGCACAGTAACACTTCTCATGTCCTGTATACTGGGTGTAATTCTCAGTATCTGCTCTTATTCTGCATATATGGATACTGCACAGTACTACTTCTCTTGTCCTGTATACTGGGTGTAATTCTCAGTATCTGCTCTTATTCTGTATATATGGACACTGCACAGTACCACTTCTCTTGTCCTGTATACTGGGTGTAATTCTCAGTATCTGCCCTTATTCTGTATATATGGACACTGCACAGTACCTCTTCTCTTGTCCTGTATACTGGGTGTAATTCTCAGTATCTGCTCTTATTCTGTATAAATGGACACTGCACAGTACCACTTCTCCTGTCCTGTATACTGGGTGTAATTCTCAGTATCTGCTCTTATTCTGTATATATGGACACTGCACAGTACAATTTCTCCTGTCCTGTATACTGGGTGTAATTCTCAGTATCTGCTCTTATTCTGTATAAATGGACACTGCACAGTACCACTTCTCCTGTCCTGTATACTGGATGTAATTCTCACTATCTGCTCTTATTCTGTATATATGGACACTGCACAGTATCACTTCTCTTGTCCTGTATATTGGGTGTAATTCTCAGTATCTGCTCTTATTCTGTATATATGGACACTGCACAGTACCATTTCTCCTGTCCTGTATACTGGGTGTAATTCTCAGTATCTGCTCTTATTCTGTATAAATGGACACTGCACAGTACCACTTCTCCTGTCCTGTATACTGGATGTAATTCTCAGTATCTGCTCTTATCCTGTATATATGGACACTGCACAGTACCACTTCTCTTGTCCTGTATACTGGGTGTAATTCTCAGTATCTGCTCTTATCCTGTATATATGGACACTGCACAGTACCACTTCTCTTGTCTTGTATACTGGGTGTAATTCTCAGTATCTGCTCTTATCCTGTATATATGGACACTGCACAGTACCACTTCTCCTGTCCTGTATACTGGGTGTGATTCTCAGCATCTGATCTTATTCTGTACAAAGAGAGCAGAGGGCATCATCTACTTGGCATGGACAGGCACATTCACATCTGCTTACTGCATGGCATCAGCCAAACCTTGAGCCTGCATACCATATGCCCAGCTATGCCAGCCAGTTTCCTGCTGCTCTGCATGCGACAAGCAAGGACATGCGCCGACTGGTTTGCTGGTACCAGGCACTGGGGGGCACCAGAGGACACTCTAGTTGATCTAGCTGGTGAGACTGCATAGTATACAGCCGCTGAGCCAATGGGGTCTCCCAAGAGAACCAGAAGAGATGGAAATTGATGGGTCTTAAGATATCAGAACAATTAAGACTGACTGAGCAAAGAGCTCCCAGGGGAGGATAGTGGAGCGGACGCATACCAGTCCCAGAACCGAGCCTGTCGATTGCCCAGTACAGTTGAGTTGAGTGGTAGCAATATGAATTGTTTGTCTGTCCTAACAACCAATATTATAAGCAGTAATAGAAAAACAACAAAAAAGATGATGTGTTAGGAAATTGAGAATCTTGGCTTCAAATGAAGAAAAACCTGCTATAGGAGCAAGGGGATAATCACCGTTTTTTGGCCTCAAGAATAAGATTAGACATCAATTGTAGACTCAAAATAAACAAAGATGGGAAGAAACTGCTTGTATCCCATTGTGACAAAAGAAAAATAAGGGTAAAATATATGGGTCCCTTACAGTACAGAGCTCAAGATCATATTATTGGTGGGTAAAGAGATTTCACACCTATAAAAGAAAGCCTATTTCCTCATGGTCTCAGGGTTCTGTGAATGGACGATCTTGCTGCTAGTGTACACAGAAACCCCCCACTTCTGCAGGATTCAACGTGATGTAAGTCACCACCCACCATATTCTCCAGCAACATGAATAATTAGATTAATTGTATTCGGCCTGCGATCCTGCCTAACTGTGCCAAAACACTGTCATCTGCGTGTAATTTTACTCCCTTCGCCTCTAGTAATCTTCAGACTTTACTGCAAATTATTAAAATTCACTCCTATTTAATCTGCCTCCTGGAATTAATTGAATTTTTACGCTCTGCAAATGTCAGCGTTTGCGCAGTCGGGGAGCACCACCCCTGACGGCTCAGTGATATTGCACTGCTGGGGGTTTATATGGATCCTGCCCTATGTTGCAGTATCCAATGAACTAATTAATTCAGGTCTGCTCCATAGGGAATCCAAAAAGAGACTGACAGGAAAGGGTGGAACATCTCCCAGTAAATGGGTCAACTCCAATGTGGCACAGAATCTCCTAGCCTGGAAAAGGCTTTACAGATTTAATGGTGCATCCGTCTATCCACAGCAATCTCATCCAGCATGAATCAGTAATGGGGAACGTGACCCCTGTTCTCATGAAAGATGGGGGTCCCAGTGGTCAAATTCCTGCCAAATTAGATTTTTGGATCATGTGGATAGGTGAAAAACTTGGGACATCCCCCATAAAGCTTTTAAGTGTTATTGAAATAGTTGTGGAGAAGTTATCGTTTTTGCTATCTGGTATCATTAGAAGGCTATTGCAGGATGTGCTGGAGCCCCCCTGACAGCAGATTCTGGAGTCTTGCTCATCTCCACAGTGTTTCTCACAAGATCCAGGAAATGCAGCTTGTGACTCCTGTGCCTGGCGGCCTCTCTCCCCTGCTCCTTAGTGCAGGAATCCAGCAGGCAGACTGTACTAACATTATCTCCTGCTGTAAATCAAGCCCATGGCGCCAGCAACATCACAGCTCTCTCCCTGGCTTAACCCCTGCAGTGGCAGCAGCTTCCACCCTCACACATAGCAATCCTCACGGCAGAGACCCTCAAGTCACCATCACATGTACAGCGGTAGAAGAGCCTGTAAATATATACAAAATGATCAAAGCCGGATGGGCCATGAGCCATGGACTTCAGCAGCATGAAGTCCAGGAGCCTCCAGGGTTAAGCAGCCTGCGCCTGACAAAGGGCCATTGTCTGCAAAGGTGGAGATCAAATTGTCACATCAAGCAGCTCTGTCAAAGGAGGGCGAGAAGTCATTGTGTCTGCTGCCTTGTGTATAAGATGAAGTACAGGCCAAGGGTGATCCTAGCAAAAGAGATGGGCATCCAGAGACGCTGTGCCACATCCTGCTTGATGGCACAGATTCATGATCAATCTCACCATGACCAAACCAGCCTCTGTAGCCGTCAACTGTGGGATAGAAATTGTGGGGGAGATTTATCACTGCTTCTAAGCGATAATAATATTATTATCTATGACTAAGGACCTAATGGTCTGAAACGCGTAAGATGTAACCTGTGTACAGCACCTTTCTTTGTACCTGCCGTTATGTGTATTGTCCTCATCTCGGATTAATAAAATTACTGAAGAATTTTAAACGGACCTAGTGAGTGCCGATCTACTCCTTTTTCCTCTTATTTCCTGCTACAAGAGTGGAGACCCTCTTTGGATTGAGCACCTGGTGGTGAGCGAGCCTAAATTTTCTCCTGCTTTTTGTTGTCGATAATAATATTGCACTGTGCAAGAATTTGCTATTAAAATAGCCAATACGCCACCTCCACACCATGTGGGCCATGAGGGGGCATAGAAGGGCACATCGGCCGGTTGAAGGGGTGGGCATGGTTAGTTCGTGCCCTTTGCCTGCGTTCTTGAAAAACCAGCAAACTTGTTTTTATGCAAAACTATTCCAGCACCCACTGGATTGATATATCCAGTGTGACAGGGGGGGGGGGGGGGGTTTGGGGGAGGTAGCAATCATACAAAAGCACCTCCCCCTATAGGTTTGTTCATTCACTAACAGCAAGTAGAATCCTGTGAGAAGTTGCACCAACTTTACCACAAAAACATGAAGCTTTTAAAAAACAAACAAACAAAGCAATACCTCTAGATATTGTATAGGATTACTAAAAATAGTGGCAATAGTGAAGAGGTGGCAGTTTTTAAATATGGCATCCTTTACCACTATGGGGGAGATTTATCATTTGTCCTATGTAGCTTCCTGGCGTATAATTGTTGCAAATATTTGCGCAAACATGTTTTTGCGAGGAAAAAACGCAACTCTAAAGTCACGCAATGGCGGAAAAAAATAAACTACAGAGTGTGCGATACCGTGTAACACCACATTTATCAACTGAGAATTTTCAAACTAACGCAAATTTTATTGAAAAATTACACTACATAGGTGGTGGTTATGTGGGTCCATTGCTACTACACGGGGAAGTTTTAGCTCAAATTTATGTTTGAGGTATCTGAGAATTTCCTGTGCAAAAACATCACAAAAAGGCAGAAATGGAGCAGATGTTAAACATACATGTGGCTGGTGCAGTCTATTCACATAGAGCTCACACAGCTCATAGTCACATCAGAAGGCATCTAACACTGCACATACACCAGACTATAAATCAGACTGGTGGAAAGCTGCCAGTCTAACATAGACAACTGCTCAAAATCCTGCCTATGTATAAATCTCCCCCTATGATTACAAACACAACGCTAGCGCACAGGTGCAGGTTTCTGCCCATTCCCATAGGCTTTTTCAGTGAAATGCATGTGTTTCACTGGAAACCCATATGTGATCGGGCCAATGCCCTCCCCGTGCACTAGCGCTACATTTGTAAACTCCGCACTAGTGGTATGGGTGACCGTATCCTCAGAGGGGGAAATCATGGAGCCACAGACCCATTCGGGTGTGTGTAAAGGGTTAATACCCCAGTAGGAGAAGCTCGTACATCAAATAACCGGCCAGTAAATGTTTCTGTGGCTTTCTATCTGCTCCTATATTTGGACATACCGTAGGTCCCAACTTATGATCTCAGCCATGGCAATGGGGCCATGTGCGAGAGGTCACTTTCTGGTGGTCTTTGTACAGACTGAGGGGAACAGCTGGCATACTGCTCTGAACATCCCATAATGCACCAAACCACAAAACAAGATGATATTCCAAAATTCAGTAGCAACACCCACCCCTCCTTTAGAAAACAAGACTGGCAGACTAGGAATGAGGAGCCATCTCTGCAATTAAGGCCTTTTCTGCAGTACAGTGATAATTACCTAATTATACTATTAATGACAGTGCAACCTGCTTAGGAGCAGAGGAAGAAAAGGAAGATAAAGAGAGAGACTTTCCTCCACATCTCGCTGCCAGCTGCCTTTCACAGATGTCAGCCTTCTTTTATGTGCGAAGGGCGAGAGATTTATTGTACGGCTCCAGATTTGGCGTGGAGCCATGCAGAGCAGTTTGTTTTCAGCGTGTGACACCATGTGACCTTTCACCTCTGCCGTGCTGCCACCATGACTGCGCCCACAGGCTGCTGGGATTACGCTCAGCAGCATTTTCTAGAGAATCAAACCGGAAGCAAAATCCCACAATTAGCAGAAAATTACAAAAAGATGATTCAGAGAGAATGTAAAAAACAATGTGGCAAATGACTTTCAGTTTCAGACCACACCTCACATATTGTAATCCACCTGTCTGAGCAGTCACATTTTTTTGGTGGCTTCCTCACCTTCGCTACAAAAGGATGAGACAAAAACTCAAGACTTCTGTCACTCATCCTCACCCAATACTTATACAGCTGTTTATTACAATGTATTCTGTTTAGACATTTCACGTGAGGTAATGAGGAGCGCTAATCTGAAAATACAACATATTTGTATGTAGTCACTTCATTAAAAACAACAGCTACCTTTATCAGAGATCTACCTTTAGGGGTAAGAAAAACGCATCCAAAGCATGGCTCAGTGGTTAGCACTACAGCCTTGCAGCGCTGGGGTCCTGGGTTCAAGTCCCATCCAGGTCAACATCAGCAAAGAGTTTGTATGTGCTCTCCGTTTTTGCGTGGATTTCCTCTGGGTTCCTCCCACACTCCAAAAAACCCATACCGTTAGATTGATTAGATTGTGAGCCCCATGGGAACAAAGAACGATTTGGCAAGCTCTGTGCAGCGCTGTGGAATGTATGTGTGCTATATAAATATTTTAATTGTTAAATTATTACTAAGTGGGAGGGGCTTGGGCAAAACCGTACGCGTTTCCACTGAAAGGCATCCATTGTGGTGCTTATTCCAAAACGCATATGCATTTTGGATGCCACACCACCTTCTAGGTGCAGTCACATGATGCAGTTTAAATAAGAAACTGCACCCAAAACCACCAAAAACTGATTGTGATGCAGATTTAACCGGTAAAAGACATTAGCGATAAACACGATGAAAACACGTCACCTCAACATCTAATCACAGGGAAAGCTTTGGGGTGCAGCTCAAAATGCAATAAAAACATACACTGTGTGAACGCGGCCTTACAACCAGAGGTCGCACTAACATTTTTCCCAAAGGGTAAAAATACTCCTCTTACCATTTTTGAGTATTTTTAGCCGAGGAGGAGTATGAAAATTTCGGTAATACATATAAAACTAAATAATATATAATAGCCGTATGCAATGTTAATAGACGCTATAAAAAAAAAAAAATAATCTGTGTGCTCACCGCGCACAGCACTCGCACAGTGTACACTCACTCCCTCCCTCCCACAGCACTCGCACAGTGCACACTCCCTCCCTCCCTCGCACAGCGCACATTCCCTCGCACAGCGCACACTCCCTCCCTCCCTCCCTCCCTCGCACAGCGCACACTCCCTCCCTCCCTCGCACAGCGCACACTCCCTCCCTCCCTCGCACAGCGCACACCCCCTCCCTCCCTCCCTCGCACAGCCCCTCCCTCCCTCGCACAGCGCACAGCACACACTCACAGTGCACAGCACACTCCCCACAAACTCACACAGCGCAGAGCACACACTCAGTGTACCCCCGGCCGCGGCTCACCCGGCACTTCTCTCAGGTCCCGACGGGATCAGATAACCGCTGGCCGCTGCTGCGGGCATTGAGAGCTGGAGCAGCAGCATCGCGGCCCACATGTTTCCCCCGGGGTCGGCGCTCACAAATCCCATATATCTCCGCATCCTGCTGAGCGGCCCGGCGAGCGCTGCGATCGCGCTACTGACATTCCCCTCCTTTGCAGCGTGCGCTGGGCCGCTCAGCCTGTGCGCTACACGGAATAATTGCCAAGCGTATCTTTACGCATGACAATTATTTTGGGGGGTAATGGCGCCTCAACATGCGTCTATGACGCGTGGTGAGGCGTTAATGCGACCTCTGCTTACAACTTTTATGTGAATTCAATGTGAATTATACAGGAAACAGCTTAGCTACACTACATCACTAATCACTATAATATAGTACACTAGGTCTCTGTGTATGTCTACTATACAGTTCACTATAAGCCCTATGGTGGCTACTATGAGGAAATTGAAGTAATCGTCTAGGAGGGCTGCTGATGATAAACCAGGGACACTTACTCATAGATACAGGCACTGACACTATGATGATCTTATATTTGTTATCCATAGCCTCCCTCTTTCTAAAATCAACTTTCAAAATTAAGCTAATGGACCTGAGGGTCTCTGGTGGAAGTTTCCAGAGCTGCTCAGTGATGTCTTTTTACTGGTTGCTACAATGAGAAGAGCAGTTCTCAAATCCCGCTGCATCCTCTTCTGCTGCTGCTAGATTACACAGGCAGAGGAGAGAGCAATTTAAAAGTTGATTTCAGTAGGAAGGAGGCAATAGATATCGAATATAAGAAGATTATCATAGTCACAGTGCCTGATTCTATGAGTAAGTCTCCCTGGTATATCATGGTAGATTTCCTTTAAATGCCGCAGGTAGAGGAACATTAAGGCTTAATTCACACACAACGCTTACATTTTGAAACACAATAGAATAGCTGAGAAGAGGAGATTTGCGGTTAACATTTCCCTTCCAAAGCAACCGTTAGGGTTATGCGCACCCTCCCTCCCTCGCACAGCGCACCCTCCCTCCCTCGCACAGCGCACACTCCCTCCCTCGCACAGCGCACACTCCCTCCCTCGCACAGCGCACACTCCCTCCCTCGCACAGCGCACAGCACACACTCACAGTGCACAGCACACACTCACAGTGCACAGCACACACTCACAGTGCACAGCACACTCACCACACACTCACACAGCGCAGAGCACACACTCACAGCACATGGCACACACACGCAGCACACACTCACACAGCGCACATACACAGCACACATACACAGAGTGCAGTGTACCCCCGGCCGCGGCTCAAACTCACCTGGCACTTCTCTCAGGTCCCGCCGGGATCAGATAACCGCTGGCCGCTGCTGCGGGCATTGAGAGCTGGAGCAGCAGCATCGCGGCCCACATGTCTCCCCCGGGGTCGGCGCTCACAAATCCCATATATCTCCGCATCCTGCTGAGCGGCCCGGCGAGCGCTGCGATCATGCTACTGACATTCCCCTCCTTTGCAGCGTGCGCTGCGCCGCTCAGCCTGTGCACTACACGGAATAATTGCCAAGCGTATCTTTACGCATGGCAATTATTTTGGGGGGTAATGGCGCCTCATCATGCGTCTATGACACGTGGTGAGGCGTTAACGCGACCTCTGCTTACAACTTTTATGTGAATTCAATGTGAATTATACAGGAAACAGCTTAGCTACACTACATCACTGATCACCATAATATAGTACACTAGGTCTCTGTGTATATCTACTATACAGTTCATTATAAGCCCTATGGTGGCTACTATGAGGAAATTGAAGTAATCGTCTAGGAGGGCAGCTGATGATAAACCAGGGACACTTACTCATAGATCCAGGCACTGACACTATGATGATCTTATATTAGTTATCCATAGCCTCCCTCTTTCTAAAATCAACTTTCAAAATTAAGCTAATGGACCTGAGGGTCTCTGGTGGAAGTTTACAGAGCTGCTCAGTGATGTCTTTTTACTGGTTGTTACAATGAGAAGAGCAGTTCTCAAATCCCGCTGTATCCTCTTCTGCTGCTGCTAGATTACACAGGCAGAAGAGAGAGCAATTTAAAAGTTGATTTCAGTAGGAAGGAGGCAATAGATATCGAATATAAGAAGATTATCATAGTCACAGTGCCCGATTCTATGAGTAAGTCTCCCTGGTTTATCATGGTAGATTTCCTTTAAATGCCACAAGTAGAGGAACATTAAGGCTGAATTCACACACAACGCATACATTTTGAAACACAATAGAATTGCTGAGAAGAGATTTGCGGTTAACATTTCCCTTCCAAAGCAACCGTTAGGGTTATGTAAACACATCTTAATACTGCATTTTGTAAACACAAATGTTAACAGCAATGTAATTAGGCAAATCTCTTCTCAGCTGTTTTGTGTTTCAAAACATGCGAATGCAGCCTTAAGCCACATGTGTCTAGTCCCTGAATGCAAGTGTTTAGGGTGTGGTCACATGTTGAGTTTTGGTTGCGTTTTCATTGCGTTTTGAAACGCATTACAACAAATGAGGAAAGGCCATTTGCCTAATTATCGTAAACACTGCTTCAGTGCAGTCATCTTGTACACTTATTTAACCCCTTTGAGGTGTGTGCTCTCCTCACTTTACATCATTAATATGACAATGGCTGCATTGTGTCGCTCTGCACTGCGTCCAGACAAACAGGAACTGAGTGAGGACATTGCTGACCGCAAAGTGAGAAGCAGCAACTAGAAGAACCCTTTGTCGTTAGCATTTTGAGACTCTACCATACAATTTATATCCACACGCCATTTCACTCGTTATTGTCCTTACAGAATCAAGTAGTGGGTTGCATTGGCTTGGGTTACTGCAGGGTAACATCTGTCATTACTGACCCAATATTGCGGTCACAAGTGGCGCTAGTGCTGTTTCCTAACACAACCTTAACACATGGGGAGAGGACCGGTAACCAGCATCTGGTGTTTTGTTTTGGTTAAATGCAAGACACTGGGTACTGGTTACTTATGGTATACATTTCACTGGAAAAGCATATGCGATTCGGCTGAGGCCTGCCCCCTGTGCGCTAACATTGCATTAGGAAATGCAACACTAGCGCCACATGTGACCGCACCCTAACAGCCCCACGTAAGGTAAATATTGCAGCAACAAAAATCTTTGCTACAATGTGAAAATCAAACTTGTTAGTGTGTAGTTATTTCATGAGTCAACCCCTTGATATCTTTACTTACGTGAAGCGGCCATTCAGACAGCTGTTTAGAGAAGCCGCAGCCTGTTTTGACCAGTCTCATTTTGTACTTGTTAGGGTTGCATATGCGTTTATATGCAAACACATACGATCAGCAAACAGCACCCGGTATTCTTGGGTGCCGATTGCCGATCACATGCGTTGGCATACAACACATATTCCGCGGCCCAATGCGTTTTGATTCAGTTACAAAACGGAATCAAAACGCAAATGTGTAACAGATACAGTTGTATCCATTCAAGACAAACCGTTGTCCATATAGTTACAGATCTGTTAGAACTTTTGTTTATGACACCACTTAAAAACACACAGATGTGCCTATGACCTTAAATTTTAACCCATGCTAGTTCTTATACGCTCCTTTTTTTGATGGCTAAAATCCAGAGCCAGTCACAAGCCTTTTAAAGGGCAAACACATACATGTTATTACTCTAGGTCAGTGATGGCAAACGTTTTAGAGACCGAGTGCCAAAACTACAACCAAGACCCACTTATTTATCGCAAAGTGCCAACACAGAAATTTTATTTGTGATTTATACTCACTTCTCTGTCACAGTTTTCATTGATACCAGCACCTGAGGACACCAATAAAGCAGAAAATAGTCCCAGGTACAGCTGTCACTTTAAAATATCTCTGTGCACAGCAAGTCCTGGGCTGTCTGGGACTGCAGGAAGATACCTGGAGCCCTCTCTGGTGATGGCCTGAGTGCCCACAGAAAGGGCTCTGAGTGCCACCTCTGGCACCAGTGCCATAGGTTAGCCATCACTGCTCTAGGTGACAACTGTGTGGTTAAAATCACATCATACATTTAGTAGACAACCTGTAACTCTTTTTCCAGTGTTCCACTATCCCTGCCATTTTTAAGACCCATGCTTGCTATGAATATATGAATACATGCTAAGCAAAAGTGTGACATGCCAAGTCAAGCAGTATACTATAACTTTAATAAATTGTAATTATGCAAAACACTAAAGACAATAAAAGAGTTTTCAACAACAATGTTTAGTGAGTCTAAGAATTTGTTCTTAGAAACAGTATCGCTTCCATGAGATCCTCCTTCATAGATGACCTCAAGGCTGACCTAATTATTTTGAGGCTAAAGAACACTCTCTCTACGCCGACTTGGATGGTGGCAATGCAGTAACCACACAAGCATCATCTCTAACAATTTCCATATTTAGAGGAATAGTCTCATGAACAGTCAGGTTGAACTTTTAATATCACAGCAGCTAACTTTTACAGTTTTAATCCAGTTTTCCTGATCACGCTAGCGGTTCGAAGATAAATGCAGACATTCATTACCATCTAATCTGTAGGGGAGGAACTTCACTACATTTCATGTACACAATGTTTAGTTGAGATGAATGTGACAAAAGGCACAAAGAAGAGCTCAGAGAAAAAGCAAACTAAAACTTAAAACAGCATACAGAGAAAATATACACTGGACAATTGATTTATGCACAGTTTATTAGATATGCTAAGAATTTACCTTACTCCTGATTTTTTGGTCACTCTAACAATGCTAGATGAGTGCAGGTATTCCCAGTGCCTGTTTTCAGTGATCTGTAGGGGAGAAGCTTCACTACTGAGCATGAGCAAAAAGTAAAACCGCATTTATTTCAACAAAAGCCTGCATCCTTAGATCAGGAATAGAACAGACATTTATAGGGCATTCCATAATTTCCCCCAATTCTTATGAAAAAAATATTCGGAACATACTGCAGTAAACTTATTGAAACAATGTATTATATATTTTTGAATATCCATAAGGCTACGACTGATAAGTATTGTGCAGCATGAAGCACCATGAAGGTCTGGTGGGAACCACAGAACAACAAAAAAATGGTATCACCAGGTAAAAAATAAACACTGCTTCAGAGACCGCACAGGGTTATAAGTATTCACCATTTACAGCAGAGCCACACTCTTACAGCCCCCGATAGTGTGAGCTGAAAATGACAAGGTCACCTGCCCCCCGCCTGCACTGTCCCCCTCCTTTCAGGGCTTCACAGCTAATCCATAAATCAGATGAGAATATTACTTTCCTGACTCCTAGGGACAGAGGCTCCTTATGCAATTTGCACTGCACAGAGTTGCTGAAATGCCAAATAATATTAGCACGGTAAAACTGGGAAGCAATTCCCCTGACACGCTGCTCTGGTCAGACAGGGATTAGCATGTTAAATATAAAGTCCGCTTTAGAGAGAGATGGAGAGCTGTGTGTGAAGGTACTGTGACTATATGATCCACATATACTGTCTGCAGTGTTCCAAGCATAATACAGCAAGTAAAAAGGGGATATGTGGCCTTTGCCTACCAATTTAGGGACTGGATGTTATTCCTATCAGTAACTTTCTGGCATTTCCTACATTCCATTTAAGTTAATATTGTTATAAGTGGTGTATTATATATCGCTTCGATGTAACTAGTTCAACCTGTTTGGGTTTCAGACTTTTCTTGCCTTTAGCCTTAAGGACAGGATGTACCTGCCAACTACTTCCTGTCAGCCATATTACCTGGTATTGTAATAGGCTTCGGTAAAAGTCTCTACTATCCCTGGACTATGGAAGATCCCCAACTAAGTGGAGACATTTTAGCCCAAACAGATCATTCAATGCCTCAAAGAGGTAGGTGTAGCTGATGTCCTATATCTGGGTTTCGCAAGACATGGAATTTACAAGACACAAATGTGCTAGAACTGATATTTTAACCAAATTCATATTACTGCAGGAAAAGTAATCTGCACTTCATAGAAACTGATGAGTTGTCATGACAGATTGTCTTCATAATATTCTTTCTAATCAGCATTAAATAAACCTTGCTGTCAGATGTCCATCATCATCTCAGAGGGCTGTAGGTCCAGACACTTACTGGCTTAACCTCAGCATACAGATACTATATAGCCGTCACTCATCTCCTTACAGTATATGACAGAACAAGTTCCATCTACTATCTGGAAAAAAATTCTAAAAACTGTTACGTTAAGACTTTCAATTCCTAAAAAAAATAGTATAATAGTAAAAGTATTCTTCTGCTCAGAGGAAGATCTTACATCTATGACCATCGCGACACAGCAGCAGATCACAGCTCAACAGGTGTCTGTTCATTTCCCTCCACTGATGTTCCTGTAAAGCCCTGAAGGCCTGTGGGTGCTAAAAGCCCTGGCATTTGTGTCAAATCACTGGCACTGGATTAGCTTCAGACCTTCTCAATAGTCCCAAATTCTGTTGTCTTGGTAACAGTGTCAACCACTGCCTGCTTTTCCAAGCAAGCAGACAAAAAGGGCTGGGGGATATGAAGGCTAGTAAAAAGGATGTAAAGGGGGTATCATTCACCAGACCAAATCCTGCAGGGACAGCGAAGGATACAATGTGACAGCCCATTAAAACACTGTCCCTTATCTCCTGTAATATTTAGGTTCATACAGATAACAGAGGAGGGGTGAGGTGGCCTTACAGAGGATTGATTATCAGGGGCGTAACTTGAGGGGGTGCAGAGGTTGCGATCGCACACGGGCCCAAGATGTTTAGGGGCCCATAAGATGTCACTTTCCCATATGAGAAGACTATTACTATAAACCATACATTATAGTCGAGGGGCCTGGCACAGACTTTGCACTGGGGCCCATTAGCTTCTAGTTACGCCACTGAGGATTATTATATGGATTTCTATACCACACATTGTGGCACAGTTTCTGGCAACTGTTCATATTACTTAATCCTTGCTTGGGATGATACAAACTCTCGGCATACCAAGAAAAACTATTTGTGCCAGAATAAATGACATCTCTAGGGCCCAAAGTAATTTGGAACAGTTCATGGAAGTAAGATGTTGAGCATGTACATTCAGTCTCATACTAAGGGATGCTGAAAAACAACACTCCAGGAACCTGATAAAAAGGGCCTGTAACAAGACAAAAGCAGCAGAAAAATTGTTCTGTGATCTCTCCAGGTGACACTGTTTCCACAAGACCAGGAACCTTTACCTCATTACCACAATACATGAAGCAAATATTTGTAATGTTACTTTGTATTCTCACATCATGTCAATTGCCGATGTGTCCTTACAACATATGGCACAGACGTATCCCACTTATACATTCTCTATAAGAACATCAGTTAAAAAAAAAAATTAAAAAATGATACTCACCTTCCGGCTTCTTATCCCCGACCCCTCAGCTCCATCTTTCAGCCTGGCGCATCACTGTGGCAGTTTCATAGCCGTCATTGTTTATGCGCCAGACGGGCCCTTATACTATGACATCAAGCGGACGCAACACTGCGGGGTCATAGTGATGCGCCCAGGCCAGAAGATGGAGAAGATAGAGCCATGGGGCCCTGGGGAGAAGAAGCTGGAAGAGGAGTATAGATTTTTTTAATTTTTTGTTTTTTTTTAATTTTAAGAGGACCCTGTTGTGGACATTACAGTAATGATAGGCAGAGTGGATATGTAAATGGAGGGCATCTGGGTGGACGTTTCATTAATAGAGGGCATCTGGGGTGGGCATTTAATTTATAATGGGGGGCATCTGGGGTGGACAATAATAGGGGGCATCTGAAGTGGAGAATTCATTAAAGGGGAAGCATCTGGGGTGGACATTTCATTTATGATGGGGGGGGGGGGAATTTATGTAAAGGGGGGGACCCTGGGGGGGGAATTTATTTAAAAAGGGGGGGGATCTGCTGTGGACATTTCAATAAAGGCGGACTCTGCCAGTGGACATTTCAGTATAGGGGGATCCTGCTGTGGACATTTCAATAAAGGCAGACTCTGCAGCGGACATTACAGTAAAGAGTGGCTCTGCTGTGGACCTTTCAGTTAAGGGGAGCTCTGCTGTTGACATTTTATTAAAGGGATCATTTGCTGTGGACATTTCTGCAATGGGGGCATCTGCTGTGGACATTTCAGTAAATGGGGGCTCTGCTGAAAGACATTACATTAATCAGGTGCATCTGCTGCTGGACGTGTTATTAGAGTAGTGGCAACATTTCCTACTCCAGGGCATGCTACTCCAGTCAATAACTTTTCCCATTTTCTTTTTAATAAAAATTAGGAGTTTCAGCTTATATGCAAGTATTTACAGTATGAATGGAGTTCAGCTGCAGGATGCACAGAGGCTGCATCCACATCTCTTCCACAGTCTTGTCTGGATGGTAGTTGGGATGGAGGGTTTCATGCATGTTTCAGGGATATTAGAGCAAGATTGCAGTTCATAATTAAATAACTTTTATGAACAGTACAAGATTAAGGAAATAGAGTAACACTTAAAGAGGACCTGTCACCTCGGAAAACCCACAGACCAAATGTGCCCCCCATAATCCTCCCCCCTGCCCCTTTCTCCCTAGCCGTTTGTGGCATACAAAGAGGCTCACTTGCAGATTTGTAAAAGTCCTTTCTTACAAAAATGATCATCAGGGGCTCCTGTGTATGTCACAGAAGCCCCTTCTGGCTCCCTCAGTTGCTAAATATTCATTCCTTCCTTTGGCTCTTATGCCCACCTCCTCTTTTCCCTTGCCAAAGAGTCAGTGGAAGCCGAAAGTGCCATAAGGGGCTTCTGTGAGGTACCCAGGAGCCACCGAGGCTCATTTACATATTTTCAAAACTCCCGTTTTCAAAAGAAGAAGCCATTAACAGCTGAATGAAGAACGAATTTCATTTCATGGTGTGTACTTGGGTTAAAACCAAATATATGTGGATGATTCCCTTTAAAACAGATCAGGCTAAAGTGCTGGCTAATGACAGTAAGGGTAAAGTTGAAAAGTTTAGGGAGTGAAAATAACACTTATTCTGGGATATGGCAGAAGATAATGCTATAGAGCAGTGTCAGGGGTACATAAGACAAGGTAATACAAATAGGGGGCCTATGTGGGAGACTAGTACCCATTATCTTTTTGCACAGGTCCCCAGCTAGGCCGAGATCCTTTAAATAACACATCAGAAGCAGCACAAACAAGATGCGTCTCTGCCTCCCTCCCCTGCACTGATCCGACTGTCTAAATGACACAAAATGATACAGAATGAGATGCAATCTAAGCAGCGGGCTATCCATTCTGACTATTGAAAGGGGGGAGATCAGACCTTGGGGAGTCGGTGAGGAAAAAAGACTTGAGGAAAAAAAACATGGCACTTTGATACGCAGCAGATCACAGCCTCTCATTACTGCCTCCCTTTGCTCTTTTCGAGCCTTTCAAGAAACAGCCTTACTCCTTTGAAAACGGCCGCAGGTAGCTGTAAAAAGCTATCCCGAGAGGCCTGCCTGGGAGGTGGCGTTTCTAAAGGCTGCTGCGCAATTTTTTTTGTCCCTGGGTGGCTGAGAGCTTGTACGCTGCGCGGTCTCACAGCTACTGATAACGCACCGCCATTAAATAATAATGGTAATCACACAGCTGATGGCAAAGTGAGGAGATGATGCAACCATCTGTGTTAACTCCTTGAAGGCGACTCCAAAATGTGAACCTGGAGTTTGTTCCTTTCCCTGGAGGCAGCGGATTTCATGGAAAATATATGTATTAATAAATACATGAGGTTAAGGTTAAATGTCTACTGGCTTTGACCTTTCATAATTCAGGGCAGTCAGTCTTCAACCAAATAAAATTATGGACCCCATTGAGCATTGTTATTGTGCTCAGAAAAGGATTACTTCCAAATTATTGATTCTTCAAACAAAACAGAGAGGCGCATGGAAGCGCAGAGACACTTTAGATGCATGCTACATGTACTTTTCATATTTGTTAGAGGTGTAGAGCCTACACATGTACACTGATCATTGCACAGCAGAGAGACTTTATACTGAACCTAATGACTTCTACATATCTAACCTCCTGGATGTGCAGCAGGAGTGTTAATGGTAAAGGATGTGAGTGACCCCATTTTCCTGCTTGACTGAGCGCACACACTCACAGGGCTTCCCTGGCTGCTCTGTCTGAACATCATTCAGCAAACACCTACTCATGTGTAACAAGCGTCTCTGTAGGAAGAGGTGGGGCAGCGCACAGAGCTATAACCACTGTCACTATCTAGAAAATAAGGGTGTTACACCTGCTCCAGCAATGGAAACAAATATATATCATATACTGCAGGATTTTGCTCTGCCATAAACTTAACCTAGATAAAGGAAACTGTATGCAGGCTCTACACCTGCACCCACCCCCCCTATAGCAAGAGATTTAGGCACCGGCTCCAACAACTTTTGCCCGCCTGGCATCCCCACTCTTTCCAAGACTTCTGCTTTCCAATAATCTAACCTGTAAGCTAAAAGTGCCATCTATTTGTCCTATACACCTAGTCACATCAGACTTAAGTTATTGGTGGAAAGACAATAACCAGAAAATCTGAAGCCACTTTATTCAACGTATGTTGACAAAAATAAAGTCACATTAATTCAACCGAGTGCGAATGTGCCACATTCATCTGTTCTAATGAGTTGTTCAGTTCTGCATTGCAACACAAAAAAAACCCCTGCAATATTCAAGAAGTCTATCATCCAGTGTGCACGCCATTTCAGTTTTCTAAATGACATAATCTGAACTGAAATAACCGACAGACGGTCATTAACTTAAATTGCTTAATTCTAACCAGGCTGATTCAGTTACCGGAGAAAACAGAAGCAAATTATATAAAGGAACCCTTCTCAATACCAGAGTTTAGGAACCAGATTATCATAAGTTGCGCAGAGGAAGGGCATCTACAGAATGGGAGGGGCTTATAGCATCATTCATAGGGTTCTACATTTTTACAAATGTCCTCATTTACAGGCCTAAGAGATGTCCTACACTAGCCCTAAATGGTGCCATCCCCAATTTTTATGCTGCAGATTACAGGATGTCATACGTAGAGAAGGATTCTCATAAAACCATTTCCATTTTAGGTAGTGAAAAGCTGGGAGTTGGGAGACTAATCACAGAGCATTTTAACAGGGAGATAAGAAGAATTCAGATCAAGAGATAAAAGATGATGAAATAGCACAAGATCATGACACCTCCACAGCCTTCAACCAGTATACAGCACAATAAAGATGTATAATGCCAAGGAAATAATCTGGAGTCATTACTAACTAGAGACCCTGGAACAGACAGAGGTCCAGGGTCCCTAGAGTGACTCTGCATTGTACACTTTAGTCCTACATGTTAACCCTGCATTGTGGACTGCAATACTACGTCACGACCCTGTGTATCTATCGCCTTTGTAAACTTGCATGATGACCCTGCATTGTATACTGTACAATTTATAATAAACCCTGCATTACATAATGTGTAATCCAACACCATTGCATTATATTTTAGACCAAGATGAAGACCATCCATTGTGAACTCTACTTGAATGCTATCAATTGTAGAAGAATATGCCTTGTAGCCAGAGCAATCCTAAAACCATGTACTATCTACTTTGTAATCCTACATGAAGGTCCTGCATTAAACACCGCATGATCCAATAACATGCCCTACACAATCTTTCATGATGACCTCACATTGCAATCTTATTTTGTGCAGTATGGGAAATGTAACATTAGTGAAGAGGAGACCGTAAGGAGGAATTGTGTGACTTCCTATCATCAGATATTTGGAGGAGCCTCACTGCACATATGATCAGGTTATAGATTCTCACCCTTTTGTTCTACATTGGCCTCTATGGAGCCATATGAAGGACTGTCCGTTCATATGGTACAGGGAGGTACTTGAGGTTGTGATCATTATCAGAAATACAGTGATTCCACACATCAGATACATTGCATTTTCTAGGGAAAAAGCACATTTCACTTTACAATTATATTTGCTAAAAGCAGCGGCCCTCAGATGAGATCCGACCTGCAGAAAGAGGAACAAGATGTCACATCAAATAGCTGCGAGGAGCCGATGAGGCCACCACGGTCCCTGCGTGACACAGCATTGTCGTCAACTTTTTATCAGAATGCCCTGAAGAAAAACTCCTACATAGAACCGTCAGCGCTCAGTGTGATATCTGCTCAACTACAGAAAGTGGCGGCCCAGATGGCAACAAAAAGTATAAGACAAGTGAATGGATGGAGAGGCATCTTAGTGGCACGGTGTAGCCATACAGGAATGCTGCCATCATACTACTCAGTAATCCTATCATATCACACATTCTGCCTCAGTGCACACAAGCCAGCAAGGAAGGGGTGTTCACATCTCAAGCAAACCACCATGTCTGTATGCAACAGACATTTCCGGGAGAAGCAGCCCTTCATATATGAAGAGTGCACATGGACCACAAAACCACCAAACGCAAAACTGAAAATGTTATCTGAAAACGGAAGCGATGGACGCTGCCCCAGTGCATGATCTGCTATGAACCGCTGAGCTGTCTGAGGAGTAACCCACAGAGCTGACAATTATAGTGCAGGCTGTCTAATTTGTAGTGACCCTACAATAGAACAACCTCATACAACTCATATAGAAGTTGCCTATGAATCACAGTTGTCTTACAAGTATCAACAAGAAGCATTTGACAAGTCCTCATCACCCTAAACACTCCCCTCAGTGACACAACCCTGCTATAAAGCTGCATGAGATGCCTTGTTTGCTGGGATGTTTCAGCTAGTCTTACGCACCCCAAATTTCAGTAAATGGTGAACAGAATGCATTGGCATCCCCATAGGGTGCTGTTGTGCGACTGCGGCTCTGCTCATTCTGTATTATTACACCAGATGTGGCCGTCATCTGGCAGAGGAATACATGCAGCCTGCTGCCTGTGGAGAGGAATGTGCTTTTCAGCAGCTGCAGAGCACTTAAGGGGTTAAGGCAGGGGGTCAGCCCCTGTAGCCTGTTAACAAGCGACCCCAAGTCACAGCAGCAAATGTGTCAACAGCACTGCCAAGGGGTTAAGCACATGTCACAGAGCTCCCTGGCAGGACTGGCAACTTCTCAGAAGGCAAATGCGAATAAATAAAACAGGAGGCAGACTCCCCTATCCACAGAGGTGGCTGGATCCACCAGCGGAGCGCATTCAGCCGTGAAAACACGGACGTAACATCACACCACCGCAACTCGCCAATTCACCGGAGCTTCACTAAGTGCCCCTAAATTAAACAAGGATATGCACTTAGCCGAAGACAAAGCAAGGGCACGAAACACTGGGAGCAAGCACTGCCTACTTCTTCCCTATAACACAGTACAAAGAAATCTACTCTGCTAACCCTTGGGAATTACAAGAAAGGATTCTACACACTAAATAGTGGAGGGTCAGCATCACAACAATGACAAATCACACTAATGATACTAGGATGTTACTCTGGCTGGATAGAGTAGTGAGCATACCCCCTCCCCCGAATGTATAATGCCAGGAAATGCCCCTTTTTCTCGGGGAGCATCAACCCCAGAGTGGGTCATCACCCCCAACTATATGTATTACTACATAATGATGGCAGATAGCACCAGAGAAATGCACTCTAGCTGGACTAGGAATTGCAAAACTCTGCTAACCTCAAAGCAAGAGTGCCACAAACTCTAGTAGGTAGCCAACCTATATATCTCAGCAATGATGGCTGGCAATGACAGTGTGCAAGGCTGGAGCAGGCAGTGCACACCCTTACTCTACCCATAATCACATTAGGTGCCATGCACTACAGGGCACCTCTATCTATTATTACAGCTCCAATGTCAGGAAGCTGCAGGGTAGATGCTCCAGCTGGTGTTTGCACTGAGTGACCCCAGAGTGTGCCCACAAACATGCCAAACACTAGACGTTGGAGACCATGGCTGCATGTACAGCGTCCTTACCTGGCAAGTAGTACAGCGGAGGTTTTAATCCAAACATGATTAACACTGAAGTTTGAGAAATGCCTTAAATAATCAATTATTGTCCCATCATGTACGGAGGCTTTACATGGACAGGCTGGGGCTCACTCCTCACTACAGCAGCTCTCCTTCCGTGTTTGCAGCTTCCCAGCCCAGAAATGCAAATAATTACATGAAAAAAAAAAAAAAAGAGCGAGAGACAGAGAGAGGAAGAAAATTGTGGGGAGGGACAGAGGGAGTGCTAAGCTGCTCTCTGAAGAATCAGTAATCTTCTTCCCAGACAGCCCAGCAACCCCTGGCTCTTCATTCAGTCATTTCAATGTCAAGGGCGAGGGTCAGTGCAAGTCACTGCTGGGGCAGGGAGCTCAGGATGAGCCAGGGCTCAGGATCATGAGGGGGCGACACTCAGGCTCACTTCTTGTTGCCAAGGAGAATCCATCTATTGTTTTTCCCTTCTTTTCCTTCTGGGATTAGTGTGGTGGTGGTGGGGGTAGATAATAAAATTGTAAAAAGGGAGAAAATATCTCCAGGAATAAATGTGACAGCGCAGTCCTAGAGAGAAACCACAGCCAGCAAGGCGGTGCTGGATAGTGATCCAAGCCTGGCCACTGAATGAAGAAGATAGGGGAAGAAAGGGAGAAGACATCAGCTCCCCCCAGGCTACAATAATAGAGGGTTGGAATAAGAGCAGAGGAGGAGGGAGGAGGTTGGAGATTGTGTCTCCCCCCTCCAAACACATCAATTTCCACGCAATGATCATTATTGGCAATTTAGCATTCTGCCAGAAGGTTTGTGTGAACTGAGAAAAGGGGGTCAACACCCTGGGATATGGACTGATAAAGGGGGGTTTAAAGGTTACCACATGTTTGGATAATTGTCAGTTCTAGGACACAAAAAACCTCTGCATGTGCTTACATTCAAGAATAAGGATGGTACACACGTCATCTGTGTTGCATAGTCCTCCCCCACCCCCCAATACAAGCCTCACCAATGGTATGAGAAGTAGAGCATTTCCAGTGCATCTCAGGTTGTCCAGTCTTCCCATGTATTTTCCATTACTAAAATGTGTGCACGAAGAGCCACGTAATGTTATGTAAGCGCTCTCCAAGACACATGCCAGCAGTTTATTAACCCCCATTTTCAAATGCATTTTTCCATGATGCCTGCACAACTTTAGGTTCTGGCAGTCACCGGGCAAGGTAAAAGCTGGAGGGGCACAGCACTGTGTGAATGGTTACTGTCAAATTTCACTCCAGTAGGTGGGTGGCATTAAAATTGAAACAACATCTCTAAACGTATTTACAGATGCAACAAAATTACACTGCAACAAACACTGTTTGCAGGGGAACCTGTCAGCCAAAATTGACTTAATAAACCACTAACAGTATGTTGCCAAGCAGCTGAACACCTTCCAGATTATGTTTCTCTCAACCCAGTGTGGCGTTATCATCCAGAAAATCAATTTGAAGTGAGATGTAAATTGGTTGTATAAAGTCAAGGAGGGGGGGATTTTAACTTCCTTCCTCAGAAACCCCCCTTTACCTTTATTGAGGGTCCTGCATCCAGAGACATCACTAACCAGATCTCCTGAAGTCCGATGCATGATTTCTATCACAGAGGAGGCATTTAGAGTTTCCCACCTTGACTTCAGTGCTAAACTCCTCCTTGACTTTGCACAACCAATTTACAGCTCACATCAAAATTTATTTCTTGGGTGATGCCACCACACTGGACCATGAAACAAATTTAAACTAGAAGGTGTTAAGCGGCTTTACAATATTCTGGTAGTGGTTTACTAGAGCAATTGCTGATAACAGGTTCTCTTTAAATCTGTACAAAATCATGGCAACATTGTTCAATAAAAGACCATTGGGTCTCTCAAGTCCTTTGAAGTTTACCACTCAAATGGAGAACTATGGCACATGCTGGCCAGTATTCCACTTCAATGGAGGTTTGCTATGTCCAGCAGTGTGCTGGAAGAAAATGTGAATCAGGGCTCCAATGGTATGGAGCACTTTACAATGTTCTCATGATCGCAGGAGGTCCTAACAGATGGATACCCAGGGATCAGACACTAAGGTCAGTTTTGCACAAGTCAGTTTATTCCTTCAGGCTGAGTTCCCACAAAGTATTTGCAATATGTTACAAAATAAAATCCATCAGGAGCAGCACATCAATCGTATACACATTTTGTCCATATGGTAATGAACATCATCAAGTAATCTGTGCCAACAGGTTCCATTTAAATGGATCATTTCATCAGATTTTCACTAATAAACCTAATAGGGAGTTCACATAGAACTATACTAACTCTTGCCCACAATGTTATTAGCTAAAAAAGAATACATAGTTTCTATCCCCAGAAAATTAACTGTGTAAACCTACCTGCCACCCTGCCAGAGGGAGCAGTGAGTCTCAAAGGTGTGTGTTATTCATGAAAGGCAGTCTCAGCCCTTGTCTGCCAGCATATCCCTCATCCCCACTCCCTTCCCAAGTGCAGGGCAGAGGATGAGGGGAATGAGGGGCATGCAGCAAATATGAGGCGAGACACACAATGTCTCATGAATAACACACATTCTGGGGACCTACTGCTCCTTCTGGCAGGGTGCCAGTTGGGCTTACAAAAGAATTCATTTTGTGGATCAGAAAACAGATTTTTGTAGCTATTATTAAAAGAATAAAAAAAAACTATGGACCAGAGTTAGTATTGTGCTATGGGAACCTGTCATTGGGTTCATTAGTGAAAATCTGGTGACAGGTACCTTTTAAAGGACATCTACCACCAGGATGAAGGATTGTAAATCAAGCACACTGTCATACAGGTGTGTGCCCTCTGTCATTTTCTGCTCTTCTATAAGCTTCTCCGGACCTTGTTTTCACAAAAAAATATTTTAACAATTATGCGAATGAACCTGAGGGGCTAAAAGAAGAGCAGATCCTGCCATAGGGGGAACACACCAGTATGTCAGTGTGCTTGGTTTACAATCCTTCATCCTGGTGGTAGATGTCCTTTAAGTTTCCGATATAAATAGGAATGCTGCCATTCACTGTAAGGAGAAGGCAGAGATGGTTACAAATTCACTCAATAACAACTTAGTGATTAAATCTTTGAGATGCTACCCATTATGAACAGTGCCGATGGAGAGACTGTAACCCTTCCCTTCAAGTAAGTGCTCAGGACAAGCTTGTAAAATCTTTTCTGTGTCTAAATTTTTCACCAAGATTTAATCTCAAGCCCTTTACTGCCAGGAATCATGCTGTGTGTCAGATGACTATCCCTACCCACCCAGGGGCACAGTGTGGTATAAGACACAGGAACAGCTCTGAGCCATTTCTTTCACTGTCAGAAAGCAAGACAAGTTGCAGAAAGATCATCAGGGCCTACATCTACCTATAATTCACTTGGGCTGTAGAGATGCTAAATGTAGAACATTCAATTAAATATTTTGCCAAATATGATAGGTGTCAATCCTTTTGTTACGCTTCAGTACTGTTACACATTGTGGGGACTTCATGGCATTAGTAGCTCTTTATTTTGTACCTTACTTTTGAGGCTATACGCCTTTCATATTTCTCAGGCTGGAGCATGGGTCATTAGTGGTGTCCATGTCTTATTGTTTCCCGTGAGCAGCCGCCTGACCTACGCCGCAGCTGGGACACGCACAGCTCCCTAAGTCAATATTGACTCCTATCCAGAACACGTCGCTTCTATTCTACATGCGAGACATTGTTGACATTAGAAGGAACGTTAAGCAGAAGACGTCTTGGCTTTGACCAGCACTTGGCCCTATATATCCCTACAAGAGATTGCCCCCCCTCCAGAGAACACAGACGACCTCGGGCAGCAGGAGGAACATGTGTCTCCCCTGTGTGTGTGTGCAGAGGGTTTAGTGATGAGCACAATATAATATAGAGTAATATCACAGGCTCCCAGCTGCCGGATTATGAGCTTTACAAGAGGAAGAGACGGAAAAATTAACCACTTCCTTGCACTGCGAGCCACACACTAACACAATGGCAGCCAGGATATATTAACCCATTTTGTGGCCAACTCCTTTCACATCCCGATTATAGCTATCACTATTAACCATTTCCTGCTCGTCTTATCACCCAGCTCCCAGCAGTGCCTGCCTTCTGTGTGGTTACCTCTTCTCATGAAGGCAAACCCTTGCTGGCCTTCCTGCAAGGCAGGGAGCAATTCTAACCCTATCTTTCCCATAGCGCTGCATATAAATGCTGAAGAAAACAGACCACTAAAAGCCTAATGTGGAAGCATACAAAATGATCATTTATAACAATTTGAAAAAAAAAAAAAAAAAAAAGGATATAATTTCATAGTTTTTTTGTTAAATGCTTTTATTGAAGAAATACTGAAGAAAAACAATACGGTTGTTATAGGTGATCCCTAAGGTAGCAATTCACACATTGCATATAAAGTAAATCTACCGCTAAATTTAAATTCTACAAAGGTTAAACACCTTTATTATAGAACTCATAAATGCTCACGATGCAAATATAATTGCATTGCATTTTCATTAGTAAAATGGAATTTAGTGGCTTTGGTCATAGTCAATTGTTACCAATTGCAGCTTGATACATGGGATTGGCTAACAAAATCAAAAGATTTGCAAGCCAACTTACTATTTTTTTTTATACTTATTTCATACTCCAGTAAAAAGCGGTAACTCCTCACTGACCATATTTCATTCATTGTCTATAGTAGTCTCGTGTTTCAAGTAAAGCGTCCAACACTCCTGTGTAGTGTGCACCAGATTCATGAATTGTGGCGCCCGTTCTTCATGAATCTGGTGCTGCCTGCACTGCTCCAACAGATTGAACCAACTTTTTTTGGTGCAACTTTAACATTGACAAAATTGTGTTGCATGCTCTGACTGCATGATAAATGTTACACACGATTCGATTGTGCACTGGAACGCCCCCTTTCAGTGCCGAGTTTTGTGTAGCGTTGGGTATAGTGCATCTGCGAAACAAATGTGTCACGGACACTTTCAAAATAAAGGTGCAAGGCATTTGCACTGAAAACAACCTGCAAAGTAAGACAGAATGTTATAAAGAGTGATCAGCTTAACAACAATTAATTGCAAAGTCAATATTTGCATAGAAAATGAACTTTTTCCCCCTAAACACATTTCAACTTCATTGCAGGCCTGCCTTAAAAGGAGCAGCTAATATCGTTTCAGTGATTACTCCAGTAACACAGGTGTGGGTGTTGATGAGGACATGGCTGGAGATCAATCTGTCATGATTAAGAATCACACCACTGGACACTTTAAAAGGAGGCTGGTGCTTGGCATCATTGTTTCTCTTCTGTTAACCATGGTTATCTCTAAAGAAACACGTGCAGTCATCATTGCACTGCACAAAACTGGCCTAACAGGGAATAGTATCACAGCTAGAAAGATTGCACCTCAGTCAACAATCTATCACATCATCAAGGAATTCAAGGAGAGAGGTTCCATTGTTGCCAAAATGGCTCCAGGGCGCCCAAGAAGGACCAGCAAGCGCCAGGACCGTCTCTTAAAAGTGTTTCAGCTTCGGGATCGGGCTCCCAGCAGTGCAGAGCTTGCTCAGGAATGGCAGCAGGCAGGTGTGAGTGCATCTGCACGCACTGTGAGGCGGAGACTCTTGGAGCAAGGCCTGGTATCAAGGAGGGCAGCAAAGAAGCCACTTCTCTCCAGAAAAAACATCAGGGACAGACTGATATTCTACAAAAGGTACAGGGAGTGGACTGCCGAGGACTGGGGTAAAGTCATTTTCTCTGATGAATCCCTTTCTGATTGTTTGGGACATCTGGAAAACAGCTGTTTGGTGATCAGCAATGCCTTTTCCAGCATGATGGAGCACCACGCCATAAAGCAAAGGTGATAACTAAATGGCTCAGGGAACAAAACAGAGATTTTGTGTCCATGGCCTGGAAACTCCCCAGATCTTAATCCCATTGAGAACGTATGGTCAATCATCAATAGATGGGTGGACAAACAAAAACCAACAAATTGTGAGAAAATGCAAGCATTGATTGTGCAAGAATGGACGGCTATCAGTCAGGATTTGGTCCAGAAGTTGATTGAGAGCTGCCAGGGAGAATTGCAGAGGTCCTGAAGAAGGGTCAAGACTGCAAATATTGAATTGCTGAATTAACTCATTGTGTAACTGTCAATAAAAGCTTTTGTTACTCATAATATGATTGCACTTGTATTTCTGTATGTGATAAAAACATTTGACAAACACATAACTGTAGACTTCTATTATTGTCCGTGATCAGCAAACATGGGGAAAAAAAAAAATTAGACTTTCAATAGACCACAGGTCCTAGATCGCATACCGAGAAAAAACTGATGTGTGAATAAGCCCTTAAAAAGATTGTCTTGTGCCTTCTTTTAAATTCAGACACCTAATTGTGTTGCGATCAAGGCAGCGGCAAGCGGCTGCAGGATTACATCACACATCTTGTAACAAACATAGGCCTGCAGGGAAGCTGTAAACTGAAAACTTATTAAGACTACTTGCAAAGCTATTTTAGTATTGTTAAGATGTAAGTGCTTGCAAAAGTGCACCTATGAGTGTTGTACAAGGATATAAACCCCCGGATGCAACAAGTGCTGTGACCAACCCCGTGGTATGTTTAAGTTGTCAAGTGACAAACAACAAACAGATTGGCGCTGTGCCTCCCTCACCCTCCAAGTTCTGCCCGGGACCAGTCTATAATTGCAGGTTTATTGCCTGTACGGCTGCTGCATAATGACATGTTTGCAAATTAATTTTAACAACGGCTGCCATTATCAGATACAGTAGAGGAGGTCTGACCGTTAATTACCGCGGTTGAACATTTAATCCTGAGGAATTAGGGAGGCCTGGAAAAAATGCCAGGAGGAAGCAGATGTAAGAGAAAGACAAACTCTTCACCAAAGTAAACCCACCCACATTCCCCCACAGAGAGCTTTTTCAGTCCCAATGAATCCCTAACGGATTACAGGCAGTCCCTGGGTTACGTACAAAATATGTATATTTTATATGTATAATGCCAGTTAAAAATGTTTTCCCTGTGACAATTCAATTCTTAAAATTCTGGGTTTTTGTGTAAACAAGAATTAACAATAAAACTTTATTGCATCCAAAGGGAGATTTGCCCAATTAAACAGCTGTTAACATTTGCATTTACAAAAAGCAACAGTTAAAGCAATGTTAACGCCGGCATTAACATAAATGTATTAACAAAATGCAAATGTTAACAGCGCTTGGCAATTTCCTTCAGCTCCATAGAGATTAGTGGAGCAGAACGGTCATGCGCGGTCGCCTGCTCCATTAATCTGACGGAGTGACCAATGGTCCCCCTTGTTCTTGCGATCTGTGGGGCTCTCATGTATTTCCCTGAAACACATATGCAATCAGTCGAGGCCTGCCCCCTATGTGCTAGCGTCGAGTTATGAACGAAGTGGTAGTGGAACAAGTGACCGCAGCCGTAGGATATTTGCAAAAATTATAAGAAACCTATCCAGACGTTGTAAATTTGTTTCCCTGAAAATAAGACAGTGTCTTAAATTCATTTTTGCTCTTAAATGGGCACTAGGTCTTATTTTCAGGGTTATGCTCCAATGTCTTGTCCACTACGTTTCTCCAGATTCTTATTTTTCCAGGAACAAGAAATCACATTTACTGTTGAACAAAATATCAACTTCTCCAGCATCTTTATAACCCTCCAAACTTATTTCATGCCAAAATCATTGGCCCCAATTTCTTAAAAACGGGTTCAAAACACCACGTGTGCCACTACCCAAAGCCTCCTATTTTACACACTGCAGGCAACTCTTTTCTTCCAGCCACACAAACACAGCACATCTCATTGTCTACACAGCAAGGGAAGTCAAGAGCAAGCAGTACAGTCAATGTACAAACCATAGGCCATGTGCCATTACAAAGTGTTAAAAACTTTTAAAAATATCAAAAGGGTTAAAACATAAATAACTTTTATGCTTGGTCATAAAATGTAAGAAATTACAAAAACCACCACACAAGAGATTGGAGGTTTTCAGTGAAGTTGTAGCATATATACCGTATATACTCGAGTATAAGCCGACCCAAGTATAAGCCGAGGCCCCTAATTTTACCACAAAAACCTGGTAAAACATATATATTTTTTACTCGAGTATAAGCCGAGTTTGGGTTTTTCAGCTGAAAAACTAGGCTTATACTCGAGTATATAAGGTAGTCCCTTCGGGTGATGCCACACGTTTCTGTAATGGAATCAAAGGGCACTGGGGCGGCCCGCAGCCGATCGCATATAGATTTATATGCAAATGCATGCAATCGCGGATCAGCGCCCGGTGTCTTGTATTGTGTAAATGTGAGACACTGGGCCCTGATTGCATGTGTTTGCATACAAACGCATATGGCCATCACCCGCGGGTTACAAAATGTGTGACATCACCCAAAATGTGTGGCATCACCAGTTTCAGGCAGTTTTTAAGCAGTCCGTTAAAAAACGCATGCGTTTTTGACCATTTTACAATTATCTTTATTAAGATAGTTGGGAAAAACTGTCAAAAACGGATGCATTTTTAAAAAACGCATGCTTTTTTAACGGGCTGCTTAAAAATGGTCCAAAAACAGGTTAGAAATGAGGAGGGTTGATAGAATAATGGAGTTGGGGTTACCGAGTCCATTGCCCCTTTAAGTCGAGCAGATAACAATCATCAGCAGGAAACACATTGACCTTTCTTGCTTCTATACCTTATATACCCCCATTACAGCAGCTGTTGTCTTCCTCCAGGGTGAGGATTCGCCCACCTGTGATGAGCGGCTGTGACAGACAGGCAAACCCTCCCGACCGCTCTTATTCCCGCTTCCCGTAATAACCGCATTAGCCTCTCTCTCCCCTCTCGTCTGCCACTAATGAATCAAGCAGCAATTTTCTATTTTTAATGAAAGCTCAGAGGCGAGCAGCAGAATCACGTACTGCGCTGTTAAGGGGCTGATCTGTCCTCGGCAGTGCAAAGATCTGACAGGCAGATGTACTGGGGGTCATTCTATATAGAAAAAGGTGGGATTATGAGTACACTTGCTATTGATTTGGTTTGGCAATAGAAAAATAAAATGGGAAAGTTCCATTCTGTAATTTTATGCCATGTATTTACATATGATGCAGATGTCTCATTATCAGCGACTACAAGCTAGCTGGCGATGTCTACTGGAGTCTGAGGGTACTGTCACATGTTGTGTTTTGAGAGGAGAGGTGATTTAAACGCATTGACATTCCGTTTATGATGCATTTTATAAACGCAAAATGTTAAAAGTAATGTTATTAGGCAAATCACCTCTATTAAGCTGTAGGAATGAGTTTCAAAATGCAATGAAAACACAACCAAAACGCAATGGGGGTCATTTACTAAGGGCCCGATTCGAATTTTCCCGACGTGTTACCTGAATATTTCCAATTTGCGCCGATTTTTCCTGAATTGCCCGGGTTTTTGGCGCACGCGATCGGATTGTAGCGTATCGGCATGCACACAATGGAAATCGGGGGCGTGGCCGAACGAAAACCCGAACGATTCAGAGAAACCGCCGCATTTAAAAAAAAAAATTAAAGTGTCGCTGGACATGCGCTTACCTTCACGAAGTATAGGAGCGTGAACTTCGGCGGGCCTCGGCAGACTTCAGAGCAGCAGCGACACCTGGTGGACGTCGGAGGAACTACCTTAGTGATTCGCCGGAAGACCCGAATCCACCGCAGAGAACGCGATGCTGGATCGCAAATGGACCGGGTATGTAAATCTGCCCCAATGTGTGACCGCGGCCTGAGGATGCAGTTTTTTTTATGCCCAAACCAGGAGTGGATTGAAAATAGAGGAGGAGCAGCACTTCAAATGATAAGTCCTCACCCATTATCATCCACACCTGTTTTTGGCTTTAAAACTGCATCTGGAAAACAACGTGTGGCTGCACCCCAAGGGTGGTGTTACACATGGTTTTTAAAAGCGCATCCGTCTTTGACCATTATTGTCCACTCTAGTGAATGGATAGGCTGTATTCTCAGTGATGTCACTGCTGCTCTCTAGTGAGTAGATAGGCTGTATTCTCAGTGATGTCACTCCTGCTCTCTAGTGATAGGCTGTATTCTCAGTGATGTCACTTTCTCAGGGATGTCACTGTTGCTCTCTAGTGAATGGATAGGCTGTATCATCTACATTTAATCCATTTCACAGCTGCCTACACTTCTAGAAATGAAGATAAACAGATTCAAATCAGCCAAATACAAAAATGCATGCCTTTTCAGTCCGTTTAAAAAAATGTCCAAGAAGGCACTGTGTGACAGCAGCCCAAACTTTAAGTAAGTGTTCGCAGTGAGCAAGACTGCTAAGCACAACTAGGAGTGCCTCCTCATGGGAGGGGGGGGGGTGGTGAGTGAGGAGCTGGTCCAATCTAATGAAGCAAAGTTTGCCTCTTAAATTGGAGCCTCTGCAGTACTTAACATTATAAAAATAATCCCATTCACTGACAACAAGCAGAGCTCTCCAAATACAATTTGTGAAGCATTGAATGCCAGTTTGTTATCGGAATGCTTCCAATTCCAGAGGTCTCCCTTGTTGCTCTGCACCAACCATCTCTAAATGTAAAGTAGCCGCCACATTTCATGCAATATTTTTGATCGGCAAGAATAATGAGCAATGTGATGAGTGCGGCGTGTGTGTGACAGTGACAACTGGCAGTGGGCCTCATGGCTCTGGAAGTGCAGGGCCTACAACATCCCCCTGGGATTTGCATAGATTGTCAACAGTCTACAACCACAGAAGTTGGTGGTATGATAAGAGCCCCTGCTCCATGCAGATAACTAACCTCAGCTGAAGGGAAAGCAGCGAGAGGCGATATCAGTCTGAGTGAGGAATGACACTTGTCTCCTCTGCCTCAACCAGGGACGCAACAGGAAAAGCAACAAAGGAACAGAGTATGGAGCAGCCCACAGCTAACAAAGAGCATGTCCTCTGCTGGCCCAGATAAACTCTTTACAGAGAGGCCAGCTACTAAGAGCTCATTAGTCTGTGAAGCCTTATGCCACATGCTGACTGGGCAAAAGCTTTGATGTCTACTGCCACACACGAGTCTATCTAACCTACCTGCTAACAAACATCAGCCACCAAAATATAGCACATCCCTGCTGCCTACCAAGGAACGAGGAGGACTGGGAAAGTAGTGGGTGAGCATGTGATATACACCGTACACACACACACACACACACACACACACACACATACATACATATATACACAAATATATATGCTCATCTTTAATGTAACATTGTTTTATAAAAACACCCCAAGCCAAATACACCTTGTATATGAAAATACAGTATCAAAAAGGTTGGGAAGATGACATTTCTCACCAAATACACATTGGTATTAATGGATAGATTTTCGAAAAATATTTGTCACATACAGTAAATTTTTTAGTTTTTTGATTCAAACTCAGCCTCCTACTTTATCATCTTCAATGGGATCCCCCATTTTGTTTTGTAGATTCGGATTCTCCTGGAAGAATTACATTGATTCAATCTGCGATTTAAGTAATTTTCATTGACAGATGGCGCTGTAAATCACCAAAAATTAAAATGGGTACATTTTAAAAAAAAATGGGGATCTTTCAAATCAAATCGTAATACAAAATACCGTAATATGTGACAAATATATCTGTATTTTCACCTCCTGAAGTTGGGGGGGGGGGGGGGGGGAAGAGAAAATTTTTTATGTAGAAACTACATTCAGTGTAACCCAAGAACAACGACATGGACAAAGTAGTTTTCTGTGCTCTATGGGGGCTGGTGTTATATGTCCCCTTGCCTCTCACGCATCGGAGAGCTTTATTAAAGGACATCTACCACCAGGATGAAAGACTGTATGCAAATGAGCCTGAGGTGGTCCAGGTTCCATTAACACCTATGGAGCTTGGAACGCCTCAGGCTAATTTGGATACAGTCCTTCTTCCTGGTGGTAGATGCCCTTTAATTTAAATAAGTATTACTATTTCAGCAAGTCAAGGTTATTGTTTATATGACGAAAAGCTATATTTGCTTTCAGTGGACAGAAATCTGAGCATGATCACACAGGTGCACAGCTTGTTATATAACATGGCTCTGATAAATCTCTGATATAACGAGCCTTGCACCTGTGTGATCATGCTCAGATTTCTATCCACTGGAAGTAAACAATGAAGGTTGGAAAAAAAACAAAAAAAAAAAAAACGTACACACTCACCTTCTGGCGTTCCCGATGCTCCATGTGGCTCCTCTTTCTTCTCTCTGTTATATAAGCCAGCAGAGGCGCGGCCATATGCTCTGCCGGCCGACGCACACTATGATGCGGCAGTGTTGTCACTGATTACGTCATAGTGGCCGCACCTCTGCCGGCTGTTACAGCAGAGAGAAGGAAGAAGAGGAGCTGCACGGAGCATCGGGAGCGCGGAAAGCAAGTATGTACATTTTTTTTATGTGCTGGGCAAGCTGGCTCTATACTGCTGGGGGCTGTGACCAATGCATTTCCCACCCATGGCTTATATTCGAGTCAATAGATTTTACCAGTTTTTGGTGGCAAAATTAGGGGCTTCTGCTTATACTCTGGTATATATACAGTACCTACAAAGTTTTCAAATATCGAGGCTCTACATTTGGTATCAACAAATAGATTTAAAAAAAAAAAAAAAACATTGCATAGATCTATTTTCACATTTTGGATGTGATGTTCATTTATCATTTTCATCTTTTTTTCTATTTTTGGTGATTATAGTGTCATCTGTCACTAAAATGAAAAAACCCAAATCAATGTAATTTTTGGGGAATCTGAAATAAAATATGGGGACTCCCATTTAATATTTTGAAGTTGCCACTGCCCCACTTCCAGGGGGTAGGTTTTGTAGCAATGATGGAAAAAACAGAGAACAGCGGCACTCACCCAGAGAAAGCGCCAGACGGCGCGAAACGGCTGTCGCCTTTGTCTGTACCCCTGCTCCCCTCTCTACCCCATGTTGGCATATTAGCCGAATGTACTTTTATCTTGCATGAAATAAAGAAGACAACATTTTCTGGGTGAGTGCCGCTGTTCTCTGTTTTTTCCATTTTTGCTAAAGTCTATGCTCTTGTATGCTGAGCACCACCCATTTTTGTCTCCTATTAAGTCATCTCTAAACCAGCGATTGCTCTGGGAGGAATTTGACAGTGCCCCTTTCCTTTCACATCTCTATCTTTGAGTCGATGGTAGGTTTTGTAGCCTTGAATACATTTATGAAAAATATTTAACTCTTATATTTTATTTTAGATTTTTTTCAATCCAATGTGTATTTAGAGAGATATTCCACCCTCCCAACATTTTTGTTACACCCTGTATACACACATTACTACTTGTATCAGGAAAACACGAGGAACAAAACCTATTTTGTGGTACAGCTGCCCAGCCAACAATAAAATACAAATATTGAACAACTAAATCCACACTCATATACACACATATACAATAAACACATTTACAGTACACACTGTACAAACATACTTCATACATCCCATCCAGGCTGACTGTCTGATATACTAAAAAGGCCTTGGAAAAACAAATTCTATAGTAAATGTGCCCGACTAGCATTTTTCATCTTGTCACACCCACTTGACATAGAGGTGGTTTTAGTGTGAAAAAAGTTGCAATTCATGTACAAGGAATGACAACTTTTCCATACCTTGTATGCCATAAACCTGTAGTACGAGTATATAAAATATTAGTATATAAGCTGTAACAAGCAATACAAATAAAAATCTACAATGCCAGTATCAGCCTGCCACCGGAGATAAGAGATGTCAGAATAGGTCACTCTTATAAAAAAAAAATATGTAAATAGACATTTTCTTAAAAGTTCTTTTCTTGGCAATTAGGAGGTCCTGGAACTAAGAAAAAACACTGCCAACAACTGCCAACAACTAATGGTAACAAGCATGCTTGTTAGGACAGCCTACTATCAGCAATCTGGTGGTAGATGTCCTTTAATGGACGGCACATCAGGATTCCACTTCGGTCAATAAGGGTACTTCTTCTGCGCAACGCTTCTTCTACGGTGAAGTAGTTTGCAGGACATTAAAGGGAACCTGTCACCAGGAGACCCATTTTAGCACTCCCCCATTCCCCATAGAGCATAGTACATACGCTGCCAAAGTCTTTTTGTATAAAAAATTGGTTTTACAGAAAAAAAAGATATGTTATATTGTATCTTTCATTAGCATCTGCTGTGTGACTAGGCAGTTGCCCAATAGGAGGGGCTGGAATGGAGCAGTTCCCCCCCACCCTTGGGAAACATGTGACCTTTTCAAATATATGAATAACTCCCCACTCTCAGGATTGGCTGTAGAGGAGCAGGGGGCGTCGCTAAGCCCAGTGATAAGTGTTTTCATATATTTGAAAAGGTCACATGGAGAAGCTGTTCCCCAAGGGTGGGGGGGAACTGCTCCTTTCCAGACCCTCCCATTTGGCAACTGCCTAGTCACACAACACATGCTAATTAAAGGTACAATATAACATATCTTTTTTTCTGTAAAACCAATTTTTAATACAAAAACACTTTGGCAGTGTATGTACTATGCTCTGTGGGGACTGGGGGAGTGCTAAAAATGGGTCTCCTGGTGACAGGTTCCCTGTAAGTGCTGCTGGCACTAACACCTGGGATAAGAAAATCTCCACTCCTGGGTGTTTGTCTAAGCGGGTGCAGAAGGAGTGAGCAAGAAAAAAAAAAGTCATTATTCAGGTTTGATGATGAAGGCAGAAAATTTTTATTGAACTTTTTTTTTTTAAATATACTGTACAGAAAGAGTTGTTAAAAAAAAAAGAGTAGGAATTATGAAACCCAAAATTGTGCTATTAAAAGCTACATTTTGTCCCAAAAAAACAAGACCTCATACAGCTATAGTGATAGAAAAATATAATAGCTATAATTTGTAAAAGGAATGGATGAAAAAAAACAAACCAAAATGGCCTGGACATTAATGTGTAAAGCAGGTGCGGAGATAAGGGGTTAAAAAAAAAGGGCTGGGAACCAGGATGTCATAGTGGGAATTTTCAGGCCAATCTCATTCTTATCTGCAGGTTTGCAGATAAATTTAGATGAAAAAACCCTTTAAGATGAAGCATAAGATGTAGGCCACAAGCGTGACTACAACAGATGTGCTGAACGCAAGCTCTGAGAAAGGATCCCTGCTCTTGTTGTCTCATTATCCCTGTAAACACAACGATGGCTCCTGACTATGTGCAATCAACAAGACATTTTGTGTTGCTTCAGAAATGTTATGGCGTGGCATGATGGCCTGATGACCTTCAGCAGACAACTGGGTCACACTTATCCCTGCATAAAACTAATGAGCTGGATCTCTCTCTGCAACCGAGACACGTAATTGTTATCAGCGGGTAGATCAGGCTGCTGGCGCAGGGAGCGCTCCACCATTCTGTGGAGCCATCAAAGCAACGGAGAGCGACAGACCACTGAATGCTGAGGTTTCATTCGTCCCTGCCGCTGCTGTGTCATTAGCCAGCTTTCCGTGCAGAGTGTGACTATGATACAATTGCTCACTTCTGTATTAAAACTTTATGGCCTGTGAAGACAGGAGGCAACAGGAGTGACTGAGAAGACTATTCAAAACGGCTGCGCTAGTTAACCCGTTACTAGGAATTTCACCATTAAAGGATTTTCAACCAGTAAAAGGATGTTCTAAAGTCAAATGACAAATGGTATCCAGTGTACTCACTATATGCACTAGGGGAGTATGCAGACCTGGATGTCAGGATACCGGTGGCAAAGAGCGTGACCCCCAAGCTTTTATCTCTCTACAGCAGAACACCACTTCTCTAATTGTTAATGTGAGACATGGGAGAGAAGTAAAAAAAAATAAGACAGAAAACACAGAAACATGAACACTCCAAAAACATAATTTAACAGTACCTGGTCCATATTAAAGAGATTTGTGGAGATGTATCAATCTGTCTGTGCCAGAAAACAGTGTGCCACATTTACCAAAGGTTTGATTCCATTTTTAGGCTGTTTTCCGACTGCTCTGAAAAAGGTGCATGCCCTCGATAACTGGGAGGTGTGAAACATGCGCCAGAAAATTCAATATTATGGACCAGCAAACTAGACAAACTAATAGGAGGTGCAAAGTAGGACTCACCAGTCTTATACTGCACCAGATTAATCATCCAGCATCAGACGCTGAAGAGAACTGTCTAGTCCTACTCTGCACTGGTCTAAAGACTGACACATTAAAGGGGTTATCCGGGTTTAAAAATTGTTTATGGCCGGCCTGGGGAGGGCTAGTTAAACATAATAAACATGTACTTACCTCCTCCGGCGCCGCCGATGTCCCGCGGTCCCTTCGATCCGTGCCCCTGTTTGTTTACAGGGGCACGGAAGCCGCGCACAGGGAGCTTCCGGTCCGCGATGTGGCCGGCTCCTCCCATCCGTCCCCATCTCTCAGCGTTGTAAGCGCTGGGAGATGGTGCGCATGGGAGCTTCCGGCCGGCCGGAAGCTCCCTGTGCGCCCTTGTACTGAAACCGGCGCACAGAGAAGACGGGCCGCGGCGCAGGACATTGGCAGCACCGGAGGAGGTAAGTACATGTTTATTGTGTTTAAATAGCCCTCCCCAGCCCGGCCATAAAAAAATGTTTAAACCCGGATAACCCCTTTAATACATTGTATTTGGATTTTTTTCTGTTATATTACTCTTACAACACCAGACTCTACTGCAACAACCACAGCAGCTTATAAGTGCTATAATAAATGCACTTTAGAATGCAAAGCACCATCTGTCATCCAATATATTCAAGGAAAGAAAGGCACAAGAACTGAACTTCATGGTCAGCGGGAATCTACTGTCTAAAGAAATCTTCCTTGTTTAGTGGAAAAGGTGTCATATTTGTGCACCATTATTCCCATTGGTGTTATATATTTGAAAAACAAAATATTCAAACATCAAAAAACAAGCACAAAGTGAAAAATACACAAAACTACAAAACTATTGGACTCTGCCATTGGGGGTTGTATATGTAATTCACCTGCTGTGTGTCCACCACACTAATTGAGTCATGCATATTAAAATTTAGTTGCATTTCTCTAATTGACAGGTTTAAGTGCTATGATATTCTGCTATATGGAACATTAAAAGTTCTGTAACATCATTGGGCACTTAAAGTCATGTGACCAGGATGACATCATCTGGGGTCCATCTACCCCATGTATGTATCCGATCACATGAAATTACACCATGCCTACATGGAGGATGGGGAGAAGTAGAGTTTTCTGTATGATGGGAAGGAGTAGAAGTCCATGAAGACATGCTGTGATATCATGTGATCAGATATATGCATGGGTACAGTTTTCTAATGATGTACAGTTGATGTTCCCCTGGTCACATGACATGCTGGGAAGAGGCATGGGACATGAAGTAGTAGATGTGATGGGCTGGTTGAGCAGGACAAACCTTCTTTGATGCCAGGGTATAAAACACAAGTTGATGTATGTGGGTGTAAGGGAAACAATTTTGAGTTAAGAGAAGAGTGTCAGGTAGCTAATAGGCCTCTATAGCTGTAAGACTTTGGACCTGTAACTAGCTGTATTTATGAAAATGTGGTGACAGGTTCCCTTTAAGAGCATTTGTAGTGAAAGTCCACTGTGCAGTGACCAAACCTCTCATTAGCAGAAAGAATCAAATGGCTAGACCAGGGGTCGGGAACCTATGGCTCGCAAGCCAGATGTGGCTCTTTTGATGGCCGCATCTGGCTCGCAGCCAGGGCTCCTGTCCAGGTGTGGAATGAGCGCCAGTGTTAAAGTATAAAACCATGTACTCACATTTCCGACACTCGCCCGCAGATCCACTACTTGGTGCAGTCGTGTGGCCCTTAAGGCTCTCAGCCAAAAAGGTTCCTGACCCCTCGGCTAGACTCACCTTTGCTGAAGACAGAGGAGAAGTGGTCAACAGTCTAATTTAATTTATGAATGCAAATTTAATCAATTTGGATCAGATGGGAAACATTGGGGCAGATTTACTTACCCGGTCCATTCGCGATCCAGCGGCGCGTTCTCGGCGCTGGATTCGGGTCCGGTCGGGATTCATTAAGGTAGTTCCTCCGCCGTCCACCAGGTGGCGCTGCTGCGCTGAAAAGCATCGGAACGCGCTGGAGTTCACCGGCTCGGGCTGAGTGAAGGTAAGTGCAAGCTCCGCAACAGATTTTTTGTTTTAAAAGCGGCGGTTTTTCCGAATCCGTCGGGTTTTCATTCGGCCACGCCCCCCGATTTCGGTCGCGTGCATGCCAGCGCCGATGCGCCACAATCCAATCACGTGCGCCAAAATCCAGGGGCAATTAAGGGAAAATCGGAGCAAATCGGAAATATTCGGGTAACAAGTCGGGAAAACACGAATCGGGCCCTTAGTAAATGACCCCCATTAAGTTTATCGACAAACTAAGGAAAAACTGAACCCAAGATGTGTAAAGAAGTCAGTGAAAGGTAGGAGGAAGTGTCATGGTTTGAAGAATGTTTTCAGCAGCAGTAGATTGATACATAGCTACATGGCATAGTGAATTCAAGTGTGTATCAGAACCTCCTTCCTTGCATTCTTCACTCAATCAGCCCGGTCACACAGCAAAATGGGTAAAGCAGTTCCTTGAAGCAGAAATCCTGATCTAAACCAAATAGAAAATCCTTGAGGACAAAGTTATGGCCATGAACCCCACAACAGTCACAGAACTGTGGAAGAGACTGGAAGAAGAGTGGACCAAAATCCCACCAGAGCTTAAGTCATTCCAAGCAAAGGTTTAAACACTTACTACTGATTGGGGACTTTTGTAACCTTCAGAATATCGGCTCTATACCCCAACTACCTGGTGATAACATATTTTTACTTTACCTATACAAACGTGTAGTGATTTCTGTATGCTACTGTGACACTGTTGCACATTTTTCGCATCCAGGTAGGTTTATTGGATATTCAATGGGTTTTTAGAGAGAGTGCATATTAAATATTTATTATTATGCACACAAATACACATCTGTATGTGTTTTTAAAGGATTTTTAATGGTCTGTGTCATTTACATTAAAATATATTTTATGTAATATCTTGCAATGGAAATATTTTTGCTAGCCCATACACATGCTCCTTCTCTTTGGTAATGTAATTTTATGATCATTTTTGGATGTGTGGCATATTCAGTCACTATATATGTTGACAACCTTTGACAAACCTGATCACGTTTTTGGGGCAAAATAAAAGTTTTAAAGCATAACTGTAAAGTTATTAAGATTTTACCCAATTATTATATGCAATTCCCCCTTTAAGGGAACCTGTCACCAGAGACCTCATTTTCACAAAAGACAGATTGTAAAAGCCCATGACACCTACGGTGCAAATATGCCTTTTCTAAGCATTTGCACTACGATATAATTGTGTGTTATAACTTACTCTTGCATCATGGGGTAGTCACAGGGGTTGGGCTTCAGTATAAATGCATTTAAAAAAAACAACATGTGACCTGTCTGAGCTGCAGGCTGCCTCCATCTTTGTGCTCCTCCCTCTCCCACTGATATCAGGCTCACCAGTCTGTGACCTCTGTGAAGGAGCAGGAGGAGGAGCTGTACAGGAGCACAAAGATGGGGGCTAAGATTTGAGAAGTTAGTAACACAGACAAGTCACATGTTTTTTGAAATGCATCCAAACTAAAGCCCTGCCCCTGTGACTACCCGAGAATTTTGTCAAGGTGCAAGGTAAGTTATAACACACAATTATATTGTAAAGCAAATGTTTAGAGAAAGCAGAAAAGCATATTTGCACTGCAGGTGTAATGGGCTTCTGCAATCTGTCTTTAGTGAAAATGAGGTCCCTGGTGACAGGTTCCCTTTAAAAACAAACAATGATGCCTAGTTTGTGCTGCTTGCCCTTTTCTTTCCAAAGTTATGCCACTTTCTGTTCTGAAAAGGTTTGACAAAAATCTCTCGCCAGAGGTGAAGGGGGCGGAGACTAATGTCTGTCAGTTTATGCCCTCAAGCTGAGGTAAGTTAGCTTGCTAAGTAACTTCGCATTAAATCCATTTAGTTTCCCGCAAGTAAATCCACTGAACCCTGCACAGTGCACATAAAAGATCTATATGGTGACATAAACCAGTTACATGAAGTCTTTATCCTGTGCTGTGTGAGTACTAAAGGTTAATAGCTTATCTGCACAGTGCACAAAATGCCAATGACGAGGTGGGGGAAGGGCTGCAACATTAGGTGCAGAGACAAAGAAAGTTCTGTTGAATCACAGACTGGGATGGAACAACTGATGGGGAACAGGGGAGATCTTGTACCTCACTATTCTGTGCAGGAGACATCTGTATTCACAATCTATGAACACATGCAGCTATGCTACATACACAGACTAGTGATGTGTCGTTCAAGTTTTGTGAATGAGGTGAGCCGGCTCACTTAAGCCCACTCAAATTGGCTCACCAGGCCCCGTTTAACCTGATACAATCGGGTTAAAAGGTGTGTGGCATGTGGTGATTGACTGGCCTGTAGCTCCATATTATGTATCTTAGTGAGCGGAGCCTAATGAGCCAGCCCACTAAGAATAGCCGGAATATTATGCACATTGGTCCACTCTGTAAAACACACTTCTAGTGGCATGGTGCAACCCCTAAAAAGAAAATCCATCAAATGTTGATCAATGAAAATTATATTATTTCCAAAAAAATAAAATTATGTGGTTTTTTGATCTCCACTGATGTTCAATGGGAAAGGTAGTTTCAGGATTTGGAAGTTGTATACACTGGTAGTGAAACAACTAAAAAGTGAAACACAATAATTGAAAGAAGAGATGAATGAAAGTGACGGGCAGGTGGATAAGGATAATTTCCAGTACGTGAGTAGAACAAACAGCAGCTGATTATGAGCCGCCGGCTGGCCAACCTCACTGGGAGCAGGGCTAATAAATATCTAGCTCAGACCGGTCACATATCTGTGCTGCTCCAACAGGGGAGCACTACCATCCCCTACCCAGCCAAATGCCTGCTAAATTGAATCAATCCATCTTAGAAATGGTTCTTGTCAGCTTGTGTCAAGGAGAGGGGAGGGGGGTCGATAAGGAGAGGCAGGAAAGTGGGGTTGAGGAGCGAACAGAGCAGAGCTTGGGGGGAGCCAGCAATCACAGCGGCATCGGTGCAACACAAAAAGCACGCAAGCCTTGTACAACCAGAGGGGGAAAATGAACATTCTGCCTTATTCATGTTAATGACTATTTAATGAGAAGCTCAGTCTGTGTGTGGGTGACAGCCGGGTATGGGGGGGGGGGGGGAGCATAGAAATGAGAGAAAGGGAGGGAGCGCTGCCTCATTCAGAGATGAAACAGAAAATCTGTCACTATGTGATTTTTATCCTTCATGAGATCCTGAGTGCCCTTTCATTGGCTGACAGGTACGTCAAGAGGGTGATTATCAGAGCCAAACGCCTGCACCACACTGGTTGCCGACATTGTGGCCTAAGGATTAACTCCTGCACTGACGGACATAGGTAGTAACAAGTCGAAGAAAACAGAGTTTACTGCAGGCCTGAAACATAAATAGACTGACAAATCTTCTCTAGGTTATTCAAACCTGTGAACACACTCCCTTTCTCCACACACCCCTACTTTCAGAACAGAACCCAACTGAGGCCCAGATTTTGTTTAATAACGTCTTTAGCAGGTTTCGCCAACATCTATCTAATCCACATGGCCAGAACATTTCAGATTGAAGACTGTGTGCCTGCACAAAGGACAACTTGTGGTGGCAAACCTGCATTTCATAAACATCTACATAATTCAGCATGCCGCTGTCCTGAGGCCCAACCAAAAGAAACCAGATGGAGGGGTTAGAATGTCAAAAAAGAACCTCTACTGGTTTTCATATGATCCGGTTATCTAGATGATTAATGCGGGTGGGTAGTAAGGATGGCCAGAGGAACTGCTTGGCAAATGCTTTCTTTGAAAAAACTGGTGCCTTTCTAGAAACCACTAAGGTCCCTTCATAGCAAGTGGCGATCGCTCGGTTACCTCTTTTGGGGGTGCCCAGGATGAAAGGACATGGACAAATCAAATGCTATCCATACGCGAGCACAACTGAATGATGATTTTAGCTCTTCCCTAAGTTAGAGCACTTCTACCTCTTCTCTCTCTCTGATACTTTCAGCAAATGTGACTTTGAGTCTGTCCTCCCATAGATTTCCGGGATTCGCATGCAAAGGGCTGGGATGAGCCTTTGCTTGGAATCAATAGAAAGACTGTTACTTACAGCCTGTGATTTCATATCAATAATCTGTGGGAAGAATTGATGTGCTGTAATGCAGAAGAGCAATAAATCCAGCCATGCAGGAGCTCCTAAAGTGCTTGTCTTTGTGACATATTTGGTTGGTTTGGGTGTCTGGATGGGGAATCAATCACTTCACTCCCTCCACAATCGGCACCCACAACTCCATTTTAATTTCCCAGTCCGAGGGTTTTAGAGAGACGCATTCATCTATATTTGTGTCAGCTCAGATTGCCTTTGTCCTGTAACGTTGTCCTATAAATCTAAGGCAATATCTCTATTCAGCAACCCTGCCGGAATCAGGTTACAAATTAAAATCCTTCCTTTCTCAGGTTCAAGGAAAGCATCAGTAAAAAGGAAGAAAAAGAAAATCCATAATCTTCTATACTTTACCCTGCACACAGACAGCAAGGTTCACCATTCAGGTGATGAGGAGGCCTGGAAGTGCTAAAAACAAACAAACAGGTGACAAAGCTGTGGCTGCCATTTCTACTGGCAATTAAATTGCATTTAATATCTGGCATGTATTCTGTTAAATATGTCATAAGTGCTTACAATGATTTCTGGAGTAAAGAAAAATACTGTGACAGTGTTCACAGCCATTGACCATTATATCGGATACAGGAAGCAGGCTAAGCGCATCTATAATCAAATCAGTAAACCTTATTGTTTGTTGCTATAGAAAGTAATCTACAAGGACAACATTGAGGTGGGTCCTGTCCTTTACATCAGGTAATTTTTACTTCACGAAAGCAATAGTGGAAACAAAAATGGGCACGAAGAAGAGATCATAGAAACATTCACTTCTGAGAAGTATCACTTGACTGTAATGATGATCTTCTTATAGTGGTAATACCCAACCCAGCAGTGGTACGTGCCCATAGCTCTGTGTTATACAGGGGTACCATGGACTACGAACATAATATGTTCTGGAAAAATGCTTGTTATACAAAATTGCTTGTATATCAGAGAAAGTTTTCACATGTAAATTAAAACTATTCCTTCCACACCCCAAATTTATTTAGTCACATGTAGTACGAAATCTAGCCCCTTTTTGTCTACAATATTATGTTAGACCATTTTGTGAGACAGGGAGGTACAGTACAATAGAAGGTGGAGAGGGCTCACATAATGCTTGTATTATGAATATTTCTTGTAAACCAAGTTATTTAATTTAAGGTTCCACTATACTTGTATGGTCCATAAATATAATTTATATAAACAGTAGCAGTCTGGGGTCCATTACCATGCTTAGTTACATCATGTTTATTTGCAAAATAAAGATGAGCAATAAGTGCAAATCAAGTGAACCTGATGCAACACAAGAGGGGAAAAAACAAACAAACAATGGACTGGCTATTTTGAAAGAATTGTAGACTTAAAGGGGTTTACCCACAAAAGAAATTTTTCAAATCTCAATCCCCTAGTGATGTTTACACAATAAAGATCATTTAACCCCGTACTTTACAATGTTACTCAGTATTATTGCTGTTTTAGCTCCTACTCGACTGCACGGTGCAAAATCCCAGGGTGTGGGCCGGGACTCTCTAAGCAGACACATTATTATCCATCTAGTTCTGTGGGGTAACAGTGTGGTTAGATTATCAGGGTACAGGTGTATATACACTTTCATTTGGCTACTGACATTGTACCAACACACTGACACGTACAAGGAGAGAGATAAGACGGATCAGAGACGCATGAGATCCATTAGATTCCTATTGCACAGTCAGCTGTGCTACATCTCTGTTCTCAGTCTCACAGATAAGTGCCTGCCTCCCCCTTCTCCTGGATCACTTATCTCCAGTTTGTAGCTTGTGTTTGCTGGCAGGAAAAGATCAGTGTAAGCTCCGTGCAGGGGGCGTGACTACAGGCTCAGAGCAGAGAGAGAAATCTCAGCTCCAGGCTGTCACACACAAATTCAGAATGGCGGCCACCTGACCCCAAGTCAGAAGTTACAGGGTCGTGTTTAGGGGGAACTGAATTAGAGAAGGTGTTATTTTGTTATATTGGAGTACATGTAAGAAACTTGTCTTCGTGGGCATACCCTTTTAAGTTACAAATGCTGACTATGAGGTGTTTGTGCGTATAGAAGTAGCAGCAGAGTAGAGGGAGAAACTAGCTTAGAAAAACGCTGAAAGTTTAGCAAAATCAAATTAATGAATGCATCTTGTGCATTTTTGGAGAAAGGCGAAGTCCCCAGGGCCTTTTGGCCTTGTATTTCAAGGGTTATAAATGTGCGGTATATTTCCCAAGGAGTTCTGAAAGAGCCCAATCATTATAAATCTGCAAATTGTTCATCATTAGATCAAAAGCTTAAAAAATAAATAAATAAAAAGGCCAAAGACCACATGGAAAATCGTCCTGCTTTGATGCCCTACCCTGCTGGATCAAGGGATCAGGTGAATAGCCAGTTACATCTGTATTTCATGGGATGTTTGCACCATGATCTACATTCTAGCAGTGATACTATGTCTCGTATCTCCTTTGTAGGACCCCTGGTCCCGCTTTGCAGTGTAATTGCTGGTGATAGATGAGGTTTTTCTTATCTTTTTTATATTTCCAAGCTTAAGCGTCAGCATGACACTAGCCTACTAATCAGAGCAGCCAGTTGTTCTCTTAGAGAAGTGGGGAGCCTGGATTCATTCACATGACATGCTCTGCCAACTCAGCATTCACAGTCACCTGCTGGTGCCCTTCTCGCCTTGTTAATGAGACAAATTAAAGAAGAGTCATCCATCCTGGGGCCCAAGGTTCCTCATTAAAACTTTTCTCTATTCCCCAACTGACCTGTTTGTTGTCCCCAGCACAGCACTTTATGCATCTTCAATGGTGCACTATGGGAAATCAAGGACTGAAAATTCTACCATGGGGTGAAACATTACCACTTAGCAAAAGGTAAGAGCAAAACTACTTTTTCAACAGACCTACAAATCTGTAGCAAAAGTAGAGGAGGAACCTTGATGTTTATGGATATAAAATCAGCAGACAGATTCTAGCCCTGCAGCTAAAATACTGTGGTGCTGGAGTGTTTTCTGTGGAGCAGGCCGATTCATTTTATTGAATCCAAAAAGGTGTTAAACATGTTAAAAGCAATGTTGTTCTTTATTCAGGTTCCATTAAAACATCACGGGTGGTAGAGATATCGCCTACGCGTTTCAGGCACGTCTGTGCTCTTAATCATGGCATATATTCTACTAAACAAGTAAAACATTCAAAACCACCAATCCCCGTTAAGGAGATGTGTATACGTAGCGAAAAACGTCACAGGGGGCATGTACTCCGCGCGATGTCATCGCAACAATGTATCCTCCTAGTGAGTAAACAAATTAGTATTAAAACATTGCATAGCAGAAGAGTCAAACAAAAACACTGAGGAAACAACATATATAAATATACAGGGAAATATGCACAAAAAAATTCATATAAACAAAACCATTTTAATGTAGCGGGGAAAACCTCAAATAGATATCTACCTCAATAGAAGAATGAAAGATCCGATCTCAAATTCAGACCTGACGGGGCTCTCGTACCTAGTCTAAAGATTCAAAACGCCTCATGATTAAGAGCACGGACGTGCTCGAAACGCGTAGGCGATATCTCTACCACCTGTGATGTTTTAATGGAATCTGAATAAAGAACAACATTATTTTTAGGATGTGCCGCGTTTGTTTACCTTTTTGGATTCAATGATATACCCGTCCTTAGTCCTAGAGGATAACGCGACTGCTCTCCCACACGTGCAAGTCATACGTGTTTGAATTTACCTCCCGGTGTGGAAATTCCCAAAAAGCGTGACGAGTGGGGGGAGCTGCATAAAAACTTTCTTTTCTATTTGCGATTTATTTTATGATTCTCATCATGACCCCGCTTATTCAGGTTTTCAAGCACATTTTACTGGTACATTTCTCAGATCATTGTAAATCTTGAAACTGCATGGCTATTTATCAAAATATCCAATTGTGTCTATCTCCTAAATTCTGCAAATGTATGAATTCTGAGTATTGAAGTAGTGTCAGGTCAAACCCTGACCCTACTAACATGCGCTGTGCCCAATTGGCACTGCTGGGAAATTCTCCATGCAGAGTCATTTGTAGCCATACTGGAAAATAACAATAATTATCGCATCAGAGCATGGCAGGAAGAAAAGGTGCATTTAGTAGGAGTGTGGAGCCACTAGTGTTCATTGTTTTTATTCTATGGAGTTGAAATGCTTTGAATAGTCGGGTCTATATTTTATTATAGTAAGAAGAGGGCAGGGTTTGCTGCTTAGGTACAACTCTGCTTCTTCCTGTGACATTTGAGCAGAGCTGCTGGAAGCCTCGACACCATCTCTTCAGCACCAGTTAAAAATACATGTCGGCATAAGGCACGCACAGTCATAATTTGGGTCACTGGTGTCTTTAATTAATTTAGATGGAACACTTCGGAGCACTGGGAGGTAATTAAGGAAGGGGATGTATCAGCCTTGTTCTAACACATCACCCCCTCCCTCTTTGGCTTCCATGAACTGTAATTTCATGGATATACTTGAGCAACGCCTCCCCCCATCATCGAGCTACAGGCGGGTGGGGGTGCTCTTTATCATATTGTTGCTGAATATTATCTTCCGCTGCGTTGTGCACTCAATGACCCTCCAGCTGCAGCAGATTTGAACAGCTGGGCTGCAATAGCGAGGGATAATTGGAGGGGACTTTGTGGACAGGAGAACAACCCCCAACATAGAATCAATGCTGTAAAGGAAAATACAGCACATGCAAAACCAAAGCCCTACTACTAGAATCGGAAAGAGATTTCCCATGTTAAATGTGAAGATTGACCCCTGGAGAATTGTTCTGGGTACAGAAGGTAGTTTAGTATTTGTAACCTAAAAACTCATCTTTTAGAGCAAAACCACCTAAGTCAAATTTAGCGACTCAGTATAAATATATTATGTAAATATTTGAAGAATGATGTAAGGGGACCTTCCATACAAGAAAATCTATGAAAATGAATGCTAAATGCAAAATTGGAAGAGCTTCAGTTTACAAATCAGTATTAACTCGACCCCGTACCCAGAATCTTTTGACGTCGCAGAATACTCTACTTCCCGCGGGAGCAGGATTGGATATCTGTGTCCGACAGCCAGAGACCCCAGGGAGAACGCAGAAACGGTTTATTACCGATTTGGACTTTCCCTTTTGTCACTGCATAACATTGAAATAGCGCTATGTTGCGACTACAGGAGCTGGTGGTATCGCCTGGTTTGCAGAGGTTAATCAGAGTTGGGGGATCTCATCAGACCTAGCTCAGCTCTGATCAGGCATTTCCCCCACAGGGTCGTTGTCCTCTTTGATTTATTTGCGCTCCTATAAATGCCCCAGTAAGATGTAAATTGCAAATGGGGAAAAAAAAAAAAAAAAACAAAAAAAAAAAAAATGGAAATGTCCCCCAAGGGGTCATATGGCCCATATGGGTCTCACCGTATTATATAAGAAAGGGGGCGGGGGAAAAGAAAAAAAAAAAAAAAAAACAAAAACAAAACAAAAAAAAAAAAAAAAAAAACAAAATAGGAAGTAGTTTTAAAAAATGAATAATATTAATATTTCCTAATAACTCCATAAAAAAAACTAAATCACCATAGTCACGCTGTTTGCCCAAGACTATAGTTAATTTGCAAACTGAAAATCAATACTATCCATCACAAAAAAAAAATTTTCTTCAGTTTTAGCACCTCCACACCCCTGAAAGAACAAACAATTAAGTCCTTTACCTTTTTTTTATTTTTAACTTCACCTATGTGTACTAATAATAATTTATATAGCGCACACAGATTACGCAGCGCTGCACAGAGCTTGCCAAATTGGTCCCTGTCCCCATGGGGCTCACATTATAATCGACCTACCAGTATGTTTTAGAATGTGGGAGGAAACAAGAGGATCAGGAGGAAACCCCCGCAAATACGGAGAGAACACACAAACTCTTTGTAGATGTTGACCTGGGTGGGAATTGAACCCTGGACCCCAGCGCTGCAAGGCAGAACTTCTAACCACTCAGCCATAATGTTTCACAAGTTATGGCCCATAGACCAATAATAAATTTGTCTTGGTAAGGAAGAATTGTAATGTCCTGCTTGGAGTTGCGGTAGATGTGCAAACACGCACAGCGGCACTTAAGATACACATTAGGCTAAGGTCACATAAATGCTAGTGGAAGAGAATGAGTGTGTGGTCACACGTGGCGCTTGTATTGCATTTACAAAATGCAATGGAAGAGCCTAGAAGCGGGGCTTTTATGCGACCTAAGCCTAATGTGTAACTTAAGTGTCACTGTGTATGTTTGCACATCAATGCCAACGCCAAGCAGGACAAAACATAATTCAAACTCTCTCCAGTGAACCATTATCAGTGTCCTACAGAAAGCGATAAAATATCCAGTTTGCATTGAAGGAACAGGCGCTGCTCCCCAGTGTCAGTCAATGTTTCGAGTCAGCAGAGCCTGTAGGTAAGGGTACTGAGCATCCCCAGATCCTATACACTGCAAGGTGTTAATGCCAAGACGTGCGCTAGCTCATTAATCACCGTTACGTGACTCTCACAGTCTGCCGCACATCAGGGCTCCGTGCAGAAGCAGCTCTCACTACTGGAAAACGTATTTAACCTCTTAGGGTCTGTGCACAGGATCCGCACGCCTCCAGCTTGGAATAATGACTGAACACCTGTAACATCTGTGATATCCACAGGTTCAAATCCCAGCAGTAATGAATGCCTTACATTCTGCATACATTTACATTCTTACATACATTTTGCCATACACATAGAAGCTCATTCCATACATGCCCACTCTACGGTTACAGCCTTTTTTAAGTGCATAACTTGGCTTGTGTTTTGTGTTGAAAATAACAATGTCTTACACGCTAGGAGCTGTAGTTACTTAGCTTAAGGACAGGGAATATTAAGATCAAAATTGAGATTGGATAACAAGTTTGTGCTCAGAATTCTCACCCGTGCATATAGAGACACCAGAACATGGAAGAGCAGAAGAAGCTGAGCAGAATATTATATAGTTTTTCAGGGAAATGATTCAGCATAACTATAACATTAAGCCAAGGATGAGCAGAGATAGCTGGATAAAGGTAATGTACACTATATATATTTTTAGATAAGCAGGCTAAAATCCTGACAGGCTAAAATCTGACAGAATTTAGTGGGGAAGCCGTGCTGTGTAAGACCTTCTGGAGTAACATGACGGTAGTCATCTCCCTCATTTCCCAGCCTTGGCTACAAACTGTAGTTGTCTTGCTGCTCAATCCGGTCCTATCTCACAGCACACTGCTCAGTCCGTTAAAACAAGCCATGCCCCCCCGCCCCACCAATGTGTAACACTTACTGCTCAGTCTTTTTGATGCCATGGCTAGCAGTGTCAATAGAAAAAGATTGCGTGACAAATATCTCTAGGTCTCTCCAGTCACTGTAACTAAACCTCTTTTTGATGGATTTTGTTTTTTCAGTAATATACTTTCACCCGATATCCCATCATGCTCTGCAGCTCCACAATTATTATGACAGTATGTATTTTCTCCTATTCCTGCATTCTAATTCAACCATTTGCTCCTCTTCTTCTCTTGAGATTCATTTAATTAGATTTGCTGATCATTGTGTCCAGCAATGAGATTTATTTACAGTGTAGCAGAAGGGAAATTGTGTGATTTATTTTTTGCTCAGGAGGCAACTCCTACCCTAGAGCACAAGTGCCCTGACCAAATTCTTCCTTTGGTTACATGTGTTAAAGGCAAACATGTTTTTGCCTTAAAAAAAAAAAAAAAAAAAAAAAAAAGAAGAAGGTGTCTTCATAATTATGCAATGTCCATAGAGATCAACCGCATACACGGGGCAAGAATGCTGATGGAATTCGCTGACCTCATCTACTGCTGTTCATGGACACCTATGGGCCAAATCAATAAATACAAATAATAACAAATACTACAACTAAGTTTCTGTAGTAAAATAATATGCAGCTGTTATTTGCACAGATTTTTTGTCATGCATTCATAAATTATACATTTCTTAAATGCTTCCAAAGCCTCAATAAGGCAGCACCCTATACGTAAGCAGTATCCATCAGGCCGGCGGCACAAGTGGCGTTTTGTAACCGTTTGGGCCGTTTTTAAACAGTCTGTTAAAAAACTTCATTCATGCGTTTTTGAAAAACAGATGTGTTTTTTGAAATGCATCTGTTTTGTCTGTTTAACAATTATCTTAATTAAAAAAGGTCAAAACTGTTATTTTTTTTTTTTTTTAAATGCATGCGTTTCTTTAACAGCCCAAACGGGTTCAAGACAACACGTGTGCCGCCTGCCTAAGGAGCTTGGTTTCTTCTTGGACCGGGTTCATGGCATCTCACCTAGTTAAACCAGTTACCTAAATTATACTGATGAGGAACAATGACTCCAAAACAGTTCTGACTACAATTAGTCTATATTGCTTTGGAACAATATGGAGCTCCCTTATTAATGTAGCAATGAAGGAATGGTTTACTTTTACCACGGAAAGCTTATAGGTATATTCCTTACTCTGTTATTGTATGTTAGTTTAAAATAGAAGATTAGGAATGAAAATTCATGCATCATATATTGACATAGTGGGGGACATTTTACATAAAGTGTTGGTGTCTGCATTGGCTTTTTGTACCGACCTGCTCTCGAAGAAAGATACCCATTTATATTGTAGAGCTATGCAGATACATTTTCTGGCGCCGAGACCATTTTCTGTCCCTGGACCAAATCGTCCCGAGCACCAGAAATGGTGTCCAACAGTGGGAGAACAGGCAACAATAGCACGGTTTTGTGTCCCTGCTAGACCAAATTCTTTCTTCTGGTCTACTTTCTGCCAGTATCAACGCTCAAAATGGCTGCAACCCATATTAATTGTCTCAGTTCAACTCCGCCAAAGTACGCCCCTTTTCGGAGAAGAGTCGCAGCAGGGGAAAAAGTCCTTTTTCTGGCGCCAGCACTATAATAGGTTGAAGAGCAGAACATGCGGTAGAGCGCCACAAACTGGCGGAAACGCTATAGTAAATATCCCCCAGTTACTATGGAATGGAGAAGGAAGGGGAGCAGAGCAGGAGTTTTGCTTACTTAGTGAGTATTAAAGAGCGCATAAAATGAGTGGTGCTACTGAGATCTATTTTCAGGGACGGAGTTTTGTGTTAACACAGGATTAATGGTTACCCAGCACTACTGCAGCCGGATTTGTTTCTCTATAAGCGGACATCTTCCAGTCCGTCAGGCGTGCCTCACTCAGGGCTAACAATGCTGACCCCTATCTGTGGGAGCTGACCAGGTTAATTTACCCAAACACACACACTAATCAGTACAAGGCTCCCGGGTGTCATGCAAATTGATTTCCAGCGACTGCAGAGTTGATACAAACAAGATTAAGATGCATTTATGTTTTATATCAGCGGATGTGAAGAAAGTGATTAAATCAATTGAAGACATATAACAGCAATAATGAGATTGATGTCATCACAGGTGTCACGACTGATGATCAGGAACGGAAAGTGCTGGATCCAATACGATTAGACACAAAACCCTGGGATAACACTGATTACCCTTAGGCGGCACCAGGACGTATAGTACGTCCCCGAGGCACATACTGAGCGCACGGGGACGTTCTATAACGTCCTGCTTCTGGCACCGGACTCTCGAACGGAGGCCAGCACCAGAAGCAGGCGTCATGCTGTCTAGTACAGCTGACAGCCTGCGCTAACACCCGCGATCGGAGCCGCTCCGACGCGGTGTTAACCCCTTACACGACACAGCCGCGGTCAGCATGACCGCGGCGTGTAAGTGGTGTCTGCGCCGTGAATCGGATCCCGTGCCGCTTACCGGGGTCCGATCCCACTTCTGGGCAGCTCCGAGGACTGGCATGTGCCTCGGAGCTGCCGTTTTGCCATGGCAGCCAGACCCTTCCGTGTCTGACTGTAAATGTAAACTGTCTGAGCATGCGCAGCTTGCCAGCCATTTTACACTGCTCTAACATAAATAGTCTTGTAGAGCAGTGTATTGGACTTAACCAGTGATCAGAGCATCACTGTTCAAGTTCAAGTATGTATAAGTAAAAAAAGTAAAAAACACTAAAGTATCACATTACAATAATAAAAAATAAATACTTAAAATATAAGCCCCGTAAAATGTCCACTTCCTATAAAAACACTTAATAAGAGTATAAAAAAACACAAAACACAAAAAAAACCCCATATTTGGTATTGGCCGCGTCCGTAACAATCTGTATATAAAACCGAATCGTTACTGGACCCGCACGGTAAACGCCGTAGAAAAAAAAAACCCAAAACCTTCCGAAAAAAGATAATTTTAATTAATACCCTATAAAAAAAAAAATGCTCTAAAAGTGATTAAAAAATGTATAGCACTCCAAAATAAGCCCACTAAAAAAAAGACAACTCTTCTCGCAAAAATAAGCCCCTAACTAGATTTGTCAGCCGAAAATTAAAAAACAGTCTATGCATAATGAAACGATGGTATGCTAAAAGAACAAGATTTTCTCCCAAATTGGTTTTATTCAGTACCATTGAATAAAATACACACAAAACCCCCACATATTGGTATCCCTGCGTCCGTAACAATCTGAATAATAAAACAGGAATCATTATTGAGATTCGTCAAAGTGAACCCCCGTTAAAAAAACAAAAACAAAAAAAAGCTAAAAAAAAAGACAATTTTCAATTACATCCATATAAAAAATGCTCTAAAATTAATTTAAAAGATGTTATGTCAATCTAAAATAGACCCTAACAAGAACACATCCTTCTCGCAAAAAATAAGCCCTTAAACAGATTTGTGAGGGCGAAAATAAAAACGTTAGCATATAAGTCGGTGATGCTAAAATTAACAACACATTTTTGCCAAATTACTTTTTATTTCAGTTAAAAAAATGGGAAAAATAAAAAATCTTATAAATGAGGGTCTTTTTGTAATCGTGGCGCCCATAGAATAAAAAAATTAAACTATTATTTTTGGTTGGTAACGGCCCAAAAAAAACAAACAAAAATCTTCCTAAAAGTGATGATTTCCTTTCCTCCACCCAACAAGAGTTAATAAAAATCTCACCAATTAGCCTTAGAATCCCGAAATTACGTACCAGAAAAGTGCATCTCATGTTGGCAAAGAAATAAGCCCTATAGTCCACATTAAAAAAAAAAAAATTATGCCTGTACAATGTGACTAGGCAAATCTGATCTGGTGCACGCCTCCTTCCCAGGCGTGCACCCATACGCAGCAGGTTACCACCACATATGGGGTATCCGTTGTACTCGGGAGAGATGGGTTAACAACTTTGTGGGGACTTTTTTAATTTAATCGAATTGTAAATATTTTATTTTCCACCCAAAATGAGTGTATGTGAAAAAAATTTACAATTTGCAGACTGCACCTCCATTTGTTTTCACCCCTATAAACACCTAAGGGTTACAAATCAAACTTCTTAAAGTGGTTTTTTCCATTACATTGTAGTGGTTGTATTTCTTCCACAATGGGGTAATTTATGAGTCTCGACTATTATTTAAGGGAGCCTCTCGGTGTCAATTAGAAGTTGAGCCAGGTCATCTAAATACGGGGTTGGGTGATTTTACAAAAAATGTGAAAAATGATACCTATAATTCTGAGCCTGCATCAACATTCTAGAAAATATGTGGAATCTTAAAAAACCATGCACATAAAGCAGACATTTGGAATGTAAGTTATGAATTTATTTGGTGCTATGACTATCTGCAATCAAAAGTAGAGAATTTAGAATGTAAAAAATAAAAGATTTTTTCCAAATTTTTGCCAACTAAACGCAAAAGATTTCATCCAAATTTTTAAACTATATGTGAAGTACCCTGTATTCACACGAGAAAACACAATCTCAAAATCCAAATCCCTGAATATCTACATAGGCGTTCCAAAGCTATAACCACTTAAGTGACACAGGTGCAGATTTGAAAAATTGGACCTTAAAGTGACTGCCCATTCCTCTAATCTGCAACATACAACGAGCTCCTCCTGATCGGCGCCTTGATGCCAAAAGAGGCTGCGTCCCCGAGGGGTTTAAAGTGAATGAATTACAAACGCAAAACAAAAAAATGAGGAGGGATGGAGGACACTATACAGTGCCTCATGAACAAAATGTCTGATTGTCAGATTTCGAATGGATTTTGTTACTATAATCCATGCATCGTATGAATTGTACTAATTATTCAGTTTGTAGAGAGATCTAGAAGAAATGCTTAATTACAGACTCTCTCACATCACCCTAACGCCATCAGCCACTTGTCACCCATATGCCAGGGGAAACTTGTATGCCAATATGAGCAATAGTTTTCTTCTAAGCAATTCATGCTAACTCTAACTATAAATGAATAAGGCAGTATTGCTAGGTAAGGCACTGCTGCTCTCAATGGACAGGCTGTATTCTCAGGGATGTCTCTGCTTTTGCTTCGGCGGGTCGTTAGTGAATGGTGGCTGTATTCTCAGTTGATGTCACTGAAATGCTCTCTAGTGAATGGAATAGGCGTATTCTCAGTGATGTACTACTAAGCTGCTCCTAGTGAACTGGATAGGCTTATTCTCATCCTCAGTGATGTCACTTGCTTGCTTGCTCTCTTGTGGAATTGATTATGTATTCTCAGTGATGTACTGATGCTCTCTAGTGAATGGATAGGCTGTATTGTATTCCTCAGTGATGTCAGCTAGCTGCTCTCTAGTGACTGGATAGGCTTTATTCTCATTGATGTCCTGCTGCTGCTGCTCTCTAGTGAATGGATGGGCTGTTTTCTTCTTCTTATGAATTAGCTGCATTCTCAGGAATGTCAACCTTCTCTATAATGAAACATCTAGGCTGCTTCTTAGAGATGTCAGTACTAGAATGGATAGTAGTCTGCATCCTCAATAGGAGTCCACCATTGCTCTTTAGAAAAGTCACTCTAATTTCTGGGGATGGGGACTAGTGACGGAAGGAAAAGGGAATGAATAAGGGATGAGGTGATATAGTCAGAGTCACACATGGCTGCAGCTGCTCCCAAACCGCAAACTAATTCACACCTTAATGTTGTATTAAAACTTATATACAACATACTGAAACGATCCATTCTGTTGAAAAAGAAGGCATTTTTTAAAAATCAGCACAAACACAGCTATTGAACCTGTCACCAGCTAAAGACCACATTCCTGTGATAGGTGTGCTGAGTGGATAATCATCTCCACTGGTCATCAGGGGAGGGAGAGATGACTATTTTTGCAGGACATACTCTCGCCCAGCCTCCGAGAGCAAGTGAATTATGACCACAATTATAGAAGACAAGCGAGGCAAATGTACCGTCCACGGATACTGAAGTGCCAAGCAGGCATCAGCAGTCTTTATAATTAATGTGTGGAAGTCTTTCAAGTGTGATGACGATGCAGAGCTCATAACAAACGCATTCCATCTCCTCTGTCCTTATGCACAGCCAAGAAGATGAGAGAGCCAGGCAAACACGAAGCAACATATCTGACCCACTCCACTTAAATAAAGCCACAATCTGGCCTTCTTCTGGTATCCAAAGGGTTAAACAGTGTTAACCCCGATTATACAAAGAATAAAACCCTCACAATACTGGCACCTATTTTACTTTGACCAAGAAAGTAAATACTACATACTACAATAGTCTCTTATGTATAATAAATGTCCAGTCTGATACTGTCTACCATTGAGTGGAGCAAGAGGGGCCAGTCTAAATACCTCCGTTTATGTTTTAGTATAGGGCAAAACGTCTTTAACCGTCATAAACCTAACTGAGTATCGGTATGATCTGAAGGAACTGTGGCTCTCAAGAAGCATTGATAAACTGAAATACAGTTTGCAGGGACAATTGCTTCACAATTCTACACTAGATTGTTAAATGTTTTTTCAACCGACTGAGTAGGTGTTTTTAGTAGCCTTAATATGACATGGCAGGGTTGGGCCTACTACAAACTTGTTACCGATTCAAATTCATCTTTTATTCGATAATCATCATTGTGGCATTACACTGTGAGATTAAGTGAGTATACCCTTAGCGGCCAGCCAGACGTTATAGTACGTCCACGGCTACATATGAGCGCACGGGACGTTCTATAACGTCCTGCTTCTGGCACCGGTCGCGACGGAGAGCAGGCACGAAGAAGCAGGCTGTCAGTGTTCTAGTACAGTGACAGCCTGCGCTAACACCGCGATCGGAGCGGCTCCGATCGGGGGTGTTAACCCCTTACACGAGCGCGGTCAAGCATGACCGCGGCGTGTTGTGTAAGGGTGTTCTGCGCCGTGAATCGGATCCCGTGCCGCTTACCGGGGATCCGATCCACTTCTGGGCAGCTCCGAGGACGGCATGTGCCTCGGAGCTGCCGGTTGCCATGGCAGCCAGACCCTTCGGGTCTGACTGTAAACTGTCTGAGCATGCGCAAGCTTTGCAGACAGTTTACACTGCTCTACAATAAAATGTATTGTAGAGCAGTGTATTGGACTTAACCAGTGATCAGAGCATCACGGTTCAAGTTCAAGTATGTATAAGAAAAAAAAAGTAAAAAACACTACAAGTTACACATTACAATAAATAAAAATAAATACATTAAATATAAGCCTCCTAAAATGTCACTTCCTATAAAAAACTTAATAAAGTCATAAAAAAACACAAAAACACAAAAAAAACCCGCATATTGGTATTGGCCGCGTCGTAAACAATCTGTATAATAAAACCGAATCGTTACTGGACCCCGACGGTAAACGCCGTGAAAAAAAAAACGCCAAAAACCTTCCGGAAAAAAGATAATTTTAATTAATACCCTATAAAAAATGCTCTAAAAAGTGATTTAAAAAATGTTATGCACTCCAAAATAAGCCCACTAAAAAGAACAACTCTTCTCGCAAAAATAAGCCCTAACTGAATTGTCAGCCGAAAATAAAAATAAGAATCCGCAAATGAAAGATATGCATATGACGACTGAGAACAAAAGAAAAGATTTTCTCCCAAATTGGTTTTATTCAGTACAATTGATATAAAATACACACAAAACCCCCACATATTGGTATCCCTGCGTCCGTACACAATCTGAATAATAAAACAGGAACATTATTAGATTCGCAAAGTGAACCCCGTTAAAAAAAAAAAACAAAAAAAAGCTAAAAAAAAAGACAATTTTCAATTACTACCTATAAAAAATGCTCTAAAATTAATTTAAAAAGGTTATGCAATCTAAAATAAGACACTAAAAAGACACATCCTTTCGCAAAAATAAGCCCTTAAACAGATTTGTGAGGCGCAAAAATAAAAAGTTATGCATATGAAAGTCGGTGATGCTAAAATTAACAACATTTTGCCAAATTACTTTTTATTCAGTAAAAAAATGGGAAAAATAAAAAAATCTATATAAATGAGGTCTTTTGTAATCGTGGCGACCATAGAATAAAAATAATATACTATTTTTATGGTATGGTAACGGCCAAAAAAAAACAAACAAAAATCTTCCTAAAAGTGATGATTTCATTTCCCCTACCAACAAAGAGTTAATAAAAACTCACCAATTAGCCTATAGATCCCGAAATTACGTACCAGAAAAGTGCATCTCATGTGGCAAAGAAATAAGCCCCTATAGGTCCACATTAAAAAAAAAAAATTATAGCCTGTACAATGTGACATAGCAAATCTGATCTGGTGCACGCCTCCTTCCCAGGCGTTGCACCCATACAGCGGTTACCACCACATATGGGTATCCGTTGTACTGGGAGAGATCGATGGGTGGTATAAAACTTGTGGAGGCTTTTTTAATTAATCCATTGTAAATATTTAATTTTCCACCCAAAAGAGTGTATGTGAAAAAAATTACAATTTGCAGACTGCACCTCCATTTGTTTTCACCCCTATAAACACCTAAAGGGTTAACAAACTTCTTAAAAGTGTTTTTCCTAGAACAGTGAGCGGGTGGTGGGGGTGGGTGGCTCATTGTGCGGTTGGGTGGGCCTGCGGGTGTTTGCGCGCTTGTGTATGTTGCGCCCGGGTTCGGTGACTTGGTCGGGCCGGAGGTGTGAGAGAAGCGTACTATTTGGATGGGGAGCAGTTAAAGTCAAAAGACAGGTGGGTGGAATTTATAGTGCGGATAGAGACCCCGGAGGTGATGGCATTCGGGTGTGGGAGGTGTTTGCGACGGGGAAAGTAGAAGTGGAGCCAGCGGGGGCCAGCGGAGAATACGGGTTTTTTTGGGTTGAGGGTGATTTGGAGGGTACAAAAAATGTGAAAGGGAAAAACGATACCTAAATTGAGCCTGCATCATAACATTATAGAAATAGTGGAATCTTTAATTTTTTTTTATTAAAAAAAACTCCATGCAACATAAAGCCAGACATTTTGGGAATGTAAGTTCGGAATTAGTTGGTGCTCTATGGGACATCTGCACTCCATCAAAAAAGTAGAGAATTTAGAATGTGAAAATAAAGAAAATTTTTCCAAAATTTTTGCCCCCTCTAAACGCAACAAGTTCATCCAAATGTTTTAAACTAATGTGAAAGTACAAGTGTTGTACGATAAAACACAATTATGATATCTCACTAACGCACATAAAGACTAAGAGGGACAGACAAATCTTTCGTAGCGAGAATCTCATAGCCAGTTCTCCTAATATGATATTGCACATTATGGACGTAGTGTTCTATATAAAAGGGAAGAGGCGTATCTTATTTAGACTAAAAACACATCTTACATCTAGTACAACATAAACAAAGTCCTGGGAATGTATGCCGCCGGGATTGGCCAAGGATAAAAAATGCATTGGGAGGAGCGACTGCTTTTTTTTTTTTCTTTCGTGCGTATCCCCTACGGGCCGTTTTAAGTGTGATCTTTTTTTTTTGTGTGTTTTTACTTTATTGTATGGGTTCTTTTAAAGAAAATTTTTTGGTTTAATTTTTTTATTTTTTATTTTTTTGTTTTAGTTTAAGATGTAAAGAATGGATGAACATCAACAGCCAAAACATAAAAAAAAATGGAGGAAAGGGATGCGAGGACAAAACCTAATACAGTGCACTTACCTTAATGAACAACAAATGTTCTGATTGTCAGACAGATTATCGGAATGGAGTTGGTTGTTAGGTTTTAACTTAAGCCATGGATATTCCAGCGTCTTTTTATGAATTGTACAATATTCAGTTTGTCTTAGAGATTCTAGAAAGAATGCTTTCTAATTACAGACTCATGTCACAAATAACGCATCAGCCACTTGTCAACCATATGCCAAGGGGAGAAACTTGTATGCCAATATATAGAGCAATAGTTTAAATTCTAAGCAATTTCATGCTACTTATGTAACATCCTAAGACTTATAGAGTATAAGTTATTTACAGACCAAATTAGATAATTATATTTACCCAATTTATAATAAGTCAAACGTGTAAGGACAAGAAGAAGAGTAGGATGAGAGGGGGATAAGAAAAAGGTAGAGGGCGTGATGCATTTTACCTTCCAGAAGGGTCAGGATGGTGTTGTTTGGTTGGATAGTTGGTGGTGATGTATGTTGTTGTGGTTTGTATGGATAATGGGAGTAAAATGAGCTGTGCTAGTAATAGGGAATTAGGGAATTTGGTACTGTCTTTGTTTTTTTGTTGTTGGTGATTTATAGGTGATTTGTAACTGATGCTTCTAGTGATAATGGTTGGATAGGGCTTGTTTTGTAATGTTGTGTATTCCTCAGTGATGTCACTGCTTGCTCTCTAGTGAAGGATAGGCTTTTTTGTTTGGTTGTTTGTGGTTGTTTTGTTGTTTTCTCAGTGATGTAATGATGCTCTCTAGTGAATGGCCATGAGGACTGTTATTGTCAAGTGATGTCACTGTGTATCTTAGGGAATGGACTATAGGAGTGTATTCTCAGTGGATTGTCACTGATGACTCTATAGTGAATGGATAGGCTTTATTCTCAGTGAGTGTGTCATTGCTGCTCTCTAGTGAATGGATGGGCTGGTTTTATCTAGGTGAAAATTACTTTTTCTGCATTCTCAGAATGTCAAACATTATCGATAATGTGTGTGAAAAACATTAGGCTGATTCTTAGAGATTTGTCAGTACTTGAATGGATTTAGAGTATGTCAATACTCAAGAGGGTCAACATGCATTGCTCTTTAGAAGTATCAACTCTAATTTCTGGGGATGGGGGACTAAATAGTGACAGGTAGAGGAAAGAAAGGGAATGAATTAATGAGGGGGTGATATAGTCAAGTCACACATGGCTGCATGCTACAGCTGCGACTCAAACCGCCAAATAAATTTACATCCTAATGTTGTATTATATTTAAAAATGAATACATACTGAAACGATTCCATGCGTGAAAAAGATTGAGTGAAAGAAAGTTTGTGAAAAAAGGCCACAATTTTTAAAAATCAGCACAAACACAAGATATGAAACCTGTCACAAGCTTCTTCTAAGCACCAATTCCGGGTGATAGGTGTGACTTTGTGATGTGGTAAATTCCAATAGGTCATCATACAGGGAGGGAGAGAAGAGAACTGCTATGTTGGAGGACCAACCTAATCGGACAGCCTACAGAGAGAGCAAGCATTTTGACAATTATGACAACAATTATTAGAAGAAACAGCGAGGCAAAATATGGAACAGTTCCACGGATCTGAAGAGTGCCCAAGCAGCGCATCAGCAGATACGATCTTTTTATAAGTAATGTGTGAGTCTTTCAAGTGTTGACGACGAGGACGGCTCATTAACGCAATTCCAATCTGTCCTCAATGCAAGCACGCCAGGGAAAGAGATGAGAGAGACAAAGAAAACACTAATGTCAAGCAGAGAGAGCAAAAACATATTGACCCACCCTTCCCTTAAAGCACTATCGGGCTCCCTTCTTCGGATATCCAAAGGGTTTAAACAGTGTAACCCCGATTATACAGGAATACAATAAAACCCTCCAATAGGTCACCATTACTTTGACCAAGAAAGAAAATAATATAACAAATGTAGTGTATATAACTGTCCAGTTGGATCTTGATACTGTTCCATTGAGTGGAAGCAAAAAAAGAAAGAGGGGGCCAAGTCCACCAGTCTTATAAATACATGAAGGTGTTTTAGTAATAGGCACGTTCTTTACGTAGAAATACGCGATGATGTAATCCAATACAGATTAGACCACAAAACCCTGGGATAACACCTGATTAAAGAATGAACCATCACAGCAAAACAAAACAAACTGAGGACAGGGATGGAGGACAACTATACAGTGGCCTTCATGAACAAAAATGTCTGATTGTCAGATTCATCTGAATGGAGTTTACTATAATCCATGGCATTCGTATGAATTGTACTAATATTCAGTTGTAGAGAGATCTAGAAAGAATTGCTTAATTTACAGACTCATGTCACAATAACGCCATCAGCCACTTGTCCACAATATGCCAAGGGGAAACTTGTATGCCAATATAGAGCAATAGTTTATATTCTAAGCAATTCGATGCTACTATTAAATGAATAAGCAGTATTTGCTTAGGGTTAAAGGAACTGAGCTCTTCAATGGATTTGGTTCACTGCTGCTCTATAGGAAGGGATAGGACTGTATTCCCATGTGAGTTACTGCTGCTATCTAGTGAATGGATAGGGTATTCTCTGGTGGGGCACTGCTGCTCTTAGGAATGGATAGGCTGTTATCAGTGAGGTCATGCTGCTCTCTAGATGATGGAAGGCTGTATCTCATGATGCACTGACTTCTCTACGTGAATGGATAGCAGTGTAATCTCAGTGATATCATGCTGCTCTCTAGTTAATGGATAGGGCTGATCTTGGTGATGTCACTGATGCCTTCTATCTAGTGAATGGATATAGGCTGGTATTCTCAGTTGTGTCACTGTGCTGCTCTCTAGTGAATGGATAGGCCTGTATTCTCGTGATGTCACGTGTCTCTAGTGAATGGGTAGACTGATTCTCAGGATGTCACTGCTGCTCTTCGTGATTGGATAGGCTGATTTCAGTGATGTCACTGCTGCTCTTAGTGAATGGATAGGCTATTCTATCAGTGATGTCAACTGCTGATCTCATAGTGAATGGGAATGGATAGGCTGTATTCTCGGTGATGTCACTGCTGCTCTCTCAGTGAATGGATAGACTGGTATTGATCAGTGATGTCACTGCTGCCTCTCTAGTGCATGGATATAGGCTGTATTCTCGGTTGATGTAACTGTGCTCTCTAGTGAATGGATAGGCTGTATTCTCAGGGATGTCAGATTGCTGATCTTAGTGAATGGAGGGCTGTATTCTCGGTGATTGTACACGCTCCTCTCTAGTGAATGGATAGGCTGTATTCTCAGTGATGTCACTGCATTCTCAGGAATGTCAATACCTCTCTATAATGAAAACATAGGCTGCTTCTTAGAGATGTCAGTACTAGTGAATGGATAGTCTGCATCCTCATAGAGGTCACCATTGCTCTTTAGAAAAGTCACTCTAATTTCTGGGATGGGGACTAGTGACGTAGAGGAAGAATGCATGAGGGGATATAGTCAGTCACACAATGGCTGCAGCTGTTCCTCAACCGCAACTAATTCACATCCTTAATGTGTATTAAAACTTATATACACTACTGAAACGATCCATTCTGTTGAAAAAGGCATTTTTAAAAATCAGCACAACACAAGCTATTGGAACCTGTCACCAGCTAAAGACCACATTCCTGTTGATAGGTGTGATGTGGATAATCTCCACTGGTCATACAGGGGAGGGAGAGATGACTATGTTGGCAGGACATACTCGCCAGCCTCCAGAGAGCAAGATGCAATTATGACAACAATTATAGAAACAGCGAGGCAAATGTAACCGTCCACGGATACTGAAGAGTGCCAAAGCAGAGCATCAGCAGCTTTATAAGTAATGTGTGGAAGTCTTTCAAGTGTTGACGATGCAGGACGGCTCATTAAACGCATTCCATCTGTCCTTAATGCAGCACGCAGGAAAGATGAGAGAGCCAGCAAACACAGCAACAATATCTGACCCACCTCCACTTAAAGCCACAATCTGGCCTTCTTCTGGTATCAAAGGGTTAAACAGTGTTAACCCCGATTATACAAGAATAAAACCATCACAATACTGGCACCTATTTTACTTTGACCAAGAAAATAAATACTACACAATAGTCTCTTATGTATAATAATATGTCCAGTCTGATACTGTCTATCATTGAGTGGAGCAAGAGGGGCCAGTCTAAATACCTCCGTTTATGTTTTAGTAATAGGCACGTCTTTACCGTCATAACCCTACTGAGATGCTGGTATGATCTGAAGAGGACTGTGCTCTCAAGAAGCATTGATAAACTGAAATACATTTGCAGGGACAAATTGCTCAAAATTCCTACATAAAGATTGTGTAAATGTTTTTTCACGGACTGAGTAGGTGTTTTAGCCTTAATATGACAATGCAGGGTTGGGCCTACTACAAACTTGTTACCATTAAAATTCATCTTTATTCGATAATCATCTTGGGCATTACACTTGTGAGATTAAGGCAACGTGTAAGCCTAGAGTGGAAAATTAATTGGTCACAGCATCCCCTGAGTATACCCCCACCCCCACAATGTGTAACACTTACTGCTCAGTCTTTTTGATGCCATGGCTAGCAGTGTCAATAGAAAAAGATTGCGTGACAAATATCTCTAGGTCTCCAGGCACTAACTAACTACCTCTTTTGATGGATTTTGTTTTTTCAGTAATATACTTTCACCCGATATCCATCAGCTCTGCAGCTCCACAATTATTATGACAGTATGTATTTTCTCCTATTCCTGCATTCTAATTCAACCATTTGCTCTCTTCTTCTCTGAGATTCTTTAATTAGATTTGCTGATCATTGTGTCAGCATGAGATTTATTTACAGTGTAGCAGAAGGGAAATTTGTGTGTGATTTATTTTTTGCATCAGGAGCAACTCCTACCCTAGAGCATAAGTGCTCTTACCAAAATTCTTCCTTTGGGTTACATGTGTTAAAGGCAAACATGTTTTTGCCTTTAAAAAAAAAAACAAAAAAAAAAAAAAAAAGAGGTGTCTTCATAATTATGCATGTCCAAGAGAGCATCACCGCATACACGGGCAAGAATGCAGATGGAATTCGCTGACCTCATCTACTGCTGTTCATGGACACCTATGCCAAATCATAAATACAAATAATAACAAATAATAACAACTAATTCTGTAGTAAATAATATGCAGCTGTTATTGCATTTATTTGCACAGATTTTTTGTCATGCATTCATAAATTATACATTTCTTAAATGCTTCCAAAGCCTCAATAAGGCAGCACCCTATACGTAAGCAGTATCCATCAGGCCGGCGGCACAAGTGGCGTTTTGTAACCGTTTTGGGCCGTTTTTAAACAGTCTGTTAAAAACTTCATGCGTTTTTGAAAAACAAATGTGTTTTTGAAAATGCATCTGTTTTTGTCTGTTTAACAATTATCTTAATTAAAAAAGGTCAAAAACGGATTTTTTTTTTATTTTTTAAATGCATGCGTTTCTTTAACAGCCCAAAACGGGTTCAAGACAACACGTGTGCCGCCTGCCTAAGGAGCTTGGTTTCTTCTTTGATCCGGGTTCATGGCATCTCACCTAGTTAAACCAGTTACCTAAATTATACTGATGAGGAACAATGACTCCAAAACAGTTCTGACTACAATTAGGTCTATATTGCTTTTGGAACAATATATGGAGCTCCCTTATTTAATGTAGCAATGAAGGAATGGTTTACTTTTACCACGGAAAGCTTATAGGTATATTCCTTACTCTGTTATTGTATGTTAGTTTAAAATAGAAGATTAGGAAAGGAAATTCATGCATCATATATTGACATAGTGGGGGACATTTACATAAAGTGTTGGTGTCTGCATTGGCTTTGTTACCGACCTGCTCTCGGAAAGAAGATACACATTTAATATTGTAGAGCTATGCAGATACATTTCTGGCGCCGAGACCATTTTCTGTCCCTGGGACCAAAATCTGTCCCGAGCACCAGAAATGTGTCCAACAGTGGGAGAACAGGCAACAATAGCACGGTTTTGTGTCCCTGCTAGACCAAATTTCTTCTGGTCTACTTTCTGCCAGTATACAACGCTCAAAAATGGCTGCAACACATATTAATTGTCTCAGTTTCAACTCCGCCAAAAGTACGCCCCTTTTCGGAGAAGAGTCGCAGCAGGGGGAAAAAGTCCTTTTTTCTGGCGCCGCCAGCTAATAAATAGGTTGATGAGCAGAACATGCGGTAAGAGCGCCACAAAACTGGCGGAAACGCTATAGTAAATATCCCCCAGTTACTATGGAATGGAGAAGGAAGGGGGAGCAGAGCAGGAGTTGTGCTTACTTATGTGAGTATTAAAGAGACAGAATAAAATGAGTGGTGCTACTGAGATCTATTTTCAGGGACGGAGTTTGTGTTAACACAGGATTAATGGTTACCCAGCACTACTGCAGCCGGATTTGTTTCTCTATAAGCTGACATCTTCCAGTCCGTCAGGCGTGCCTCAGCTCAGGGCTAACAATGCTGACCCCTATCTGTGGAGCTGACCAGGGTTAATTTACCCAAACACACACACTAATCAGTACAAGGCTCCCGGGTTCAATGCAAATTGATTTCCAGCGACTGCAGAGTGATACAAACAAGATTAGATGCATTTTATGTTTTATACCAGCGGATCTGAAGAAAGTGATTAAAATCAATTGAAGACAGTATAACAGCAATAATGAGATTGATGTCATCACAAGTGTCACGACTGATGATCAGGAACAGGGAAAGTGCTGGATCCAATACAGATTAGACCACAAAACCCTGGGATAACACCTGATTAACACTGAGGGTTTATGTGATGTAGCCCCCCCCCCGTGACCACACTGAGGGTATGGGTAGTAGCAGTGCCCACACTGAGGGTTATGTGTATGTAGCAGTGCCCACACTGAGGGTTATGTGTATGTAGCAGTGCCCACACTGAGGGTTATGTGTATGTAGCAGTGCCCACTGAGGGTTATGTGTAGGTAGCAGTTGCCCACACTGAGGGTATGTATGTAGCAGTGCCCACACTGAGGGTATGTGTATGTACAGTGCCCACACTGAGGGTTATGTGTATGTCCAGTGCCCACACTGAGGGTTATGTGTATGTACCATGCCCCACACCGAGGTTGCAGTCACACTTGCCTTTCCAAGTTACATGCGTTTGGCCTGTTTAAATAAGTTTTTTTTTTCTTCATTGCTGGAAGTGTAGCAGCTGTGAAAATGTTAACAACTGCTTACATTTCCAGCATGCAAACCAAATGCATGGAAAATGCAAAAACGCATGCATTTCTGCAATGAGTTTAAAAAACTAAAAAGCATTGCAAACTGAATGTGTGACAACCCTGATGAGTAGGTTCAGACCTTATGACATGTGGGGGAGAAGAGATTATCTAAAAGTCCTTTGAGACCCTGTCATAAGGGCAAAGCTTAAAGGGGCACTTCCCCCAGGATCAAGGATTATAAACCAGGCCCACAAAATACGACATGTGTCCCATGGGAAGGATCTGCTCTTTTACTTTTTTTTTTGGAAAAACAAGGTTTTTAAAATTATGCATATGAGCCCGAGGGTCTCTGAGCTCCATAGGTGTAATGGAGCCTGAGCCCCACAGTCATGGCACATTAGGACACCGTCATAGGTCTGTGTCCTTGTCCGTCACTACTACTGTTGGAGCAGTCACAAGGATCCCATCCAGCTTATCTATTATTTCACAAATCATTGTAAAACATCTATCTTACTAAAAGGAGGCGGCTGGTCACATGGTCAGCGGCCAGTGATGTCAACCCCTGTTACCCGCCCCTCTCCTCCCCCTGCTATGTCGGTGTGTTAATGTATAGTAAAGCATGCTCGTGTGTGCTGCTATCCTCAACTCTACAGGTGAGAGACACAGGAATCAAGGCTACACATGAATAGACATGTTATGCTGTACATGGCTGAAACTGGAGTGCTGTATTCTCCGATACCAGCACCCACAGGCTGCGGGGCGTGGCACCAGCACCAGTGAAGCAATATTACAGCCTTCACACATTATACAGGCTCGTAGTCAGCATGGGGTGTTGTCGTGGCTGTGCCTCTTACTCATGATAGTGTACAGCTGGAATCATGTAATGACTCATTGGGACACTTCACAGGTCATTGGCATACAGCTTTGGGACCACTAAGGGCTTAGGTTTACAGGCATGTGAGGGACATTGAAGGGATAGAGGCATGCTCTTAATGGCAGTTTATGAAAACTCTATTAGTTAGGGGGTATTTTGCATGACGGGTCTCTTAAAAGTCCGTTTTTTCTTAAGAACAAGAGTCATAAGAAGCTAAAAGAAAGGTGGATTCCTGCCAGAGGGGGCACACACCTGTAGGTCAGCTGCTTGGTTTACAATCCTTCATCCTGGTGGTAGATGTTCTTTAAATATATAACCAGATTATAGGTAGTAGTATTAGGGACTGCAATACCACAAGCATCCAACAAATAGGTGTGGTGTGGTATTTTAGAATGAAAGCAGCCAAGTTATTTGTGTAAATCCTGTACAACCCAATGAAGTGTAGACCCTGCACAATAACAAATCAGCATAAATGATATATATACCCATGACACGGATGGAACATGTAACAAATAGGAAATTTTACACAAATCAGCATTTATGAACAAGATCAGCAGGAGAAGTTTCAGTTTGGTCCTAGATACGTTGGATGACTGAATTAGTCTTGTTCCGTGAACTGGCAGTGTACAGGTGTAAGCATATGACTGATTTGCGGTCGATTCTCAATTGGGTGACTGGGTGCAATGCTGAATTCCTAATTGTCTGCATTAGAAGCAGCTGCAGAACAACTTATTGAAGACATGTCATCGGAAGCAGGATGCAGCACACCACAGAGCTACAATTAGGGTCTAATAATTAGTGCTATCTAGTAGCCGAGGGACAGGAGAGACATCTGGAGACGGGACACACACATTAACCGTTGTCCAGTAGCATGACCCCCAACCACAACACTTTCACAACCCAAAACCAAGAGCTGTGACTGCTGGCCGCATTAACAGCATCCCCCAAAAGCCATCCAAATATAAAAATGAATCGTGGAACTACTATCCCAGGACTACCTAATCAATCATCCTGTAGAAATAATATACCTACTGGGGCATGCTGCAAGTTGTATTTCTACACAAAAAAGGCTAGGACAGAGGACTGGAGATGAAGCACATTGAGGAGGAAAGCGATGCAATATATTCTGCTCCATCTCCGATTCTGAGATAATTACTGAATAATGTTTCCACATCTGATGTATATAGGCAGGTTGAAAAGGAGGGGGAGCATAATCTTCTCTTCCTCGTCAGAAAAACATTATTCTAGTCTGTTGTTACTCTGTGGCACAGGAGGGGTATCTGCGGCAGGATGTGACCTTCTCCTCTCTTCGCTCTGCCCTTTCACCCTCTTTCAGTGGGCTATTAGAAAGCACAAAGTGCCACATGTTATAATGCCACATCCCAGTAATGGGGCTATGTGCCCAGAGGAGGGACATAGAGAGACGGCGCCACACCCACACAGGGCAGATCAGCAGGTGTCCACTGACATTCACGGTTTATTATGAAGTTGAGGATGAGGAGGGAACTTCTGGTACACAGTGGTAGGAGACTCATGTGAAAGAGGAGGGGGGCACACTGGCAGTATAGTGGGGGGGGGGGAATCTTCTGCTATGAGGATATAGAAGGAGAGAGTTTAAACAATTGGGAGGGGGGGACTTCTGTAATTACAGATTAAAGATGATGGGACTATAGTGATGATGACTTAAGAGGACTTTTGTGACTTTGGACGAGAAGGTGGTCTTGCGGATATAGATGAGGAATGGGTTGCTGTAACAGCGTAATAAAAGGATGAAGGAGCTCTGTGAGTATGATATGGAAGAAGAGAGAAAAGAGTATTACGGTCATAATAGGGAGGAGGGAGGAGGTGTGATTATAAACAGAGAGGAATGGAGTCCTGTGAAAATGATCAGGGTTAGTGATTTGGGTTGGAGAACGAAACAGGCTTGTGTGACTGTGGGGTGGCAGGGTAAACGGGTGGAGTCGGGGGCATCCTGTGATCTGGTTAATGATCATAGATTGGAACCATTGAGCTCATGTATATGGCATGTATGCATGAAAGGATCATAGGCACTCAATATATCAGTATAAGCCAAGCTAAATCTAATTAGCAGAAAAATCTTAAGGCCAGGTAATGACTGTCATCCTTTAAGGTGTAGTCCTACATTGCCTTCAAGGTCCATATCTGATATTAAAGTAAGGTGCATCAGGATAGACAGGTAGGAAGCATATACTGGACCACATATACTCTCTGTGCTCAGTCTTGGGTATCAGATGTCTGTAGCATATGACTGTAACTGTACATGACAGAGGAGCAGGGTCTGCATAGCTAAATTATGAAAGTAATAACTAATAAATGACATTTGTAATGATACCATTGTCTTTTAGAAGATTCAGTGCAACTTTAAGTAAACTGGCCTCAAAAATGTACAATAAGAGCCAAAATTTTTGCCACATTCACTCAAATAATAAGATCTGTCAGCTTCAAGAATGGACTGCCTTTTATTTACGACCTATTTAAAGAGATCTGTGTGTACGATGGGAAACCATGTCTACACCATACAAACAGCAGCAGATGCAGGGACAGGAGGTGGGTTCCGGCTCGTGCGCTGCTACAGCCGATTAGTGTTGGCGGGGCAAAATTTCCTTTTAAATAAATTTTTGTCACTAGTACACATTATATAAGTGTCTTCTGTTCTTTTATATAGCTCACTGATCTTCTGGTTGTTACGTCCATTGGATCACTTATCAGTTATCTGTATAAGAACATGTAGAGAGGATGCACATCGCATCTTTCTTGCCCCCGCCCACTCAGCACTCAGTATGAGCACCGTATTTGGTGGCTGTTTAGGCAGGGGGACTATTGATATCAGCCCCTGTCATAGTGCCAAAGCCTGATGTTCAATGGCCCTTGGACAGGGACAGGCAGGGTGCTCCCAGCCGTGTAAGGTAATGTGAACAGAAACCAATGTTGCGATCATATGTCCCAACATTGGGTGCGAGGCTTGCAAGCCGTGAACGGAAAGCCCACGGCTTTTAAAGGGAATAGAAATTGCGACTCATATGGTCTATGACGTGTTGAACAGCGTAACGCAGTTCACACTCTCAGAGGTAATTGAGAAGTCTATTCCCCCCTATACACCGGGGGCCCCCTAATACACAGCCCCCCTATACACGGGGGCCCCCTAATACACAGCCCCCCTATACACGGGGGCCCCCTAATACACAGCCCCCCTATACACTGGGGGCCCCCTAATACACAGCCCCCCACTACACCAGGGCACCCATACTACACAGCGCCCCTATACTCCGGGGGCCCCCCTACTACACAGCGCCCCACTACACCAGGGGCTCCCTAATACACAGTGCCCCTATACACCGGGGGCCCCCTAATACACAGCCCCCCAATACACCGGGGGCTCCCCTGTACACACAGCCCCCCTATACACCGGAGGGCCCCTGTACACACAGCCCCCCTATACACCGGGGGCCCCCCTAATACACAGCCCCTCTATACACCTGGGGCCCCCTAATACACAGCCCCCCTATACACCGGGGGCCCCCCTAATACACAGCCCCCCTAATACACAGCGCCCCAATACACCGAGGGCCCCCTAGTACACAGCGCCCCATTACACCGGGGGCCCCTACATGGCTTGCGAGGGCCCTTCTTAGGCCGGCGCCACACAGGGCGCTTTGTCTGCGCTTGCAAACGCAGACAAAGTCGCGGCCACCGGGGCGGGCCTCGGCCCGATCGCATCGGCGTTTCTATGGAAACGCCTGCGATCGGGAACGGGCCGAGGCCGCCGCCGTGTTTTTCGGGTTAAATTAACGCAAAACACCGGGGCTCGTTCCCGATCGCGGCGTTTCCATAGAACGTCTGATGCGATCGAGCGAGGCCCGCCCCGTGGGCGCGACCTTTGTTTGCGTTTGCAAGCGCAGACAAAGCGCCCTGTGTGCGCCGGCCTAAGCCTTTCCCTGTTATCCATCGCTGGACTTTGAAGGAGTAAGAAACAGAAAGTTGTGTAGAGATCGCAGTCTATCTGGCTGTAGTGGCAGCCTCCAGTGTGTTTTTTTTTTTTCTGCCTGACATTCATGGAGACACGCACAAAAGAAGCATCAGATGATGAATCAATTGGTGACATTCAGGATTATATAAGGCATAGAAGCACATGGGTAATTTTTAGTGGGCAACCCCTTTAGAACTTATTACTTAGGTGTCACCCATTTATCACCATATGGCATTTGACCTATAAAATGACTGCACCATACCCAGATTGGACTTGATTCTAGGTTCGTTTCCACAGCCTCTTTCATATAAATGGAGCCATTTTTTATGTATTGAAGGAACTTCTTGCAGCGTCTGTTTCTGGCGGGCTCTCCATCACACAAGTCCGTCCTTCCTTCCTTCCATACATGCTGTGCACATGGAGCCCTTCATAGATTGTTAGTCTCCCTGTTCCTGGAGGTGTAGTGTAGTGCTCTCTTGTAATGGTGTCACACAGCCAGACCCCCCAAACCTGGAAAGCTGCCAGATGCTTGTTTAAGCCAATACATAATCAAAATGAGCTGCAGAAGGTACCTGTGCATGCCGATCCTGTCTGAGAGCTGAGCGTGTTTGTTAATGTGCTCATATTTGTGCGAACAAGGGAGATCTTGGAATAAGCCGATATGTTTTCCTCTAAAGCAAGATTGCCAGCTTAGTCTAATCAGAGTGGATGGAAATTGTGATCACAACTTTGTGATATAGAGGAGATCTAGCATTATACAATAACAAATTGAGGCCAGCACAGTATGTTCCCCTTGGTTTTCATTCAGTAGATTGGATACCTTCAGGTGAGGCTATCTTGTCGCTACTGTAAGGATTGTAAGAGTTGAAATCTCTACAGAACTTTTGCTTGCCCTCAATTAAACCTACATATAATTTAAAATGTTTTAGGCTGTGAAGGCAACGGACCCATGTCATGGGTAACAGTCACTAGCCATAGGGGCAAGGTAGACTAGGGGACCTGGGTTCAAGTCCCAGGGTTAACATCTGCAAACAATTTTATGTTCTCTCCATGTTGGCGTGGGTTTCCTCTCTGGGTCCTCCCGTTTTTCCCATACTAGAAAAAAATAATGGTAGGTTGATTAGATTGTGTGCCCCATGGGGACAGGGACCAATTTGGCAAGCTCTGTGCAGCGACTGCATATTCAGTGTGTCAGTGTGGGCTATATAAAAAAAGGAATTAAAGAAGTAGTTTACTCTACACTAGACTTACTTTCCAGCATAACCCTTTTCATGCATCTGGTGCAGATTAAGACTGTGTGTCTAAGTTCTTGTTCACACAACAGTGAGAAATGCTATGTGTTTTCGGTTTTGATTTGCCAGGGTCAGTCTTACAAGTGACCCTTGACTCCTGGTCCCCTTCATAGGGTGATCTGTGGAGCCCTAGAATGGCCACTGTTGATCACCTGCAACATTGATTTACGGTATGTGGATTTATAGCAACCATAGTTCTGCTTGTAGCTTGGTGCACATAATGTATCAGTCTATATAGAAGATTTGCAGCACCCCAATGTTCAGGTCTGAATGCCCTCCAGCTCCAGCATAAGGCAACCTCTCCAAATCCCACGAACCATTTCTTATATAATTATTATGAGCGGCTGTTCCGCACACCCTGCTTCTTAGCTCTACCGCTTCTCACATTAATAAGCACTCTCTATCACATGCGCCCTTTACCCAAGCGTTCTGCGTCCCATGTCACGCCATCACTCCGCGATCGAGCGGAAACATGTGCAGCGCCTTCTCCGAGCCTCGCTCCTCCAGTGCACGCGCACAGCTGTCACTTCAGTGAGCTGCAGACAATCATAGCCCTCCCCTAACCCCCTCGCTGATACATAGAAGCATCAGATCTGCGCAGCATTCATTGCTTGTCGAAGCAATGTGGAGCTGGGAGACTGTTTTATGTCCCTGTTGTGAGTGCGGAGCACCTGTAGAAGATACACTCGTCTATGTGTCTAGTTTTAATGAGCAAGGAAATTGTGTGAGGGAGTGAATTCAAGATGTTTTAACATAGAGAGCTGGCAGATGATGCATTGATATGCCTTATTCACACTCATTGCTAACCACAATGGCAAATGGTCTGCTTGTGTAACCCATGTGCTGCCAGTGAAGGAAGTGAGAAATAAGCTCTATACCTATTCTAATTGAAAATTGCTCCATGATTGCAGCTTTAATATGGAGATAGAATTTTTTTTTTTTTTTTTTTTTTTTTTTTATTTATTTTTGTCTTTCATCGGATGTTCTTTGTTTGAAATTCACATTTCCATTGTGGCCTCTGTGTTCCTATGTCCTTACCTTTGCCTATGTGATCTAGTTAGGACTAAATGCAATGTTCGGCTTTCTATTGTCTTTAGGATATGTTCACATACAACTGGAGATAAAATCTGAGAACACCAAATTTCCTAATGTCAAGGTCATTGTAGCCCTATGTGAATATATCCTAACATTAGTAAAGTTGCAGTATTTTTAAGCTCATTCCATCAACTGTATAGTATTCTAAGGCACAGAATACAATGTATAATTTGCTAAACACTGATCAAATTTCAAGAACTTTTAAGATACTTGCAAGGTATTGACATCACTTGCAAAAACGGTGTGCAGTTCAAAAGTGATTGAAACCCTGTTAGCCATAGAAAGAGAAGTACCACCGTAGTCTTCAGTCTGTTATTTCTAGAATATAGCATTTCTATACACATAAACTCCTCTAGTGCCCCAAGAAGACTGGTTCCACCTCAAAAGACAATGCAAGAGAGGACGGATATGCAGTGGCTTTAGAATTCCTACTGATTGGTGACGTTGTAACTTTCCGAAAATGTAGGCATCGTTTCTCTGTGGACGAGGCTTGCTGTTTTCTAATTATGAAACATTGTGTTTTTTTGCAATGTCAAGTTTTAAAGCTGATAAACTTTTGTTTTTTCATAACATGTCTAGTGGCAAGTTACCCTTTGAAAAAAACCTTATTTCTCAAAAAATCTTGTGACATACATGTTCTTGCATTTTGATCTACAGTGTAGATGTGCTGGTGTGGTTGTAAGGCCTCAGCAGAAAAATCTCAAGTTTCACGTTCTGGATTTGTATAGGATGAATGCGAAAACTGTGAATCAAGGTCCTTACTCTCATGTATAAATCTGCACATATTTATCCCCAATATATGTAAATAGGATGGTAAGAATGTTAGAGGATGTTTAAGGACATTTTTTGGTGCCTTGGGTTGGAAGAAGGGAGGCAAACCTGTCATTCGTCATGAAGGATCGTAAAGTGATTTTCATCTTCCTTCACAGTCATACTGAACGCAACATGACCATTGTACATTGTAACCGACATGGCCCAGCACAGTCTTGATGACTGAGAGGTGTTCATGTTCTTGTACATTTAGACACTGTTGGGGCTGCGGGGTACCTGGGGTCATGATTATTTCAATTGTTTCAATTATTTGGGTTCAAGAACTTTGGTCCCCCACTTTGTTCAGTTGCTCCAGAAATGAATTGTTGGGATATAGAGATACTCCAGGACCGGTAATCTACTGTTTTAATGTCAAGTGCCAGGCCTAAGGGGTAGCATGACAAGATTCAGCTCCTTGATGCCTGTGCTCTTGTTTACATGTAAGGAGAGAGAAGCAGTCATATCGAGCACAACAATCACAATTATTGACTGTTTTTTATTAAACCTCTCTGTGTGACTTGTGCCTTTTAGGTCATGATCCAGCTAAGGCCAGGAGATGAACAGTGCAGCAGCCATGCATGTGTACTACGTACCCTCCCGTTGGCAGTTTTATCAAAGCCAACAGACAAGGCAGTATAATATTGTAATAAATATTTATAAATACACAAGGCAAGCGAGCGCGGCGGAGCCTCAGCGCAGTAATCTGGATGTAGGAGGGAACAAAGGCAAATGAAGGGAACATCGAACAGGAGGAGATGTCGCAGGGTGGAGCTTCCTCCAAATTTCGGCTCTCTGACTTCGCAATGGAAGCTATGGTGACAGATTTTATAGGTGTCGGTCACCAGAAGCAATGTGGGAGGCACTGATGCCACCATATGCACTGTGACACCTCCTCTGTCCGGCAGCATAGCTTGAGACCACATGAGCAGAGGTGCTGGGACAATTCAATGGGTGTGTGATACATAAGGAGTTGCTGTGCAATGTGGTCTTTAGTAAGGAATGAGATGTAGTTAGAGTATCTGTACCAAAGAGCTGAAATCATCCCTACCAACACATTCTCTGTGCACCATTAATATTTTACAAACCTGTTGTCTTAAGAGGTAAAGAAAGCAGTGCTGATACTGGGAACCTTTTGAGTTGTGTGCATAAGGAGAACAGTTTGGGTCATGATAACAGTGGTGATGGCAAAGAAAGACCTTATAATTTATTTCCGTGTTGCACTCTTTTCTTCTTGAATGTGACAAGATCGCCAGTGTTTTTTTTTTTTTTGTTTTTTTTTACCAAATATATTACTGAAGCAGCCTCCATGTGTTTAGGTTCTATTGAGTACCGGCATAAAATATAACCCAAGACACATCAGACTACCATCCGTCTTGAATGATACCTTGACCACTTGACTCCGTTTATGTCCTTCACACGTAAATAAGGTAAGGAATTCATGGTTTTGATCCTGCTCAGAAGATTTGGTGATATCAGCCTTAGATGACTCATCCATCCTGAAGGTTTTTATCATCAACTTCTTTGTACATGATGTTCTGTGTGCATCATCATAATCTGCAAGCCGTGTTCACTAGGCCACCAGAGAGCCGCACACGTTTCTTCTAGTCATACCACTGCATCATGATGTCTGCAAGATAAAGATGAGAAGCTTCGATGATGCCGCCATCTCAGCAGGTGGTAAACACAGGCCTTTAACAAGCTCACAAAAGTCTATAGGATGGTGTCACGGTAATACTGGGAGCACGTCCGACTGGCCACAACGCTGCGCTCCTAGCACGAACCTAGTTCACAGATACAATTTAATTGGCGTAGTCTCCAGCATTCATCAGATCAATTCTCCTTTCCTTATAGTTCCTCTGCCAGGGTATCAAATCCATGAACTTTGTCTGTGAAACGCTGTGCAGTTACCCCGTGATCAGAGCTATCTCCTAGTCAATACATCGTAACATGGTTTTATATTCTGTTACTATGGGAGACTAAACTATGTCTAATGGCCATCTGGTTTTACAACAGATTTCTGTAACAATTTGGTTCTGAGTGGGCAGGACTATAACACGTGTACTAACTGGCTGCAACCTGACTTAATCAAGCTATTAATTCTAATAATTGTGTGGTACCTACATTGCAGGAATTATGTCTGTGATCACCTCTGTTATCTGAACTGAGAAGGAATACAATTGTAAGACTGCATTCACATAGTGAGGCAATCCATAGACTATACTGCAGAGAGGCATCCGCACATCTGCACAGTGTATGTTTCATATTTTGGGAATGCGTTGGATCGCTTCTATTAAAGGGTTATGGGGAAGGATTCAAAGCTATTCTTCTAGGAAGGTCCCAGGGATGTAACTATCATTAAAGACAGTTAATTCACTGGGGATACGCCCTGGACATTGCAAAACCAATCCACGGTGGAAACAGTGCAACGTATCCCACTGTTTGATACTACAATGGGATCCTCCTAGCCCTCATTGTTAGGGTTTAGTAGACCTAAAAACGAGATTGAATGTAGCGCTGTTCTTGCCTATTTTCTTTCTGCACCTATGCATAGAACCTAATATGTAATTGATTCCAGCACAAGTCTAGATCTCGTAAATAACCCGAATAAATATATTGTACCACTCGCTTAAAATAAGACCAACAGATAAACCATAAATAAGTATGAACCGAAGAATAAATAAGTTTTTACCTTCAAAGGCATAACTCCATAATTTGTTTCTTCCTACCTACATCTATGCCAGAACAGCCACTCTTGTGCCCCCTTACACAAACATGCTCAGTCTGTGGAAACGGACCCTTTCTCTGGTCAGATCTCAAAGACTCGAAGCACAATGCGTAAGCCAAACCGTGGCCTCCATGCATCGTGGTTACTGTCCACTAGAACTCTACTCTAGCTCAGTCCTTGGGATCTGACAGCACACAGATCAATTCCATGACTCTAACCCATTCTCAGGAGGGGGTCTTAGATTGCATTCACAGGACTTAAATGAGGACTTTTTGGTCTGCCATTTCTCAGTTGTTGCACTTCACAGCAGAAAAGTATAGCTCTGGAATATGTGCTTGTTTTGAAATGTTTCTGACAGTGCAAGGGATAATCGCATATAACCTTTCAGTGTTGTCGGTTGAATATGATTGGCTTGTTTTTTTTTTTGGCTCCACAGGTATAGATCATGGACAGCCACAGTCGGATGCTTTAGTACATAGCGCTGACTCCCGGGTTGGTCCTCTGTTGTGTTTGTTAATCACAGATGATTGTAATTGGTAGTAACTATATATAGCTTTATAATCCCATTAGGTTTCTTTGCCATGGTCTGGTGCCTGCGTAACACTGCTACTTCCGCCTATCTTGAGTTGTTATATGGCTATTAATCATCACTGAGGTTAATGAGGCAGGTATGAATCTGTATGTGTGCGTGTGTGCTCTGGTTACTTTTATGCCTTATGTTGTACATATAATGTGTTAAAGAGGGAAGTAGTCCTGAAATATATAGTAACCTTTACTTCATAGTGCTGGAAAATCGTTGCTATGTGATACCCATGATAAATACCAGGCTTTTCATTTCTCTTGATGTTTATAATCTAGTATAGTAGTCGTAGTGTAGGATCACTAATCCTTTTTTATACCACTTGTAACATTGACCCCCTATACCATCAGTCAGCCAATGTAGACTGCTATTTAAGGAAATAAACTAGTTGCAAAACACAAAAAAAAACTAGAAATCTCACTCACCTCCGCTTCTCTTCATCTTGATCCCGACGCTGTCCTCCACTAGTCTTGACATGCTGAGATCACCTAGAAAGTTATAATTAGCAGCACGGGAACAAGATGTCCCACGCACTCAGGGCTGCTAATTATGCAGGCCACCGCACTCCCCATTCCTTGCTGGAACATGGGAGAGCGAGATGACGACACACGAGAGGCGTGCATTCACCTCCTCTTCCAGCATGCATAATTAGCAGCCCGGAGCGCTGGACATCTTGTCCCCGCACTCCAGCTGCTTATTATAACTTTATGTTCAGGTGATCCAGGCGTTCTCTGATCTGTGCTCCACAATCTTGTCACAAGAGCTCTACAGCAGTTCCTTCCTCCTCATGGTTTGTTTTGATTGGGCTGTGTTCATACGTGGCGTTTCCTGCATGATTAACTGGATAAATCCAATCGACTGTATTTAAATATCAATCCACCCAATTGAATTAACAGTGGACTTGGAGTGGAATTCAAATGGTCTGAATCTTTTGCCATGTGAATTTCAGCTTTTGCCTTTTTGGAAATTATGCAATGTTATGAAATTGTGATTATGGTAAATCTGAATGGGTTAAAGACTATCCACATACATTGTATTCTTCAATTTGAAAATCCAAAGCAAATTTTCATTGTTTATTAATGTATTAAAAAAAAAAGTTTCTTTTGGCCTGAAAAAGCATGAATGGTGGCTGAACATCAGCTTTTTGACTAGATACTGTAATTAAAAGTGATATGAAATCTCAAAGCCTTGTATTTTATTTACACCTCCGTTTATGTTTTAGTAATAGGCACGTCTTTACCGTCATAACCATACTGAGATGCTGGTATGATCTGAAGAGGACTGTGCTCTCAAGAAGCATTGATAAACTGAAATACATTTGCAGGGACAAATTGCTCAAAATTCCTACATAAAAAGATTGTGTAAATGTTTTTTCACGGACTGAGTAGGTGTTTTAGCCTTAATATGACAATGCACCGTTGGGCCTACTACAAACTTGTTACCATTAAAATTCATCTTTATTCGATAATCATCTTGGGCATTACACTTGTGAGATTAAGGCAACGTGTTTCTGCCCCACACAGGCGCCTTACCTCATGGTCTAATACTAATTTGTTATAAACATACAGTGGGTACGGAAAGTACCGTAAATACTGAAGTATAAGCCGACTCGATTTTACCATTAAAAAAAACCTATTGACTCACATATAAGCCTAGAGTGGAAAATTAATTGGTCACAGCATCCCCTGAGTATATAGCTAGCCAGCCCTCTGCCCAATTATATAGCCAGCCACTGGTACACAGCCTGCCCGCCTGTCCCCTGTACAACACATACAGATTTAAAAAAAAAAAACAAAACAAAAAAACTCTACTTTCTGACTATTCCCCCTACTTGTTTCGATCCTGCCAGCAGTGACCGGTTTGTGTGCGCTATGACATCGGCAAACTGCTAGCTCACGCGGACCTGTCGCTGCTGGCTGACTTTTGGCACAACTATGGTCTATGCCATATCTTACCGAAGTTTGGTGATGTATTTATGGTATTTAGTCATTTGAATATATAAAAGTGCTCTGGTTATATGTTTGGTCTAAATATTGCTCAAGAATCGTTCAGTACCAGGTTTTCTCCACATATATTAACACCAAAAAGTTCAATCTTTTTCTCTTCAGACAAGAGAATTTTGTTTCTCATAGTCTGGGTTATTGTTCATATGTTTTTTTTTTTTAAAACTGTATGAAGGCTTTTGATAAGTCTTGCATTGAGTAGAGGCTTTCATTGGCAAACTGTGCCATAAATCCCTGACTGGTGGAGGGCTGCAGCAATAGTTCACTTTGTGAAACTTTCTCCCTTCTTCCTGCTGAGTCTCTGGAGCTCAGCTCAGTGAACTTAGGATTCTTCTTTACCCCTCTCACCAAGGCTCTTCTCTCACAATTGCTTAGTTTGGCCGGAGACACCTATGTTGAGGAAGAGTTGTAGGCCACTGTGGAGTTAAATATGACTGTCACAGCAAAGGGTCTGAATACTTATGCCCATGTGATATTTCAGTTTTTCTTGTTTAATTAGCAAAATATCTACATTTCTGTTTTTCTGGGTTGATGGGGTGCACAGTGTACATTAATGTGCAAAAAAACTAAACAAAACTTTTTGATCTTACCAAATGGTTGCAATAAAACAGAGTGAATACTTTCCGTACCCACTGTACATCACCAAAAGATGCGAGTATCACAGGACCAACTTACGGCCAATACTGTGATTGGATGGCGCAGTCTTGAAACCACTCCCGTTGTTGTGACACAGCTCTCCCTCCAGACGACCCATGGCGGTCAGCTAATCTGGATGTAAAGACCTCCTCATCAGCTGTGAGCAATTGTTCCCCTTAAAGCTTAAATGTTAGCAGCACCGCTGTTTGCCATAAATTAATGGAATCTTTAAATAAATAAGTATTATAAAATCTTATTGTGATGTCTGATGCTTGGATTAGTTTTCTTTGGATGCTTCTTGTGTTACTCAGCATCCTCCTACATGCAAGAATATAACTATTATAATACGGACTTTACATTACAAGATTTTAATTCTCTACTACTGTATATATTAAATAACTTCAATACTGCCCCTATTAACACAAATCTAATACTATAATACTGACTCTACAAAGCACAATTATAATACCGTTTACCATTGTTTATACAAAAATAATTCCTCCTTCATACAAGAAAATAATTATAGTAATGTTCTTAAGTTTATGATCTCTATAATAAAACCGCTATATACAAAATATACCACTACTAATACTATCTCTACATACAACTGCTATAATACGAAGTCTGATGTGAGAGAATAAAAGTACTTTAGTTGAAAAATTGATAAAGTTTACTATAGATAGTTGCTGTATATTTTCCAGTTTTTTCCATGCAGAGGATATTGGGGAAAGGGTTATCCTTTGGGCGTTAACCATACCAGTTAAGAGACATTAAGGTTTGGGGGCTTGGATGGTTTCCACACTGAAACAGAAGAGGAAATGCAGCAACAGCTGATGAGAGAGCAGACATATGGGGGAACAGCAGACATGAGGAATGAGAAGTGAAGTTGCGGCTGGCAGCAACCTAGATTTGCAATACATCAGCTCCAAAGCCTATGATCAATGCCCCCTTCGTCTTGCCAATCCCCACACCAAACATCTGTATGTTGCCACTTCTGCGTGCCACCAGGGACACACAGCACGGAGTACCTACTCTTCCTCACAACTCTGTGTGGCAGAGAGAAGAGAAGGCCGGGGCAGACAGTCTCCACAGCGTGTTATAGTGAGAGCTGCTCTGGCAGCAGATCAAAGCGCATTTCGATGAGTGGCGACGTGCGCTCGTTGTTCTTCAATTATTCAGGCAATAATTGCACCTTTATTTAAAGCCTGCTCTTGCACGAAGCACGTTTCAGGCTGCCAGGCTCACTCGCAGCCGCTCAGCTCTTCACTGGGACCGACACAGACATTAATTAGCAGGATGCATTTGTTAGCCCGATATCAGGTGTGCTGCCATATAGGGCACATCGTGTCCTTTGTTGTCACCCCTTTGGGTGACATTTATTGATGGAGAGGGGGAGGAAGGGCGCAGTACAAGGAGAGATGCTGTTAAGTATTAACACTAAGGCAGCATAATATTCAGCAGACCCTTCTGACTGGAGGTGTTAATTGATCTTGTTACACTGCAAGGTTTCGACAGAACGCGTTTCACAGTCCTTTAAAAGCAACTCTCACGGTCATTATAAACCTGAGACTTTGTATAGCACTTTCAAGGCTGCAATCACAAATTATTCTCCACCTGGCCAATCCACCATTTCCACCCACTGACATTATTTTCCTTAATATATGGATAGAAACGGTGCTGACCCTGTGTTATTGACAAAATGAGTGCTTTAACGGGAACTAGAATACAAGATTCAAGTACTGCTTTACATTGTAACAGATCCGCATAAATGGCAAGTCATCCAGTCCTACAGAGACACGAGGCAGTCATGGTGACTTATCATTGCTTCCCGACAGCGTCACAGGAAGAGACGATCACAGCCAAGATGGCGGTGCTCATGTGCCACTGCCTGTTACCAGCAAGGGTTAACACCTGCGACTGGTGACAGCAACGATCACAGTGTTTTCTGGAAAACCAGCAAAGATCTGAAAACCGCCCGTCCATACACTCCTTGCCACACGACGAAATACTGTTAGGTCTGTTTGCGACAATGGGTTAATTGCACTTAACAAAATAGGTGGATTAGAGAGCAGCAACAGAGGGTACCTCAGAGTATATTCCAGTTAATTGCTGGCCATGATCATAAGATTGAGCTGTGCCAAAACCACTCGCTCAATCAAAAGTTATGACAGACAATCACTTCATATACATGCACTGTCAGGGCAGGTGGGATAAGGTTAAGTGATCCCTGAGACAAATCCTCCCCAACTGCTCCTGCCTACTTGACATCTACTCTAAATTACGGCCCTCAACTGGGTGATGTTCCCTACACTTAATGTGAAGTATAGGGGGAGGGGAGACAAAACAGTAGTCTGCTATTCCAAGCATGAGGTGATCAGGACAAAAATCAAAAACCAGAGAATAATGTAATAGGTACAAACAGAAGTTGATGTCAGAAAACAAGGGAAAGTGGAACTCCACCCCCCCCCCCCAAAAAAAAACAAAGCTTATGTTACGCAGCTAGGATCCAGTTCAGGGGACATCCACACACATGAAAAAAAATTATTGGCAGTGAAATCGTTAGGTTTGGTTATTAGGATGCGTGTGAAAAGTGTTTCAATATGCAGTCACAACCTGCAGTTAAAGGGCATCAGTAAATCTGATGGTAGACGTTCTACAAGAAATACATTCTGTTTTGAAGTGGTTTATGCCATACCTTTTATATTTTTCCATTTAAGAACTGTATTATGACTTGTTATCTGCAGGACTATTTAATATTATTTGAAGTTATTATTATTTGAAAACGGGAAAAAAAATTCCAAATGCATTGGAATTGACCAAAACAATTGCAGTTGTGCCATTTTCTAGCAAGCTTCGATGCAGGTTAACACTTTGACAGGTTAAAAAACACTTTGATTCACATCTTTCAACCCTTAATTGGATATTTGTACCAAAGCAACATCCAAGCTAACATATGAATACACCCTTACAGCTGCCTACTGAGCTGACTGAGATGCAGCTGAGGATAACGACTGAATGCTTTTACCCCCATCTACCTCTCAGCCCATCACTATTAGAAGACAAATCATGCACACTTAGTTGCTACCTGATCCGTATTATTCCTTAAAAACCAACAATGGGGGTATTGTCAGGAGGCTTCAATACACATCAATCTCTGGGTTATCTAAAGCACCCCTCCCTTTGAATAAGTGCAGTTGATGGTAACATCACTCTGGGTATATTTGAAAAATCGAGAATACAATTATTCCTCCTGTAGAGTAGTACCTACACTCACCGGCCACTTTATTAGGTACACCATGCTAGTAACGGGTTGGACCCCCTTTTGCCTTCAGAACTGCCTCAATTCTTCGTGGCATAGATTCAACAAGGTGCTGGAAGCATTCCTCAGAGATTTTGAGTACAGTGACCTCATTGTCATGTTCAAGAAACCAGTCTGAGATGATTCCAGCTTTATGACATGGCGCATTATCCTGCTGAAAGTAGCCATCAGATGTTGGGTACATTGTGGTCATAAAGGGATGGACATGGTCAGCAACAATACTCAGGCAGGCTGTGGCGTTGCAACGATGCTCAATTGGTACCAAGGGGCCCAAAGAGTGCCAAGAAAATATTCCCCACACCATGACACCACCACCACCAGCCTGAACCGTTGATACAAGGCAGGATGGATCCATGCTTTCATGTTGTTGACGCCAAATTCTGACCCTACCATCCGAATGTCGCAGCAGAAATCGAGACTCATCAGACCAGGCAACGTTTTTCCAATCTTCTACTGTCCAATTTCAATGAGCTTGTGCAAATTGTAGCCTCAGTTAAAACACTTTGATTCACATCTTTCAACCATAAAACCAAGAACTGTACCAAAGCAACATCCAAGCTAACATATGAATACACCCTTACAGCTGCCTACTGAGCTGACTGAGATGCAGCTGAGGATAACGACTGAATGCTTTTACCCCCATCTACCTCTCAGCCCATCACTATTAGAAGACAAATCATGCACACTTAGTTGCTACCTGATCCGTATTATTCCTTAAAAACCAACAATGGGGGTATTGTCAGGAGGCTTCAATACACATCAATCTCTGGGTTATCTAAAGCACCCCTCCCTTTGAATAAGTGCAGTTGATGGTAACATCACTCTGGGTATATTTGAAAAATCGAGAATACAATTATTCCTCCTGTAGAGTAGTACCTACACTCACCGGCCACTTTATTAGGTACACCATGCTAGTAACGGGTTGGACCCCCTTTTGCCTTCAGAACTGCCTCAATTCTTCGTGGCATAGATTCAACAAGGTGCTGGAAGCATTCCTCAGAGATTTTGGTCCATATTGACATGATGGCATCACACAGTTGCCGCAGATTTGTCGGCTGCACATCCATGATGCGAATCTCCCGTTCCACCACATCCCAAAGATGCTCTATTGGATTGAGATCTGGTGACTGTGGAGGCCATTTGAGTACAGTGAACTCATTGTCATGTTCAAGAAACGCGCTGCGATTATTCAGCCCAGAAGAGATAGCATAAAGCCTCACAAGCGTATAGACGCATATGAGGGCATACTACATCCCCAGAATAATTGCCATGCGAGAAGTACGCTTGGCAATATCCTGGCTGTAGTGTGTGAGCTGAGCGGTCGGAGCGCCAGCAACTGGGTGAAGGAATTACACTGGCAGTGCGCCGGCCCCGCACTGCTCAGCTCACACTACAGCGCTGGTAGCCTAGAAGGAGCTGCTCCGGGTAGCCGTGATGTCACACGAGGGGGCGGAGCCTCTGGGAAAGGGGCGGGCTTACCACGAAGCTCTCACAGGAAGTCGAGTGTTAATGGCTGCTGCAAGTAGAAGGTGTACAGGTACTGTGTGATACATGTGTTCATGGAGGTGAGGGGCCTGACAGGAGGGATGTGATAGGGCAGGGAAGACCTGTAATGTTCATAGACTGCATGGCTTGTGCAGGTGCTGAGTGGCATCGATGGGTGTATTTTACATAGGACTGCATGTGCTGACAGTGCTAAGGTGGCATATGTATAATGTTACGTAGGACTGCGTGTCTGGGCGTGCTGAGGTGGCAGGTGTGTGTTACGTGGACTGCATATGTCTGAAGCTGGGATGTGATGATGGTATATGTTTACGTGGGACTGCGTGTCTGGCGAGGCTGAGGTGGAGCATGAGGTGTATGTGAACAGACTGCATAAACAGTAAAAACACGTAAAAATGACAGACACAATTCAATAATAAAAACCTTAAAAAAACCGAATCCCCCCAACAAGACCCAAAAAAATAAAACAATTTATTTAAAAAAAAGCATTTTACAAAGCAACTGGATTTGCAGTGTTGGCTGCAGTCTGGCAATGGGACGGTCGGCGGACTGCCACAGTCTGGTCAATGGGGAGAGGAAACATTGTGCTTTTAGCCGCAGTCGGTGTGGTGTTAGCGGCGTTAGCCACAGTCTGGTGGTTGGGAGGTCTCGGCGGCCGCAGTGTGGTGGTGGAGGTCTCGGCGGCCGCAGTGTGGTGGTGGAGGTTTCGGCGGGCCGAGTGTGGTGGTGGGAGGTTTTCGGCGGGCCGCAGTGTGGTGGTGGGAGGTTTCGCGGCGGCCGTCAGTGGTGGTAGAAGCTTCTGCGGCCGCAGTGTTGTGGTGGGAGGTCTCGGGCCGCAAGTGCAGTGCTGGTGGTGGGAGGTCTCGGCGGGCCGCAGCAGGTGGTGGGGGAGGTCCGGCGGGCCGCAGTGTGGTGGTGGGAGTCTCGGCGGGGCGACGTGTGGTGGTGGGAGGTTACTCGGCGGGCCGCATGTGGTGGGGAGGCTCGGCGGGCGCAGTGTGGTGGGGGAGGTCCGGCGGGCCGCATGTGGGTGGGAGGTCTGCTGCGGGCGCAGTGTGGTGGTGAGGTACTTGGCGGGCCGCAGGTGGTGGTGGAGTCTTGGCGGGCCGCAGTTGGTTGTGGTTGGAAGCTCTCGGCGGGTCGCGGTGGTGTGGAGGTTGGCGGCCGCAGTGTGTGGGGGGAGGTTCGGCGGGCCACAGTCGGATGGTGGAGTTTTCGGGACTGTGGTTGGGGAATGGTGGTGTCGGCTCCAGTCTTGCAATGCATGAGTGTCAACATCACTATAATGCCTCAATGCTATTTAAACACAGAAGATACTGACACATGGTTCTTATATAATGCGCTCTATCAACATATATACAGCTATGAGTTATATACTTGTATGACTAAAAATTTCATACTCCTTCCCGGCTAAAAATACTCCTCAAAAATAGTAAGAGGAGTATATTAACCTTCTAGAAATATCTTAGCGACCTCTGATCCAGCGTTATGACATGGCGCATTATCCTGCTGAAAGTAGCCATCAGATGTTGGGTACATTGTGGTCATAAAGGGATGGACATGGTCAGCAACAATACTCAGGTAGGCTGAGTATTGGTACCAAGGGGCCCAAAGAGTGCCAAGAAAATATTCCCCACACCATGACACCACCACCACCAGCCTGAACCGTTGATACAAGGCAGGATGGATCCATGCTTTCATGTTGTTGACGCCAAATTCTGACCCTACCATCCGAATGTCGCAGCAGAAATCGAGACTCATCAGACCAGGCAACGTTTTTCCAATCTTCTACTGTCCAATTTCGATGAGCTTGTGCAAATTGTAGCCTCAGTTTCCTGTTCTTAGCTGAAAGGAGTGGCACCCGGTGTGGTCTTCTGCTGCTGTAGCCCATCTGCCTCAAAGTTCGACGTACTGTGCGTTCAGAGATGCTCTTCTGCCTACCTTGGTTGTAACGGGTGGCGATTTGAGTCACTGTTGCCTTTCTATCAGCTCGAACCAGTCTGCCCATTCTCCTCTGACCTCTGGCATCAACAAGGCATTTCCGCCCACAGAACTGCCGCTCACTGGATGTTTTTTCTTTTTCGGACCATTCTCTGTAAACCCTAGAGATGGTTGTGCGTGAAAATCCCAGTAGATCAGCAGTTTCTGAAATACTCAGACCAGCCCTTCTGGCACCAACAACCATGCCACGTTCAAAGGCACTCAAATCGCCTTTCTTCCCCATACTGATGCTCGGTTTGAACTGCAGGAGATTGTCTTGACCATATCTACATGCCTAAATGCACTGAGTTGCCGCCATGTGATTGGCTGATTAGAAATTAAGTGTTAACGAGCAGTTGGACAAGTGTACCTAATAAAGTGGCCGGTGAGTGTATATTAAAGAAAACATGTCCTCAATTCACATGAACAGTCATTGCTTCCAGTCCAACTGTGCAAACTGAGCTGTTGGTGGTGGAAAGAGAATACGGAAGTCATGAGGAAGGGATGAGGAAGGGATGTTAGTTTTTTTTTCTTTTTACGTTACTCAATTTCCAACTCGTGCCATTTTTTAAAATGAGTCAGACAACCCCTTTAAAGGAGGAACAACGGGAATATAAACACCTGACCCTGTCTGGGGAGGATGGGAATGAAGAAATGCAGAGCCAAGTGTATGCCAGGAGAAAAGCCAGAAAGGGGTCAGTTAATTCAGCTGGAAATATTATTGCAGGGGAGATTTATTGCCAAGAGACCATATTAGCGCTGGCACAGTGGGGCACTAGGTTTGCGCCCTGACTGAGCGAGCAGATAAATTAAAGACATCTGGAGGAGAGCAGAATGGAAAGAGAGATTATTAATCCTGAGATATAGAAGCTGAGGTCTGAGCCACGAATCCATCACTGCGAACAGCTCCTGCTCAATAAATTAGGCCAGATAAGGATTGAAGGATGGAGCATTAGAGGCGGCATTCACTCTCAGCCTGGCAGAGCTGAACTGTCTGCTGGGAGTCCTCACACAAAAGGGGTGAATGTGCAACCAGGACAGGGGAATAGTCACATCTCAACTCCTGCCCTGGGGGTAAAAATACCCATGATTGGCTTAAATCGGCTCAGTAGACCATAGCATACCTGCCAGGCTTCGATATAAAGCTCTGTATTGCCTCTGCATGGTAGCACACTTTACTGATTAAAGCGAACCTGTCACCAGGATTGTTATTTTTAGCTGAGAGCAGGCTCCAATAAGTCTATGCTATGCCGATTTTAAAAATATATTGTAGCACGGCGGGCACACAGAGGCGCCAGGGAGGGGCGCTGCTCACCCCCACCCCTTTCCATAGCGATGTACGGCGCACAGCGCCGTATTACGGGGAAAGAACGGCCATACGCCCATTGCCGTCTATGGGGGATGTATATATGTCCCCCATACGGCTGTGTGAATGTAGCCTTACATTCATGCAGCCCCCTCTCCACTTCCTGTCATGTGCATGGATGGTGTGGTGGAGAGGAAGAATGTATGAGGGGATATAGGCACACACAGGCTGTAGCAACTCCAAAGCCCCAAATCCCCCCTCCTCCTCAGTTGACTCAACACACATTGCTGGCAATGGTAATTAAAAACTTTTATATAAGTACTGAAAAGATTCAGAATGCTATGCATAATCAGCATAGCATAGGCTATTCAAACCTGTCACCAGCTAAAAATGGCGTTACTGGTGACAAGTCTGTTTTAAGGTACACAACTAAAGGGATAGTATGAGACAATGAAAGCTTAGACAGAGCATACTATGAGTCAATAAGCTTACAGTAATTCAGCAGATGGTTTTGGGTTGCTGTATGCACAGCACCTGATAGGCTTAGGTACATAGCTCCGCAGACAGTATTGCACCAGATATGGCTAGAAACAGTCGCTCAGTATAGGTTAAGCTCAGCAGACAGTATCACACATGCAATATTCTGGACACATCAGTCCAGACATTTGCATACCTGGACAGATGAATGTAAGTAATCGGAAAGGTCCGTCAGCACTGGGTGTAATGATGAATGAGAAGCACTTGACCCCAGTAAGCTCAGTTTCTGTCAGGGCATGAACCTCAGTCTCCTCCTGTTACTGCATGTGATTAGGAAAGTTTAGGGGGCCGTGGAGACGACTGCCAGTAGGCATCATAACAACAGGCAGTATTATTTTTGATTCAGTCACACCCTGCCAGTGAGCGGCTCTGAATAACTCCATTGTCATGAGGAAGGTTTACAGCGTAAGCTTCCCAGAGCAAGTGAGGATTACAAAGATCCTAGAACTATATACTTACTCCCTCAGAGTAAAGGATTTCAAAGGAAGTTTACAATCTTAAACATGCCCCTACCCAACAACCGTACCATGCAGTGGGAGCAGAAACATTGCACTGTGGCCACCATCTGATAAGGGAATAAAGAAATAGGATTATGTCCTCCACTAAGGACAGCCATGTAACAAATACAGGCTGGAAATGTCATACAAAGCTAAAGCGGTAGATAAGACAGCACAATGTGGAGACTGAGCACCTGTAGACAGATATGGCAAAAGAACCAGCCTCTAAAACACTTGCAAGCCGATTTGCATATCTATAAAAAGAGGACTCATTAGTTTGCGCACACAAAGTTATGTCTGCTAGAAACTGTGGACCTTGCAGACCCTCACTGCCTTTTTTTAATAAATAAAGCTCAGTTACAGGAATGGAAAAGCAGTACTGGATCTGTAAATGAAACACTGATTCCACATTATTGCAGCACCTGAGCCAGAAGAACAATTTCATTCTTTATCCATTAGCCAGACCAGGTGACTTACAACTTAGCTCCCCATTAGGGTGATGTCAGACATGCCGCTTTGTCTGCGTTTGCAAACGCAAACTAAGCCACACCCACCGCATCAGCGTTTCTATGGTAACGCCTGCGATCGGGAATGAGCCGCCGGTGTTTTGCGTTTATTTAATGCTAAACACCGGCGGCTCGTTCCCTATTGCAGGCGTTTCCATAGAAACGCTGATGCGATCGGGCCGCGGCCCGCCCCGGTGGGTGCGGTTTTGTCTGAGTTTGCGTTTGCAAAGCGTTCGCCAAGTTGCTTTAACAAACGTCAGCCACTACAGACAGAATTAACTTGTTCATACAGCTTGGATATCTGGCACAGGAGCCATCAAGAATCAGCAGTTTGAAGGGTCCCGGGTATTGGACCTCCACAATCTTTTAGATAGATCATAGTTATTAAGAAACTGAAAAATCCACTGAAAAATTAACAGCAATGGGATATTTATTTTGCGGATTAGTTTACCAGACAGAGGATTGTGTAGACTGGATACAATTGTACCAAACTCTTGACTATGAGAACTATTAGGCCTTATAAGCATTTGCTCTCTGGATGAAAATGACCCCATATAGGCAGATTTGAATTTTATTAATGCTGCTGCTTCATTTTTAGGTCAGGTCATAAGCAACACTGACCTCTAGAACACTTCAAGGAAGGCTTACAGGATGATGCTTCTCACAGTCCAGATTTACTTAAAGGAAACCTACCATTTAGAATGGCAGGGGTAAGCTGTAAGTACCGAGCACAGCTCGGGTGAGCGGTGTGCCGGTACTTACTTTCGTTAGTGTTATATAACCGCGGTATCGCGTGTTTAACACGTTTTTAAACTTTAGAGCAGAAGACGCTTCGCGCTGCGTGGCACATCGTGCCCGGCCTCCAAGGAAATAGCGGAGATGTTGCGCGCGCAACGGTCGCGCGCAGCGCCGAAGCCCCTTCTGCTCCAAGTTAAAAAGTGTTAAAACCGCGATACCACGGTTTTATAACACAACGAAATAGTACCGGCAGCTCACCCTGAGCTGGTGCTCGGTACTTACAGCTTACCCCACTTTCTAAATGGTGGTTTCTTTAAGAGCAGTCAAAGGGGTTTTCCCATAAACTAAAGGTAGGCCCTATCCATGGGATAAGGGCTAACTTGCTGATCAGTCGGGGTCTCAGCGCTGCATTGGGCGATCTCCAGAGAGATTAATGGAGCAGAATCATGAGCGGCCGTCGGCTCCATTAGCCTGAGAGCGGTGAGGGGTTTGATAGACCCCTCATTTTTGAGATCTGTGGGGGTCTCAGCACAGACTCCCACTGATCAGTAAGTTAAGCCCTATGCACGGGATAGGGCCTAACTTTAGTTTGTGGGAAAACCCCTTTAAAAGGGGAATTGCAGTCTCTGAATTAACAGGTTCTAGTGGTTGGACCACCATCAATAAGACATTTATCCAACATCCTGTGGAAATTAAGTGTCTTTAAAAATAAAACCCTTTTAAACTTAAGAACAAACAGTAAAAAGTATGAACTAGAAAATTGCAGCCTCCCCAGACTTACACATTCCCCCAAAACCATCTCATTACTCCTTTTCTTTATGCCACCCAGCACTAGGTCTGGATAAATAACCATGTACATTGGCTGACATGGCCAATCCCACTCTGTGCGTTGTCTAATTAAGAATCAGGTACAGAAATCCTTTGATACCAAACCATTTCAGCTATAAGCTCCCAAATACTTATGGACCACATAAAATCTAGGGTAGCACGTTCCAGAAAGGCGGTTGCAAAGAGCACAAAATTATGGCACAAGCATTCTGGGCATGAAGACATTTCCTCTTTAGACTGGAATCTTGGTGTAACTTATCAGTATCTACAATTCACACACATCAGCCTCATTTATACAGGTGGGCAGAAAGGATGGATTTCCTGGAGTCAGGTCCCTTTAAGTCAACTATATTTTACTTGAAAGCAGCTCACAAACTGGGCACCAAGAGACTACAGACATAATTAACTTGTTCAGCTATTCTACAATTCCCATGTGAATTCCAAGAGACTCTGCAGAGACAAGTCCCCAAGGTAGAGAGGAACAGAGAACTACTCCCCTCGCATTCAGGAACAAAAAACCCACAAGAGAATATAGGAAGAGCATAGCACAAAGTTTTAAGAAGTCTCAAGTTCAATCTTCTTTCTGCATGCTGAACAGAAGTGACAACATCTAATGTTAAAGCCTGCTGACCATGGAAACAACAACCAGGATGGACTGAAAAATTTGAGACAGGGCCGCATTTGCCAGGAGATGGGATGACAATCCTGCCTCAGGCGGTAGATCATGGACATCTGATGGGGGCGGCAGATCGCTGATAGTACGGACTTATCAAAAGCTGGCAAGTCCTTACTACCAAAAAATCAATTACATTGGTGTCCTAAGACTCCCTGACTACTACTGTGTGAAAATGGTCAGCATTTGTCTGCAATTTTTTGGGGGGAGGGGGGGGCTGCTGGGGTTGAGGGGGAGGGAGCCTCATCTAAATCTTTGTCTCAGGTAGCAAAAACATCAGAATTGGCTCTGTATGGAGGACATGGGTATGGCCCTAAATCAGATACAAGTATACAAGTCAGATTCGCACCCTAGGCAAGACCACAAGTTAATCGAGTTCTCATTTGTGAATATTTATAACATATCCTACAGTGCTGAGCTCTTTATAGGAGGTGTATGAAGCAGACATTTGTACTCTACTCTATTCATGTACTAGTAGCTGCCAAGTGCCTGCTCTGTTGCCCAGGTGCTGATCATGTAACATTTGTCGAGAATTTAGAACATAGAGAAAACTGAAGCTACAAAGGTTAGCGATCCCACGAGAAGCGAAAAGTGCAGCACTGGGATCTCCCAGAAGCCTCTGCAGCTTCTAACTTGGCCCATGAATGACAAATAATAGTGGAGGATGCGGCAGATGGCAGCGCTCACTCAGTACCCTTCCTTATCAGCTGCTCCGGGTGGTTGTGTGAGAGGAGCAGATTGCCAGCTAGTTCTCCCTCTCTGCTCTCCTGGAATACTAACGCATGGCACATTCCCTTCGAGTGATTAAGCACAAGAACTCTCTCAGCCTCTATGGATCTCAGCAGCCGCCTCTTCTGACTGCTGATCATTTGCAGGGAGACAAGAGACTCCTCACAAGTCAAAGCAGTTTAATCAGCACCTCTGGCCGCTGGCAAAGGAACTGCCATCTGCAGGGTTTGACCCACCTCTCCTCACCCAGGCCTCACATATCTGCCAGAAACATCACAAAATATTTAAAGGAAATCTACCACCAGGATGAAGGATTGTAAACCAAGCACACAAACATACGGGTGTGTGCTCCCTCTGGCAGGATCTGCTATTCTTTAGGCTTTTTATGCCCTGGTTTTAAAGGGAAAAAAGGCTTTAAAATTATGCAAATGTGCTAAGGGGCTCCAGGCTCCATTAACACCTATGGGCCTGGAGAACCACAGACTCATTTGCATATTTTTTAAAGCCTTTTTAGTGAAAACCAGGGCAAGCTAAGTGAAGTGTGCTTAGTTTACAATACTTGATCCTGTTGGTAGATGTCCTGTAATCCTGTAAGTCTATATAAACAGAGTCCTGCACTACTACAATGTGGATGGCGATGATACTGGAGTTTCAGAATTGTAAATTTGGTAAATTTAACAATTTCCTGAATACAAGAAGCTTAAAGGGGTTTGCCCATGAAAGAAAGTTCTCACATTTTAATCCCCTAGTGATGTTTACACAACATTCACAATAAAGTTTATTTAACCCCCTCCCTGACATTACAATTTTACTCAGTTTTATTTATCTACTATCATCTGACACCTAGAAAAGAGACAGATGAGATCCCTGAGATGGATATAAAATACGATGACACTCTCAGCACTATAAAGACCTTATCTGTCTTTAGCTAGTAGAGCAAGTCTCTGCACACTGCTGCTTGCTGGCAGGAAATGCCTGTGTCTGAGCTGGTCTTGTAATGGGAGGGGGGGGGCAGGAGGCAGAGATCACTGCAGTGTGCAGAAAAGAGAAGCTATTCAACCAGAATCTAACCATAGCCAGAAAATTTACAGTCGTATCCAGGGGAAACGAAAATATAAACAGCATGGCTGATAGAGACAGGTTGGAAATATATCTGTGAAATGCTGTATTTGTGTTAATAACAGTGAATTAGAGAGTGTGTTATTTAGTTATCCTGAGTATATTAAAGAATCTAGTCTTGGTGGGAATACCCCTAAACTTTTGACATTCTATACATTAATAATGCAGATAATTATAGTAACTTTTATAATAAAATTAAAAAATGTGTTCCTGTGTCCTTGTTTTCCCCTTCCTTTCTTTCTTATGTTATCAGTTTGGGTAAATCAGCTTTCTATCCTGTATCCACTGTCAGTTGAAAGATAAAAGTAGCTAGTGACTGTAAAAAGTTAAGTATTAGACACTTTAATCTCCTTATACAGCTGAATCGTGAAGGTAAAATATTCTCTAGGTATGGAAAGAGTTAATAATTAGCCTCCTTAACTGCATGAAGTGGATAGACCCCTTGGGATAGAGGGATGGTTTCATATATGCTACTCATAGGAATAGTAGAAAAAGGCACAAAGCAGACGATTTATTTAATAAACTTTATGACAAAGTTTATCATACTCCCCAGCTCATTTCTAAAATAACCTTTGAAACATTTTTGCTTTTTAAGTTACACTTTGAATAATGAAAAGGTATATTATTAATCAGTGAGCAACAATCAAATATAGCTTTACAATAAAAAATATTGCAATATTGTTTCACTTTGTCACCAATGTCAATTTCTACTAGCCATTAGAGGAAAATGTAAGTTCATTCAGCATGTAATCTTTAGCAAATGACAGTAGGCAAAGAACTTTAATTTATTTTAATTTTTAATTTCACATTTGCTTTATACCTTTGTCTCCCACTTGCACTGGTACCAAAACAGGTGTTCTGCAGGTTTCCCCCAAGAGAGAGCACAGGGTGGCCTTCCCTCCGCCGTCTTTTAGGTGCAACATATCAGCCAGTCATGTATCAAAAGACAGCTCAGTAGCTATTGACCCCTGCCGTAATCCACACATAAAGGAGCCTTTAAAGATCCTAGGGATCAGAGGTCAGGAAGGAGAGGTCACACTCCTAACCACAGAAAAGTCAAAGTTCAAGACCTCAAGGGCCCAGCATTGTGGGCAGTTTGCATTAATTGAGTTTGCAAGCAGCGGCTGCTAAAAGGTCACAGATATTAGATACAAGGCAACAGCCATGAAAAGCACATTAGAGTGCCTTAGTATTGATCAATAAATGTGTGTTCCTTGATCCGGCCTCTGCAGCCACCAGGGGCCCAAGGATTTAATGCTGAAGAATCAATGGTCAAACTCAGAAGCCACAATCAGAGGCCTCCAGAGGAACTATAACTCCCATATTTTCCCATATATGCTGCTAATAAGAATGTACATGAACAGTCTAAGGTTATACTTTCACAGTGTCGAAGTGCCAATTACTGTAATTCATCCATATCTAGTGTCACGTTGGAGTTTTCACCCAACGGTCAGTCTTACTGATTGGAAGACGGCGTAATTTTGACAGAACAATTAATCTAATAAATAATGCCAACATTTGACAGCATGCATCATCCATAGCAGTCATTTTTCTCATATTATATGGCATTCCTTCCCGTATGGATCGACAGCTAAAGACTTTGGTGGCTTCACCACACACACAATTGTCATCAGAAGCCAAGGAAAGACGTCTTGTAACAAACTCCATAGACCAGTGATGGCGAACCTTTTAGAGACTGAGTGCCCAAACTACAACCAAAACCCACTTAATTATTGCAAAGTGCCAACACAGAAATTTATATTCCCTGCTCTGTCACAACTTTCATTCATATCAGCACCTGAGGACACCAATAAAGCAGAAAATAGTCCCAGGTAGAGCTGTCACTTTAAAATAGCTCTGTGCACAGCAAGTCCTGGGTTGTCTGGGACTTCAGGAAGATACCTGGAGTCCTCTCTGGTAATGGTCTGGGTGCCCACAGAAAGGGCTCCGAGTGCCACCTCTGGCACCAGTGCCATAGGTTAGCCATCACTGCCATAGACAGTCAGCATGAGAAAAGTTCAATGGAGGTCACAGTCACTGAACCTTCTGTACAGTCCTATAGCCAACATAATCCAAAGCAAAAGCTACTTCTCTGGATGAATGAGACAGAGATGATGAGTGTGAACCATGACCTGTCACATGGCTGGATCACAACAAGAAAGACCACTGACAGCAAGGAGAGGAACCAGGGTAAACCAACTGCACGAGAAGCATTAGTCGAAGAAGAGGTCAGGACATTTCATCACAGACACCAACACCAAGAGGAGATCAATGAAGAATCAAAGTATTTTATAATATAGTGTTTGCATTGAGACTGGATATTAACCCTCGATGATGGATTCCTTACACTGACAGAAGTAGCCTAGTATTAAAGTAGAAGGCATCAAGTTAACTTTCGAGTTTCTAGCTAACTTTATTTTGCAGGTAATATAGTTTTCTGATTTGGGCGGAATTTAGAACACAATTTGTTTTTGTTGCGGAGCCAAAAAAGTTTTCACTACATAGCCAACCTCCATTATATACACTGATCAGTCAAATCACCTCAGTTAAAATGTAATAGAAGGTGTGCCCTCTTCTGGCCACCATGAGTAGTACACTCACAGCCCTGTACTGTTAAAGGGGTTGTGCAGGAATATGATTATTTTTTATTAATACATGGCTGGGGTGGGGCTTTAAAAAAAAAAAAGAAAGAACTATTTACCTCTCTAACTACTTCTGTTCTCCTGCAGCGCCATCCATCACTGAATACAGCCACATTGCTGCTACTGCACTGAAACTCATGCATGTAGTCACCACTAGCTTCAGGGTACAATCCAGCAGCCTGTTCCATCGTAGCTACAGCCCCCACAGAAGGGGTTAAGTGTGTAGAATTCCTGCTGTATGGAAATCAAGTCTCTGCAGCAGTAGCCCTGAATTTCCATACAGCTATTTGTAGTGGCCACAATGCTCTAGATTAGATATTTGTTTTGCTTTTCCAAACATCAGATGATTTGAATATTCATCCGGCTTTGTGTTGACTGAGCACAGCAAGGCCGAGAGCCGCATCAGCTCGCGGGTGAGACGACCCCTTTAATGTGCCGTTGGTAAATGACTGCAAACGTACAAAAGAAAAGAAAAGAAAAAAAATATGCAAGCAGTTCTGATACGGAGTCGGACCACTCATTCAGAAATACCCATATACAAGAGGTTTGAATTTGGGAATTCGCTTTTTGGTCTTGCGTGTAAATAAATAAATTATAAAAGGGAAATGCCTTAACCCCTTATCACCGACACTAGTTTTCAGCTCAATGATCAGACTCGATTTTTTCAAATCTGACATGTCTAATGATAATTGGTTATAACTTCGGAAAGCTTTAAAATATCCAGGTGATTTTGAGAATGTTTTCTCGTGACACATCGTACTTCATGTTAGTTTAAAATTTAAGTGATAAGTTTTGCGGTTCGTTCTGAAAAAAAAAAAGTGAAAATTTGGCAAAAGTTTGTAAAAAAATTCTTCATTTTCCAAGTTTGAAGTGTTCTGCTTTCCAGACAGGAAGTAAAACTACCCAAAAAGCTTGATAATTAACATTTACGGAATGTCTGCTTTATGTTGAGATGATATTTTATAACATCCTAGAAAAATGAGAGGATGCATGAGGCGCAGAACTTTAGGTGCGATTTTTCTCATTTTCATGAAAATTGCCAAAACCGGTAATTACTCACCGGTAATTGTGTTTCCTTGAACCACGACAGCACCCAACCAGAGAGAGGGATCCGCCTCCAGGGACAGGAAACCCAGACTTCAAATTCTGCGGTACGCCCCACCTCCTTCAGTGGATACAGAGCCTGTATGGGACTAATGTTCTCGATTATTCTGACCACCGTGTCATTCAGTATCACTTTCAATGAGAGTATCTCACACCTCTGTGACCCACACATAACACTGAACACCCAGTGTGAAAAAGAATTTACAAGGGAGGGAATACCCAGGGTGCTGTCGTGGTTCAGGAAACACAATTACCGGTGAGTAATTACCGGTTTCCCCCTCTCACCACGACAGCACCCAACCAGAGAGAATAACATAGATGAAATCCTTAGGGAGGGATAACTGAAGAAAGAACCCTTCGCACAAAGGAAAGTTCCTGTGCACCTGCTACATCTAGCCTATAGTGCCTATAGAAAGTATGTGAGAAGACCAGGTGGCAGCCTGACAAATCTGATTAACCGACACCTCTCTAAATTCTGCCCATGAGGAAGAAACTGCTCTATGGAATGGGCTTTTGACCTTCTGGTATCGGCTGACCGGCTGCTACATAAGCGGAGCTAATGGCCTGCCTAATCCATCTAGCTATGACTACCGCTGAGGCCTTCTGCCCCCTATTCTTGCCACCAAAAACAGAACAAAAGACTATCGATTTTCCAATCTTATCCTATCCAAATATAGCTCAATGGCCCTTTTAACATCTAATTTGTTAAACTCCCTTTCCCTATCCGTAGAAGGGTTGCTACAGAAGGATGGAGCCTGATCTCCTGGGATCTATGGAATCTAGAGACTACCTTGGTAAAAGGCCGGTCTGTCACCAGAACTACCCTGTCATCCAAGATCTTGAGAAAAGGCGCTCTCTGATAGAGAAGATATCTCTCCAACCCTACGGGCTAAGTGATTGCTACCAAAAATACAACTTTAATGGTCAACCACTTTAGTGAACAAGATTCCGGGGCTCAAAGGGATCCTTATCAGATAATTTATACCAGATGGAGGTCCCAGGGGGGCACCGTACATCTCCTAAAGGGGGTCATACAGATGCCGCCTTTATGAACCGATATCCAGGGATGAGAGGCTAAAGGGGACTCAAACAGGGAGCTAAGGGCAGAGATCTGAACTTTAAGGGTGGCAGGTTTTAGGCCCTTATCTAATCCTGCTTGCAGGAAATCTAATATCTAGCTATATCTGGATGAGCTAAGTCTATCTTATCTGGAGACAAAAATCTGAGAATACTCTCCAGACCCTAAAATAGATCCTAGAGGTAACTACCTTTCTGCTCTTCTGCGGGTTGTAATTACCTTGTCCGAGAGGCCCTTTTCCCTCAAGATGCGCCTCTCAAATTCCAGGCCGTCATAGGAGGTTCGCAATCTGCGGGTGGAATACTGGGCCCTGGGAAGGAGATCGTGACTCTCTGGGAGGATAGCCGGTCTGATATCGATAGATCTCTCAGTACCGAGAACCATGCCCTCCTGGCCAGAAGGGGGCTATAATAACTCGGCCTGGCTTGTCGTATCTTCTTCAGACCCTCGGGAGAATAGACAGGGGTGGAATGCATAGGCTAGGCTGAAGTTCCCTTGATTGAGAAGGCATCCAACTTAAGGATTGGTCTCTCGGGTCTAGGAGCAAAGAGCCGCCTGTCTGTTCTTCTTGTGGCGAATAAATCCACCTCTGGTTGACCCCAGAGTCTGGTTATCTGGAGAACACCCTCCGATTCAGGGCCACTCTCCCTGACGTAAGAGATGACGGCTTAGGAAGTCTGCCTGCAGATTGTCCTTGCCCCTTATGTGTACCGCCGATATTGATCTTAGATTGGCTTCCGCCAGGTCTAGAATTTGATGCGAGAGGTTCATTAAGGACCCGCTTCGGGTACCCCCTGGCGATTCACGAACGCCATGCTGTGACTTGTCCGAGGCAACCTTCAGGTCTGACCCCCGAATCATCGGCAGAGCCCGTCTGATTGCCTGCAGGATGCTTCTAGTTCTCTTTAATTTGAGGACTTTTTTCGGATCCTCGTTCCATGCGCCCTGGAACAAGAGTCCCTTGACCTGGCTCCCAACCGTAGAGCTCGCATCCGTAATCATGGATAGGGGATTCTCCTCTCTCCAAGGCCTGCCTGCCTGGAGGTTCTCTTCTCTTAGCCACCACCTCAGGAATCCGGTCTGTTGGGAAGTGTAATCCTCTGGTCCAAGGAGGACTGGTTCCCCCCTCCAGTTTTCCAACATGAAGAGCTGCAAGGGCCTTGCGTGATCATCCCCAGAGCACCGCTGGAATTGCCGCTGTAAAGAGACCTAGAGTCTCATTGTCCCTTATGGTAGGGGATGGCTGTCTGTACAGCTCTCCCACTGAGGCTACATCTTCACCACCTTGTCCTGAGGAAGGAAAGATTTCTGCTGAGTGGAATCTAATGTGATGCCGAAAATATCTTTGATCTGGCCGGAGTAAGGGGAGGACTTCTTCAAATTTATCATCCAGCCCAGGCGATGTAGGATCTTCATCACCATCCTTATGAAGGTCTGTAACTTCTCTGCTGAACCCGCGATCACAGAAGTCGTCTAATATGGCACAAGGTGCCCTGATATCTTCGTATGTAGGCTCCCACTTCTGATATAAGTTTTGTGAAAACTCTCGGTGCTATCGCCACTCCAAAGGGTAGAGCCCTGAATTGGAGGTGCTCTATCTTGCCCTCCATCATCCCGCCACTCTCAGGAATCTCTGACTGTCCGGATGAATAGGGCCGTGGTAATACGCATCCGCTAAGTCTATGGAGGCCATAAAACAATCCTGAAAGAGCAGGTTTACGGTTGACCTTATCGATTCCATCTTGAATTTTTCCACCTGTAGGTAGCAGTTTAGTGGTCTAAATTTATAATGGTCGGATGTGCCATCCGGTTTCTTTATAAGGAACAGGTTGAATAATCCTTCCCTCGATCCTGCAGTGGCACCCTGCCTAGCACCTCCTTTCCAGTAAGGATCTTACTCTCGGTCTCCAGAGCCTGTCTTTCTGCTCTTCCGGCCACTGAGGTTATCTTGAAACGCTGTGGGGGAGGGGATAGAAAAGGTAATTTTAGGCCATCTTGTTATCCACCAAAATCCACCTGCTCCCTGAAATCTTGCTCCACTCCTCCTTGAACAGGGAGAGCCTCCCCCCACGGACCCCTGGCGTCATTGCTGACCGGGAGTTTACTGGAATCCTGAGGCCGGGAAACATGAATCCTTAGACCTCCTAAGGGTCGCCACCCCTCTTCTTGTCTCCGGTCTCTGAGGAGATCTAAATCGCCTTGAGGGGCGAAAAAACTTCCTCTCTGAGGCCTGTACTAGGAAAACCTCTCTTCCTGTCAGCTGCCTTTTCCAAGATGTTGTCTAGTGCAGATCCAAACAAGAATTCCCCCTCACAGGGAATACTACACAGATGACTTTTAGATGAAGGTCACCTGTCCAGTTTTTCAGCCATAAGGCCCTTCTGGCAGAAATTAGATAAGGCTAACCGATCTTGCTATAACCTTAAGGCGTCCACCGAGGCATCGGCTAGAAGGCAGAGGCTTTCTGTGCAGTGGTAACCTCCGAGATAAGATGTGACCTGGATGCACCAGCCTTAATCTCTCCTCCAGCTGGGAAAGCCAAACAAAAAGAGACCTAGATACACATGTAGCCGCGACGTTAGGTTTGAATGCGCCTGCTGCTGCCTCCCAGGAACGCCTCAGAAGCCATCCGCCTTTTTATCCATAGGGTCTTTAAGCCACCTGAATCCTCAATGGAAGCGCACTCTTTCTAGACACTTAGAAACGGCAACATCTACCTTCGGCGCCTTGTCCCAAATCTCTGTCTCCTTCTCAGGAAAGGGGTACTTCCGCTTCATAGCTTCTGGGATAAAAACCTTTTTGTCCGCCTTGCGCCATTCTGCCTGGATAAGGAGAGGATATCTCATGGATAGGAAAAACCTTTCTCTTCTTTCTCCTAGACCCTGGAACATAACGTCTGTTACAGAGCGTTCTTCCTTTCTCATCTTCTAACTCCATAGTTGATCTTACTAATTTCACCAGATGATCAATATCCTCTATAGGAAACAGTGGTCTGCCTGACCTGTCCTCCTCTTCTGATCAGATGATTCTCCCGAACTAGGGCCAGATCTTCAAACTGCCTGGAAGTGCCTGGGAATTCTCTGACCTGAGGGATCTCCTTATTTCTCACAGACTACGTACTTCCTGCTGGATAGCATACGCATGGATTCAAACAAGGTCAGACTGCTCTTGTGCTACAGGCGCTGACACACACTGGTCACAGTTAGGTTTTACTAAGCGTCAGGCAGATTATCTCCACAGATCTACTGCATTATGCTTAGACTTTACAGTGCGTTCCCCTTACGAGATTCTTCCCTCTAAAATAGAATCACATAGACATCATCAGAACCAGTTTAAAGGCATGGTAAGGCCACACTCACCAATCGGACTATCCCCCTATTCAAACTTTACCGTAGCGGTGTCCCCCGACCTCTCTACCACCTTCATTAGAACTCATCTTATCGTGGTGAGGATACAGCTCCTGTTTCATCCACGACTGGAGCAACTCCTGTGGCTGGCTGTGGGTGCTAGAAACAACACACAGGACTCCTGTGTTGGGATCTCCTTTTTAAAATTACTCCCCCTCTTACGTCATCTCCCATGTGGCGCTGGGCGGCGCGTCACCTTCCGGTCACCACCGGAAGTGGAGTCGGCGCCATTTTGGAAGACCACCGCGGGGAGGAAGAAGCCAGCGCTCAGCCGCCCTTCCACTCACACGCCCCACTCCGGATCGGAGGCGTGCCGGAGTCGCCCGCACCCACACTGCGCTCACCTCGCAGCATTCACCTCTCCACCGCCGCCGAGTAACCACCCTCCGGTAAGTCTCGGCGGGGGACCTGTGCAGCCACCTGGGGGTACCTGGGACTCCCATTCCCCCTTTCACCGGAACTCCTGAGCCTCACCGAGACTCACTGGATCCCCGTCAGGGACAGGAAACCACTGAAGGAGGTGGGGGTACGCAGATTTGAAGTCTGGGTTTCCTGTCCCTGGAGGCGGATCCCTCTCTCTGGTTGGGTGCTGTCGTGGTGAGAGGGGGAAACTCACATTTTGAGGGACAACTCAACTTTCAAGTGACTTCGAAAGGCCTAAATAATAGACCTGCAATTTAGTAACTTTAGAATTTTTTTGGAAAATACATTCATTTAGTCCAAAACTGACAGTTTCAGAATAAATTAAATGATCAAACGCACTGCAATGTTTGATGCCAAATTCCTCCCAAGTGTAGCGATACCCCATATGTGGTGGTAAACTGCTTTATGGGTGCACGGCCAGGGATAGAATAGAAGCTGCGCCATTCACAGCAGATTTGTATTGTCACATTGTACGACCTATAAATTTTAATTTTTTTTGGTAATGCAAACATTATATTTACGGGATGAGATCAACGTATAGATAATTCATTTTGAGTTTAAAGCTTATCGAGATTTTATTAACTATTTCAAGGGGACACAAACAAATCAATTTTTATTTTAGATTTTGAGCATTTTCCCCCCCTCTCACCGTAACATAAAAATAATATTTTATCTTTATTCTCTAGTTCACTACAATTGCGGTGATACCTCATTTATATAGTTTTTCTCATCTTTGCTCAATTTTCCTGAGCATAACCAATATTGGAGAAAATCGCATTGTTTTTACTATTGACAAATTTTCTGGGCCATAACTTCTGTTTTTCTGTTGTCAGATCTGGTTGAGGGCTTATTTTTTGCAAAAAGAGTTGTTCTTTTCAGTCGTATCATATTAGGGAACATAACTTTTTAGAACATTTTTAGTGATGGTGTTTGATGAAAAATTGTACCGTATATACTCAAGTATAAGCCGACCCAAGTATAACCCGAGGCCCCAAATTTCACCACAAAAGTCTGGGAAAACCTATTGACTCGAGTATAAGCCGAGGGTGGAAAATGCATTGGTGACAGCCTCCCCAGTATATGGCCTGCCGGACCCTGCCCCATAGTATATAGCCAGCACCTGCCCCCCAGTATATAACCTGCCAGCCCATATCCCCCAGTATGTAGCCAGCCCCCTGCCCCAGTATATAGCCAGCAGTGGGGGAAGCCAGAAAGGTGAGTTTTGATATCTTTTTTTACTCAAGTATAAGCAGAGATTAGGTTTTCAGCACATTTTTTGTGCTGAAAAAACTAGGCTTATACTAGTATAAGTATATATGGTATATTACAGAAGGTTTTTTTTTTACTTCGTTCACCGAGCGGGTTAAATATTGATTTAGATTTATTGTAAAGATTGATACAGACGCGGTGATACCAAATATATATATGTGTTTTATATACTTTATTTGCATTTTATGTGGAGATTATGGGAATTTTATTTTGTTTATTTAATCATATTATAAAAGGACTTAATTTTTTTTCCACTTTTTTAACTTTTCTACTTCTTGGCATGAACAAGCGATCATGCGATCACTTGTGCAATCCTTTACACTTGCGAAAAGTGTAAAGGCTTGCGGAGCCGGGTCCTGCTAGGAGGGGATAGAAGCCGACAGCCTCGGGTCACTCGTCGGAACCCGGGGCTGCGGAAGAATGGATCGGATCCCCCGGTAAGCACACTGGGGGGGGGGGGGCGATCCATGCTTGACGCGTGTAAGGGGTTCCCGAAATCTTCTTCTGACGCGCCGCCATAGAAAGGCGTTGAGTCAGAAGAAGTACCCTTAATGACCACCGTAAAGGCTGATAGGGAGGTCATAAAGGGGTCTTCTCATCTGGGAATTGCCATTAAACTTAATTCATCTGCCATATACATACATTTTTGCTATTGGATGTTATTAAAAAAAAAAATAATAATAATAATATGTACCTGTATGAAGATAATTTACCATAAATGTAGCCAAGTTAGCCGTCCTTAGATACGTCCACCACAGCTTCAGTGATTGCACAAAGATTACCGCTGACATTCCGCGACTCCCGATACCGGATCGGCTACGTTGCAGAGCTAAACCGGCATCGGCTCAGCATCGTACGAGTACTGCTCTGAGTGTTAATAGCGGGAGCCCGTGCAGTACTGGTACGGTGCTGAGCGCTAAGGGGTTAAATCAAATGAGAATATCCACATGAGAACACCCTTTTAATAAGGTGAAAAAATAGGAAGAAGCTACCAAAACAAAAGAGCTATAAATATAATCTGGGAAGAGTTGCTTATTTGAAGCCTAGAGACCCCTAATTAGAACCATCAGTTTTATCAAACATTCAGCACACCTCTGCTTCTCATCGGGGTCACAGAGAGAACCTAGCGCAGATGGTATGAGGAAAGATCAGATGCCAGTTCCACCTGTTGTGGCATTCTAGCCCAAACTACTAAGCACAGAGGGGAACAGACTCCAGGTTTGGCCAAGCAGCTAACTTCTCTAGTATAGAACAGATGTCCACCATCAGCACTGTGCCACAACTTCTGACTGATCCTACAGTCCAACGGAAGCCTCCATTGGTGACTCCAGGGGCTCACTGTCCATACTACAGTCTTGTAAGTCTTCCTAAGCACTGTGCATTCAAAATCAATAACCATTCTACACTTCTAGAAACAACAAAACTTCTCTCCAGCAGCAGAGAACTCCAAAACAGAAATGGCTTTTCACTATTAATGGACCTCCTATGTCACTCAAACCCTTTCATCTAAATTTCAGCATCCCTTTTTGTCACAAGTAGAGGACAAAGTGTCAGTCTCTCCTCGGTTATAGTGCAGTAGTCTGCTCTCCTTCTTGCTGAAAGCCACGTTCAGCTCCTTAGCACATTCTACTGACACCACACACGCTTATTACAGCTTCTCTGTTTTGTTGTCATGTCACCAACTACTTGTTTTTAGCACTTTCAAACAGAGAGAAGAAAACTTCATATAGTGCCGGAACAGAAAATCTACAGTCTCCCCCATGTGTGAGCAACCAAACAGGAGTGTTACAATGTGCTGCTCACAACAATCACCAGAAATAATGCTTTAGAGTTTTCCCATCTATGTGTCCACAAGGGGGTAGTGTTTCACAGCGGTCTATGGAAACTGTGATAGATTTAGGAAATAAAGCTCTGTGGGTCCATCATTTGCCTGGGCTTTAGAAGGCTGTAATGGTGTAAACTCTCCAGGGATCCAAACAAGTCTATAAAGAGTTTTATTATACTAGAATTGGACATTAGTAGTAAACCTGCATCTGTATTTTTCAATATCTATGCTTGCTGCCAGTGAATGGATATGTTCTTGTTTATATACAAGGTCTGCATGACAGTTGTATATAGTGTAGACATGCTTTATAAACTCTGGAAAGGGCATTTTACCTGCTTTGATACATTTTAGCAAAAGTATCAGGACAGGAGTGTCAATGAGGCGTTTGGCAGATTGTCTATACTGGATAAAAGCAACAAGGTCTTAGCTGCAATACAAAGGCAAGACATGCCTTCATACATATTGCACTGTAAGCGAAGGTCCCATATATCTGTATTATAGTGCCCTTGTTCCTCCTTGTGAACCCCTGATTTAAGTGTCCACCCACTAAGATATTGCAGAGAGGTGTGAAATACAGGATTCTCACTGGTGCAGCTCCTCCTCTGCGTGTAGGTAAAAAGTTCACTTTAAAAGACAGCACTGCAGGCGTAAGTGACAGGGACATTAATCCAGGCTGTGCTGCCAGCACCTGCCTAAGATTCCTGACAGTGGGAAATTGTAAAGCCATTCTGTGCCTGCGGGTTCTGGCTCTAGCTGACTACAGCAATAACTTGGCTTCGCTGCGTTGCTTCCTACTAGCCTGAGGGTACAAAGCGGGTTATAACTAAAAGATGTCACCACATTCTCTCTACTATACCACAGACTATGGGGAGAGAGCCTGCTCTTGGTACCAGGGTCTGGGTACAGCTTGTGACCTCATTCTCTCCCCCTGGCATCCAGCATCTCCTGCCGGGGTGTCAAGCAAAGGAGCAGTGCCAGCTAATGAGGATTTAATGACACTGACTCAAATGGAGGACATGCCGCGGGCGCTAAGAGGGTTTGTCACGTTTTTTAGTCTCATCTGAACACACAGAGGCATTGTGCTGGCAAACATCAGCCATCCCTTTTTTTCTGTGCACCAAGTATCTGCTTTGGGTGACCCAGGGAGCAGGTGCAGGAGATCAGTGGATACAGTGCACATAGATTTACACATTTATACATAGCTGTACATGCATTTCTAATAGATTGTAATCAGGGGCTTCCATTAGTTTAATCGGTTTGGTTTATTATGACTCAATTTCTGATTTTGTCAGAGTTCCAATACCAATGCAAGTCATAATATCACCAATATATAGAAGGCATTGAGTGAAAAACAATACTGATGTCATTATGACTACCACAGGGGTTGAAAACCAGCTCCTAACCACAGAGATCACCACTGATCAAGAGGGAGCAACACAAGGTACGGTATATTTTAGTTCTGTGAATGGGTCATATCAAAATACGCTAAAATAGTCAAATGGATGCCTACTATGAGAAGATAAGGCTGGTGCCACACGCACCGCTTTGTCTGCATTTGAAAACGCAAACAAAGCCTCGCCTACCGGGGCGGGCCGCGGCCCGATCGCATCGGCGTTGCTATGGAACCGCCTGCGATCGGGAACGACCCGCCGTGTTTTATTAAATTAACGCAAAACACGGACGGCTCATTCTCGATCGCAGGCATTTCCATAGAAATGCAGATGCGATCGGGCCACAGCCCGTCCCGGGGGACGCGGCTTTGTCTGAGTTTGCGTTTTCAAACGCAGACAAAGCGGTGCGTGTGGCACCAGCCTAACTGATTGATTTCCAAGAGACACAACAAAGGAGCGACACAATAGAGAGACTTGTATAAAAGGTCTCCACAATAGAATCCTTCTGGACTTTGTGGTGGCCATGGTCACTTGAAGTGTACTACTAAATCAATGTCTGTGAAACCTGTAGTACTCTTGTTCTCATCCACATAGCAAAATTAATTTTCCATCAGAGCATCATATCAGTGGTAGTTCAGACAGATGTAACCACTTTTCCTAGATGCAGAACTGAAGCAGGCACTTGCATCCTTAGTTCTTCCTAGTTATTGGAGAACTCCTTGCATTTCATGGAGATTGTGCACACTTTTTGCCCTCCTGAGACATTAGATGGTGGATCTCAGTGGTACCCACTCATTAATCTTGATGAAGTTCTGCTGAATAATCTCAGCCCAGCTTTCGGCTCATTCACTAATTGCAATTAATCACCGGGCAAACAGATGTCACAAGCAATGTGTGTGAACTTTACAATGTCGGATGGAGTCGTCATCAAGGGCTCAGAGGTCTGCAGAGGAGACTTTAACCCCTATCTGGCTACATATGATTGGGAATATTCGCTCACTGTGATAAATACACAAGGACTCACCATCAATGATTACAGCACAACACTATCCAGCTTAATATTAATGTGTTGGATTTGATACACCCTCCCAGATTTTTAAGGGTTATTTGTGACATGTGTAAATGCAATGCCAGGAGCAGTTAAGGAAGTAGCAATTACAAAATATAAGACAAAAAAAGCATACTAATTATTTTTTCTATGTAGTGAAGAGAGTAAAGAGTAACGGTTATTAATGGATAATATGCATAAAATATGTCAATACTTCTTATAGCGGTCATTGAACAGTAAGCAGGCCAGAGTAAATAAAATACAAGGCTTTGGAGATTTCAATATCAACTTTTAATTACAGTATCTAGTCAAAAAGCTGATGTTTCAGCCACCATTCATGCTTTTTTCAGGCCAAAAGCAAACTTTTTATTAAATAACATTAATAAACAATGAAAATTTGCTTTGGATTCTTTCAAATTGAAGAATACAATGTATTTGGATAGTCTTTAACCCATTCAGATTTACCATAATCACAATTTCATAAACATTTGCATAATTTCCTAAAAAGGCAAAAGCTGAAATTCACATGGCAAAAGTATTCAGACCATTTGAATTCCACTCCAAGTCCACTTGTTAATTCAATTGGGTGGATGTGATATTTTAATTACAGTCGATTGGATTTATCCAGTTAATCATGCAGGAAACGCCACGTATGAACACAGCCCCAATCAAAAACAAAGCCATGAGGAGGAAGGAACTGCCTGTAGAGCTCTGTGACAAGATTGTGCGAAGGCACAGATCAGGAGAACGCCTGGATCACCTTGAACATAAAGTTATAATAAGCAGCATGGAGTGCGGGGACAAGATGTCCAGCGCTCCGGGCTGCTAATTATGCATGCTGGAAGAGGGAGGTGAATGCACGCCTCTCGTGTGTCGTCATCTCGCTCTCCCATGTTCCCAGCAAGGAATGGGGAGGTGCGGTGGCCTGCATAATTAGCAGCCCTGAGTGCTGGACATCTTGTTCCCGTGCTGCTAATTATAACTTTTCTAGGTGATCTCAGCATGTCAAGACTAGTGGAGGACAGCGTCGGGATCAAGATGAAGAGAAGCGGAGGTGAGTATTTCTAGTTTTTTTTTGTGTTTTTGCAACTAGTTTATTTCCTTTAAATAGCAGTCTACATTGGTCTGAATGATGGTAATAGGGGGTCAATGTTACAAGTGGTATAAAAAAGGATTAGTGATCCTCACACTACAGTACTATAACTAGATTATAAAACATCAAGAGAAATGAAAAGCCTGGTATTTATCATGGGTATCAACATAGCAACGATTTCCAGCACTATGAAGTAAAGGTATATCTATATTACAGGACTACTTCCCTCTTATACACATTATATGTACAACAGTAAGGCATAAAAGTAACCAGAGCACACACGCACACATACAGATTCATTACCTGCTCATTAACCTCAGTGATGATTAAGTAGCCATATAACAACTCAAGATGAGGCGGAAGTAGCAGTGTTTACGCAGGCACCAGACCATGGCAAAGAAACCTAATGGGATTATAAAGTCTATATATAGTACTACCAATTAACAATCATCTGTGATTAACAAACACAACAGGGACCAACCCGGGAGTCAGCGCTATGTACTAAAGCATCCGACTGTGGCTAGTCCATGATCTCATACCTGTGGAGCCAAAAAAAAAACATAGCCAATCATATTCAACCGACAAACTGAAAGGTTATATGCGATTATCCCTTGCACTGCAGAAACATTTCAAAACAAGCACTATCTTCCAGAGCTATACTTTTCTGCTGTGAAGTGCAACAATACTGAGAAATGGCAGACCAAAAAGTCCTCATTTAAGTCCTGTGAATGCAATCTAAGACCCCCTCCATGAGAATGGGTTAGAGTCATGGAATGTGACCTGTGTGCTGTCAGATCCCAAGGAGTAAAGTTCTAGTGGACAGTAAACCACGATGCAGGGAGGCCACGGTTTGGCTTACTGCATTGTGCTCGTTCTTTGAGATCTGACCAGAGAAAGGGTCCGTTTCCACAGACTGAGCATGTTTGTGTGAAGGGGGCACAAGAGTGGCTGTTCTGGCATAGATGTAGGTAAGGAAAGAAACAAATTATGGAGTTATGCCTTTGAAGGTAAAAACTTATTTATTCTTCGGTTCATACTTATTTATGGTTTTATCTGTTGTGGTCTATATTTTTAAGGAGCTGGTACAAATATATTTATTCTGGGTTATTTATGAGATCTAGACTTGTGCTGGAATCAATATTACATATTAGGTTCTATGCATATGTGCAGAAAGAAAAGTAGGCAAGAACAGAGCTACATTCAGATCTCGTTTTTAGGTCTACTAAACCCTAACAATGGAGGGCTAGGAGGAATCCCAATGTATGCTCAATCAGTGGGATACGTTGCACTGTTCCACCGTGGATTGGTTTTTTGCAATGTCCAGGGCGTATCCCCAGTGAATTAACTGTCTTTAAATGGATAGTTACATCCCTGGGGACCTCCTAGAGAATATGCTTTGAATCCTTCCCCATAACCCTTTAATAGGGAGCGTATCCAACGCATTTCCCAAAATATGCAACATACACTGTGCAGAAGGAGGCAAACAGGATGCCTCTGTCTGCCAGTATAGGTCTATGGATATGCCTTACTATGTGAATGCAGTCTTAACAATTGTATTCCTTCTCAGTTCAGATAACAGAGGTGATCACAGACATAATTCCTGCAATGTAGGTACCACAACAATTATTTAGAATTAATAGCTTGATTACAGTCAGGTTGCAGCCAGTTAGTACACGTGTTATAGTCCTGCCCACCTACAGAACCAAATGTGTACAGAATTCTGTTGTAAAACCAGATGGCCATTTAGACATAGTTTAGTCCTCCAAGTAACATGAATAAAACCATGTTACGATGTATTGACTAGGAGATAGCTCTGATCACGGGGTAACTGCACAGCGTTTCAAGACAAAGTTCATGGATTTGATACCCTGGCAGAGGAACTAATAAGGAAAAGGAGAATTGATCTGATGAATGCTGGAGACTACGCCAATTAAATTGTATCTGTGAACCTAGGTTCGTGCTAGGAGCGCAGCGTGTGGCCAGTCCTGGGACGTGCTCCCAGGTATTACCGTGACACCATCCTATAGACTTTTGTGAGCTTGTTAAAGGCCTGTGTTTACCACCTGCTGAGATGGCGGCATCAATCGAAGCTTCTCATCCTTTTATCTTGCAGACATCATGATGCAGGGTATTGACTAGAAAACGTGTGCGGCTCTCTGGTGGCCTAGTGAACACGGCTTGCAGATTAGATGCACACAGAACCATCATGTACAAAGAAGAAGATGATTAAAAACCTTCAGGGATGGATGAGTCATCTAAGGCTGATATCCACCAAATCTTCTGAGCAGGATACAAAACCATGAATTCCTTTACCTTCATTTACGTGTGAAGGACATAAACTGTGATTCAAAGTGGTCAAGGTATCATTCAAGACGGATGGTAGTCTGATGTGTCTTGGGTATATTTTTATGCAGGTACATCAATAGTAACCTAAACACATGGAGGACTGCTTCAGTACATAATATTGGTAAAAAAAAACAAAAAAAAAAAAAACACCTGGCAGATCTGTCACATTCAAGAAGAAAAGAGTCCAACATGGAAATAAATATATAAGGTCTTTGTTTGCCATCACCACTGTTATCATGACCCAAACTGTTCTCCTTTATGCACACAACCTCAAAAGGTTTCCCAGTATCAGCACTGCTTTCTTTTACCTCTAAGACAACAGGTTGTAAAATATTAATGGTGCACAGATGAATGTGTTGGTAGGGATGATTTCAGCTCTTTGGTACAGATACTCTAACTACATCTCATTCCTTACTAAAGACCACATTGCACAGCAACTCCCTTATGTATCACACACCTATTGAACTGTCCCAGCACCTCTGCTCACTGTGGCTCAAGCTATGCTGCCGGACAGAGGAAGGTGTCACATGTACATATGGTGGCATCAGTGCCTCCCACATTGCTTCTGGTGACCGACACCTATAAAATCTGTCACCATAGCTTCCATTGGCGAAGTCAGAGAGCAGAAATTTGGAGGAAGCTCCACCCTGCAGACATCTCCCTCCTGTTCGATGTTCCCTTCCATTTGCCTTTGTTCCCTGACATCCACTTGATTACTGCGCTGACGGCTCCGCCGCGCTCGCTTGCCTTGTGTATTATATAAATATTTTATTACAATATTATACTGCCTTGTCTGTTGGCTTTGATAAAACCTGCCAACAGGGGAGGGGTAGTACACATGCATGCTGCTGTACTGTTCATCTCCTGGCCTTAGCTGGATCATGACCTAAAAGGCACAAGTCACACAGAGAGGTTTAATAAAAAACAGTCAATAATTGTGGATTGTGTGCTCGTATGACTGGCTTCTCTCTCCTCTACATGTAAAACAAGAGCACAGGCATCAAAGGCTGAATCTCTGTCATGCTACCCCTTAGGCCTGGCACTTGGCATAAAACAGTAGATTACCGGTCCTGGAGTATTCCTCTTATATCCCAACAATTCATTTCTGGAGCAACTGAACAAATGGTGGGAACCAAAGTTCTTGAACCCAAATAAATTTGAAACAATTAAAAATAATCATGACCCCAGGTACCCTGCAGCCCCAACAGTGTCTAAATGTACAAGAAACAATGAACACCTCTCAGTCAATTCAAGACTGTGCATGGTCCCATTGTCTGGTACAATGGTACAATGTCATGTTGCGTTTCAGTATGACTGTGAAGGAAGATGAAAATCATCTTTACGATCCTTCATGACGAATGACAGGTCTGCTCCCCTTTCTTCCAAACCCAAGGCCAAAAAATGTCCTTAAACAATCCTCTAACATTCTTTACAATCCTATTTACATATATTGGGGAATAAATATGTGCAGATTTATACATGAGATTAAGGACCTTGATTCACAGTTTTCGCAGTTCATCCTCTACAGAAATCCAGAACGTGCACTTGAAATTACAACCACACCGGCACATCTACACTGTAGATCAAAATTGCAAGAACAATGTATGTTCACAAGATTTTTTGAGAAATAAGGTTTTTTCAAAGGGTAACCTTGCCACTAGAATGTCATGGAAAAACAAAAGTTTATCAGCTTTAAACTTGACATTGCAAAAAACACAATGTTCATAATTAAGAAACAGCAATGCCTGTCGCACAGAGAAAGATGCCTACATTTTCTGAAAGTTACAACAGTCACCAATCAGTAGGAAGTCTAAAGGCCACTGCATTATCCTGTCCTCTCTTGCATTTGTCTTTTGAGGGTAACCAGTCTTCTTGGGGCACTAGGAGGAGTTTATGTTATGTAGAAATGCTATATTCTAGAAATAACAGACTTGGAAGAACTAACTTCTCTTTCTATGGCTAATAGGGTTTCAATCACTTTTGAACTGCACACGGTTTTTGCAGTGATGCCAATACCTTGCGAGTATCTTAAAAGTTCTCTCTAATTTTGATCAGTGTTTAGCAATTATTTACATTTGTATTCTGTGCCTTAGAATATATACAGTTGATGGAATGAGCTTAAAATACTGCAACTTTACTAATGTTAGGATATATTCACATAGGGCTACACAATGACCTTGACATTTAGGAAATGGTGTGTTCTCAGATTTTTATCTCCAGTTGTATGTGAACATATCCTAAAGACAATAGACAGCCAAACATTGCAATTTAGTCCTAACTAGATCACATAGGCAAAGGTAAGGACATAGGAAACAGAGGCCACAATGGAAATGTGAATGTGAATCTCCATATTACAGCTGCAATCATGGAGCAATTTCCCAATTAGGAATAGGTATAGAGCTTATTTCTCACTTCCTTCACTGGCAGCACATGGGTTACACCAAGCAGACCATTTGCCATTGTGGTTAGCAATGAGTGTGAATAAGGCATATCAATGCATCATCTGCCAGCCTCTTATGTTAAAACATCTTGAATTCACTCCCTCCACACATTTCCTTGCTCATTAAAACCTAGACACATAGACGAGTGGTATCTTCTCCAAGGTGCTCCGCACTCACAACAGGGGACATAAAACAGTCTCCCAGCTCCACCATTGCTTCGACAAGCAAATGAATGCTGCGCAGATCTGATGCTTCCTATGTATCAGCGAGGGGGTTAGGGGGAGGGCTATGATTTGTCTGCAGCTCACTGAAAGTGACAGCTGTGCGCGCTGCACTGGAGGAGCGAGGCTCGGAGAAGGCGCTGCACATGTTCCGCTCGACTCGCGGAGTGATGGCGTGACATGGGACGCAGCATCTGCTGGGTAAAGGGCACATGTGATAGCAGAGTGCTTATTAATGTGCAGAAGCAGTAGAGCTAATGAAGCAGGTGTGCGAGAACAGCCTGCTCATAATAATTATAATAAGAGATGGTTCGGTGGGATTTGGAGAGGTTGCCTTATGCTGGAGCTGGAGGGCATTCAGACCTGAACATTGGGGCTGCAAATCTTCTATATAGACTGATACATTAATGTGCACCAAGCTACAAGCAGACCTATGGTTGCTATAAATCCACATACCGTAAATCAATGTTGCAGGTGATCAACAGTGGCCATTCTAGGGCTCCACAGATCACCCCTATGAAGGGGACCAGGAGTCAAGGGTCACTTGTAAGACTGACCCTGGCAAATCAAAACCGAAACACATAGCCATTTCTCACTGTTGTGTGAACAAGACCTTAGACTACACAGTCTTAATCTGCACCAGATGCATGAAAAGTGATTAATGCTGGAAAGTAAGTCTAGTGTAGTGTAAGACTAACTCCTTTAATTCCTTTTTATTTATATAGCCCACACTGACACACTGAATATGCATCGCTGCACAGAGCTTGCCAAATTTGTCCCTGTCCCCAATGGGGCTCACAATCTAATCAACCTACCATTATTTTTTTCTAGTATGGGAGAAACCGGAGGACCCGGAGGAAACCCACGCCAACATGGAGAGAACATACAAATTGTTTGCAGATGTTGACCCTGGGACTTGAACCCAGGTCCCCTAGTCTAACCTTGCCCCTATGGCTAGTTGACCGTTTTACACCATGACATTCAGGGTCCGTTGCCTTTACAGCCTAAAACACTTAAATGTATTATTGTAGGTTTTATTGAGGGCAAGCAAAGATTCTGTAGAGATTTCATACTCTACAATCCTTACAGTAGCGACAACATAGCCTCACCCTGAAGGTATCCAAATCTACTGAATGAAAACCAAGGGGGAACATACTGTGTGCTGGCCTCAATTTTGTATGTATAATGCTAGATCTCCTCTATATCACAAGTTGTGATCACATTTCCACCACGCTCTGATTAGACTTAAGCTGGCAATCTTGCTTTAGAGGAAACATATCCGGCTTATTCCAAGATCTCCTTGTTCGCACAAATATGAGCACATTAACAAACACAGCTCAGCTCTCTCCAGACAGGATCGGCACTGCAAGGTACCTTGTCTGCAGCTCATTTTGATGTATTGGCTTAAACAAGCATCTGGCAGCTTTCCCAGGTTTGGGGGTCTGGCTGTGTGACACCATGTACAAGAGAGCACTCACACTACACCTCCAGGAACAGGGAGACTAACAATCTATGAAGGGCTCCATTGTGCACAGCATGTATGGAAGGAAGGATGGACGTTGTGTGATGGAGAGCCCGCCAGAAAACAGACGCTGCAAAGAAGTTCCTTCAATATATAAAAAAATGGCTCCCTGTTATACCATTTTATATGAAAAGAGGCTGGTGGAAACGAAACCTAGAATCAAGTCCAATCTGTGTATGGTGCAGATCATATTATAGGTCAAATGCCATCTTGGTATAAATGGTGACCTAAGTAATAAGTTCTAAAGGGGTTGCCCACTAAAATTACCCATGTGCTTCTATTGCCTTAATAATAATCCCTGAATGCTCACCAATTGATTCATCATCCCTAATGCTTCTTTTAGTGCTGTGTCTCCATGCATGTCAGGCAGAAAAAAAAACAACAACACACTGGAGGCTGCCACTACGGCCAGATAGACTGCATCTCTACACAACTTTCTGTTTCTCACTCCTTCAAAAGTCCAGCATGTGGATAACAGGGAAAGGCTAAAGTTCTCAGAGGAGACAAAGGGACAGGTAAACAAATTTATTGAAAAGTGGCCAACCCCTTTCTTTTAATGAGCCTAAGGCTGGTGCCACACATGCCATTTTGTCTGCGTTTGCAAACGCAAACAAAGCCGCATCCGCCGCGGCCCGATCGCATCAGCGTTTCTAAGTCCTGGTAAGTCCTGGACTTAAGGACCATGAGATGAGGTGGCTAGAGTCAGAGGCCACAGTTTGTGGTGCTTGTAACCCTGCTTTCAGAGTACTTCAGGAAAAAAGTAAGCTGATCTTGTAAGCATTCACAACTATAAATTTGGGGACTTATCCCATAATTAAAGAAAAGAATATAGAACACATCCTTTTGCATTCTTTTTAGTTTTTCCTTTTGATTCAAATATCATGAATTTACATTTTCACCAAAAGTGCAATATTCATACAAGAAGAAAACAGATCACAAGTAATTTATGCAACGTTTCGATCATTCAGACCTTTGTCAAACAAGATCTGCAGAGATAATGTATGTGCCTGCTTGGGTGGAGAGGAGAGAGCTTACTCTTCCCATAATTAGGCTTTGAAATCTGCCCACATGCACCTACATTTTTCCATGGAATGGATGGAATTCCCAGCTCCACAATGAAGTATAATGCTGTGAGCATGAGAATTACTGTGGCTATAATACACAGATCTCACCTGCTGCTACCAGTAACTAAGGCTGTGAGCTTGAGAATTACCATGGCTTTATGTGGGTTATGATGCTGGGAGTTTCATTATCACTGCTGCTTTTCATAAGTTATCTGCGTACATATGAAAGGGTCACATAAAGGGGTCACAGCAAAACAGTGCATTTCAGAAAGGGGTGTGCAGATTTTGAGAGAGTTCGAAACAGTTCCATAAAAAGCAGGACAGCATTTCAGGAGAGGAGTGCACTGATACTATGAAAACTCAAACATGTAGAGTTAAATAGTAAAAGGAGCAACATCCTCTCAGTGGCACAGAGTATTTCAGGAGAGTGCAGATTATGTGTGAGTACACAAGGTAAGGGTAGCTGGATAGTGGTTCACTTTCACTTTTATTAATAAATGTCGGTAAAGGATCATCCACCGATGAACTACAACCAATAGCATACCCTTGCCACTACTCTAGGTCTAATCTAGGACAATATGTGTTCCCACATATCCCTGCCTCCTCCTCACAATCCTTAGCATTCAGTCAGTTACTGCATCCACACTGGAATCGCTGACAGCAGTCTTCATCTTTTATTCATGCCAATAATCTTGGTGTTATTGCCTGCAGAGCGGGATTAACCCTTTCATTCAAATCACAGGCAGACTTTGTACCATCATTAATGCAATCAGCAGACCAGGAGGTGAAACGCTCAAGCAGGCCTCTTGTATTTCCTTGGAGGTTACACTCATTATTTACTCAAGGTTAAGAAAAGCGCTGCTGTGTATAAGGGTTATGTGTATGTAGCAGTGCCCACACCGAGGGTTATGTGTATGTAGCAGTGCCCACACTGACTACAGGACTGCCCATTAATGTGCACCCAAGCTACAGCAGACTATGGTTGCTATACAATCCAATACCGTAAATCAAGGTGCAGGTGATCAACAGTGGCCATTCTAGGGTACACAATCAACCCTATGAAGGGGACCAGGAGTCAATGGGTCACTTGGAAGACTGACCCTGGCAAATCAAAACGAAACAAATAGGCATTTCTCACGGTGTTGTGACAAGACCTTTAGACTACACCAGTTGGTTCTCAACCTGTGGGTTCGCGACCCCAGCGGGGGTCAACTACCAAAAACGGGGCGTCAACTAAAGCCCTCAGAGCTGCAATTTTATAGAGTTTTTATGCAAATGGCATGGTTTGGGGTCACCGCAACATGAGCAACTATATTGCGGGGTCACAGCATTAGAAAGGTTGAGAACCACTGGACTACACAGTCTTAATCTGCTCCAGATGCATGAAAAGTGATTAATGCTGGAAAGTAAGTCTAGTGTAGGTAAACTAACTTCTTTAATTCTTTTTATTTATAAGCCCACACTGACACACTGCATATGCATCGCTGCACAGAGTCTTGCCAAATGGTCCCTGTCCCCATGGGGCCACAATCAATCACCTACCATTATTTTTTCTAGTATGGGAGAAACGGAGGACCCGAGAGGAGGAAACCCACGCCAACATGGGAGAGAGAACTACAAATTGTTTGCAGATGGTACACCTGGGACTTGAAAACCAGGTCCCCTAGTCTACCTTGCCCCTATGGCTAGTTGACGTTTTACACCATGACATTCAGGGTCCGTTGCCTTTACAGCCTAAAACATGTAAATTATTGTAGGTTTAATTGAGGGCAGCAAAGATTTGTAGAGATCATACTCTACAATCCTTCAGTAGCGACAAATAGCCTCACCTGAAGGTATCCAAATTACTGAATGAAAACCAAGGGGAACATACTGTGTGCTGGCCTCAATGTTTGTATGTTATAATGCTAGATCTCCTCTATATCACAAGTTGTGATCAATTTCCACCACCTCTGATTAGACTTAAGCTGGCAATCTTGCTTTAGAGGAAACATATCCGGCTTATTCCAAGATCTCCTTGTTCGCCCAATATGAGCACATTAACAACACAGCTCAGGTCTCTCCAGACAGGATCGGCACTGCAGGTACCTTGTCGAGTCATTTGATGTATTGGCTTAAACAAGCATCTGGCAGCTTTCCCAGGTTTGGGGGGTCTGGCTGTGTGACACCATTACAGAGAGCACCCACACTACACCTCCAGGAACAGGGAGACTAACAATCTTATGAAGGGCTCCATTGTGCACAGCATGTATGGAAGGAAGGACGGACGTGTGTGAGGAGAGCCCGCCAGAAACAGACGCTGCAAGAAGTTCCTTCAATACTATAAAAAAATGGCTCCCTTATTTATATAAAGAGGCTGTGGAAACGAAACCTAGAATCAAGTCCAATCTGGTATGGTGCAGTCATTTATAGGTCAAATGCCATTTGGTATAAATGGTGGACCTAAGTAATAAGTTCTAAAGGGGTTGCCCACTAAAAATTACCCATGTGCTTTCTATGCCTTATATAATCCCTGAAGTCACCAATTGATTCATCATCATGAGCTTCTTTAGTGCTGTGTCCATGATGTCAGGGCAGAAAAAAAAAAACAACACACTGGAGGCTGCCACTACGCCAGATAGACTGCATCTCTATCACCACACTGTTGCTGTTTTTCTCACTCCCTTCAGAAAGTGCAGCATGTTGGATTAACAGGCGAAAAGGCGATAACGGATTGTCTGCGAGCGGAGCCAACAGGGAGCAAGGGACAGGTAAACAAAATTATGAAAAGTGGCCACCCCCTTCTTTTAATGAGCCTAAGGGCTGGGCTGCCCACGTGCCTTTTGTCTGCGTTTGCAAACGAAACAAGACGCATCCGCGCGGCCGATCGCATCAGCGTTTCTAAGTCTGGTAAGCTGCTTAAGGACCATGAGATGAGGTGGCTAGAGTCAGAGGCCCACAGTTGTGTGCTTGTCCCCTGCTTCAGAGGACTTCAGGAAAAAAGTAAGCTAGCTGATTTGTGAAGCATTCACAACTTATAATTTGGGGGACATCCCATTAATTAACAGAAAAGAATATAGAAACACATCCTTTTGCCATTCTTTTTAGTTTTCCTTTTGATTCAAAATCATGATTTATTTCACCAAAAGTCAAATATTCAACAAGAAGACAAACAGAGCACAAGTTATTTATGCAACGTTTCGATCTTCAGACCTTTGTACAAACAAGATCTGCAGAGTAATGTATGTGCCTGCTTTGGTGGAGAGGAGAGAGCTTACTTCTCACAAATTAGGCTTGAAAATCTGCCCACATGCACCTACATTTTTCCATGGAAGGATGGAATTCCCAGCCCACAATGAAGTATAATGCTGTGAGCATGAGAATTACTTGGCTATAATACACAGATTCACATGCTGCTACCAGTAACTAAGGCTGTGAGCTTGAGAATTACCATGCTTTAGTGGGTTATGATGCTGGGAGTTTCATATACTGCTTTTCATAAGTTATCTGCGTACATATGAAAGGGTCACATAAAACAGTGCATTGCAAAGAAAAGGGGTGTGCGATTTTGAGAGAGTTCGAAACAGGTCCAAAAAAGCAGGACAGCATTCACGGAGAGGAGCTGACTGATACTATGAAAAACTCAAAATGTAGAGTTAAATAGTAAAGGAGCAACATCCTCTCAGTGGCACGAGTATTTCAGGAGAGTGCAGATTATGTGTGAGTAACACAGGTAAGGGTAGCTGGATTGTGGTTCACTTCACTTTATTAATAAATGTCGGTAAAGGATCATCCACCGATGAACTAAACCAATAGCTACCCTTGCCACTACTCTAGGTCTAATCTAGGACAATAGTGTTTCCCACTATCCCTGCCTCCTCCTACAATCCTTAGCATTCAGTCAGTTACTGCATCCACACTGGAATCGCTGACAGCAGTCTTCACTTTTATCATGCCAATAATCTTGGTGTTTTGCCTGCAGAGCGGGATTAACCCTTTCATTCAAATCACAGGCAGACTTTGTACCATCATTAATGCATACGCAGACCAGGAGGTGAAACGTCAAGCAGGCCTCTGGATTTCCTGGAGGTTAACTCATTATTTACTCAAGGTTAGAAAACCGCTGCATGTGTAATAAGGGTTTATGTGTTAGGAGTAGCAGTGCCACACATGAGAGGTTATGTGTATGTAGCAGTGCCCACACGAGGGTATGTGTTGTGTAGCAGTGCCCCACTGAGGGTTTATGTGTGTAGCAGTGCCACACTGAGGGTTATGGGTGTAGCAGTGCCCACACTGAGGGTTAGTGTATGTAAGCGTGCCACACCTGAGGGTTATGTGTATGTAGCAGTGCCCACACTGAGGGTTATGTGTATGTAGCAGTGCCCACACTGAGGGTTATGTGTATGTAGCAGTGCCCACACTGAGGGTTATGTGTATGTACCAGTGCCCACACTGAGGGTTATGTGTATGTACCAGTGCCCACACCGAGGTTGCAGTCACACATGGCCTTTCCAAGTTACCATGCGTTTGGCCTGTTTAAATAAGTTTTTTTTTTCTTCATTGCTGGAAGTGTAAGCAGCTGTGAAAATGTTAACACTGCTTACATTTCCAGCATGCAAACCAAATGCATGGTAACATGCAAAAACGCATGCATTTCTGCAATGAGTTTAAAAACTAAAAAAGCATTGCAAACTTAATGTGTGACCACACCCTGATGAGTAGTGTTCAGACCTAATGACATGTGGGGAGAAGATTATTCTAAAAGTCCTTTTAGACCCTTGTCATAATGGCAAAGCTTAAAGGGCATCTTCCCCCAGGATCAAGGATTATAAACCAGGCACACCAAAATACCGACATGTGTCCCCATGGGAAGGATCTGCTCTTTTACTTTTTTTTTTGGAAAAACAAGGTTTTTAAAATTATGCATATGAGCCCGAGGGTCTCTGAGCTCCATAGGTGTTAATGGAGCCTGGAGCCCCACAGGATCATTCGCATCATTTTAAAGGACACCTGTCATCAGGTCTGTGTCACTTGTCCTGTCACTACTACCTGTTGGAGCAGCTCACAAGGATCCCATCCCAGCCTTTATCTAGTTATTTCATACATTATTCATTGTAAAATCATCTATTCTTTATCATATAAATGAGGCTGGTCACATGGTCAGAGGCAGTGATGTCACCCCTGTTACCCCTCCCCTCTCCTCCCCCTGCTCATGTCTGTGTGTAATGTATAGTAAAGCATGGCTAGTGTGTGCTGCATCCTCCTAATATACAGGTGAGAGACACAGACATCAGCTACACATGAATATGACATGTTCTGCTGTAACATGGCTGCAACCTGGAGCTGCTGTATCTCTCCTATACACGCACACACAGGCTGCAGGGGGCGTGGCCACCAGCACCAGGAAGCACATGATTATACAGCCTCACATCATTATACAGGCTGTCAGTCATGCACTGGGGGTGTGGCTGTGCCTCTTACTCATGAATAGTGTACAGCTTGAATATGCTAATGACTCATTGGACACTTCACAGGTCATTTGCATACAGCTTTAGGACCTCATGGCTTAGGTTTACAGGCATGTAGAGGGACAATGAAGGGATAGAGGCCATGCTCTCTAATGGCAGTTTATGAAAATATATTTAGTTTAGGGGGGTTATTTTGCATGACGGGTTCTCTTTAAAGTCCTTTTTTTCTTAAGAACAAAGTCATAAGAAGCTAAAAGAAAGGTGGATCCTGCCAGAGGGGGCACACACCTGTAGGTCAGCGTGCTTGGTTTACAATCCTTCATCCTGGTGGTAGATGTTCTTTAAATATATAACCAGATTATAGGGTAGTATTAGGGACTGCAATACCACAAGCATCCAACAAATAGGTGTGGTGTGGTATTTTAGAATGAAAGCAGCCAAGTTATTTGTGTAAATCCTGTACAACCCAATGAAGTGTAGACCCTGCACAATACTTACAAATCAGCATAAATGATAATATACCCATTGACACGGATGGAACATGTAACAAATAGGAAATTTTACACAAATCAAGCATTTATGAACAAGATACAGCAGGAGAAGTTTCAAGTTTGGTCCTAGATACGTTGGATGACTGAATTACGTCTTGTCTCCTGAAATGCTGGCAGTGTACAGGTGTAAGCATATGACTGATTTGCCGGTCGATTCCTCATATTGGGTGACTGGGCTGCACATGCTGAATTCCTAATTGTCTGCATTAGAAGCAGCTGCAGAACAAATTATTGAAGACATGTCATCGGAAGCAGGATGCAGCACACCACAGAGCTTACAATTAGGGTCTAATAATTAGTGCTATCTAGTAGCCCATGGACCAGGAGAGACATCTGGTGACGGACACACACACTTAACCGTTGTCCAGTAGCATGAACCCCCAACCACAACACTTCTCACAACCCAAAACCAAGAGCTGTGACTGCTGGACCGCATATAACAGCATCCCCCAACAGCCATCCAACATATAAAAATGAATCGTGGAACTACTATCCCCAGGACTACCTAATCACTCATCCTGTAGAAATACATATACCTACTGGGGCATGCTGCAAGTTGTAGTTCTACACAAAAAAGGCTAGGACAGAGGACTGGAGATGAAGCACATTGAGGAGGGAAAGCGATGCAATATATTCTGCTCCATCTCCCGATTCTGAGATAATTACTGTAATAATGTTTCCACATCTGATGTATATTAGGCAGGTTGAAAAGGAAGGGGGAGGCATAATCTTCTCTTCCTCCGTCAGAAATAACATTATTCTAGTCTGTTGTTACTCTGTGGCACAGGAGGGGTTATCTGCGGCAGGATGTGACCTTCTCCTCTCTTCTGCTCTGCCCTTTTCACCCTCTCTTCAGTGGGCTATTAGAAAGCACAAAGTGCCACATGTTATAATGCCACATCTCCCAGTAATGGGGCTTATGTGCCCCAGAGGAGACATAGAGAGACGGCGCCACACACACACAGCGGCAGATCAGCAGGTGTCCACTGACATTCACTGGTCTTATTATGAAGTTTGAGGATGAGGAGGGAACTTCTGGTACACAGTGGTAGGAGACTCATGTGATAAGAGGAGGGGGGCACCTGGCAGTATAGATGGGGGGGAGGGGGAATCTTCTGCTATGAGGATATAGAAGGAGAGAGTTTAAACAATTGGGAGGGGGACTTCTGTAATTACAGATAAAGATGATGGGACTATAGTGATGATGACTTAAGAGGGACTTTTGTGACTTTGGACGAGAAGGTGGTCTTGCGGATATAGATGAGGAATGGGTTGCTGTAACCAGCCGTAATAAAAGGATGAAGAGACTCCTGTGAGTATATATGGAAGAGAGAGAAAAAGAGTATTACTGTTCATAATAGGGAGGAGGGAGCTTGTGTGATTATAAACAGAGAGGAATGGAGTCCTGTGAAAATGATCAGGGGTTAGTGATTTGGGTTGGAGAAGAACAGGCTTGTGTGACTGTTGGGGGTGGCAAGGGTAAACGGGTGGAGTCGGGGGCATCCTGTGATCCTGGTGATCATAGATTGGAACCATTGAGTCATTCATGTGATGATGGGACTCCTCAAGTATAAGCCAAGCTAATCTAATTAGCCAGAAAATTAGCCAGAAAATTAGCCAGGTAATGACTGTCATCCTTTAAGGTGTAGTCCTACAATTGCCTTCAAGGTCCATATCCTGATATGTAAAGTAAGGTGCATCAGGCATCTAGACAGGTAGGAAGCATATACTGGACCACATATACTCATCTTGCTCAGTCTTGGTATTCAGATGTCATGTAGAGTCAATATGACTGTAAACCTGTACATGACAGAGGAGCAGGGTCTGCATAGCTAAATTATGAAAGTTAACTAATAAATGACATTTGTAATGATACCATTTGTCTTTTCAGTAAGATCTCAGGTGCAACTTTAAGTAACTGGCCTCAAAAATGTACAATGAAGCCAAATATTTTTGCCAAATTCACTCAAATAATAAGATCTGTAGCTTCAAGAATGGACTGCCTTTTATTTACTGACCTATTTAAAGAGATCTGCTTGTGTACGATGGAAACCATTGTCTACACCCATACAAACCAGCAGCCAGATGCAGGACAGGAGTAGGGTTCCTGGCTCGTGCGCTGCTACAGCCGACTTTAGTTGTTGCCGGGGCAAATTCATTTCCTTTTTTAAAATAAATTTTTGTCACTAGTACACATTATATAAGTGTTCCTTGCTGTTCTTTTATATAGCTCACTGATCTTCTGTGTTGTTACGTCCATTGGATCACTTATCAGTTATCTGTATAAGAACATGTAGAGAGGATGCACATCGCATCTTTCTTGCCCCCGCCCACCTCAGCACTCAGTATGAGCACCGTATTTGGGTGGCTGTTTAGGCAGGGGGACTATTGATATCAGCCCCCTGTCATAGTGCCAAAGCCTGATAGTTTCAATGGCCCTTGGCACAGGCAGGGCGCTTCCCAGCCCGTGTAAGGTAATGTGAACAGAACAATGTTGCGATCATATGTCCCAACATTGGGCTGCGAGGCTGCAGCCGTGAACGGACAGCCCACGGCTTTTATAAGGGAATAAAACTGCCTATATATGCGTCTATGACGTGTATACACGTGTTAACGCAGTTCTACACTCTCAGAGGTCATGATAAGTATATTAGTATGGCCCAGTAAAACCATTCCAATTTCTCATGTGGCCCCATGGGAAAATTGACCCCCCCCCCCCCTAGATTAATACATTTTACCTATATTGACGCATTGTAATGAACTGGACAGAGTTTTATTGTTGATGTATTTAGTCCTTACAACAGTCCCTCACCAATGAAAAATATTTTGTCAGCTTTTCAACCTCTTGTAAAACAAAATGTTCGTGTTTGTTGAAAGCATCTTAAAATTAGTAAGATATTGACACAAGTCTTATCGACATTTTATCTATGGAAATATTGCACATTCTAATGCAATATTTATGTAAGGACCGACAGTGGTATTAGACCCACACTGCATGATCCTGGAAATACTACCCAGCATCAAAGTATGAAAGACCTGAACCATTTGTTTTGCCCACACATCACAAATACCTTTGTTTTTATTTTCCAGCGGCTCCTTTTATGCTAAAACTTTGCTTTAGAAATAAGCAAATGAAGCGGAAGTGCTACAGCGGATGGAACACCAGCCCCTGCTACATTTCTGCCCCAGCACATTCTCTCCTGCTTGCCCCCTCAGCTACATCACTCCAGGGTAGCAGGGGTGTTCTTGTTGTGGAGCCACCCTAAGGCAGCAGTTACATGTGCATTCATAACGGGGGCGGGCCTCAGCACGATTGCATATGCATTTCCGGTTAACAATCGCATGCGTTTCACTGGAAATGCATATTTGATGTGGTAGAGTCCCTCCCCTGAGCACTAGCGGAACGTGTCACCACAGCCTCATTTACATATTTCTAAAGTGGAGTTTCAGCGTGGAAGGAGAAGCTGGAAAATGAACACAAAGATATGGGTGTCAAATGTGACATCAAATCTTAGCGACTGATGCCCATTAATGGATCATTGCCCATGGACGATACAGCCGAATCATTAAAAAGGATAGCATGTCATAATTAGAATTGCTTTTCACAAATCTGTCATGGACTATATAGAGGATGGGGATATGAAAAACGGATGTTAGACTTATGCAAACTATCTATGAAAAACTGAAAGAAAAAGAAAAAAAGAAAAAAGGCAGGCAATGCAGCAGAAAGGGCCCAGAGGGGCCCATGATTTCTAGGAACTTCTGCCTTTTATAGCTACAGGTCAGTGTCTTGGTTGAAGCACCGGGTTAGAAGGGCGGGGGTATTTTGGGGAGGGGAGTACAATGCACCAATAAACCTCTCACATCGACAGGATTGATCTGGGAAAGACAGCTTAATTGTCTAGGCTTTCAGGTAGGGGCATTATAATACAATTACAGGCAGCAGTGCGGCCCCACGAGGCAGCAAATTACAGAGTCTAACCTCAGAGTGCAGTCAATATCCACGCAGCAATCAAGATAAATCTACAGAGCAGAAAAAGATGGACGACGCCATGGTCTAATGGGATCCATTAATGATTAGCAGTAACCAGAAATGAGGAAATGGTTCCGTTTGGGGGCACACGTCCTACAGGCTTTTTACTAAATAGAAGAAATAAAATTTAGATAGAAATTGTCCCTTAATCCAGAAATGCTGATGAGAATACTATGTACCCCAGTGCATTTAACAACCCTTATTTCTCCCCATAGATATGTATATAGGGGGTGTTTAGAAGTATGCGACCAAACAGTTAACTGGACGCCAGCACTCCTGGAATCATACATAATGGAACCTTATTGCTGCACTGATCTTAGATCTAAACAAGCAATTACAGGAGACGAACTTAATAAATATCAGGCAATTTCCACACTGACCCCTGAGAAATTAGGAGGGAACATCCCTCCCCTCCTGGCTGATTACCATCGGGCACCACATCCCTGGAAGAGTGCTCCATATTTAATAATGCAATTTATATTCCTCTCTCTCCACATAAACTATAGTAAAGGCGCACTAATGTAAAAATACATCTGGCCTGTCGTCGCTTTATCTTCCCGCACCGCGTCCATATCCCACTGCATCCCTGACTTATGGCTGCGGCTGAGCCTAATGAATAAAAAGGTGCAAATTACAGGAGCCGCTTTAATGCTCTTCATAAAATTACATGATGGAGGCAGGAGCTGCTTTCTACGAGCCGCAGCCCCATGCCGCTATGTTATAAATAAGCACCACTTAATGGGACTCCGCGCCAGCACAGTGAATGTTATGGCCCAGATCTGAATGTATCCGCCACAGGTTGAATGGACTGATCCCCTCGATCCATCAAGTGAATTTATGTTAACTGTCTCCTACAAAAGTCACGGCCCCGGCCCCGCAAATAGCGGCCAATCCTTCTAGCGCTGTTCGCCTGCCAATAAAACTGTCACATAGAGATGGGAATCGAGCAAGGGCAGGGAACGAGGGGAGGGGGATGGTGGAAGAGATTTAAAAGGACATCACATTTGTCCAGCAGTGCAGGTGTTTATCATCCCGAATGATAAAACAGCAATCACGACACCTTCCACATCATTTGTCAGCACAATTTTGCAAGGGCAAAGGTCAACTCCCTCCAGTTAATACCCAGGATCATATTGTGTGGCCCCTTCCTTAACCTTTGGTTTACATTAAGATAACTGGCTAGGAGCAGGTACGATGAGTAAAAGGCCTCACAAGTAGAAGTCCATTGTCTTTTTTTTTTTTTTAGACAGAACATATATCCATAATGTTAGGAAAGCTAGAACTCAGTGGCCAGGAGCAATACACTGCTGTTAGAGGAACATTTATACAGAACTATAAATGCATTGTAACAATACTTTATCAACATTTGTATGTTTAGTTTACATACAGTTAACATCATGCATTGTACTCCACAATTACTTTGTTTATACGGTTGAAAAAAAAAAAACATGTCCATCAAGAGTTGCACTCCCTATTCTGTTGGTGGAATCATGGTGTAGATAGAAAACATTCTATTATAAAGGTATTATTTGGCACAAAAAGTACAAAAGTAGTGGAACACACTAGACTCCCTAGGATGTCCAGTATCAGCAGCATATAAAAAGTAAAACGAGCCACTAGAAAAGGTTTCGTTTAAAAATTTTTTTGCTTTTATATATTTCTTTTTCACAAATTAGTTACAAAGATAAACATGTCAACAGGATTTTCTCTTTTATCACTTTTGAGGTATTACCTCTAAGTCCTTTATCACATATGTTTTGGGTTGCAAGCAATTCCCATTTTTAGAGTTTCACTGTACCGTGGCTTTGTGGAGACTTCTCACAGGTGGATTTCAGCAGAGGAGTAGATCTTTCCATCAGTCACTTCTTAGCAGAGAGAAAAACACACTCGCATGATTCTTGTGACGTTTCGGAGGTCACGCCTCCTTCCTCAGACATGCGCATCTCTAGCTCTCTCTTCCATTTATACAAAAATAGCCGGAACTTTAATTACATTTCAACACATATACTTAAATCTAAATTATTTACAATTCTTGCACGATTAGTACATATATATAACAGACAATGCATAAGAAAGCATTTCTCTTCTTCCTTTCTAAATGTTGTGTGGAAGAAGTGAAATGTTATTTAACCCCCCCAACGTAGGGGGAGGGGTGAAGGACTGACAGCGATCAAAGAAATACATTAAAGTTACATTCTTCATTTATTCCATTTGGATTTAGCGTTTCAAATTTATATATCCAATGGACTTCCCGTTGGAGTAGGCGTCTTTTTAAATTCTCTTTATCGTATGCTTCAACTTCCTCTAATACTGTCCATTTCAGTGCAGACACATTATGTCTATGTTCAAAGAAGTGTCTAGCTAGTGATGTTTCGTAATGTTTCTTACCCTTTTCATTTCCTTCTTTTGTTGTTTTTATTAAATTTTTTTCTCCTAATTCTTAATGGCCGACCTATGTTCATTAATGCGAATTTTTATTTGTCTAGATGTTTGTCCTATGTATGCCTTTCCGCAAGGACATTTAATCATATAAATTACATTTTTACTGTCACAGGTAAATCTATTTTTAATATGAGTTAGGGTTCCTTTTCTTGGATGGGAGATCTTATCTCCTCTGATTATAGAACTACAATTCTGGCATGCGAGGCATGGGAACGTTCCAGTATGTCTCGGACGCAAGAATTCTTGTTTGGACAATTTTTTCTTTTTTATATCCGCTCTTACAATATGATTTGCTATAGATTTACCTTTTTTATATACAAACTGTGGGCGATCTACAAATAGCTTTTTATATTTTTGATCACATTTTAATAAATCCCAGTGTTTTAGTATTGTTTTCCTAACTAAGTTAGCGTGATTATCATATGTGGAGACAAACATATGACATTTCTTTTCTTTACTTTTGGGTTTTGTCAAGCGTAGCTCTTTATTGTCTAATTTGCTCACTTCATTTGCTGTATTAGTTAGATTTACGTAATCATATCCTTTTACTTCGAATTTCTTTATCAGTTCTTTCTTGTGTTTTTCGTATTCATTATCCCTATCGCAAATGCGTCTTAGACGTGTGAACTGTCCCCTAGGGATCCCTTTAAACACTTTAGGATTATGAAAACTTTTTCGATCGAGCAAATTATTTCTATCTGCTTCTTTTGTAAATAATGTAGTAGAGACTTTATTATCCTCCGTTCTCTGTACTAATACATCCAAGAAACTTATTTCGTCTTTATTTATTTCACATGTAAATTCAATTAACCTGTGTTGGGTATTAAGAAATCTAACCCATTCTTTCAGTTCATCTTCTGTACCTCCCCATGCCACAAACACGTCATCCACGTATCTAAGCCATAGCTTAGCGTGGTGGCTATGTCGGTGGGTGGGGAGGGACAGATTTTCAAAGAAGGACATAAAGATATTAGCCAGGCTTGGTGCCACAGGAGACCCCATTGAGGTCCCCTGTAATTGTAAATAAAAATCTGAATCGAACCTAAAGTAATTCTTTTTTAAGATAATTTCCAACAGACTAATCAGAAACTTAATTTTCATATTTGAAAGTTTAGCATCTTCACATAGTTTTTCACGTATAATTTCAATACATTCATCGGTCGGAATATTTGTATACAGACTTTTAATGTCTAATGTACATAGAAAAGTAACATCTTTTAGGTCCAGAGATTGAATACTTCTCAAAAAACTGCTAGTATCTGTCAGGCAACGTGGTAATTTTTTAACTATAGGTTGAAGGAAGCTATCAATATAAGTAGCAAGGGGACTAAAAAGGGAATTAGTTCCAGAGACGATTGGTCGTCCTGGAGGGTTTTTGGCATCTTTATGTAATTTGGGAAGTAGATACAGTAGTGGAATTCTTGGGGTTTCGTTAGTCAAACATTTTGCTACGGTTTTGTCAATGACATTCAATAGCAGTGCTTCTTCTATCAGTTCGTCTATTTCTCGTTTGAAAATCTCAGTTGGATCACCTTGCAGTTTTCTATATACCTGCTTATCAGACAATTGAGAAAGGGCTTCCTCAATATAAAATTTTTTGTCTAGAATGACAGTTGCACCCCCCTTGTCGGCTCTTTTAATTATAATACTATCGTCGGCTGACAGATTCTGTAGCGCCCTGTATTCATCTCTGGTTAAATTAGATTTTTTCTTACTGTGTACACGTCTCCTACATTGTAAGAAGCCGTGACTGCGCATCGCTGCTCATTGCCGGGAAACAAAACACAGGGGGCACCATAGTTTGGGGAACTTTCCCCGCGGCACACCCGACCATGTGTCGCGGCACAGTAGTGTGCCACGGCACACTGGTTGAAAATCACTGCTCTAATGACTGGGTAACCAACCTGTATTTGTAAATACAGTTAGTAAATTTGGACTAAATTTCTCAACCATTCCTAATGGCCATGAAACAGAGGTGTACTGTGCCACCAATTTTTTAATTATTACTTTTTGACTACATTTTAATTGCTTTTTTTTTTTGGTTTTATGCATCTGTTTAGGAGCCATTCACGCCTTTCTAATTCATTGTGAAAAAGTTTTTAATTAAGAGTATCCCTGCTGGAGTCATTACCATATCAATGTGTTTTATAATGTCGGGGTGGTTGAAAAAGGGAGACAGGGAAAGAAACCAGCCAATACCAGGCTCCCAGGGGAATAAAACAATAAGGGAAATACAAATTGCGTAGCATGCACCATCAGACAACTTTATTCTAGGACTTCACTGCGCCATTTTTACTGAATCATTCAATACTGCTTCTCACAACCAACTAATTACATAGGTCAGGGACAGCGCTGTTAGGAATCATAAGGATATTCATTATCTGTGGACCTTAATATTAAGTCAGCTGACCCCTATGTCTGCACCTCTAGGAGCCTTTCTTATATGGAGAGGCAGGGAGGTTAGGCACCCACCACTGTGCTGCCTCAGAGCCTCATTCCTTATCACGCACGCCTTTCTATTTTTATCATGAAAACTCTGTGCATCCCAATAATAGCACAAGTGGCTGTTAGAAAGGCGCACAGCTCCAATTCTATAATATATGCAAAGTCCTTATATACTGACAGGTTGTAGCAGAAAAGTAAAAAATCAGGCATGATGCTAATGCATAGCCAGCAGCTTGACCCGAGCTTTTTCTTCCTGCTTGGTGTCCTTTCGTCTGCACATAAACCTCCCTCTTCCAGGTCTTAACAGGCTAAACACCTCAGATACAGGAAGAACCTGCTCATTTCTGGAGGAGATTGGCAAACCGCCTGGAGGCCCATGTTCCACAAAAGCTTCACTTTCATCAACCACTAAATAAGCTAAACTTATGCAGCACCAGCAAGCTTGAAGCTCATATGGTAAAAGGTTGTGCCCCAGCAGCGCTGACCCCCACGACATGCCCTGTTCAATCAGTTACATTTTCCGGCTCCTCTGCCATTTACTCCGGCTCCTCTGCCATTCCGGCACCTCGTTCTCCTCTACCATCCTTCACTTCTCGAGGAATACCTAAATTAAGCTTTCGCTCTGTATTGTGCAGCACCTCTCCTCTCCTCACAAGCTGTCCCAGGCTTCAGGTGGCATATTTTTCAAAGAACAGTTGGGATAGAATGAAGGATAAGGGCGTTAGAAAAAAAAAATGATGCAGGATGATTGGAAATGTATCAGTGGAGCCAAGATGACGGACAAGAACTGTGGCATCTGAAAGTGTTTCAGGTAGCAAATTGTGCAAATGTAAACTATACAATACCAAAAATAACATAGAAAAGTAAAAAGTATGCAGTTCTATTTGGTGAGAACTGTCCATCGTAGCTTGAGAAAACGGGGCACAACTTTGTTAAATGGTCCAACACTGCCTATTCTGCATCCGCAAACTTGCAATCTCCAATGAGGTTGATCCAGCATCTGTATTGTATCAGTATCGTCAGATCAGACTATGTGGTCATATAATGTGTACTGCTATATGTTAAAATCAGCTATATTGTTGGGTGGTTATGGTCACCAGCAACCGCTGTTCACAGTAATGTGGAGAGAGACTATAACACTGAAAAAAATTGATCAAGACAGTAGACTTTATATTGGAAACTCGTATGTGGAGACTTGCCAGAGACCCTGTGGTACAAGTGTTTTGTAGTTGCACTGTCTGAAGAGTAGATACCCAATAACTTAATACCCATGTTGTGTGCTTTCTTCTCGGTATGGAGAACACTGATTTAGTCAAGAGCTGCATAAATACCTGTAGGTGGTCACTCGGCTATGAGACAGTCCACCCTCACTAGTGCCAGGGGGCTGAGCACTGATCATGCCACCTTTGTTGTATTATCGCAGGGGGGCAGCTGCCACACTCTGGAGTCAGAAGAGCGGGCCCGCAGTCATCACAATTAATAGCCAATTCTCCCTTAACACCCATCAAATTAAAGCGATGGTCCAGGGCTGCCAGGTTTTGGCACCACTATTACTTGTTAATGAGGTTTAATGGATCGGGCCTACTTTTACAGCACCTCGACTTCATTTATAAGATTTAATTCACCGGATGAAAACGGTCCTTTGTATTTCTCCTGCGAGGTTAAAGCTTTAAGATGCAATAAAACATCAAAATCCAAAGTCTGTGTATATACTCGTTATAACCGCCCTAGTATAAGCCAAGACCCTTAAATTTAACCCCCCCCAAAAAATGGAAAAACCTATAGACTCAGGTATAAGCCATGGTGGGAAAAGCATTGGGGTCACAGCCCCTTGTGACATAGCCAGCCAGTCCCCCCCTGTGGTACATAGCCAGCCAGTCCCCCCCCTGTGGTACATAGCCACCAGTCCCCCCCCCGTGTGGTACATAGCCAGCCAGTCCCCCCCCCCCCTGTGGTACATAGCCAGCCAGCCCCCCCCCCTGTGGTACATAGCCAGCCAGCCCCCCCCCGGTGGTACATAGCCGCCAGCCCCACCCCCTGTGGTACTTCCAGCCCCCCCCCCCCCTTGTGGTACATAGCCAGCCAGCCCCAGCCCCCCCCTGTTGTACAAGCCGCCCCCCCCCCCGTGGTAATGCCAGCCAGCCCCCCCCTGTGTACATGCCTACAGGGGCCCCCCCCCGTGTCATACCAGCCGTCCCCCCCCTGTGGTACATAGCCAGCCAGTCCCCCCCCCCGTGTACATAGCCGCCATCCCCCCCCCCCGTGGTATAGCCGCGTCCCCCCCTGTGGTCATAGCCAGCCACATCCCCCCCCCTGGTACATAGGCAGGCCATCCCCCCCTGGTACATAGCCAGCCAATCCCCCCCCCTGTGGTAACATACCAGCCATCCGCCCCCCCCTGTGGTACAAAGCCACCAGTCCCCCCCCTGTGGTACAATCCAGCCAGTCCCGTCCCCCCCTGTGGTACATACGCCGCCCCCCCCCTTGGTACATAGCCAGCCAGTCCCCCCCCCCCTGTGTGTACATAGCCAGCCAGTCCCCCCCCCCCTGTGGTACATAGCCAGCCAGTCCCTGCCACCAATATATTGCCTGTAAGGAAAAAAAAAAAAAAAAAAAAGAACCTTCCGACAACCCCCCGGCAGGTCCTCTTCTATACAACAATCCTCCGACATGGCTGTGTGTCCCCGTGCTGTCCGTCACAGGCACCAGCTGCTTGCCGACATGATAGTGTGTGCCGATGCCGGCACATATAGTTGAATGTCGGCGAGCGGCTGACGATCACGATCCCGATCCCGATCCCTGCGAAGGACAGCGCGGGGGCACACAGCCGATGCCGGAGCATCAATGTATAGAAGTGGACCTGCCGGAGTTAGAAGGCGAGTACATTGTTCTTTTTTTTCTTGACTCTAGTAGCAAGCAGAGGTGAGGTTTTACAGCACATTTTTTGTGCTGAAAAACTCGGCTTTTACATTCGATAGTTTTCTAGGTAGTACTTCTTACAGACTGGATCTGTTACCATGTATAAATGTAGTGTGAGGGAACAAATTAGCACAACTCTTTTGTCACAGTTTGTTACAGAGGCAGCGTTCACACGAACATATGTCCGTTTGGCTGTTCACCGTGATGAAGAGGAGGGGTGACCCCCTCCCCCCTCCATAGCAATGCATGGCGCCGTAACATGGGGAAAGATAGGACATGTCCTATTTTTTTCAACGTGTACAGAACAGTACGTACGGCACCATATTGCTCTGTGTGGCCACTGCCATCTATGACAGCAGCTTGCCGCCATATATACTTTCCGCCGTCGGCCGTGTGAATACAGCCCATCGGTGCAGGTAAAAAGTGTTGGCGTGGAAGTTTACCACAGAAAAAGATTGAACACACTAAGGTAATTAATAGAAACTCTGGTTAAAATTCAGTAGCTTACCTTATTGATCAAATTGAAAAGCAAATTGAAGCAAACCTATGACAAAAAGTCATAAAACTTTTCATTATACAGTCAAACTTTCATGTCTGCAGCGGTTTCTAAAAGTTTTGTAGCTACTTGGCTTTATCTACAGAATATACGATAATATTTATAAAATCAAACTAGAACTTTCTAAACCACTGAAAATGTTGCCCCTTTATTTACAACATCTCATCTTTTCCACTGCATTGGGAATAATATCCGAGGACAGCAACGCTTGAGGGACAGGGGGTAGCCTCAAGCTATAGAAAATGCTGTAATGACAAACAGTACTTGGGAGATGCACATAATGATAACTCACAAATTATACATGAGAATCCGGCTTCCACCTCTCATTAGGAGATGGGATATGGGATTTCTGGGGCGGGGAGGGGGTATATCATGAATGGGGAGGCCAAGACATGGCAGTTTTTGGATGTTAAGGAGCTTTAGCGGTGCTCAGAAAGCTTTACCTGCAATCATTTCTGCTATTATTTAAAAAATAAACTTTTACGCCTAAGTAACAAGATGCCAGCGGGGGGCACTCTGGCAAGATGGAGAGTTTTTTTCTTACATAACATAATGTATGATTCTTCGTGGCCAAGGATTGCAGATTTATATGTAGATTTCTTATGCTGTACGTGATGTGGCTCTGCTACTCAACAGCATGTCTCCAATTATCCGCGCTTGATCCGTGCTGTTCCCCACATCACAGGCTCATCACATCTGGATCAGCTTCCCAGGAACAGCCCATGACCAAGGTCTGCCATATTCAATAGAGTTGAGAAAAACCAGAGCCAGCCCTGCTCCTACCCACCAAATATTGATCCTATTATACAAGAGAGGACTCTGCAATTCAATAATAGCAAACGGACACCGATAATGGGAAGATTAGATTAATCTGCATTAAAGCTTCAGGTCGGATCATGTGAAGATTATCAGATACACCATTCTCTGGGAACAATGGATTTCTAATAAAAAGGTGTTGACTTGTCCCAATTGAAAATTTTACATGTGCAGAAAAAAAATACAGCTCCAATGTCAAAATCAGACTCTGCACCAACACCACTTTAACAGAGGTTGAAAAGAAGTATACCAAGAAAGAGATGCTAGTCAACTTATATAGCACAAATTGGAAATTATGAATCCAAGAAAACCTTTCATCTGACAAAGAATAAACACATTCAATCAATATTAATGAAACTATTATAAATGTCATAGCTCTCATAGGTTCCAGAAATCTGGATGAGTTGGACTCTCCCTCAGAGTAAGCACCATTCTGTGAAACGTGTTATGGTGAGTGTGTGGATTTAAGGTTGCTCTTTAATATTACCCCTTACTTGGTTAGTTGCCATTTGCATATTTTACCTATGGTATTCTCCCCTGGTTAGGTCATAGGCTGACTTTGCAATCCAAGTGATCTTTATTGTGATCTTATGTTGAGTCAGATATTAACCCCTACAGGACTCAGCCTCTTTTGGCCTTAAGGACGCGGCCCATTTTTCACTCGGCGTGTCACTATACAGTGTTATAGTTTGGAACGCTAAGATATTCAGGGGATTTTGAGATTGTTTTGTCGTGAACATTGTACTCAAATTAGTTTAAAAATTTGGATGAAATCTTTTGCGTTTAGTTATGAAAAAAAAAAAAAAACAAAATGTCAAAATTTGGAAAGATTCTTTATTTTCAACGTTCTAATCTCTACTTTTGATGCAGATAGTCATAGCACCAATAAATTTACAACTTACATTTCCCAATGTCTGCTTTATGCTGCATGGTTTTTTAAGATCCCACATCATTTTACTAGAATGTTATGAGGTCAGAATTTAGGTATACGTTTTCACATTTTTTGTAAAATCACCAAAACGTATTAGATGGACCTGCTCAACTTCTAATTGACACTGAGAGGCCTAAATAATAGCGAGACTGCATAAATACCCCATTAGGAAACTACACACCTCAAAGTGAAAAACCACTGTAAGAATTGTTAACCTTTAGGTGTTTTATAGGTTAAAAACAAAATGGAGGTGCAGTCTGCAAATTGTAATATTTTTTTCACAATACACTCATTTTGGGTCGAAAAGAAATATTACAATGGATTAAATGAAAAAAGGCTCCACAAGTTGATACCAATTCTCCTCAGTACACGATACTCATATGTGGTGGTAACGCTGCTGTATGGGGCCGGCCGGGCATAGAAGGAGAGGGACCATCCCAGATGCAGATTTGCTAGATCACATTGTACCGGCTATAATTTTTCTTCTTTTTTTAATGTGCACCATAGGGGCTTATTTCTTTGCCACGAGAGCACTTTTCTGGTACGAATTTTGGGCATCTATAGCTAATTGGTGAGATTTAACTCTTTGTTGGTGGAGGAAATGAAAATCATCAATTTTGGTAAAATTTTTATGTTTTTTTTTTGGGCCGTTATTGGCCATAAAAAATAGTATATTATTTTTATTCTATGGGTTGTCACGATTACGAAAAGACCTCATTTATACAGATTTTTTATTTTTTCCCATTTTTACTGAATAAAAAGTAATTTGCCAAAAGTTAATTTTAGCATTAACGTCTTTCATATGCATAACTTTTTTATTTTTCGACTCACAAATCTATTTAAGGGCTTATTTTTTGCGAGAAGATTGTTCTTTTTATGTGGTCTTATTTTAGAGTGCATAACATTTTTTTAAATCACTTTTTAGAGCATATTTTTATAGGGTATCAATAAAAGGATCTTTTTTGGAGATTTATTTTAGGGTTTTTTTTTATTACGGGGTTCACTTTGCGGCATCTAATAACGATTCTATTTTATTATGCAGATTGTTACGGACGCAGAGATACCAAATGTGGGTTTTTTTGTATTTTATTCAATTGTACTGAAAAAAACTAACTTTGAGAAAATCTTGTTCATTTTAGCATCACCATCTTTCATATGCATAACTTTATTTATTTTCGGCTGAAAAATTTTTTGGCTTGTGTACATTATCACGGTGGAGGATGATGGCGTGCGTGCCACAGCAGAGGGGGCTCTGGGCCCACATCTGGCATAGCTGCTTCCTAGGTTTGCCACCACTGCAATAGAAGGCTGAGTGATCAGATACTAGTGTACAGTGGCTATGTTAGGAGGCCTAAAAGAACTGTGAAAGATCTCACCTCATCAAATGGACATCGCTTGACGAAAAGAGGTAGATGGGAGGGGTTGGCCAAGTAGGACACACCTCTGATGCTAGGGAATATAAAAAAGTTGATAGATGTGGATGTAAGGGAAACAATTTTTAGCTAAAAGAAGGGTGTGAGTTAATAGGCTCTATATGAACCTGAAAATGTGGTGACAGGTTCTCTTCAAGGATATGGTGACCACTCGGTTTTCTGTATATCCCTCAGGTATGCACACAGATTCAGTTATTCTACCTTGAACTGCCTTTCATTTTTAACATTGTCTAAAATTTCTCTTGCTACCCTCTTACCGATCTGACACGGAGGTTTCTTTGATGTTGATTATGCATGTTCCTCAAGGAGAAATGCAGTAGTGGGGGAAGATTTATTGTGCTCCAGCATATGATGGGATCTCCACCGGATACTTCAAGAGCTTTAGGTCATCGGCCAAAACTGGTGAACGTTCACATGCTCTAGTTAGTGCTAGTGGTCTAGGTAGTGTGTTCCTGCCATTCTGATATGTGGAACATATTGAGAGAGCTCTGTTACATCATTGGCCCCTTTAGGTCATGTGACCAGGGTGATGTCATCTAAGGTCCAGTTACATTTGCACCGTTGACCCCATGTATTTATTTGATCACATATAATCACAGCAGCCTCCATGGAGGATGGGAGTAATTTATGGAAGGCAGCTGTAACTCAAGTCATGACTCATATGTAACAAAATTCAGAGGGTGCGTCACACGTGCAGTTAAAACTGCATCGCAATCAGCTTGAGGAGGTTTTAGGTGCAGTTTTGTCAATTAACATGTGAAAGACATAAACTGAACGGGTGAATGACATTTGTGGAGCAGGTTTCCCCTTCAAAATCAAAATCACCCGTTCAGTTCATGTCTTTCACCTGTTCAATTGACAAAACTGCACCTAAAACCTCCTCAAAGCTGATTGCGATGCAGTTTTAACTGCAACGTGTGAATGCACCCTGAGGACAAGTGAAGCTCCTTGTGTTTATAGCATGGACTCAGCAGAGCTAATAAACTAATTACACATTACAGGCCGCACACACCAACCTCCTAATTAGTAGGGAAAGAGCCTGGATGCTAAGGGTCAACTAACTGTCATTAATCAGGCTGCCAGGAACAGATTTGGAGGTCCACTTGAAATTCAGTAACTCTGCATGATATACTTGCTCAGCCAGCAGTATCACACATGAAATGCTTAGATACACCTGTATTATAGATAAAATGCTTAGTTGTGTCACCAGGTATCTACTCAACAACTGAACAATCCAAGCAACCCCTGAGCTTCATGGAGTCAGCGATCAACATATTTTTTATTTATTTATTTTTATATCAAGTCATTTTTATTTTAATATAGCTTTTTGAACAACCCAAAAACAAAGAAAAGTAGAGAAAACCCACCATACAATTTGTTATGCTATTTCTCCCAAGTACAGAACCCCCCCCCCCCCCCCCCCCCCCCCCCACATGTGGCCGTTACTTGTTTTTCCTAAAGGTGACACACCACCCGAGTTATGCTCGGTTTTTTGGCGAATTTTGATACGCTAAGCTCAAAAGGTTGTCCATCACTGGCCTAGGTCATACTATGAGGTCAGTAGTTCTCAATGGAGGGACAGGATGATCTAACCATCTGCAAACCCTTTATGTTTCAGCACTCCAGTGCAGGAAGAGTTAATTCTCCTCTATTCTGTTGATCTGGCAAGTACACACAGGTTCAGCTTATCCTACTCAGAAACACCTGCTAAGGTCACCCTGCCAAGGGCCAACCGACTAGATGGGCTGTGGTAAGCGAGCAAACAAAAGCTTCCTCCAGCAAGAATGTGCCTGCCTGCGACGCTGAGGAGCAGGTGAGAGGCAGCCGGCCTTGCTCTCTAAAAGAGTGTGTCGCTTTTATGGCTTCGAGGCGAAACACTGGAAGATTAACTCTATCAGCTCATGCACAGAATGGATATCAGGTGCACAAAGAAGAAAAATACCATCTAGCCTTATCAAATGTTTATTGCATGCACCACGGTCTTTTTCACATAGTTTTCCCACAAAACAAGTAAGGTCCTAACTTGCTGATCGGTGGGGTTCTCAGTGATGAGGCCCACCACAGATTAGGAGAACCGGGTGTGTGGGGTCCGAAGTACTGCTGTCGAACCTTGGGTCACTCCCTGAGATGTGCGGAGCAGATGGCCGTGCATGTCCGTGCGGTCCCATCAATCTCTATTGAGCTGATAGAGATTTCCGTGTGTGACACTTTTCAGGCTTCCATCACATTTTTAATGCATTGCAAATGCAGCAGGAGAAGCGCCTTACAGAACGCATAATATAGACCAAAAAGCATGTGTCTGGCAAGCAGCAACAAAGCACAACATGTTAAATACTTATCAAATGAATGCATCTTGGTCAAAACGCATTTGCATTGTGTACATGAAACAGCAGGTGGCAGCAGAGAGCTCAGGTCCTTACACCTGCCGTCATTTCCACCCTCAACTGGAGAGTCACAGGTTGTAATCTGGAAAAAATCCATGGGGCACATTTACTAAAAACAGTGCAAACTATGTGCAGTTTGTCTGTGTAGTGTGGAGAGCGCCAGATTATTGATTTATGGTGCCCGTTATTCATGGATCTGGCGCCCTTTGCACTGCCCCGGGAGTTCGACACACTTCAGTCGGACTTTGTACATTAAATGTAAGCATCGTGAAGAAATGAGTGTCTCAAAGAATAGTACAGTGCTACACATATGGCGCGGACACTTCTTAAATACCTGTGCAAGCTGTTTGCAACAAAAAGAACATGCAAAGTCCGCCAGGAAACTGGCGCAAGGACCTACTTACTAAATGTAAGCCCAATAGTTTTTTCTTTAGCTCCCACAATTCTGATTGCAACTAATAAGCTAATTTGCCTGATACAACTATCGGGACAACCTCAGAGATAGTATAGCCGAGTATTAAAAGAGCTGTTATCTTAAAACAAGGGATACTCTTCTCCCATATTAGGTCTCTCACAATTTAAGCAGGATCCATACAGGGGCATTGTGGTTTAAGTTTTAAGATGTATATATACAAGTGATTTTGTGTTCCTGATTTACATGTATGTGATAATCCCCCAGGAAAAGGCATTTACAGATCCAGACTACCCAGAATCCTCCTATGCTAAACCCTGCACACAGTCTCATTAATCCTCATCTATCTGCAGCACCCAGTGGAGTGTTTAACCCTTTGCACTAAGGCTTTGTCTCAGCTCTGCTGGCTTGTCTCCTCCGAAGAGCTATCATCTGGTAAAACCTTTCCCATCCATAATCCCACTGGGAAGCAGAGAAGAAGAGACATTAGATCAGCTGCATTAGCAGAGCCACTTCTACTACAGCAAGTGGAGCATAGACACAAAGAACACGTATACCATGCACGTCACCTAGGATCCACGAGAAGCTGGCCGAACTCTGACCACCATGCTGCTGAATATTGGGTCTACACTCTTATCTGTAGACTGGCACTGGGCCATCGCCTCTCACCCGAGTTTTAAGTGCGTTTTTTTATGTGCAGAATAAACTCTCACTTTATTGCAGCAGTAAAACAAGCTTCTCTGTGGGCTCTTATCTCTATGATGAGAGGCGGTTACCATATGGAGGAAAGGTGTGGGGTAACTTCAGCACGCCTTTACAAGGTACATCACAGGCCTGGGACATTATTGACCAAGATACAGAGCACGCCAGCCAAATTTATAGGTCTCCGCCTGTTGAGAACAGATGTCAATCTCCAGGAGCTGGGCTATTACAATAAGCAGTTATCAACCTCCATGTTAGAACTAGAGGATAAGATCTACTTCTAGATGTTGACATTTACCTATAGAGAAGACAATGTGAAACAACTCATTTGTGCCAGGAGGAATCAGTGCCCACTATACGATTGACAATCAAGGCCACAGGAATTCCAGGTTTCAAAAGTACATCTCTTCCATATTTCCTTGCCCTTTGGGCTGAGGGATACATAAAGCACACCCTGACTGCTGTGGGTGCCCTAACATGTCAGAAAGCAATGAGCTTGTCTCCCGACACGGCGGCTGTCAAATCATCACAGCACTTAGCCAACCACCCCCACCACTGAAACTAGAAGGAAGGCAGGCACCGTGCCAAAACCACTGTCTCCATTGTAATTCACTGTGCCCTGTGGTCGTCAGTCTCAATTAAGACTCAACACACTCCAAAAATGACCAGAGAGAAAAAGAGGAAGTAAATGAGGGGAAAAAAGGAAGCAGTGAAATACAGAAGAAGAAGAGGAGGGTAAGACAAAGAAAAAAGGTTTAAGAAAAAGAGCAAGAAACACAAAGAAAATGTGAAAGAAGAGAAGGAAGACAATCTAGAGGTTAAGGAGGTAAAGCAAGAATGACGAGTTGGGAAAGGAAAGGAAGTTCAGATATCACATATATTGTGGCAAACAATAATAAATAACAGGACAAATGCATCAGTCCAAGCTGAAAAGTCTGGACTCCAACTGACACTTTATGCCCACACAAATACACATTGTGGGGGTGATGTATCATACACCAAAGCTCCTGCTTTGAAAAATTTTTAGCAACATTTTCCCCTGAGACGCTGGATCGTCCTTCTTTCTTTGCTACCAAAGCTCCTGCGTACGATCACTGGCTTATGAAAAGAGCGCCTGTGCCCGCTCCCTCCTGCCATGCCCATCTATGCCCCCTCCAAACCCACGTGGCATGGAGGTGGCGTAGTCACAATTTTTATCTCAAATTTTTTTATTGTGCAAGAATTTGCACTTATTTCACGGCTTCTGGCATAGAAGCAATAATAAATCTCCCCCGTAACTGTATCTTACATGGAAAGAAAAAAATGGTCTTACTCCTGTGGATGTAGACAGAGAAGTGCAAAGAAACAAGCAGAAAGATTGAAATTAGAATCTATTGTATCTAAAGTTGCAGAAACTATTACTTACCATGGTTAAGTCAAACTGGAAAACAATATTAAAATTTACTACTATTCTAACCAATAACAACATTAGGGGAGACAGCAACCTAGGCACAAGAGCTGACAATTTAAAAATCTACTTAGAGATGACCCTGGCTGAGTTCAGTAGGGAGCAGCCATTTGACTTAATGCTGCCTGAGAAAACAAAAGTGTTTTGCCATTTCCCTCCTAGACACTTGTGATACTATATGAATTATATACATAGAAATCTTCCCCAGAAGGAGCGGACAAGACATTTCACTTCAGCAATGACAAGCGAATGCTGCCTTCTCCAGGGCTGGGAATTCAATTCTCTGCATGACAACCTCACAAGACGCACAGAGTGGATTAAAAGGGTTAGAAGCCTTCACGAATGGATGCACTTTCCAATATCCCAGCTTATCCTGTCTATCAGTTCAAAACCCCTTCTCAAAGCGCTCTCTAACCTAATATCCCCTGAGCCTGCAACCTGTAGAGGTACAAAACAGGTTCACAGGGTCACCCCCTACAAAGCAGACAATTTGCTGAATAGGAGTTGTAAAACAGGTGCCACAAAGACAAAGTCAATGTTGACAACATTTACATCTAAAATGGATCTTCATTATACTATTGAGTTGCATTCATCATTACATAGGTATAGCCACTGTCTACAGAAATAAATTGTGATCCTCAGTTGAATAAATTATACTGCAGAGCTACACTCACAAGTCTGCTGGTGGAGTCACTGTGTACATACATTATTTATTCTATGCTGCGTCTTAACAGTATTCTCTGTTCACTTGCATATATGTCACAGCTGCACTTCATATGCTGCTGGTATTCACCCGTGTACCAGATTAGTGAATGATAAGTAATGTAATCTGAGTGTATTACCCTCCTGAGCTGCACTCACTATTCTACTGGTGCAGTCACTGTGCACGTACATGATATTATATTTCAGTACTAATCCAAAGTTTTAACCTGAAGATGGTTTCCCACAAGATTGTCAACACCCCAAGAGCTTAAGAGAATTTCTATAAGCGTGGGGTGCAATGTATTTTTACTACACCTGCTAACTGTACAATTCCTGGTGTTAAGAACTGTTCTCCTAATACAAATGAATACTGAAAGCTCCATACAGACAGTGAAGATGCTAAACTATTCCAGATTTGGAGCTGCGGATTTGCATTTTTATCAGAACTGACACTTGTGCTCCCTAACTCACGTACTGTATGTAGGAGAAGTTGATGTTTTAAGGAGGATGGGCATTATATAGGCGTGTTTGTGGATGTCAAGAGATACACAGAGTTGGGGAGTTTTGGGAGCTCTCAGTATGAGTAGCAGAGATCATGATCTGTGATACTAAAGTTATAATAAAGGCCTGTTGTGTGCAATATTCCCCTCCAAAGAGAGATGCAGGAGGGAGCAGCCAGAGGAATATTGTGCAACACACAGACTGAGATGAATGAAGAACTTAATGGAGCAGTGAGACAGAGTAAGACATTAAATGGCACATTAATAAGATGGAAGGAGCCAGTGACAGAAGTGTGAAGGGAGCTGGAGACTGAGCAGATGCAGAGGTGACAAGGAGCTAATTATACAGAGCAGAGAGATGAGAGAGAGGGAGCATGGCACGGAGGAGGCAGATGACAGGAGTAGCAAGGGCGCAGTGACCAGGAACCACACATGGAGACATCACTTATGTCACTAATGCTGAGACAAGGAGGGAGTCACACAATGGGGTTCAGACAGGAAACACTCTACAGGTAGTAATGTGAGGTCTGGGGCTGCACTGTATAATAAGACAGTAAAAAATATCAATTATCTATGTGGGGATTTATGCGTCTATATATTGCAATTTTTCCAATTTCTTTTTACCTTGTATTGTCATGCAAGGCAACGTAGGTGATGGAGGTTTACTCCATTCAAATATTCCCTACAGCTCTGCCCTATAACAACTCACCCAGACGTTGCATCACCCATGCTCTGCTACAGCCCTCCGTGGACAGGGGATGGTATTACAAGGGTTTTAATGACCATAGGCAAAAGTTCTGATCCTTATCCCTTGCTCCTGCTGCACTGGCACAAGTATATGGAGCTTCTCCCTCATGCATCTCCCACCTTCTTCCAAGGCCAAATTCCGACTCTGAGCCACTTCCTGACTGCCTGTCTGGCATGGCTCCTGACTCATAGCAACAACTAATTTATTGACTGCAAATTGGGACCCCCAAAAGAGGAGGGGGGCAATAGAAACTCATCTCACCGTGCCAGCCGGAGCCTCAGCCCTACTTGACCTTTCCAGCTCTGTGTGCAGCCCAGGATACATTCATCTGTTGTATCCATACAAGAATATAACGGAGTGGCAAAAGACCATATTCAATTCTAAGACGCACAACATAATCACCGTGGCTTAGCCACAGTGGAATTGCCGGTGGCTGGGCCACAACAAGAAGCAGAGTGGATAGGATATATACAAATTCCATCCACATGCTGTGTAAATTATTGTTTTACTGTTTACCCTTCGCAGCATGTTCATTATTGTAGTGGATGTCCCTAGTTTGGGAACAAGTAATATGCCTTTCCCCTGGTTTACCAGCAACACGTTTTGTTGGTTTCCGATCACAAGTTTTTCGGTCTAAAAATCTGCAATCAGGAGAATTTTCTCTCCACTGCGCTTGAATTGACCAATCAATATAAATAGGAATTCAGTTCATTCTAAAAATACTTTTTAATCCATAAAGTGTGTATAATACATACACACACGAGATCAAGTGATCTCCATTGATCTACATTTCAGGGATTTACTGTAAGGGGTATACAAGGAGTACAATTAAGAAAAGAAAGTGATAATTGGCGAACAGCAAATCTCTGTAGCACAGAGACCAGTCACAGACCAGTAGGAAGTGCAAAGGCCTTTGATTTGAAGGTCTTCAGCACATGTGCAGCCACAGGACATCACTATCTATCACACTGCTCTGGTGGGATTTTGGTCTTCTTCCAGTCTTTTCCCCAGTTCTGTGATGGTGGTGGATTTCTTGGTTATTACGGTGTCACTAAGGATTTTTTCAGTGGTTTTTTATTGTGTTTACATCAGGACTTTGGGCTGTCCATTTCATAATTTCAATATTTTCTGTTTCAAGGAACTGCTTTACCTGTTTTGCTATGTGAAAGGGGACATTGTCCTGCATGAAAATTGCTGGTTGAGTGATAAATGCAAGGAAGGAACCGTGATGAATAAGGTTCTGATACACACTTTCATTCATTCTGTCATGTAGCTGCATGAGAGGTCCAATTCCAGCTGCAGAAAACATTCTCCTTTTAGCACTGATAATACTGTGAATATTTGCTACACATTTTTCTATCTTCCGTTTATCAGTCTCGGCTGAAAAATTATAATTGTTGAATGAGATAGTTGTATACTTTCCAAGCTTTCTATGACTTAAAACACACAACTGAAAACACATCCACAACAGTGAGAATTATTAGGTTTTTCACAGTTCACACACACAGACAACCAGAAAACAAAAACGTAGCACCCGGTGGGCAGCCACAATCAGGAGCATGACAAAAAGCTCACCTGACCGGAGCATAGAACCTCAGATGAACACAGCACTTGACTTTATAACAGGTGAAGGCCGTCCTGCCTCAACATACTGTAGAAAGGTTCTCCTCATAATGAGTTTACAATGCACTTTGAGGCGCACTGCTAACACATCATGTGAAACCTTTCCCCAAATGCATATGTTTTAACCTAAATGTATGTTTTGCACAGGTTTTACTTTCTACCTACCAAACTAATGAGTTTTATGCCAAGCGCATGTGTGTTTTTTCAGAGGAATTTAAAATTCATTTCAAACAAATAATTGGAACACAGCAGGTGAAGGTGAAAAGCCTGGGTCTATTCTGTACATACATACACTCCAAAATGTGACTGCACTTATTTTATAGACCACCATAGAGTGACTGTTCATACTGTAAAAAGCACCATAAAGTGACAGATCATACTTTACCATCCAGGAATTATAGGGCAAAAGTGCAACAAGATGGGGAAATATATTATTAGTGTCCCCTTAAATCAGATGTTAAAGTCCTTTCTTTGCAGGCACTTTCCAGGGTGCTAAAAGGTCAGGGTCAATGAGTTATGTGCTCTGCACCAGTAAAACAGTGGAATTGTCTGTATGAGCAACACTTCATTAGTGAAATCTGTACAGATCAATAGTAGAAGTTCCCAGTGAGGTTCTGGGGGCGCTTCCATTGCACATTGGCTTAGATACATACTTCACACCAGGCAACATAAATTGTGAATTCCAGAAAAACTTAATATCTTCGGTATTTCACTATGAAAACTGCCCAAACAATAAGAAGTCATAATTGAAGGGGAAAATGCTTTAACTAAAAACCTTTTGTTGCTGCAGGAAGCATTGACTCTGTATATGACTTACAGTGAAATATTTTGCATTCAAGGGGTTAACCTGAACAAATGTAGTCTTGTGGTGGGAAAGAAACTGAACAGTGATCTGATCTTCTGAACATGGAATAGATATGGAACCAGTGCAGCATAACAGCATCCTACTGTGACACGTCAAGGAAATTTAGGAATCCCCCACAGGGTACAGTGTCTTACATGATATATCACAACTTATCACGTTACAGTTGTTCATACATCTGGATATAAATAATCGTGCAAACAGCGCCACCTACTTGCAGTGCTCGATTCAGCGTGCTCCACATCCAATCTGGATTCCTTGCTGGGCAGGGAGGTTGAGGGGTCTTTCCCTGTTTTGAGGTTCTGCTCAAGTTCGGTTACCTTGGATGTTGTGTTTCTAAGTTCTGAGATGTGGGAGACTGTACTGCACTGAGGGAAACAAAAGTAGAAATGATATTATCAAAGTGAAATTTAAAGAGTGCAGAAAATACAAGCGTTTTTATCCCCTATAAATATAAGGCGGCTGTACAGGAATGGTACAGTGAGTCACCATACCATAGCCGGAAAAAAGATAGCATGCTCTATCTTTTGCTGCACTGTGGTGCAGGTGCACAGCTTCCTATGGATAGGGGAGGGGTAAGGAGAGCTGCGCCCTTCCCTTCTCCAACCGGCTACAACCAGGTTCTGACCCGGCTGTATTATAAGTGTGTGTGAAAGGAGTTTAAAGCCATTTCACATCTCGATTAGGTCTTCAGTTACTGTAAAGGACAACACCTGTTCTGTGTGTGACTACACAGAGATGAGCTATAATGGAAAGACTTGCTCTTGTTCTGGGTGTTCAACCACTCGTTTTGGCTCAAAGTAACTGAAGGAAATAACTGAAGACCTAATCGAGATGTGATCTGGACTCTTGATTTTTATCTCCCCTGATTTTTTGGCCCTGCTATCAATCCCATGATCATTTAGAGTTTACGATGATGATTCATTATATCTATTAGACATACAACACATCCGTCCCCTCCCCCCCCCCCCCCCCCCCATCCCCCTTACCTATAATTATGCGGTTCTGTTCACACAGTTATTAACAACTGTCTTGACAGTAACAGAACCTATTGTGATGGCCAACAAAAATCACCATGGACAAGAACTGAATATTTTCCAAAATTGCAACAGTTGTGTAGCCATGGCATCTACCTCTTTCACAGGAATTTGTGAAAGAATTGCTTATTCTAAAAAGCTCAATGAATATCAGTGTTGCCATGTAATAGGATGTCACCATTGAAACAAGCCAGTTTTTTTAAAACTTCTACCATTCTAGATATTCCATAATTCCATTATTGAAAAAGGAAGCAACTAAGTAAATAAAGTAAGAGAATGGATGCCAAGAGTCGAGGCATATAACGCAAAAAAAGTCACCAATTCTCTGCTGACTCAATGGGGCGATTTATCAAAGTGCACAGTAGACTATGACCTGGTCTAAAGGGGGTGTGATGCCAACACATCACGCCTCCTGATCTATATATTTTACATACATTTTGAACTAGAATAGCGGAGTATTAAAAAATCCTTGATAAATTTGGCACAAAGGATTTTAGAGATTTTTTTTTTTTTTTTTTTTTTTAATGTGAATGATGTCGGAGTTCCTCCGGCAATAACATAAGCAGGAGCTTTAAACAACTGCATGCAAGGATTATTTAAATGAAGACAATACATTTTAGATGGATTGTTTTTATTTAGTTTCAATTCTTTCAGGTCACCATTGTCCATATATTGTATGCATAAGAATATATAAAAATATCAGTATACTTTTTCAATGTGCAACAATATAACTACTCCAACACTGCCCCAAATGTACAGAATACAATAATACCATTTTATTTCCATAAAAATATAGCTATTCAGATACTATGTACAAGAATATAAGTAGCATTATTAGTAACATCAGTAACAATATTTTTTTGTACAGCCTTGCTGTTTATTTGTCGATATGACAGCCTCCGAACCACCGCCGGCACCAGCACCCAGCATACCTGGACAAGTGCTGAGGCCCAGAGCTGCTGGACGGGACCACTCACGGCCACATCTTAGTCCCCAGCAGCCTGGTGGTGCGTGGGTACTGGCGACAAAGCGGCACGCCGTGCACTGCAGGATGAGGGCTTGCGTCTCTGCACTGTCCGGCTGCCGGCAAGAGGACCTGAATGAAGACAGCAGAGCGGAACCTGTGCGAAATACTGAGGTGAATTTATTTTTCCTTTTTTTTTTGACAGATGAGGGGGGGGGGGGGGGGGGGGGGTCGGAGGGCGGCCCAGGACACATAATTATGTTATGAGGGAAGTGGGGGTTGCATTTAATACATTGTGGAAAAGGGGGCTGTATATAATTCACGAGGCAGTCCGGGCTGTATATAACTAATCTATGGGTGGGGGGTGAGGGGGTCTGCATATAATCAATCCATGCCGCTACGCGAGTTTACTGCCAAGGGCCCCACTGACACTGTCGCCAAAGGGTCTAGTGAAACTTGGAGCCGGCCCTGCTCCAGAGTCCCCCTATAGTGGGCAGAAACAGCCTTCAGTGGTGCAATGAGGTAATGTCCCTCCCATGCTCTCTGTGCCAGCAGCCGCTCTCTGTTGATGTCCCTGTGAAACGTGACCCATTTTACACATTACAGGGAGCTGCCGGCAGTCACTTGTAGGAGCAGATTGTCAAATGACAGGGGTTTAATGATGTCTATGTGACTGAGCGAAGTTAATATTGGGAGGGGAGCGAGCAGCTGGTGACCTTTGTTCCCCAGAGATTTACTTGTTGTGTATGAGGGCTCAGCTATGTAGAATATCTTATCATATGATCCACCAGGACACTGCTCATCTCCAGTGTCAGCCTTAGAAGGAGGAGGTTGTGTATGTTGGCTGCAACACTTTTCTGTGTATGATGCTTTACATCCTCTACCCATGGATCACCACGTAATTTCTCAGCAGTTTAACAATTTACCACCACATCTCATCACAAAGAAATGGCAGCTGGGTTCTTTCTGCCATCATGTAATGCATCAGTGATGATAATACTTCTAGACTTCCAAATTACATGCCTTTTAGATGCAGAACGCCACATGTGAACACACCCTTTGAGTATAAGCAGAGTTAGGGTTTTTCAGCACATTTTTTGCGTTGAAAAACTCGGCTTATACTCGAGTATATACGGTAATAGTTGACATCAAGTACAGTATTTAAAACCATAACCCTCATTCAAAAGTGACTTGGCCTGTGTAGCGCCAACATATCTTGATGCCCATTATCCCTAAGCCTGGCAGAGGGTGCCCCGCCCCTCCTCCCGTGGTACTGTATCTGTCAGGAAATCATTCCCACTTACACAAATGAGGAATAATTGATTTAAAGAAGCCATCTGTTTATATACAGGGAGAATCAGCTCAATTAAGTAGGATCTGTCCCTCTTGATAAGAGTGCGTCTTTCTGCCCCCGTGGAAGGGACATTTCGTGCCCAGAACACGTCCTGGAAGAATCACAACAAATTAGAGCTGGGATGAATGGCTGTGGCATTAACTCGTTACCCGACGCCCATGGGCTCTTCAAATTAAGACTAAAGACGCTGCTTGCAACCACCTCCAGAGAGCTAGCAAGGTCACAGGGTCACCATAAGTAGGTTCATCCTTAAGAGCTGCAGCAAATTGTATCAAATTGTTATCTCCGTGCCATATCGGACCATTTACAGGGAAGACTGTCACCAGGGAAACAGCATAAAAAAAAAAATCTTTGTATATGAAGTGGGCAGCAAGAAGAGCAGTGTGAAAGAGGAGAAGCAGGCGACATATGCAGGGCAATATACTGAGAGCAGGGATAATTAAGGAAATTTGTGTTTCATGTGTAAAAATATACAAATCCGTAACAAACCCTTAGCAAAGTCGGAATTGAAAATCATTTTCCTATTTATTGGGAATCAAGCAGTAAGACCGCTGTCACACGTGTCGGTAGCATTGCAATCGTGCACTCGTTTCAATCACGTTAACACATTGTGCATTTTGTAAACGCAAATGTTAACTGTTTTTTTTTTGTTTGTTTTTCTTTTAGACAAAATTCTTCAGCTGTTTTGCTATTTAAAACGCATTAGTTAACGCCAGGGTCCGGTCACATGTGGTGTTTGTGATGAGTTTTTAAAACACAATGCAGAAAAGCTTGCATTTTTAAATGTTACCTTGAATTACCATACCATCTGCATTACTTTGGGGGAAAAAAAAAAAATCTCAAAAAAAAATCTCCTTCACTTGAATGCTACTATATTTATGCAGCGGAAGAGAGATCACTAGGAACTAGTAGTATAGGGTGCTGTAAAAAAGTCAGGTAACCGGTATAGAAAATTATAATGGAGGCCACATTAATTGTTACCCAGCTTTCCCACAAATCAATGTAATGTAAAAGTAGAATTTTATTTTTTTTTTAAATAATCTTTTCAGGGGATTATTTTAAGGGGTTCCCTTTAAGCTTCTACTTGTCACCTCCCAGACCCTACTCCCCAGCATCAGCCTGCTGATCCCCCGGCCTAATCTATGATTATCCAGATAATGCCACCATTATCCTCATTCCTGACATTATCCAATGCACTGGACACAGGAGGGCTTATAGGTCTCGTACAGTTCAAGTCGATTGTGGTACACAGATCTTATAAAATGACGTACGTGTGTGGGGGGGGGGGGGGGGGGGGGGGTTCTCCTACCTCCATTCAGAGAGAAAGGGGCTATTGCACAATTACAAAGCAGCGGCTCACCTTTCCATTGTTGTCAGGGACCGTAGATGCTCTGAATGTGTTTTGCTATGGAAATGGTTGATTATAATGTGCAGTTGGAGGAGATAAGCCCTAGGCACAATTACATGCTCGTTTCTTTCACTTTATCTCCTGCATTGAAAGGGGGAAGGAGGTAGGCCCACCATGTTGTAACACTCCTCTTTATCCTGACATACACGCATTCAGACATACAACCATTAAATTTCCCTATAAAACATATTTGGGGTCACTATGGGGAACAGAGTGACATGTGTGGTGGGCACAGATCCATTTGCAATTCCCCAAAGTTATTTTAGGCATCAGTTTTCAGGGAATTTCAGTGCTTCCAATAATCACCAACAGAAAAAAAAAAAAAAAAAGTGTCCGCCAGTAGGGGCGGGTTATGGTTTAAAGAAGGGGGGGCAGATAATTTATTTGCTTAATGAAAGAGCTTAAGAGCCAATGGGGAAGCTGCTGTAAACGCGGTGGTGTTAAAGCTGTATTGTTTGATTCTGGCTCCGCTCCCAGCACAGACTGGATGTCATTTGGCAAGAGAACAGGTCAGGCTTCCAAAAACCAGGCAAACAGTGGAATCGTGCCAGGGAGCAGGGGGTGCACTCCAGAGATTAACCCTTACATCACAGCAGATCCTTGTACAGAAAAAGGAAGTGATCCCAAGTTATTTACCTCCATGTTCTGTCCATATGGAGGACAGAACACATCACTGACGTGGTGCACACACAACAATATATACTCAGAGAAAAGAGGCCTTTATCATGACTTGTACAGCAGGCCAGGATTTGTGACCTTTTATCCCCCTATGTCACCACCACACCAAGTGGTCAAAAATCATGACCATCATGGCCATATAATATCCAAAGCATGCCTAGGCTGCAGGCAGGGATGCAGTTTTCAATGTCAAAACCAGGAATGGAGTGAAAAAAAGGGGAAGGACTATCACCTCTCAATGATATGGTCTCACCCATCATGACCCACACCCATTGGCTTCAAAATGAACGTGTGAAGGTCCGGTCATAGCATTTCAACTGGGTTGAGGTCTGGCCTTTCAGATTACAACTCAATTTTCCTTTTTAGCCATTTTGTTGCAATTTTTTTGTGTGCTTGTGAACAGGAGATCTCTCCGGACACAAGCTAGGGAAGGAATAAAGGAAGTGAATGTCTGGTACCGATTTGTTGTTTCTCCATTACCTCACCGACTTTTCATTTTGATGAAACCCATTATTTCTCCCTTTCTGCCCCACACAACAAAATCCACACTTTTATAATTTTATTTGCGTTTGAAGTAAGAAATAATCTGGTGGACATTCTATGGCGGGATTATTTGGCCTAGTATATTAGAATTGTTTGAAATATTTTCGAATAGTAAGTTTGTTTAGTACTATTATAGCAGAAACATTTACTCAAGTTATATATTAAGAACATAAAAAATTTAAAGTCAAACGATAATTGCGTTTTGGGTTACAGTTTGGGAACTCTGTCTCAGAGTGCGTTCACACGTACCGCTAGTGCTGCTTTTACAAACGTGACACTGGCATAAGGGGGCAGGCCTCGGCACATGTGCCGCTTGCATCGTTTTAATACAAGACATAAAAAAACGCATGTGTTCCCGACCCCTTAGGCCAGCCGTTTTGGACCCGTTTTTGGGCCGTCGTTAAAAAACTAATTTTTTTTTGAAAAACGTATCTGTTTTTGAACGGTTTTACCAATTAATTAAAACAGATGCGTTTAACGGACTGCTTAAAAACAGCCCAAAACCGGGTTCAAAACACCACGTGTGCTGCTGCCCGTACAGGTTTCTCATTACCCAACTATGTGCACTAGACACACACACATAACGACCAATAGCATAGCCTTTCCTATAAGTCTATTGCCTGGCTCCTGTATTAACCCCTCAACTGCCGTCTCAGGTTTTACGGCGGCCATTCCTTGCGCAGTTACAATGATAATTTCTAAAATTATGGCTCATGGAAAGTGCAGATGCAAAGAGATATCTACTAACAACCCTTCAGAAAAAAACTGAAAAACAGATGTCAAATTTGCTTAATTTTTAAAAATTTTAAGAACTGATAAAGTTCATTAGGTCTATTGATAGCCCAAATAGTGCTATTAAAAACTACAATTCATCCTAAGGTTGGATTGATGAGGTTTCACAGGCAAGGGGCAAATTTTTGCAATTGTTACACTGTTTCTATCCCAGGAAACTGGCATGGAAGCAGTGATAAACTCCCCCTTATATATCCATCTTCTCTGCTCTATCCATTGTATACCAGGCTGTGTTTACCATTATAAAAGGTTCGCTTTAAATACAACAGCTTATTGACAGAATCACACATGAAAACATGAAGTCCTAATTTGTAAGTAGCCTTGAATCATAAAAAGGTGCTTAATTTTGTCTTGTTAGTGACAGCATCTAGTTTAAAAAAAACTTTTAGAAAATGAAGCCACATAAATCAGAAACTCATTTATTGATAGACACTTTAAAAGGGAACCGGTCACATCCGATCAGCTAAAACAGTACCATGGAGCAAACTGTAGAGTCATTGCAAAGTTTTTAATCCTGTTGCTATGTGTTGCTGTAGTGTAAAATAACTTTTAGGGTGATGCCACACATGACGTTTTGAAGCAATCCATTAAAAAAACGCATCAGTTTTTTAAAAACACACCCGTTTTTGACAGGTTTTCAAAATTTGCGCAATAAAAAAAACAGACAAAAACGGATGCATTTTCAAAAAACGCATGAGTTTTTTTAAAAACGGATGCGTTTAACGCATGTGTTTTTTAACGGACTACTTAAAAACGGCCCAAAAACTTTCAAAACGCCATGTGTGGCATCACCCTTAGTCTTCTTGTCTCATGCTGCCATTGCTTGAACCCACAAATCAAAACACTCCCCCCAGCTCTACGTCACCACACTTTGTTTTAAACTTCCCAGTCCGCCTGTTAGTCTGGCATCGGCGTGCGTTGGCAGCCCTACAGGTGCACCGCGCATGTGCCAGATGTGTGTGCACAGTGAACCTGCAGGCCAGGCCGAGACGCCGATGTGGGGAAGTTTAAAACGGCGTGTAGTGATGTAGAGCTCTGGGAAGTGCTTTTATTTGTTGGTACAAGCAGGAGCAGCCGCGAGGAGGAGCGCAGAGCTTGAGGGGATCAAAAAGTTGTCCCACACTCCTTGACTGGATAAATGTACATGGACATGAAGAATAAAAGTTGTTTATCACACAACAGCAACGCAGAGTAACAGGATTATAAGCAATGACTACAGTATGCTCTAAGGTACTGTCTGGGGTTTATTTAGCTGATCAGAAGAGACAGGTTCCCTTTAAATACAGTGGATCAGTACACATCATGGCATGCAGAAATCAAATGAACTAATAACAGAACCCAAATTACACACCAAGTCCTGGGAATGTTTTCATATAACATGTAGACTGGACATATCACAATGAAAGATGTTAGTCATCATCTGAACACCACATAATGCGATATTTTATTTCTTTCACCTTCTAAGAATCAGAGGCTGAAAGTATACCCATAAATGTTCTTTTTAGCTGCATGCAAGAGGTTAATAATAATAATAATAACTACCAGTCCCTATACATGGATTAATCCAGTGGGCCCTGAAGGGGTTAAAGTCGCGGAGCGGATTGTGTTTTCTTTAATGTCATTTCCCTTCCAGCGGGTCGGAAGGTACACACTGAAAAATATAATGACACGGAGGCTGAGATATAACAAACCGCTGCAAAGTGTTTACGGTGGAAATGGAAAGGAGATGTCCCCCCCGCTCTCTGTATTGTTTCAGACGCCTCGTATCCCCCCTCCTCGCACTGGGGAGGCTGAGCTGGGTTTTATGTCTTTCACTCCTCGCCAATTAAACGCTGCGCAGGCAGGTTCAGGAGCCGCTCGTTAGGACGAGCAGCTCTGAGAAAGCGTTTACCTCCAGGGTGCGGCGTACAATGGGGAAAGAGAAGACGTGCTGCGTTAACAGCTATACCCACCCCCAGCCCCTCTTGCTAACGCACGCACTCCCCTCCTCGTCTGAGCACTAACGTCAAAGAGATTAAATCCGCTCGCGTACAAGTTCGAGTCAAAGCAAAGAAAAGCCTCAGAGATTTGCTGAAAGAGACGCTTAACACTTGCAGGGAAGACATAGCCGCTCTTTGATGCATGTCAACTCAGATTCCGGCAATAGCTCCAATGTAAGGGGGAGGGGGATTGCACCTTATTTTAGGGAGTATTATGTATTAGGGGCGACACTGAGGGCGGTAATATCACACAAAATAATGACACTGACTGGTGGATAGTCACCTCATTTATGGCCCAAGGAGAAACATTTTTTAAAAGAGGGTCAGGGGTCATTCATTTTCAATCATTTTATTTATTCAGGAGTTGTCTAGTACAGACATTAAGAAAAAAAAAATTACCTCTCCCCACTTTTCATATCCAGCACCAACAGCTGGGGAGTAAAGTAAACTCATCTAATATATGACCCATCCTGCTTTCATTAAAAAATAATTAAGTCTGACAACCACACTAAATTTGCAGCTCATGGCTGGCATATTTACTTCAGGGATTTGGATCAGGAAGCTTTGGAAGTGGACCTCCAGCTTCACATTCAGCACAGACTACAGTGATATATTTTTAGGTCAACATCCCTTCCATTGGCTTCACCCAATACAGCTTAAAGGGGTTATCCGGGTTTAAAAAATTTCTTATGGCCGGGCTGGGGAGGGCTAGTTAAACATAATAAAAATGTACTTACCTCGTCCGGCGCCACTGATGTCCCGCGCCGCAGTCCCTTCGATCCATGCCCCTGTTTGTTTACAGGGGCACGGAAGCCGCGCACAGGGAGATTCCGGTCCGCAATGTGGACGGCTCCTCCCATCCGTCCCTATCTCTCAGCGATGTAAGCGCTGGGAGATGGTGCGCATGGGGGCTTCCGGCCGGCCAGAAGCTCCCTGTGCGCACTTGTAATGAAACCGGCGCACAGAGAAGACCGGCCGCGGCACATCGGCAGCAACGGAGGTGGTAAGTACATGTTTATTGTGTTTAAATAGCCCTCCCCAGCCCGGCCAGGGTTATTAAGGGGTTAAGGGTTATTATAGATCTTACAGATGTTGAGATGTTGGCAATGTGAAAATAGACTAATACACCATACCAGCAGTGATATACAATCACCGGCCACTTTATTAGGTACACCTGTCCAACTGCTCGTTAACATTTAATTTCTAATCAGCCAATCACATGGCGGCAACTCAGTGCATTTAGGCATGTAGACATGGTCAAGATAATCTCCTGCATTCAAATCAAAACCGAGCATCAGTATGCAAGAAAGGTGATTTGAGTGCCTTTAATGTGGCATGGTTTGTTGGTGCCAGAAGGGCGGTTCGAGTATTTCAAACTGCTGATCTTCTGGGATTTTCACGCACAACATCTCTGGGTTCCAGAGAATGGTCCGAAAAAGAAAACATCCAGTGAGCACAGCAGTTCTGTGGCGGAAATCCTTGTTGATGCCAAGGTCAGAGGAGAATGGGCAGACTGGTTCGATCTGATAGAAAGGCAACAGTGACCACTCGCCACCCGTTACAAACAAGGTGGGCAAAGAATCATCTCTGAACCACAGTACGTCCGAACTTGAGCAGATGGGCTACAGCGCGAAGACCACCACCGGCCACCTCCATTCAGCTAAGAACAGGAAACTGAGGCTACCAATTTGCACAAGCTCATCGAAATTGGACAGTAGAAGATTGGAAAAACGTTGCCTGGGTCTGATGAGTCTCGATTTCTGCTGCACACAATTCGAGGGTAGGTCAGAATTTGGCGTCAACAACATGAAAGCATGGATCCATCTGCCTGTATTCAACGTTTCAGGCTGGGGGTGTCATGGTGTGGGAATTTTCCTTGGCACTCTTTGTCCCCTTGGTACCAATTGAGCATGTGGCACGCCCCACAGCCTACTGAGTATTGTTGCTGGACCAGTCCATCCCTTTATGACGCACAATGTACCCCACATCTGATGGCTACTTCAGCAGATAATGCGCCAGTCATAAGCTAGAATCATCACAACTGTTTTTCTTGAACATGACATGATTTCACTGTACTCAGGCCTCCACAGTCCACCATATCTCAATCCAATAGAGCATCTTGGGATGTGGTGGAACGGAGATTCGCATCATGGATGTCAGCCACAAATCGCGGCAACTGTGTGATGCCATCATTTCATTATGACCAAAATCTCTGGGAGCTTCCAGCAACCTTGTTGAATCTTGCCACGAAGAATTGAGGCAGTCTGTGAAAGCAAAAGGGGTCCAACCTGTTCCTACATGGTGTACCTATAAGTGGCCGCTGATGTATCCATAAACTTCAAAAGGTAACGTAGATACTCAACGTCGGCCATATAGTGGCTGGCTGTATACTTTGGGCAGGCTAGCATATATCTGGAGGGCATGGCTGGATTGCTATATTTGGGGGCATGGCGGGTGGCTAGGCTATATACTGGGCGAGGCTGTGACCAATGCATTCTCACCGCCCTAGGCTCCTCTCGAGTCACTAGGTTTTTACAGTGTTAAATTAGGATCTAGGCTTACACTCCATGATATGCGTACAATTACCCAGTGAATCCATTCTTTTCCTTTCCTCTCAGAACAAGAGTTGGGCCAGAGGTCGCGACTAACATTTTTCCAGAAGGGTAATATACTCCGCTTACCATTTTGGGATTATGAAATATCGGATAAATCTATATATTTCTCATAGCCCTATATAAAGGTTAATAGACTTATTTAGACCAACAAAACAAAAAAAACACATCTCAGTCAGGATCTCTGTGCTGAATAGCAAATTGTGGCAGTATAATTATTAAATGCGTAATTTTTTTTTCCAAGGGGTACACAAGATTTTTTTCTTCGTTCCTCAGTTAAGTTCAACAAACAGACTGACTGACCCTGTCGCTGGTGCCTGCCCTCTCCCCCTAGTGGCTGAGGCCACAACAACCCGCACACACACCATATACACTCACAACTGCGGGATCACAAACCTGGCGGGCTGCTGCACAAGTCTGCAGAACGGGTCAGGAAGCCCTGCAGCGCGCATGTCTCCCCCGGCCTGCGACACTCGCTCCTGTTCTCTCTCTTGTGCTGTCTTTTTGCAGGCGTGCGCCCGGACCACTCAGCCCTGTGCACTACAGGAATAATTACCAAGCGTACCGTTACACCGTGGGCAATTATTTTGGGGTAATGGCGCCTCATCATCCTCTACCTCAACGGTGAGGCCGTTAGTGCGATCCTCTGAGTGCGGCATTACTCCTGTGAGAATCGTGTAAAGGAAATTGCACTAGACAGCGTGTACCAATCTAATGAACACCAAATCATGACTTTCATGGGTTCAGCAACACCGACAAACCTTCATAAAATGCTGAACAGGTAAGATGACAAGGCACTTAGATTGGGTTTTCACCTGCATTATGTGTGGTTTTGCCATGGTTTGACTACAAAAATAAGAAAACCTTGAACTGTCACAATTTTTACACACTTGAGTCAATACCATGCCAAAACCACGTGTGACGAAACACAGGATTCTTACATATTTACCGCCAGACCATCCTCCAATACCAACGACAAGACCCCAGGCAATTAAGCGTTTTGGTTTCTGGACATTGATTTTTAAAATGTTGTGTTGTCATTAAGAAACCAAGATATAAACAATAAATTAACCGCAGACACTTGATAACTTTATCAGCCGTTTATTGTAACCCCAAAGGCAATCGTAACAGTAAATCCAAACTCCAAGGTCCGTTTACAACTTGGCGCTGTCTGCAAGTTCGGGTGTTCGGTTATTAGGGGACCGCCTTCACTGTAAAAACTGGATAAAAAGAAAACTGAAGGGGCACTAGGGAGGCATAGTTAAGTTGAAGGGGAGGACAGAAGGGGAAAGTTATTGCCACACTGCCTGTAAGGTCCCGTAAGTAACAGGACCTTAAAAGGCATTTACCATGGACTGACCTGGGGTCCTAATTAAGACACTGGGGTTGCCATAGCAACGATCAGCACCACCCCTCTCCCCAAACGCTGGGGAGGGCCCGATCGAGCAAGAGGGATATCCCTGCAGCCATGTAAATGCTGCTTGCTCTGACCAAGGGTGTTACACAGGGATTTCAGCTGTAGATTACAGCGACAATGCAGAGCGGGGAGTGCCAAGAGGTTAAAAGGTAACATACCATTAGGAATCTACTATCAGAAGTAAACTTACACATTACTAAAATAACGTTTTTGTTTTTTGTTTGTTTTTTTTAAACAAGTTAGGTTAGGTTCCAGGATTATTAAATTACAAATTAGGGCAGAGACGGGCAGGAATAATCTACCATCAGATCTATTTCGGATAGTAGATTCTTCATGATAGGTTTCCTTCAATCACATTCTGGTTTACTACTCCCTCTAGTGCAGTGGTGGCGAACCTATGGCACGGGTGCCAGAGGCGGCACTCCAAGCTCTTTCTGTGGGCACCTGGGCCATTGCAACAGCACTCCAGACAGGACTCAAAGAATTTTCCTGCAGTTCCAAACAACTTAAAAGATGCTGCCTTCAGTGATATTTTAAAGTGATGTGTACATGGGGCTGTAGGAAGAGGGGACTGTGTAGACAGGGCCAAATTATCTTTGGAGGACCTCCTGCTGGCCCCATGATTCTCTGCGTACAGAGGGACACTGGAATAAAGCTAAAATGACGCAAATTTTCCAGCTTTTTTTTTCCTACTGTGTTGGTGTCCTCAGGAGGCCAGTATGATTGAAAGTTGTTGAAGAACAGGGAGCATTGCTTTATTTTTGGTTGGCACCTCACGATAAATGAGGGGGCTTTGGGGTTGCAGTTTCGGCACTCTGTCCCTAAAAGGTTCGCCATCACTGCTCTAGGGGGACCAAATGCACGTTTCGCACTGATGCGAAGGAAGATAGAATATGAGGGACCCCATTATGGGAGGGATATGAAAGTGGGAAAATGATGAGACATATAAGAGGTGGCCCATTATTTGGGGGGTATGAGAGGGGGTTA
>CM033647.1:71890629-71980042 GCA_019512145.1 Engystomops pustulosus
ATGGAATCAATAGTTAGTGTTTTGGTACTTGGTAACATTGTCTCACATCTATTTATCGATCGCAGATCAAATGTATCGAATAAAAAGGTTTTTAAAAATTATCTTTGTTCCTCTACTTGCACATAATCTACACCTCACAAGTGAGGTGACCTGACATCTCCCCTTTGGACTGCCTGGCATGGGGTTGCACTCATCTCCTAGATAAGCTGCGCCTGTCTCCTTCATTGTCAACCGCAGATCATGATGTCCTGACCATAAGCATTTCTACATCCAGATTGTTCATTCCAGCTGGCTCCAAGGTACTGGGCCTGCGTAGGAAGCGACCTAAGCAAGCCAATGGAAAGCTGTCATTAGCTGCCAGACTCAGCCGCACATCACTCAGCCCAAACACAGACACTACAAGTTTTCTAGCCTGGCTTTGAAGACTACATGTCTGAGCCCAGCAACCAAGGGAACAACAAGTTATTATACCCATTTAAACTATAGATATGTACAGCAGAGTCTTAATGAACAAAATAGACAAAGTCCATTCTATCACAGAGCATCATTTAACATAAATTCACTATTATAATGAACAGCAGCAGCATGCTATTGTACTTACCCTATTTTCCGGACTATAAGGTGCACTTAGGCGCACTTTGGATTTCCAAGGAAATCCAAGGCTTTTTATAGTCCGGTGCGCCCTATATGAGGGCAGCGGACCCTACTTACATAGGTCACCGCTACCGGAGACAAGCAGATCTCCAGCGGAACTGCAGACCACGCGGCACGAACACTTCTGCCGCGTGTGCTGCAGTTCCCGCTGGAGATCTGCTGTCTCCGGTGCGGGGATCTATTTACAGTATTCTATTTCCCTCCCCCTCAACCCTTCCCCCCTCTTCTTCGGCGTCGCGTCCCGTCAGGTCTCCGCTCCGCCCCCCGGACCTCCCACCCTCCGCCACGCCCCCGACCCTGCGCCTTATAGTCCGATGCGCCTTATATATGGAATTATTACATATATAAGGCGCATCGGACTGTTGCGCCTTATATTCCGGTGCGCCTAATGGCCCAGAAAATACGGTACACACCATATAATACCGCTTCAGAATAAACATATGCACTGCTGTAGGTTATATAAATGTGCAAGATTTACCAGGCCAAAGTCATAACTGCAGAAGTGATATCATGAGTGCATTTCAGCAGTTGTAAATTTCCTGCGGTATATCCTGCATGCACATGAAGCAAGCTTTTTTTTGGTACAAGCTTGAAGCTGCAACAGGAAGTCAACCAAGAGAGGAGATATATTGAAGTCAATGGGGAATAATAAAGGACCAATAAAGGAAGACTCTTATATTAGTTCCCTAGTATCATCAGTGTGGCGGAAAAAAACAAAAAAACAAAACACAGACCTGACATGTTTCCCGGACCCATAGGCTTTATTTTATTTTAAAGGATGCGGATCACAGAAGGCGAATAAAGACAGCATCCCTTCTACTTTATTTAGGAATTCTTTCCTGGTACCGGCTATCGGCTGTATCCACCTTGCTGCTATTGTTTTGCGTGCCATATATAGGAGTCTATGAACCGCTAATTTCCCCGCCCCATCTTTCGGCATCTCATCCATGCACCCCAGGATACAAACTAAAGCGTTACGGGGAAGTGTTACCTCATACACTATCAATAATGTCTAGAACGGTTGCCCAGAACCCCTGAATCCTCGGACATGTCCACATCATATGGAGCATATCCGCCTGCTCCCCTCTACACTTGGGGCATTCCGCTTCCTGGCGTACCCCTATTTCACATAGGAATTTGGGTGTCCAGTACACCCTGTGCACAATATAGACTTGCGACAGCCGTGTTGCTTCCCCTAGGGAACGTGGTGGAAGAGCCTCAAGAACTGATTGCCATTGCTCATCAGAAATATATCCTATATCTGTGGTCCATCTATTGCGAACCCGAAGCGGAAAGCCATCAAGAAATTTACACAGCAGTAGATGCAGTTAAGTTGGAGAAGCTATGGGCCCCTTGGCTTGATGAACCGGGACTAGTGTTTGGTACTTTATTGAGGGACAGAACTGGATTGGGGGGTGGGAGTGGGTTTACTGTATAATGCATATATAACTGTAATGTTGAGTCATCTGTCATGTACCATTATCACATTGATGACCTCTCCTTCTCACCCTGTGTGGTGAAATATGTTATTTCAGATTGTATAACATCTGTAACCCGTGTGTAAAGGCTGGTGGGGGTGGGGTGGGAGTTTCGGGTGTGCTTTGCTTGTTTGTTAATGAAAAACCTTAATTTAAAAAAAAGATCCGATTTAAAAAAAATTAAATAAAGACAGGTTCTATAATTTTTTTCCTGGACAACAGATCAGTGGAAAATGATGAAAATGAGAAAGCAACCATAGCAAACAATAGCTCACTAAGGCATCCCTGAAAATCACTGAATCACGGACGTGCAAAACGCCAGTGTGAAAAAGCCCTTAGAGAGCAGCAAGGTCTGACAGTAAATGAATGATAATGTCAGTGTGAGAGCAGTGAAGTCTGAATATATAGTGATGTCACAGGGAAAGGGCAGCAAGGTCTCTTCCAAGGATGTCAGTCTTTGGATAATGATTTCACAGGATGAGGCCACAGAGGCCAAGAAGCAGATCATTTTCATTGGATAGAGGGGTCTCTGTAGGAGCTGTGACTGGATGAGCCCCATCATACATTCGGATCATCAACACAGAGCCAGGGAGTTTTTACCCCATGTTTTGCCAGTCTGCACTGTAATCTACAAGGGACATAAATTTCTGTAGTACTCATCTGCCCAGGGATGACTGGCATCAGAGAACAGGGGTAGGCTGGAGAAGATTTAGAAGTGAAGCCATCGCAGTGTCCCTATAAATATGTGAGAGAAATAAAACATTGAGACAGGATCTCCCGGCACCGAGAGCAATCGGAGGTGAGCGCAGCAATAAGCGTCTGGCGCCTCTACTGATAGACACAGAACTGGCAGGCGACACGATTAGCACAGACATGTGGCTTCCTAAGGCAGCTTATGTGCAAAGAGCAGAGATGACCCTGTCACTTCTCCAGCAGCCAAAGCGGATCTCCGAAAATAAAGAGAACAAAGCTGAGAAAGGGAAGTGGAAGAAGGGCCCCAAAATACCAAAAAGGGAACAAGAGAAGAATTTCTCAATGCAAATACACAACATATTCAGCAGCGTTTCAATCAATTGCAATTTTCAAGATCTCTGCATTCTTCCAGCTGATGGGTTTGTTACCTTGAGATGGCATAAGCTTTCGCTCTAGTGTCTAGGAAAAGACTAGTTTTGTGCTTTTGCTGGATTTCACTTACTAAGCATTAACTACACTGACAGATTATCAAACCCCTCAGCTGTGCGGGCAGGAATAGGTTAAATGGTTTATCAACAATGTACATGAAAAATGTATCTGTAGCAGTTCTGGTGCTTTCTCACATCTCTTCATTTTGTAAATTATTTATAAATCATTTGGTTAAGAATTTATAAGTACTTAAATGCCCAGTAGGGAAAAAAAACAGAACCAGTATAAATGGGTCACTAAAAGCTATAAAGTGGATTATGGGCAACTTGCACCCTAGAACAACTGACTTGGTCCACTGAAAGGTATCACAACCTGCATTTGGAGTGATAAGACTTCAATCATGTGTTATGGATGGCCTGCCTGCAAGCCTTAAATTATCTTATGTGTGTGAGCCACAGGCGAAGTAAAATGGATGTGATGTATGCAGGGAAGATGGGAAGGGGGGTAATGAGATAAATGGAGAGAGCGATGGAGAGGAAGGGGGGTCTGCAGCGTCTCGGTACACAGGCTGAGGCAGTGATGAGGATTAAGCATCTCATATAATGCCTTCTCCCAACACACCATGCCGCTTTATCTCACAAATTGGCAGCAGCATCTGAGGTCAGCGGTTAATGCCGCCAGCGGCACAGGTCAATATGAGGCCAGCACAGAAAAATGACCCACACAGGGAAGCGACCATATAAACTGGGGTCACTTTAAGATTATCCATATGCTATGAGTGACAGAGGGGGCAGTTATCTCAGAGGAGCAAATATAAACTATGCATGGAAATAATTCCATAACAGGATGTCAGTCATCGTATACAATGTGTACAGTAAGATTTCCTACATGGGGTCCTGATTGATGCCATGATGTTTATTAGCATGGTACCAATGGCACTGAAAAACAGCTGCCTATACACTGCTCTAGTGGTGGCAGCAGGCGGCAAAATAAGTGATTTTGAAGGTGCTATCGAACTGTTAAAATACACTTTAGTAGAGCTCCTAAGCCTTATGTACCGTACATCCATAAAATTTCAGCTACTGGTTTCTAAGAAGATTCACTGTGATATTTATACTGTGTACAAAGGAGGATTTTAGAAACAAAACTGGTGTTACAGACCTGAACTGAACGCCAATGGGATGAATGGTCATTGCTCAGTTCCAGTGCCAGGCTCCTGTAAACCACCATCCGCCAGGAAGCAGACACTCTGCCAGGGCTGGCCTCAGTGTGGGTTCTGAGGCTTTTTTTGGGCTGCTTGTCATTAGAGCTGCGGCATGCAGTGACAGCCTGTGGTGGAAAGTGTGGGCAGACACTTGGACAGAGCAGAAGCCTGCGGTTCACAGAGAAGACATTAGGCAGCCATGCCTTGTACCGTCCTCGGATGTCACATGGCGCCCCAAAGGAGTCTCAAGGCCTAGCTTCTAGAATTCAAATTCCTCAGCATTTCTTCTTCCAAGTTTTAAAGTATTCCAACAGAATATATAAATATGATGTTTTTAGAGTAATGTCTGCTTGAAGATCTCTTTGTATGGCAGCCCACAGCCTGAAACAACACAGACTCACAACTCCAGCCTCATCAGGTTCTGCCATGATCAACTACTGTGACAACTATGAACAATTTAGTATGAGCTAGTAACTGACAACCACAGTTCTCAGATGAGAATAGTTACCTCCCCTTTGGCCACATCCACATCATTAAACACGAAGCTACCGCAATCTTACTTCAATAGGTGATCGCACGAGGAGTCTATGGGTTGTGTTTGGAAACACAAATGCCTTCCGTTCTGTGTTGCAGAGAACAGTTGATCAAAGCGAGTGCCAGATCCTCACCCATCTGATATTGATGAGCAATCCGGTCATCAATATCATTTATCCCTTATCGGGTGGTGAGTGTGTTAATAGTGGATTTATTGCAGATGATCTTAGAGAAATTAGCATTGTGCAGCCTTCACAGGCTGCTACCTATGAGTTTTGTTTCCATGACACTTCCATCGAGTAGCGAGCGCCTGTGTCAGATCATTAAGTCATTCATTTCCTATCACAATGCATAACCTATGGGGAACACAGAGCAACAATGAACATGGATGTGCGACTAACAAGGCAAGCGTTACTTAGTGTGCTGCAGTTAGTACTTCACAGAGGAAAGGTTCAGTTTACTGCCCTTACTGAACAGCAGAAAATTATCGGTAATATGACAAAAAGACACTAGCAAACTTAAAGATGCAACATGCTCAATTAGACGGGAGGGCGAAATACGATATGCACCTGTCACCAATTTTTTAAGTACCCTATATATTCGAGTATAAGCCGAGGTACCCAATTTTAACACAAAAAACTATTTACTCGAGTATGAGCCTAGGGTGGAAAAGGCATTGGTCACAGCCTCCACCCAGAATATAGCTAGCCCACCCATGCCCCAGTATACGTATAGACATCCAGCCAAAGCCCTCTAGTAAAAAGCTAGCCAGTCCCACTTTCCTCCAGTATATAGCAAGTCAGCATATATTAATATACAAAAAACAAGGGAAAAAAAACAAAAAAAAAAAAAAAAAAAACACAACTATACTTACCTTTCCAATGCGCCCCACAGGTCCTCTTTCTTCTGAAAGGTTCCCTGCGTGTTGACATCAGTGTGTCACGGTGTATGCGACGTCAGTGTGCAGGGACACTGAGACAGAGCATCGGAAGAAAGAAGAGGATGTGCGGAAAAACTCGGCTTATACTCAAGTATATCAAAGGCGAATATGTTTTGAAAGGTGCTATTGAAGCAAAATCTCACCAGAGGTCTTTAACAGTCCATCCAATCCACACGGATAAAGAAATCAAACCATAGATGACCATAACTTGTTATGTGTAATAATTAGAAGTCACACAGGGAAAAAAAAAAAGTGCTGAACACGCTTACTGAAATTTAATATTTTGTACTAAAAAGTTTGTTGATGATGACCGATTCACCTGTAGCTGTAAGGAGAAACCACTCACATGCATTTTTCAGGGGTGATTTTGGCCACAAACACCCCTTATGTAGCTTATTTGAAAAGGCAACGCTACCAATTTCCTTCATGGTGCGTTTGGGAGGATTTTTATCAAGAATGTCTCGAAACAATTTGATGATTCCTCTTTTCTTTATCTGAAGTTTGCTAGAGCCTTATGCTGAAAACCACCCCCACATCATAACCTTCCAGTAACTCCATGCTGTCCATTATGACATCCAAAGAGTCTTTGGAGAAGCACTTAGTAACTGCAGGTGTAAGGTGAAATGATCTTCACTCCACTTCCAGATTATGGTTCCAAAAATGCTCACTGGTTCCTCCAGTTTCTGCAAACACTATCATCAGTACATTTTGCAACAATAAGGTTGTGAAACAGCTCACTGGTTTTACCCATTAAGAGAGGGGCACTAAGGTGGCAGTCACACGGGCCTCAGCCTGATCGCTCGTGTGATTGCCAACAAGTACCCAAGAGTTTACATGCAGGAGCTAGCATTTGCATTGGATTTTTAATGTGTAACGGTTTTCAAAAGGTGGAAATTGCTTATAATAATTTGGTAAAAGCATTATAAATCTTTACAAACAGAACAATGCCTACTTTGTGCCGCTCGTCCTTTTCTTTCCAAAGTTGTGGCATTTTCTGTTCTGAAAGTGTTTGACAAAAATCTCTCACCAGAGGTGAAGTGGGTGGAGACTAATATTCATCAGTCTGTGCCCTCAGGCTGAGGCCAGCTAGGATGCTCACAGATCCTATGATGGCTTGTGTTCTGTATCAAAATAATTTGCCATTAAATCCATTTACATTCCCACAAGTAAATCCACTAAAAACTGCACAGTGCATATACAGAATGTATGTGGTGATATCCTGTGCAGCTTCCATCACATGGAGGAGCAGGGAACATGTAACAAGAGGTAGAAACCCAAGTTAACTAGTTACGTGAAGTCCATAGCCTGTACTGTGTGAGAACTAAGGGTTAATAGCTTATCACCACAGATCTGATACTGGCAATGACAAGGTGGGGGAAGGGCTGCAGCATGACCTTTCAAAATTGCATCCGATTTCGTTTTAACCCCTGTAAAACAATTAAAGGGTTAACAAACTTCATAAAAGTTGTTTTACGTACGTTGAGGGGCGTAGTTTCTATAATGGGGTAATTTATGGGGTTTACTTTTATTTAGGTTTGTCAAAGTGATTTGAAACCTGAGCAGGTCCCTCAATAGCAGGATTTTGCGTTTTTTATGAAAATGTGAAAAAACCCACCTAATGTTCAAAGCCCCATAACATCCTACAAAAATAAGAGTATGCATAAAAAAACATGTCCACATAAATTAGACATTTAGTGAATGTTAGTTATTACGTTTGTGAAAGTACTTGTCACAATGCATTGGACCCAATTACAGCCATTTGCTATGGTGACACAACCCCTTTAAGGGGATAAACAAGGTACAGCCTCCCAGGGCTTATCAGCACACGGAGCGAAAGCAGCTATTGCAGCTCTGAGGTAATTCTAGGGGTATAGCAAAGAAACTACTGCATGTAGGTAACAAAGATAGTAGGCAAAGTTGTTTTACATCCCAAGAGCAATTGATTTGTTGAAAAAAAGAAAAAAAAAAAAAACACTTTCCAGTTACTCTTTAACCCCTTATCACCAACGCTTGTTTTCAGCTCAATGACCAGACTCAATCTTTTGAATCTGACATGTCTCATGATAATTGGTTATAACTTCGGAATGCTTTAACATATATAGGGGATTTCGAGATTGGGTCAGTCTGGTGCCGGTCTCGGGCTGGTCTTGAAAAAACAAAGTCCAGAAATCTTCTGACGCGCTGCCGTAGAAAGGCGTCGCGTTAGAAGAAGTACCCTTAATGACCGAAGTGGAATCCTGATAGGGCAGTCATTAAGGGGTTAAACACAATGTAAATGCCCCATATGATGGCACCAAGTGGCTAGATAGATTTCAGCTGGTGTCATGATTTTCCATTGCTTTTTGCACCTCTTCACACGTTCACCATTTTTTCCCCACTTAATTTCTCATTATTACACATAAATTATGGATATGTGGATTAGATAGGATGTTGAAAATTTCATAATAATAGTACCTGCATATAGTAGGTATTGCAAAAAAATAAAATTACATTTGGTGATCATGTTTTCATCATATTGTCCTGACTGGGTTTACAGTGATTGATCATTAAAATACAGAAAACATTCACTGCCCGATTGCATGGAGATTAACAATTTGAACACCAGACCTGCCAAAATATAGACCATAGAATTTCTACATCCATCAGTGTTTTCCTCCTATGGCAGTTAAGTGGTTAATGCGCCTGCCTCAGGCAATGATTGATCTCGTCTTTCAAGCTGCTGATTAGATTGGCCCTTAGTACTGGGGATAAATTCAGCCTGATCTTTGTCAGGCAGCTCTGTGACACATTGGATTAAATTAACAATGATTAATTGGGTCGTTGTATGGGAAGGAACATGAAGCGCGGCAGTCGCTGTGATGTCCTCTAATGACATTACAGGCCAGTGCAAAACGCCACAGGACAGGCCCAACCCATGGCAGCAAGGTCACCTGCAGCCACTGTGGGATTAACCACTTATGAATACATATAAATATCATTTTCAGTGCACAAGGGATGGAGATTATTCTTTTTACATGGCAAAACCTAATCAATGTGAAAGGTCAGAGAAAGAGGTGCAGACCCTGAGCTACTACAACATTTGTCTCTGCCTACTTACCCATACTATGCTAAACTGTAAGGGACAACTGGACGACGGCCCATACTCTGTTTATCTATTGAGCACGTAAGAGACAAAAGTGGAATTTGGATAACGGAAGATGTTGGTGTAGGATAAAACTGAAACCACCCAGAACACATACCCCGTTCAGCCAGGGGAGCCAAGCTCTACATAGAGAGCTGTCAATCACAGCCTAAAGCAGAGCTGGCCTGGGTGTTGCTCACAAGATCAGAACCCTGCAGGCAGGACCCATTCAGAGAGTTCTACACCGTTAAAGCACACCTGTCATCAGGTCTGTGTCACTAGTCCTGTCACCTCTACCTGTTGGAGCAGCTCACAAGGATCCCATCCCAGCCTTTATCTAGTTGTTTCATACATTAATCATTATAAAATCATCTATTCTTTATTATGTAAATGAGGCTGTCACATGGTCAGAGGCAGTGATGTCACCCCTGTTCCCCCTCCCCTCTCCTCCCCCTGCTCCTGTCTGTGTGTAATGTATAGTAAAGCATTGCTAGTGTGTGTGTGCTGCATCTGCTGACATGCTGCATCCTCCCATACATATGTGACATCAGACATCAGCTACACAAGTACCTGACATGTTCTGCTAGAACATGGCTGCAACCTGGAGCTGTTGTATCTCTCCTACACACACAGGCTGCAGGGGGCGCCAGCACCAGGAAGCACATCATTATACACCCTCACACCATTATACCTCACATCATTATACAGGCTGTCAGTCAAGCAATGGGGGGTGTGGCTGTGCCACCCACTCATGAATACGCTGGACAGCTTGAATATGCTAACGACTCATTGGACATTTCACAGGTCATTTGCATACAGCTTTACGACCTCATTGCTTGGGTTTACAGGCATGTAGAGGGACAATGCTCTCTAATGGCAGTTTATGAAAATATATTTAGTTTAGGGGGGTTATTTTGCCTGATGGGTTCTCTTTAAACGCTTGTAGAAGTTTTTATTATACAGTTTGTTTCTCTTTAGTATCAATTACAAGATCTCGGCTTACCATCAAGGAATAGACACATGACGGTGAATTAAAGGGGCTTTCCATAAAATAAAAAAAAAATAAAAAAAAGACTATGCTCAGCCTCTGCACCAACAATGCATTCTTTTTATGCAGTGCCAGAAAACAGCTGATCAGCTCAGGGGGTGCTTGCAAGCGGACCACAAATCAAGCTGACCTTTTAAGCGCTTTTTTGTCTATGTCCTATTTAGCAAGATGTAAAAAGTGTTACACTTTTTAACCTGACCAGTTAACCCTTTCACAAGCTGCAGATTTTAAACTCTTGGTTTTTGTATAAATGCTTTCTCTCAGGCCTCATGCACACGACTGTGTAATTGGAACGCAATAAAGCATTTTTTTTCTGGCTAATTCACTGCCACATTCCTTTGCATTTTTCCACAAAAGCTGGAGAAGGTCCAATTGCTGCCATTTTTGCAGTCCAGGTAATCTTTTCCTATCAATATTGGTGCGGTCTTCAGTGCTAAGATGCCAATGTCAGATGTGCCACAAACTGAGGATCACATTCTCCTGCTGGCAGCTCACAAAGTGCATGAGGCTGAATAAGTACCTAAACAGTGTACCTTTTCACCAAATTTACATAGAGAATTCATATAAAATTCAAGGTACCTACAGCATGGCTCAGAGGCAGCCTCCACAGCACAGTTCCTCAGTCTCCTCTTCAGTGCCTGTGTGTGAGGAGATGTAAGGAGCTGCACAAGCAGTAATGCAGAGTGCGGACATCTTTATTGCCCTGGAATCATCTTATGATTTTGAAGTCCTAGTGCTTGGGATTATTATACCCTCACAGGGGGAGATTTAACATTTACTGGCACTCTGGCATATGAAAAGAGCCCTACTCGCCACTACCATGGTAAATCATGAGACTACATCCCCATAGACGGCAATGGCGGCCCGACGGCAATATGGTGCCACGTGTGGCACTGATCCACGCCATACACTGGGAAAAGATAGAAAACGGCGCCGCATGGCCGCATGCTCTATGGAGGGAGGAGGGGTCACCTCCTCTCCAGCACACGAATTAGCAATTATTTCAGTGCTTCTATACCAGAAAATGTCCCCCACATCCTGTATAGTGATACATGAGAAGCGAAACAGTTTTGCCCTCTATAAATGAAGCTGTAATTTAGCGTAAACCCTCAGTTTCAGGGTCGGATCTTCATTGATTTCTTGAGCGCTTCTAAACGATTATCAGCAACTGTGCCTCATCTCTTGACCTAGTTAGAAAGGTCTTTATGAAGCAAGACAACAGAGGGATCTGGCCATTGTGGTGACGTACATTTACCAGGTGTCACACTGTAATAGATAGTACTCCAGCAAAAACCAGTGCAATGGCAACACAATGGCCATCAAATGGTGTTCTGGTAGGATTTGTGCAAGATAGCTTAGTTTTGCTATAATCTGAGGTAAATTCACTGGCATGACATTGAGGCTACATGCACACAGGACATGAAAACTACGGATTCGTTACCCATATTTTCCTGTTTTTCTCCAGTGGACACAAATACAGTCCATGTGTCATCTGTATGTACAGTCCATATAAAATACGAAAGGCTGGCAAATGATGCCATTGGCTTGTTTCAGTCACTTTATTTTTTGTATTTCATACTACATAGACTTCTTTGGGAAGGCCTGGCCACAAATACGGACAGGAATAGGACTACTTAAAAAAAAAAAAAAAATTAATAGAAACACACAGATTCGGATAAAAATGGCAGTGCACAGCACTAAAAGTGAGACTGCTGTATAAAATACATGTACATGTGCACATGTAGACTTATAATCCTCCCCATCCTCCATGGAGGAGTGCTGTGATTTCATGTGATCACATATATGCATGAGTTACATTTTGCTATTGTTAGGAGGCTAAAAGTATTTAGAGGAGGTTACCATGGTCATGTGACAATACTTGTGGAATGCTGGGAAGGCATGGGGAAGAGCTGCAATGACCGAGGCAGCAACGCCCGGTCTCACTTGTTCTAGATCTGCTATATGCAAGGTCATAAAGTTGATTTATGGGGATGTAAGGGAAACAATTTTTAGCTAAAAGAAAGAGGGTGTCAGTTAGTTAATAGGGCTTAATGGGAACCTGTCACCAGTGTATTTGTGAAAAATGTGGTGAAAGGTTCCCTTTAATTTGAATTTAACAATGTGACTCAGGTTCCGACAGTCTCTAGCTGGAAAACAGTAGTCATTTGCTGCGCTAGATTTATCACTGCAATGATGAATTCTGGTGCAGTAAAAGACTGTTGGTTCCTAGTTTAAATTAGCTTACTCTAAACTGTATGCCAGAATTTTGGGTGCACGGACGATTTCCCGCAAGTCCCTTTCTCATGAGGTCACACCCATCTCTCAAATGCCACCCCCCTTAAATCGGACAAGTTGGGAAAGTGCCAAAAAAAAAAGTCTAAAAGCTTTGATTACTGTAGTGCAAGGCATTTTAGACAGTGTTTTTGGCGCAAAACCACCAGAATTGTGGCGCAAGTGAGTTTATAAATCCCCCCTCCCCCACAAGGCGAGTTTCTGGTAAAATGGAACATGGCTTAAAAAAGGCAAAGGTACCACAAAATCCGGCATTCTCTGAGTAAATGGCCAATAGTAGGTGCAAAGTACATCTAGACAATCTTCTACTACACGAGATTTATCATCCAATATCGGACACAGTGATAAATCCGCCGCAGTGCAAGACTGACTGCTTTAGAATGCATGCAGATAGACGTACGTTGGTGCGATCCCATGGGTTGCACACCTTGCACTCAGACAGGAGTCCTTACATTATACAAGTCCTTTTGGAATTCTTTGCAGCATATTTTTGTATAAACTGTTGCAGAAGTATGGTCGAAAAACGGTAGGTCCTTGCATTCCAGGAGAGGTGAGCACAATAATTTTGCAGTAGGCACACAAATGCAGACTCTTCACAAGCAATGAGAATGTCCCATCCGTCTGCAGGCATACATGCAGATCCAATGGAGATTTTGGTCTGGATTCATCTGTGGTTTATACAGGGTATTTAACCATTGACAAAGGAGAATATCTGCTGTAATTCTGCAGCAATTCTGAAATCCTTCAGATCATAACATCTGCAGCCGATGTGCCCAAGTCATGACCGTGTACTTCCAGCCTTATAGTTCATTACAAGCTTTTCCATTTGTTGCTTAGGTCTGTCAGAAACTGCTGAGCCCCTTACAACTGTTGTGTGTGACATGGATACCCACCTGTTTGTGTAACAGCTGGAGCTGTGTATGGTTCCTCTAAGTGTTTTTTCCTCTCTCAGTAATAACGAAAATGAATTGTGCTGATAAAAGAAAGAGAATGGAGGCAGTCATTTCTTTCTCGGTAATTTTGACCTTTTAAAGGTCCCTCCCTCTAGAATAGAGGAGAATTATTCCCTGATATAAAAGACGTGGATGTAATCCCTCAGTTTTCCTGGACAAAATCAGTGATTGTGCTGTGCAAAAGGCGCACCAAGAAAACAAGGCCTATATAACATGCAGCTCTGCTTAATTGGATCCACTGTAAGGTCAGGACCTCTCCAGAAAGTCAAGGGTTAACTGTGTTTTGCATATGTCAGGGCATGTAACCCAGAACAAGTCACTTCATACATTATTAATTGTACTGCAGTCATAAACCCTCCCCAACACAGAGCTAATGACAGTCCCCAGGGATTGAACACATACACAACACTTCCCCTCCTGAATCTGTAGGACATTTACATGCCTCCTGCTCCTGGAGCCTCTACTACAGACAACCTGGACATGCTGAGCAATGGTCCAAACATATTGCCAAATTCATTGAATATCTGATAGAAAAGGTCTGTATACATATTGCATATTACCAACAGCTTTAAAAATCTATGACGCTTATACCTTAAGCATTGATCCTGGTAATTTATTTAACAAGGGCTTGAAGACCAGTGACATCCCTGAGAATACAGCCCATCCATTCACTAGAGAGCAGCAGTGACATCCCTGAGAATACAGCCTATCCATTCACTAGAGATCAGCAGTGACATCCCTGAGAATACAGCCTATCCATTCACTAGAGATCAGCCGTGACATCACTGAGAATACAGCCTATCCATTCACTAGAGAGAAGCAGTGACATCACTGACAATACAGTCCATCCATTCATTCACTAGAGAGCAGCAACATCACTGAGAATACAGCCTATCCATTCACTAGAGAGAAGCAGTGACATCACTGAGAATACAGCCTATCCATTCACTAGAGAAGCAGTGACATCACTGAGAATACAGCCTATCCATTCACTAGAGAGAAGCAGTGACATCACTGACAATACAGTCCATCCATTCATTCACTAGAGAGCAGCAACATCACTGAGAATACAGCCTATCCATTCACTAGAGAGAAGCAGTGACATCACTGAGAATACAGCCTATCCATTCACTAGAGAAGCAGTGACATCACTGAGAATACAGCCTATCCATTCACTAGAGATCAGCAGTGACATCACTGACAATACAGTCCATCCATTCATTCACTAGAGAGCAGCAACATCACTGAGAATACAGCCTATCCATTCACAAGAGAGCAGCAGTGACATCACTAGAGAGCAGCAGTGACATCACTGAGAATACAGCCTATCCATATACTAGATAAATGCCCCCTTATTTGCCATGATTGTTTGGCACGTGAATCTGCAGCAGCCCTGTAGCAGGGAAACTAAGAGTAAATTTCTACAAGGAGGAATAATTGACACATCTGGAAGCCAGATTACCCGGCAGATGTTGACTTGTCACTTGTCATCCTCTGTGGACCGTTTGTCTTATTTCCTCCTAAGAAAAGAACAAACCTGAGAAATGGTGACATGTGTGTGGGATGTGAGAGATGGCTTTGCCTGGGATTTCTCCAGGGATGGACAGATCATTCCACCTGTCAGTCAGAGTTGCTGCTATCAAGGAACATCTAACACAACCCTCTAATCAGCAGAGGGCCAGACATTACTAGAGGAAGCGCACAGCAGGAGATAACAAAACCTCTGGAGGCCTCTGTAAAGCATCAGGATGAAAGTATGCTTTCCTAATTCAAAAAATAACCTCAACATAAAAATCTCAGAGTAAAATGTCCTAAAATTAGAAGTCCTGTTTACATGACAGAGGGACCACCTGACTGCAACGTAGTGATAGCTTCTCCAAATCATTGCATCACTAGTCTCGCTAAACTACAGAGCATATGGAGGAGATCGCTCTCTTGCTTTTACATAGTGGTATATTATGCAGACTATTCCAACGCCAACATCCCAAGTAGTAAAAGGGATGGGGTAAAGTTATGGAACACATTTTATACAATTAGATAACCAATGTTACATGGTTGCAAGAAGGCATCTAAACCCTCTATGCAGCTCTCAGCGATTCCACACATTCCCAATTCTTATGGTACAGAAGCATTGTCATCTCAGGAGATTAAACCAGACAGACAGGAATCCCTTGCCTTTTGTGGTGTATCACACGGTGACATAATTCATCAGATTATCCCCTCTAACCTCTGAAAAATATTGATATATTATGCAGATCATTACATCACTGTCCTCTAAAGAGATATGCATATTCCTCTGTATGATGTTACATTTTTGCTGCTGGGCTTTTCACCTTCATCTAGCTACAACAGACAGACAATGAAGACCATTAGGCCCCGCGCAGAGCATACAGTAATAAGAATGACCTTCAGCCATGTCACTGATCACATCAATAATTATCCAATGCAGAAGTAAAGATGCCCAAGGTCACCTGGGGTCGGGTAGGGAAGCTAGCAGCCGCTGGCATTAAGAAGATGGATAGATTGTTTTCCTAAGAGAGACCATGATACACTAGCGTCTTATGGTTGGGGATCCAGCAGTGTGTCATGCTCTCTGGGCTCCTCATCCACATTCCCATCAGTCTTCATTAGTATCGCATCAGCAGCACCACACCTGAGTGCCACAAACCGCAGCGAGAAGAACCAAAACCTGCACCCTACACACTAGGCCATGCTCTTACAAGGAGATTGCTGCACACGGGTCATTAAGCAGCCTTCATTATCACATGTTCTCCCTGCCTGTATAAGAGGTCAGAGCTGCCATGAATTAACATTATGTAGGGAACAATTTTATACTCCCTGTGCATTCATTATTCCAGTGAAGTCCAGTCCTTTTGAAGTCAATTTACTATCATTCTGTGCAGCGCAATCAGATCAGAGAAGCCCCTGACCCCAGAACCAGACGACAATGGAATATTAACAAAATATCTTACACAGCATACCAGATAATGCACTTATCCCATGATTCATAAGCGCTAAAACACCAGTCCATGAATCTGTGAGATGGCCGGATTGGACGGAACACACACTGTGCAGCGCACATGACAAGAATCAGAGCAATGTATGATGCAAGGAGCCACCACAGCCACCACACCTCAGCGACTCCTTGCATCACATAACTATGATGCTTAAAGTCTAGTTTCAGGAGCAGAGTTTGGTCCATTAATGTGGCCAATATATGGTCCAGGATACAGGGAGTGAGCACAGTCATGTTTTATTGAGCCCAACAGAGAGGACATTTTCTATTAAATCCAGGGCACATGCTAGCACATTTTTATTTTCATTTTAACATAGCAGTAGGGTTAAGCTCTACTGAGCTATATAAATGTAACTAAAATCCAGTATAGTTATCTGCTCTAAGAGGTTTGCAACTATGCCCTCTAACTTAAGACAGATCTGAGCAGTAGACTGAGCAGTTTAGTAGACAGGAAAAGGGGTGATCAGGGATGATGGAAGCATGTCCATCCAAATGAACATCAATTATCAGAAAACTTTTATGTACTTTAAATGTTTACTTTTCACTACTATCAAAAACCTTGTTACATATATTAGCAGAGGTAAAATTTTTCTTTCTGCACTGATATAATCTACATCTTTTAGGTTAAATTCACACTACCGTTCCTTTCCTCTGTTACAAAAGTGAAGAATGGAGGTTTAATGGAGATTGAATGTATCAGTTAAAAATTCCATTGACACCAATGTAAATTTTATGTCATCTGTTATGTTAGTTTGGCATGGGTCCATTATCCATGCGGTTTTTTTAGATAGAGAAAAAATACTGCAGACGCCTTTCTCAGTCCAAAAAACACATGGATCAAATTTTTAAATGATACGTTAAAACCTTGTTATAGCTTTATTCTTCACCTTTTCGAAGGAGGGAAGAAGCGAAAAAAGAAGGAACAGTAGATTAAAATGAGCTCTGCCCCGCATATTCCTAAACTGAACTTTTCTTGATGTTAAATATCAATATAAATAGATATTTCTAGCAAAGAAGTGATCCTTCGTTGCAGATGAAAAGGTAAAAAGCATTTAATGGATTTTAACAAAAAGAGTAACAATCATACACTTCGGATTGAAAAAATACGGTATATATATATATATATATATATATATATTTTTTTTTACTATAGTACGCAACCCAGATTTAGGTTTCCAAAAAAGGACGAATATATTTTATCGCTGTTGGTTGCACTAAAACACAGCACACACAGCTCTGCATCATCCATACAGTTACACACACACCTCAGCTACACACACACACACACACACACACCTCAGCTACACACACACACACACCCCCCCACCACTTCCCCCCCTTCTTTTTTCCCTGTCCCAGCGCAGCATGTCCCCATTCTTGGCAGTATGTGGTGATGTAAGAAGCATGTGATCAGTCACATTATATTGACATCACCATAGGTCCTGTAGCACACCCGGGAGAGGGGCTCTCCTCTCTGGGAGATCGGGTGCAGCTCTATGTCAGGGCATCACCCAATCTCTATTACAGTGGTCAGGAGGGTCTGGCAGTGCTGGATCCTCCTGACCTTCGGTCTATAAGAGGCAGGCACTTTTTAGCAATATTTTTTCTTGCTAAAAAGTGCATCTTATAGTCCGAAAAAATATGGTAAATAAAAATAAAGTTCCAAAAAAGTAAAATAAAGATAAAATTAAAGTAACTGTCTTACAGAATGGTATGAAGCAAGCTTCAGAAAATGAAAAGTCTTTGTTGTGTGGAGACATGGAGACCAAAGACTGATGGTGGTGTCCAACAATGTCCCTCTCCTACACACCCTTTGGCACTAGTATGGTAACTCTTTATACACATTACTAGGATTTCCCAAGTTAATATTCCAAATGTATGAAAAAGGTAGAGCAAATTTAACTTCAAGATTGCAATCCCAGGATGAATCCTTTAGTACCCTGCTCCCTACCTGCTACTAGTTCTATAAAAGCAGCAAACAAGGAGCCGGTAGGAGAGTGTTTAATGGAGATGGTGACATCTGAGGAGCTGAATTAAAAGGCAGAGCTAAGTAGCAAAATATTTTATAGGTTTAACATATTAGAGCATCAACCAGTGAAACCACTTATGGTTTGAGTCTGAGAGGCCACAGTATAATGAAGGGAGATGAGAGGCCACAACATGAGGAGATGAGAAGGACCACAATTTTAGTGGTATATATGAGAGGGGACACAATAGAGAGGAGGTGAGGGGGGCACAATATGTGGGGGAAATGAGGGGGGGGGGATTTAAGGGGGTAGATAAAAAGGGGCCACAGTAGGAGATGCCAGGGCCACAGATTTCTTTTAGTAATGCCATAATCTCAACAAATGTATTTCAAGCTCATCTGGAGTTTCCCCATCCCTGAACACAGGCATGTTTAGATCGAAATGCCTGCAAAACATGTTACTACTTACCAAACACAAGCATTTAGGTCTGCGTTCAGGGAGGAGCAACTCCAGATGCTCTCGTAATGCATTTTAAAATGCAACTTTTTGTGAACATGGCAATAGGCTGTGCTCACACAATGGGGCACATATACTTACAAGGGCACTCAAGTTTACTCAAAGTGTATTGTACATCTATAATGCTGCATGTGGCGATTCACTAAGATTGTGCGCCAGAAATCATGAATCTGGCGCTTCCCCGCAGTGGTCTGCAGAGTTCACCATTTTCTAGTACACCTTTAACATAGGGCGTGCGTCAAAATTTCAAAGTTAAATACGGCGTTTGGTCCAAATCAGTCAGACCGTCCACCGTTACGCCCCCTAATTTTTAGTTGTTTGGAGGCCAGCACAGCTGTGCCAAAAAAAGGTTGCGTGCGACACAATCTCAGCACACTTCTTAAAATACCTGTGCAAGCCGTTTTAGCTACAAACTACGTGCACAGTCCAACAAAAGTGAACCGTGCGATCCTTAGTAAATAGGCCCCAATGTGTTTGCACCATACAATACATCTGCATTTGTTACCATCATTAAGACTGATGAGACTTGTAATGCGTTTTTTTCTTGATGCATTTGCTGTACGATGCCAGCAATCCTGTTCACAGAAGTCTGTTCAGTCCATGGTTCTTGTACAGACCAGAGAAGTCCGAAACTGCCTTAACAGTACAATGTACTCTGCCCATTTCACTCATAGTGGTTCTTCTGGATTGAAACGTAGCAACCACTTAGTTGTGAAAAGTATTGGCTTTGTTGATATAATAGTTCCAAAACATTCATTTGTGAGGTAAAAATGTCCGTCTTTCAGAATGAGATCCATAGCAACTTAGGAAATGAATGCAATTTTAATTGGCAATTGTCTACTGATAACAATATATGCACAATTGGGGATCAGCTATAGTTTTGAGTCCCTAAACCAGTGGTGGCGAACCTATGGCACGGGTGCCAGAGGTGGCACTCGGAGCCCTTTCTGTGGGCACCCAGGCCATCAACCCCAAAACAGAGTATGCCAGCTAGGTCTCAAGGCTTTCTTCTGTGGTCCAGGACAGCCCAAGACGTGCCACGCTCAGGGCTATTTTAAAGCAACATCCTTGGCTACCAGGACTACAGGAGGAGTAGGAAGGGCTGGATAGAGATGGGTTGTCATTGGAGCTCCTGCTCTGGGTCCCCTGATTCTTCCTTTTCAGGGGACCCTGGAGGGAAGGTACAAACCAAAGTTCTCAATCTTTCTATTGTATTGGTGAACTCAGGACACCAATACGATTAAAACCTGTGATACAGAAGGGATCAATAAGTTACTGCTTAAATTGTCATGTTGGCACTTTGCGACATACAAGTAGATTTTGGTTGTAGCTTCGGCACTCGGTCTCCAAAAGGTTCGCCATCACTGCCCCAAATTAAAAAGGTAAAAAAAAAAAATAATAATAAAAAACAGTCCCTCTACTTGTGGTAAAGCCAAATTTGGGGTTAGGATGTACCCTCCTGCTCCTATGTACCTCAGCAATACCACCCTTGCCCACTTTCTGCACTGGCCGCCATGTATAGCCAGGTCTCACCAGCTACAGGTCAATAGCCATCTAGTGATGAAGAGCTAAGCCTGTGTGATGTGTCTTTGATCTTCCTACCTGCAGATGTATGAAAAGAAAACAATTATTTCATCCTGCCTCCCACTGTGTGCCTTCGCCTGCATGCCAGCAGGGTCCTTCCTTAATGTTTGACTCTTTTTACCTGCTGCATTAATAGAGGACTTAAAAAAAAAAAACTAAAACTAAAGAAATCTCCAAATCCTTGAAACACTCTAAATCCTCACTTCACAAGAGAAATCTTAAGTGTGTGATTAAACAAAGCATAATAGTCAGCAGTAGCTGACATGGAAAATTATTCTGTACCCTAATGCTGCTGAAACAACTGGGTATTTGCTTCAACTTCCTGCAGCCAATATCAGATCTACAGATATAGAGAGCAGCAGTGCCATCCCCGAGAATCCAGCCCTATCCATTCACTAGAGAGCAGCAGTGCCATCCCTAGAAGCTCAGCCCTATCACTTCCACAGAGAGCATCATGTGCCCATCCCGAGAATCCGCCCTTCCATTCACTGAGAGCAGCAGTGTCCATCCCCCCGAGAACCAGCCCTATCCATTCACCTAGAGAGCAGCAGTGCCATCCCCGAGAAACCAACCCTATCCTCTCCACCTAAGACAGCATGCCATCCGAGAATCCAGCCCTATCCATTCACTAGATGAGCAGCTGCCATCCCCGAGAATCCCCCCTATCCATTCACTAGAAGCAGCGATGCCATCCCCGAGAACCATCCCTATCCATTCAAGAGAGCAGCAGTGCCATCCCCCAGAATCAGCCTATTCCATTCCTAGAAGCAGCAGTGCATCCCCGAGAATCAGCCCTATCCTTCACTAGAGAGCACAGGCCATCCCCGAAATCCACCCTAGCCCTGCACCTAAGAGCACAGGTCCATCCCCGAGAATCCAGCCCTATCCATTCACTAGAGAGCAGCAGTTCCATCCCCGAAATCAAATCATATCCCACAGAGAGCAGCAGTGACATCCCGGAGAATCCAGCCTAGTCCATTCACTAGAGAGCAGCAGTGCATCACGGAGATACAGCCTATCCATTCACTAGAGAGCAAGCAGTGACATCACTGTAGAATACAGCCTATCCATTCCTAGAGAGCGATGTGAAATCCGGAAATACCTCTCCCATTCACTAGAGAGCAGCACTGACATCCCTGTGAATACAGCCTATCCATATCTCACAGCATATTCTAAGTGTACTGACAAGGAACAAAGATTCAGAAACCGTGCTGTCAACAGATGGTGACCTTTTTTTTAGAAGAGCCTTACTGGTTTGACTATTATCTCTTGTTATGTCACAAGGCTTCCTATAGGGCAGTGATGGCTAACCTATGGCACTGGTGCCAGAGGTGGCACTCGGGCTCTTTCTGTGGGCACTCAGGCCATCACCAGAGATGACTCCAGGTATCTTCCCTGCAGTCCCACACAGCCCGGCCTTGCTGTGCACAGAGGTATTTTAAAGTGACAGCTCAACCTGGGACTATTTCTTGCTTTATTGGTGTCATCAGGCTGGTATCAATGAAAACTGGACAAGAAGGGAGTATAAATCACAAATTAAATTTCTATGTTGGCACTTTGGGATAAATAAGCGGGTCATAGTTGTAGTTTGGGCACTCGGTCTCTAAAAGGTTCGCCATCACTGCTATAGGGAGTTCCCTTTAACTCCTAAGGACCAAGACCTTTCATTTTTTTTTTTTTACACTCTGCACTCCAAAAGTCACAACTTTTTGATTTGTACATTTAAAGAGCTGTATAAGGGCTTGCTTTCTGCAGGACAAAACTGTGCTCCTAAAGTAACCATTTAATATTTATACAATGTACAGTACTGGAAGCGGGAAAAAATCCAACTGCAGTGAAAACTGACAAAACAGTGCACTAGTCTTTGTTTTTATGACTTTCACTGCCCAGTACAAAATGACACATCTTTTTTAACTTTGGGCCAGGATAGTCATTGAGATACCAATTTTATAAATAATTATTTATTCTGATTTGTCCAAATCTAAATGTGAAAAACAGAGAAGCTGGATGACCAATAATGTCAGCTGTAACATCAGCTACATTGTAATTTTATTTCTTCATTGTCATCTGGCACAATAATAGCTGAAAATTATTTGTCCCCATTATAGATACATTTCTATAGGAAATAAAACACCAATTCCAGCAGCAGTCACTGAATGTAAACACATGGCGAAAGTTTAGCATTCACAGGAAACATTTCCTTGCATACATTTACATCTACAAATAAAAGCAACAATATTGTCTCCCGGAAACAGGAGACAATGTGCGAATATATTATTAGGAATATGAGGGGGGAGGGGAGGAATGCCACCCCCAGCTGTTAGGCCTTGTTTATTCCCCACTCTGCAAGCTACTCTGAGGTTGTAGGCAAGCAGTAGAGCAGAAAGGAAGGTGAGCTGGGAGGGGAATCACTGTGTCCTGCCAGACTACAAAGAGCCACAACAAAGACGCTGCAAAAACAAAGCACCATATGGCAGCGCTCACACAGGGTTATAAATTAAAGATAAAGGCAAGTTAGAGAATGCACAGGTACAGGCAGTTCTCCCACTAGCAGGAAGGAAGGGTTCCTGCACTTTGTGGGGTTCTTGATTTACTGGATGGAATCCCAGGTTGTCCTCTGTCATTCTGCCCCCCCCCCCCACCTTCTCGTTGGCACTGCCTAGATCTCTGCTCGCTACAGAAGGCCAGATTAATTAGCAGCCCTGTGCCAAGAGAGGAGTGTGCCCACCTGCTGGTGACAAGGCCTCCAGCTTACCAGCTGCTTCAGGGCAGAGGCTTGGTCAGACTGTAATGAGATTAGGCAGCACTGTGTCTAGATACCCAGGAGGGGGTGGGAGGGAGTTACTCAGTACAGCATCATGAAAGCTGTAATAAAACATTATACTGAGGGTATATTGTATCGAACTCTGTATAAGGCAATGTGTAATCAGGATGGGTGATAGCCATTTCTTCAGGGGATAGCACATGTCCCCATTCATTTCTATGGGTTGATGCACAAGGCAGTGGTTTCCACAGCTTAGTGCACAAGCCTACTGACTGGGGCACAAAATTCACTCACGCCACCTTTATTATTACCCTCCCAATTGTCTCGTTAACACTTGATTTCTAATCAGCCAATCCCATGGCGGCAACTCAGTGCATTTAGGCATGTAGACATGTCAAGAAATCTCCTGCATTTCAACCGAGCTCAGTAGGGGAAGAAAGGCGATTTGATTGCCTTTGAACGTGGCATGGTTGTTGGTGCCAGAAGTGCTGGTCTGAGCATTTCAGAAATGCTGATCTACTGGGATTTTCACGCACAACCATCTCTAGGGTTCAGAGCAATGGTCCGAAAAAGAGAAAACCACCAGTGAGCGCGCAGTTCTGTGGGCGAAAATGCCTTGTTGATGCCAACAGAGGAGAATGGGCAGACTGTTTCAGTGATAGAAAGGCAACATGACTCAAACCCCCGCTTACAACCAAGTTAACAGAAGAGATCTCTGAACGCACAGTCTTCGAACTTTGAGGCAGATGGGCTACAGCAGCAGAAGACACACACGGTGCCACTCCTTTCAGCTAAGAACAGGAAACTGAGGCTACAATTTGCACAGCTCATCGAAATTGGACGTAGAAGATGGAAAAAAGCGTGCTCTGGTCTGATGAGTCTTCGATTTCTTGCTGTACATTCGGATGGTAGGGTCAGATTTGGCGTCAACACTGAAAGCATGGATCCATCCTGCCTTGAGATTCAACGGTTCAGCTGGTGGTGGTGGTGTCATGGTGTGGGGAATATTTCTTGGCGCACTTTGGCCCCTTGGTACCAATTAGTAGCTTGTTGCACCCACATCCCTGCCTGTAAAGTGGTCTGCGACCATGTTCTAAACTGGAATCATCTCAGACTGGTTTCTTGAACATGACAATGAGTTCACTGTACTCAAATGGCCTCCACACGTCACCAGATCTACAATCCAATAGAGCATCTTTGGGGATGTGGTGGAACGGGAGATTCGCATCTGGATGTGCAGCCGACAAATCTGCAGCAACTGTGTGATGCCATCATGTCAATAGGACCAAAATCTAGAGAATGCTTCAGCACCTTGTTGAATCTATGCCATAGAAGAATTGAGAGCGTTCTGAAGGCAAAAGGGGGTCCAACCCTTTCCTATTCGTGGTGTAACCTATAAAGTGGCCGGTGTAGTGTAATATACATTGGCAAGTGAGCAGACCTCACACACAGGTGACAGGCCAAAACAAACTGCACACGCGTATATGTGCAGAAGCCTCATCCTGTTAAGATTTAGTGGTGTCTTACACCAAGACACCATTACTTGACTGTATGTCAGTAATCAACATTTGTCCATAGCAATTTACTTTGTTTTATTGCAGTTTTAGCTCCCATCTCACAGCCATGGTCATTGTAAAATGAGTGTGAGTGCGAACTAAGCAGACACATTAGGAAATGGAATATCAGGGTACAGGTTTATCTACACTTTTATTTAGCTTCTAAAAATTCTACTAGTATTTGACACACTGAAAGAGAGAGAGGAGACTGATCAGGGATGCATATAACACACTTCACTTATGCTACACCTGAGCTATAACAAACAGAGTGCCTCCCTCCCCTGGATAAAGGGCTTATCTTATCTGTAGCTTGTAAAGTAAGTCTCTGCACAATGCTGCTTGCCAGCAGGAAGTGCGTGTGTCCCTGTGTGTGCAAGCTTGTACTGGGGCAACCGAAATTGTATACACCAGGACTGAGACAGATTGGAATTATATCTGTGAAATGCTGTATTTTTGTTAATAACATTGAATTAGAGAATGTTATTTTAGTATCCTGAGTATATTTAAGAATCTTGTGTTCATGGGAATACCCCTTTAAGCAGAAAGTGACTGCTATATTTCTGGACCTCTGCCTAATGCACTCCAGTGGGGTTTTTTTTATTGTGTCCTCACCCATAACACATGGGGTTTGGTATACATGATTATTACAGCGACTATAGAATGCAATTTTTTTTATTGGTCAAGAACTTAGCAACCACGAAGAGCACTGCTACAGATGTCATATTTACACCGAAACCGAATAAGGGTTGTGTTTAACATGTTTTTTTTTTATCATCTCAACAATGACACCATAAAGCCGTTCAACTGTTAATGGGCCCTGGGATAGGAATGGGTTATCAATGTATATAGTCCTCTGGGACAGGGAAGGCGAGAAGAGAGCTAGGACTACAGCGCCATCTGGAGGCCAGCTACAACTATGCAGAATACACTAGACTGCAAGATTTAGGATACAAAATCTTGAAGGACACCCACCATACTTATAACTTTCTAGTTCCTAATCAGCGTACTCCAACGAAGATGGCCAACTCCTAACCCCAGTAGCCTCTGCTGCTCTCTATACCTGCATGCGGCAAAGCCAAAACTGGTGAGCTGCCGGCTCCCGGAGCACCGCTCATGCGCATTAGCCCTGGTTTCAGTGCCGGGCATGCACACCATTGGTAGATTCTACTTCACCGCCTTTGCTCCTGCTCCCCAAAGAGGCTACTCTACGCCCCAGTAACCTCTGTGGAAAATTTGCATATTCGTTAAAGAAACTGTAGATTAGGTTACAAAGTTTTATAGGGTTAGGGAAAAATAGTTTAGGATATTATTGGGGGTCATGATATGCTCAGTGAAGAGACCTCACACAACAGGGCACAAGGTACAGTCAGGCCCGTTCCACACGTGCGAGTGTGATGCGATGAACTCGCATCACACTCGCAACGCATGCTGCCGTGAACGCACGGCCCGAACGCTGCACACCGGGAGTGAACTCAGCATGTCAGTTCACTCCCGGTGTGCAGAGTTCGGGCCGTGCGTTCCCGGCAGCATGTGTTGCGAGTGTGGAACGGACGGGCCTCACTATCCAATATATCCAAGGCTGTTACCTTACAATGTCTGCAGCTTAGAAAGGTCAAAACTGATAATAGATTCCCTTTATATCTTGTAAGACTCCTTTCTAGATATGTTTCAATAGTACTTAGGCCAAAGATGATGCTTTTTGGACAATTTTTTTAAAAGGAAACCTACCATTTGCTTTGATTCATTATGAAGCAAACATAACTTGAGACTACTGTAGCTGCACGGATGCAGGATCATATCTGGTTTTATCCCTGTGCTGATAAAACAATTATAAAATATAATAATGAAGGTCTGTTGCTGGTTGGTTCAGCACTTGTCCTAGCACATTAGTTATTCACTGACGAAAGAGGATGATGTAATCCTTGGGTTGTGCCTGAAGGCAGAATAATCAATTGCTGCACCACCCCCTAGCTGCTGTGTAGGAGTGATCCAGCTAAGGTTGATTAGTCATGTCTTGACTAACCTCCATTTGTAATTACAAGCTCCCTGTCGAATGCATTTTTATTGCCAGCCAGCCTAACCCAGCTTTCCCAAGGTCCTGAATGGTATAATAGTTTTTGAGCAAAACCACTCAGTAAAGGGATTAACCAAGATATGATCCTGCATCAGTGTAGCTACAGCATTCTCAAGGTACCTCTCTAAGACATACACATCAGTTTTATTAGGAGTAATAGAAGCTTAGTAAATACCCGCCTCACCAACGTATACAACCAAGTTACAGAATATTTTATTCAACATTTTTACAGGAACACAAGCCAATTGTCCCTAAAAACATATACCGTTCTTCTATGTGTCAAATGATGTGAGCCATATCACTAATATCCCCCAATAAATATTATCATCCTATAAAAAATATGCATCACTAACAAATGCGCTAACAGTATACTATCGCAGCATAAAATCTCATATTTGCATATGGCGAGCACAGGCGGGAGGCCTATGGCTTTATGGGATGAATCAATGGGGTGGTTGGCTAAGAGGTTTACAAGCTGTGCCCCTCAGTCCCTGGCAAATTTATCATTTCATCCTATGCAGCAGGCTGCAAAGAACACAGCGTGCAAAGGTGACCCGATGCCAAACGTCTGTGCAACCAGCCTGCGAAAGGCAAACTAAACCAGCTGCTCAGCTGGTGTCATCTCTTCGAGCCAGCATTATGACAGCCACACTTATCAGCTCACAGTGAAGAAGGTTTACTGCTACTCTGGAGAAGGGTCAATTATGTCAGCACAGATACATTTTGTCTGGGAGATACAGTAAATGGTTAAATCTACCCCAAGAACTAATACAGAAGCAGCTTAATGATTTAACCCCCCTCATAAGCTTGTAATTACCAGTTAGGTCTCTGAACAGGTCATGTGTTGCCATCTAGTGCCCACATTCAGCACTGCACACTGATAATCCACAGATAAGAGATTTTTTTGGATGGTGACTGGGTGGTGTAGGGTTCTACGTTTAAGGTATAGATATGCCCATAGCTATTCCATTTTACGTAATGAGTTTTGACCAGGTGTTGGAATTTGTAGCGTTTTACTTCTAGGGTTTAAAAGAATTCTAAATTATTCTATGGCCATGTGCATGAGTCTATTGTAATCTAGAATCCTAAACCAATACCATAGATAGACTGATAATTTTTGTGTTCTATAATGTAGTGCTGCCGTGTAAAGCGTGGAGTGGAGGCAAAGCAGCAGAGGGCTGTATATGTACAGGCGGTCCCCTACTTAAGAACACCTGACTTACATACGACCCCTAGTTACAAACGGACCTCTGGATGTTGGCAATTTACTGTACTTTAGTCTTGGGCTACAATAAACAGCTGTAATAATTATCACAGGTGTCTGCAATTAAGCTTTATTGTTAATCCTGGTTCCTATGACAATCCAACATTTTTAAAATCCAATTGTCACAGAGACCCAAAAAAAAAAAAAAAAAAAAAAAAAAAAAGGGACTACCTGGTAAGAATGGATCAAAGATGGTGAGTAGATGCCATTTGTTATAAAAACTCCATTGTATCATAAATGAGTGAATGTAGGTGCTATAAATGATATCTAATAACATGTATATATTTGATACCTGCAAGAAAATACACCATTTTTTTTTTATTGTCCTCATGGAACATTGAATAGTTTACAATGAATCTCTGGCACTATACCGATATTCTTCTGTACGCAGAAGTTCCATAGACACACAGCAGAAGCTTTAAGCAATTGATGAGTCGCTGCGAAGCCGACCTGAGAAACTCCGCAGTGTACAAAATTGCTCAATAGCTGTCAGTACCCGCTGCGCAGGCCACTGATGCATCGTAATCTCTCCTCCCACAGCGAGAAGGTCAAACTTGCTCCACATTCACAGCTCCAAAAACCAATTACACAGAGGTATCCACTCCCCGGGGTTCTGCGCGCATCAGCCTCTAAACCTATTAGCTGCTGTGCAATTATAAAGAAAACTGCAGGGAGGCAGGGAAAGTAGCCACACAACCTGTCAAATATTGTGAGTGTCTACAGCCAGGATAGAGGCTGCTCTACATATACCCAAACTCTAATCAGTGTGACCTGACTTGTCACCCCACAAATCAAAGTATCTACATCTCTACCTGTACTGCTGCAACAGCCAACATAGAAAAGAGACAAAATTAAAGGGGAACACTCATTTCAGTGTCTTTAAAGTTGCAACACTTTTTAAAAATGTTTGGGGAAATGACACCCGTTTTCCCCTTCAGCTGTAATTTTGGAGAGCTCGGATTGCCACCTTACAAAGTATACACTTTAAAATTAATGTCATTATGTGGCTGTAAACTAGAGGTTTTAAATCAAGTCGCTGAAACCTCATTTCATATCCTTTAACTAGTTCTTGGATGATTACTGTTGGAGCGTCTAGCGCAAATGTCCATCATATAGATATCCCATCGCCCATTGCACAGTTCTTCACATACACTCATTTCTTTATGGAAACTATCAATATCTTAGAAACTGGAGCTGCTATAGAGAAATGGATGGTATTTTTGGAATCAGCAGCTCAGAATTACCCAAAATCAGGTGAAAAACTCCAGGCACCAAGAAAAAAAAAAAATGTTGTATTTGTTCCCCAGTGTTATCTTTGTATATCCTGGTATAATAAAGGATACAGCCTATCCATTCACTAGAGAGCAGCAGTGATATCACTGAGAATACAGCCTATCCACTCACTAGAGATCAGCAGTGACATCCCTGAGAATATAGACTATCCATTCACTAGAGAGCAGTGGTGATATACCGTACTTGGAATACAACGATTCAATACCGATACATCAAAAGTTATGAAGTAAAACCACGCACAGTTTAATTTGGCACAGCTTAAGTTTGTGTATGCATCACACAAGTTTCTTATATGTACTCAGGATAGCAAAATAACGCATTCTCCAATTCACTGTTATTATCAGAAATGCAGCATTTCAGAGTTATAATTCCAACCTGTCTCCATCAGCCCTGGTGTACTACTGCCTGTCACTGCACTGAGCTTCTCTCTGCATTGGCCCTTCCCCTTGCATTCTAGAGAGACACATTGCCGCCAAGTAACAGTGTGAGGAAACTTCCTCTACAAGCTACAGACAGATAAGGCCTTTAACCATGGAAGGGGGAAGGAATCGCAGACAGTGTATGTTATGGTTGAAATATAGCAGAGCCAAGAATGTCATTGTGTTATATGCATCTCATCTCTGATCTGTCTCATCTCTCTATGTGTCAGATACTGGTTAAGTTTCAAAAGCTAAATGAAAGTGTATATGAACCTGGACCCTGATAATCTAGCCACATTGTCACTACACAGCATCTCACAGCAATAGATGGATCATAATGTATCTGCTTAGAGAGTTACGGCTCCACACTCGAATTTTTACACTGACCATCCTAGGGAGTGATGGGAGCCAAAACAGGAATACAGCAGAGTAAAATTGTGAAAGTAAAGGGTTAGAAATTATCTTTATTCTGTAAGCATCAGTAGGTGATTGAAATTTGAGAATTGTCTTTCATGAGCAAACCCCTTTACATCACTTATATAGTATAGAAGCTATGTCTATTCTTTCTAGGAATAGATAAGGTCTCCTCGTCTTGGCCATAAGACACGTTTCAACTGCAGCGGCCTGTGTGCCTGTGTCTCCTCATGCATTCTTCTTTTCCTACACACCATCCTCCTTCTCCCTCACTTCCTGTCATGTACATTGAGCAGAGAAGGGAGCTGGATGAGTGTGGAGAGGAGAAAATATGTGGAAAAACATGTTTGCTCATTTTTACCATTACATTTGTCTTAATAAGCAGTAAAATTGTATGAACCTTTACCAAAATATGTTATAAAAATGTACAGTATTAATTACCATTTTCTATTTTCAGAGGGTGCATGTACTTTTGCAGCTCCTGTATTCTGCCTTCAGCACACGTCAAATGTTCATGCCCCCTGTACCCCGGCACCTAGAAACACAGTTCTGGTGTCCTGTAAAAGAGGAGAACCTCCCCTTTAATATAATGCTTCTATTTGAAACAGAACTAGAGCTATCGTCTCAAAAGTTTACAGTTGGGAATTAAGTTCTGTATTTAAAGAAAAAAAATAAACATTTTTTCAACCAACTTTAACAGGGGATATATGCAGTTCTGCTTCACCTAGATGGAGATAAGCCCTTTAATAGGACACCAAATGTCTTTATAGGTGCTACGGTTCAGGAAACATGAACGTTTAAAGTTTGACAAGGTTATGGCTTTTCTATACATTCTATCGGCACATGGCAAGTGCAAATAGAACATATAAAAAATGTGAACATGAAGTTGCATTAACCCCTTCAATTGTTAAACTGCTATATGAGCTCAGAAAACCCCTTGAACTGTCCATAGAATATTATCTTCCAAATGTGGAAGTATCTGTTTGTGTGGTACTCTAATCTGCCTGCAATGAAAAGCGACTACTTAAGGGCAAAGAGAAGATTCCCCCTTCACTTCCACCACTTCCCAGTAGAACATTGGAGAATGCCCATGACGTTTCCCCTTCTAGAACAGAAAATATGATGTGTGTGTGGGAGGGAAGAACCACAGTGATTCAGAGCAAGTTCCAGTCTGAGTGTCACGGACTGTTCATCAACCTGTAGGCAGATTACCGGCATTCCAGGATCGGGCCAGCCACAACAAAAGCCTGGCTACAAGCCCAGGGGAAGGAAGGGACACGCAGCATGACTGCTGAGGGTTGTGGGGGAAAACAGGAGACTGGGTGGGGGTGCAGGAGCGCCACTATGCTCCAGAATTTCCCAGAGCTCATGCCAAGTGTCTATGGTTAATACTCAGGGGTGCTGGAGAGGCTCCAGAGCGCCTAACAAAGAGAAACTGTCACTTTACATAAATTCATATAAAAATTTAGTAAAGGTGTTAACCTTCAGAAAATAGAAATTTAGACCCACTTCACAAAAATCTTTTCGGTCCTGTGGTAACAGACCCATTAGCTAGTCAAATATCTAGGACCAAGCACAGGGCAGCGGAAGAGTGTCCGTGCGTTATAGAGAACCAAGATACAAGAAGTCCCTGTCTGACTGCCCAGCAGCAATACTGACAATGAAGGTCCAACAGCAGCACCAACATTGTCAGACATGGAATCCTTGCATCATTGTTCTCTAGGATTCAAGGACTCTCAACCACTGCACTGCGTTCTGTCTATGAGATCTGACCAGCATACAGGTCAGTTTCCATGAACCAAGAACATTTGTGTGTAGGTAGCATGTATGACGTCATCAGTGGTGACACCGCCCATCGCAAGGACACGTCTGTCGGCTAATAGAGCAGAGAGAAGACAAGAGGAGCCGCATCGAGCATCGGGGGCCGGAGGGCGAGTATGTATGTTTATTTCTTTTATTGACTCGTGTATAAGCCAAGGGGAGTTTTTTTTTAGCACATTTTTGTGCTGAAAAACTCAGCTTATATATGAGTATGTACGGTACGTTGAACGGGCCTTAATTTCAACAATAGTTTTGCTTTTTTATTTCTTGATAGCGTCTGCATGAAGTTTTAGACCCCTTATTGTAAGGGTTCAGCGTAAACTGGGATGTCAGGAAAAACAAATATATACTTAAAAGTGCTCTACCTTAAAAATAAGTACCAACCTCTCCCCCGTGTGTCCATTGCAAACACTTTCTAGGCATCTCTCAAACCACAAAAATATATTAGGAGAGGCGAATAACTGGTCAAGGCAGGTAATTGGCTCCAACCAGTGGATATTGAGTGGCTACACCTTGTATCCCTTGTGTCAGGAAATACATATGAAGTATTGTGCAGGGGGAAAGGGATGAGGGCTTTTTCACTGTAAAAAACAGGACCTGGTGCCAGTCTTCTTTACTACACTCTGCGGATTTGGTTGCATCCCTGAATAAATAACAATATCAGAATTGTTAGGTGATCCTTCCTGCAGCTTCATTTATATTCCCTCCATAGCAAGGATATGTTGTTGATCGTGGGTACACAAATAATGAGCTCTGTAAAAAGGTCTGATAAAAACTAAGGCTTCTCTAGTATCTAGGCCTCAAACCCCTTGGCTGGTTGGCTAGGGTCTGCTCCCACTACTATTTCAGCTGCAGCCTCAGTGACTAACAGTAATAGAATGAAAGGCAGAGGAGGAAAGAAGGAGCCTGTAGGAATTCTCACCAGATGCGCTAAACCCTGTCAGCTTTCCTGCAAGGTAACCCAAGGTCAGGGAGGCAGGAAGACAATGTGGGGACATTGAAGGCCCCTCTGCCAGATGTGCGCTAACAAGAAGGCTGACCTCCCAGCTAATAAGGTCACTCACTGGCTCCAGCAAGACGAGGGAACAACCAGGGTCTTGGCTCCATTGCAGAATTCACTTGGCACAGACTGTGATTGCAGCTTCCTAAATCCCTACAGAAAAAGAACTAAGAGCAGGAGGAGGAGGAGGAGGAGATGGAGATTATTTGGATCCAGAGGTGGTAAGTGATTGGTATTTTTTTTTTTTCCTGAGGTTAACCTACCATCCACAAGTCAATAAAAGCCCAGTCTAGACTATGGACCCTCATTCCAGCAGTCTGCAGGGCACCTCATCATGTACAGTGAGGGGTTAAGCAGCTCCCCAGGAGCAGTCCTCACGAAATTCCTATAGTTCTGTGATCTTACATCAGAAGTAGCAGCATGTCTTTCATTCCTCTATAACACAGTTGCAGAAGGCCCACCACTGCTTAAATGAGCTGGTACCTGAAGCCTGCCTCCTTCTAAAGGGACACATCTATTAACCCTGTATTGACCGCCTGCAGGAATGCCTTATCCTTACCTGGTAGGCAACTAGTTAATAGGTGGATTATCATTGTATTTATCACCATATTCCCCAACAACAGCCCACAGATATATAGATGAATGAATGAATGAATGAATGAATGTACAGGCAGTCCCCTACTTAAGAACACTCGACTTACATACGACCCCTAGTTACAAACGGACCACTGGATATTGGTAATTTATTGTGCTTTAGTCCTAGGCTACAATCATCAGCTGTAACAGTTATCACAGGAGTCTATAATGAACCTTTATTGTTAATCCTGATTCTTATGACAACCCAACATTTTTAAAATCCAATTGTCACAGAGACCAAAAAAAGTTCTGGCTGGGATTACAATGATAAAATATACAGTTCCGACTTACATACAAATTCAACGTATGAACAAACCTACAGACCCTATCTTGTATGTAACCCGGGGACTGCCTGTATAGATACAGTTCTTGCTTGGTCAATGGCTACAACCAAACCCCCAGGGAGGAAATAATTGGACCCAGTTGCTATAAATAAAAAACAAATATTATAATAGGCACATGGTAGGTAGAGAGTCCTGTTAAGGACCCAGAATGTAGGCTAAGCCTCTGCTTCGCCTATAACTAGTAAGGCAATGACTGGAAATGCTTTGTACTTGGCCAAAGAGCCATTGGTTTCAGTGTTAGACCTTTAGGTCTCCTAGTAGCTCATACAGACACATTACTGCTGACTAGGCAAGTTCATCACTTGGTAGCCAGGGAAAGCCGTGACAACACGTGAAGAAGCTGTGATAGATCTCATATGGGTTGTCCCCCAAGTTCTTACACATTCTATATTAGGTTTCTTAAAATTTCTCCTGTATGAATACTGATAGATACATTGGGGCACATTTACTTACCTGGTCCTGTCGCGATCCCCGATTCGGATGGTCCGTCGAGGATAAAGTCCGGCGCGATTCATGAAGATTGTGTGCCCGAGTTCCTGCATCCAATCACAGAGATTTTAAATTTATATAGGTTTTAATTAAAAAGTTAAAAGCTTCGGTACAAATAAAATTTCTTCATTTCGCTATCTTCTGGTGCAGACAACTTCATACTCCGGTATATGGAGTAATTTTGCGGGATGAGCTGACATTTTCTCTGCTGCCATTGTGGGGAATATATGAGCTTTTGATCACTTTTTATGAATTGGAAATTGGCAAAAATTTGGCCTTTTCGGACATTTGGGTGCCTTTTTCCGTTGGGGTTCAATGGTAGAAATAACTTATTATATTTGGATGCGGGAATACCTAACATATTTGCTTTTATATCAGTTCTAGGGAAAGAGGGAGGGGGGGAGATCGAATTTTTTTTTAAATTATATTTTTTGTTACTACTATTTTTAAGACCTCCTGCGGTACTAACTTGTCTCACAGATACTACCATGCTACAGTATGTCAGTATACGGGGGGTCTTATAAAAACATCCCCTCGATGATGACACAGAGAGAGACACACAATCTGAGCCAATGCAGTCACGTTCCACCGGCTTTTGACTGCAGCTTGCGGCAATCAAAGGGTTAAAATCTGCAATCGGTGCTAGATTTTAAAGTTATTTAACATTTGGTATTTTTGGATAGATCTTTGAAAAATTTTGACATATTTTAGTTTAGATCTTGTGTATGTGTATTTTGCGAGAGGTTTCACCATCCAAACCAGTGTATGTCATGACACTGTCAAAATGTAAACAAACAGTCTTATCTCCTGATAATATCAATATCAGGAAAGTTCCTAGGTGAAATAGAACCAGAAACACACTGTAAAAAAAAAAAAAAAAAATTGATTTTAAAACAGATCTCAATTCCTGACTGTAACTTGAGAGTGGATAATTCAGATTCCCTTCTGCCTAGAAACACAATCTTGATATTACATTAAAAGGACATTAACCACCAGGACTAAGGATTGTAAACTAAGCACACTGACATACTCTTGTGTGCCCCATCTGACAGGATCCACTCTTCTTTAAGCTTTTCATGCCCTGGTCTTTACAAAAAGGCTTTAAAAATTATGCAAAGGGGTATCAAGGGCACACAAGCCGCACTGAGGGGCCACAAGCAGCCTGTCAATGCACAAGTTGCAATTCGCACGATGGTCAGAGTCCAATGAGCACTTCCAGAACTGATAAAAGCTTTCATTGGTGCAGGAGGCCGGGTAGCGGTGAGTACAGCTGAGAAGTTCTCACTACAACTGGGTGGTGGTCTCCAGTATTATTACCAGCTCTGGGGGTCTCCAGTATTATTACCCCGTTTGCGCAAAATAAAACTAGGTCTTATTTTCAGGGAGTGCTCCATTTTTCCCTTGAACAAGAATTCATATTTATTGTTAAACCAAAAATTTACATTATTAACACAATGTCTACAGTATAAGAAGTTTTATGCTCTGATTGCAGTATTTGGCTGCTGGGGTATTTATTGCTGTACTGTGGTATTTATAATTTCTGGGTTGGCATTTTGTGCTATACTGTGGTCATGGGTGCTGGTTACTGATGCGGTTAAAAGTTGAGAAGTATGACAATATGGCCATTGGACCAATAAGTGTTGCTCACCCCTGGCCTAAATCCGTAGATCAGGAACAGAACGGACATTTAAAGGAAACTTTAAATTTATTATAGGTTTGAGGAGTTGGAATCGTGATAAAATGGACTGACTCCACTTCCAAAAATCCATAACTTTCATTTTTCCATGTTTAGAGCTGTATGCCATGCTGTGTACTGGGAAGCAGGAAAAAACAAAATTTCAAATGGTGGTGTGGGCTCAGTTTTTACAACTTTCACTGTAATCCAAATAACACTGCTTTATTCTTTGGTTCGGTGCGTTAACGGTGATACCAAATTTATATACCGTATTTACTCTAGAGTAAGCCGAGACCCCCCAATTTTACCACCAAAGACTGTGAAAACCTATTGATTCGAACATAAGCCGAAAGTGGGAAATGCACTGGTCACAGCCTCCCAGTATATAGCCCAGTGTAATATATAGCCAGCCAGCCCCTTGTTTGCCCAGCACATAAAAAAAAAATAAACGCACACTCACCTACCAGAGGTCCCTGATGCTCGGCGCAGCTCCCCTTCTCTATGCTGTAAAAGCCGGTGGGCTTCACACTCTATGACGTTAGCAGCATCATAGTGTGCGCAGGCTGGCAGAGCGCTTGGCCACGGCTCTTCCGGCTGATACAGCAGAGAGAAGTGGAGCCGTGGGGACCAAAGCATCGGGGAGCCGGAAGGCAAGTATGTACATTTATTTTATTTTTTTTTTATAGAGACTTATGTATAAGCACAAGTATATATGGTAGGTTTTATTGCGTTTTAATACAATTTTCAAAAATTAAACGTGTGACGCTATAACTTTTTCATATTATGGTGTATGGAGCCGTGCAAGGTGTCATTTTTTGCGAAATTAGCTGACGTTTTTATTGCTACCATTTTGAGGACTGTGAAACTTTTGGATCACTTCTTATTACATTTTTTTTGTGATGTGAAATAGTGTAAAAGTCACATTTGGGCACCATTTTCTGTTAAGGGGTTCACCGCCGGAAACAAAGATGGCAGCGGCCTCAGCACCAGCATGGTTAATACGCACCTCTGCGCCGTACATGTACAGCACGGAGCGTGAAGGGGTTAAAAGAGTGGATCCTGCCAGAGGGGTTCACCTGCATGTAGGTGTACTTCATCTACAATCCTACATCCTGGTGTTAGATTCCAGGGTTCAGGATATATCTGAATGTTTGAAGTGAACCTCCATCCAGCCAGTCAGTCAGCTGGAAGCAGAAATTGTAAGGAGGTGCAGAATGCACTAAAAAGTACATGAAACCTCTGCCTCTAAACCTGGAAGATGGTGATAGATTGAAAATGTACATATTTATAACATATTTTGGTTTAGGTTTATACAAATTTTCCACTTATTAAAATTTATTTTAATGGGAAATATGGCAAAAAAGCACACATTATTTCACATTTCAGATATGTGTCCCTAATTGTTTAAAAGATGTGTTATTAATTAAATGAGTCTATTAAGTTAAGGTCTAACATGTCAGGGAAAAATTTTTTTAAAAAAGTAAAAAGATTGTTATGATAAGTAATTTGGTTCCAAAAGCATTGTCATAGAAGAGCTGCGCAGAACAGAACTGCAAAAATTGACCTGGACATTCAAGCACCAATGAGCCTTGGTCAAAAAGGGGTTAAAGGAAATCTTGCATCATAATAATTATATAGGCATGATAAACCAGGAACACTTACCCATAGATCCAAGCACCCTGACTGTGGCAATTTATATTTCTTACCCATGGCCTCCTTCCTTCTAAAATAAACTTTTAAAATGATGCTAATGAGCCTGAGGGCGCGTTCACACGTTCCGCTAGCGCCGCGTTCATAACGCGACGCTAGCGCACAGGGGGCGGAGTTTGGAGCGATCGCATATGCGTTTCCAGAGAAACGCATGCGATCAGGTTATTGATTGCATGCGTTTCCCGGGAAACGCATATGCGATCGGCCCGAGCCCCACCCACTGTGCGCTAGCGTCGCGTGTGAACGCGCCCTGAAGGGTTCTGAAGGGTTTAAGGAGAGCAAAGTCCACAATTCCGTATAAAAGTCTAAAGATAAACCAAATTTCTCATACAGACATGATCAGTAAATTTGCCCCATTTCTATCAATTTGTAGCCATTTTCTAGTTCTCTAGAACTAATTGTAGAACTTATTTACAACCTATTTAAAAAGACTGCCCTTACCGAGTACTGCCCATAACCGGGTGTTTGTTAGGCTCTGTTCACACTGTGCATTTGAATTGCATTTTGACACATAGTTCACATGCAACTTGGAAGGGACATAGGCTAACCACGTATACATTTCTACCGAAACACACACAATAAGAAAGGAGCACCACAGTCTTGCAATTAAACAATGCAAAACATGTTGTGGCACATTTACTAAGCAGACAGTGCCAGAATTTTGGGGTAGACTGCATATAAATACACGTACAATACATTAATAAAGTGTGCACTACAACACAATCCTGTGGACAGAAATGTGGCACATGGCTCACTAATAGTAGATCTAGGCTCTTGTGCTTACTCCCGATTGGGCCAAACCCCACTCATTTTCATGGAGTAGTGTGGTGCCCTGGCAGTGATACACATTCAAATGAAATATCCAACATGCTTCTAGTTTTATAGTAGCTATTGTACAGAAAGTTACCTGAACTGGAGCTCACACAGACCTCACACTGGGGGAGGAAATTTTTGTGTGGACTCCACACTTCCTGTCCACCAATCAGTAAGAGGCCACTGCAGCTGTCCCACATCAGTTGGCTAATAACAGAGAGCAATATGTGGGATCCAGCACTGGCTTCTGCTGAGGTAAGATGACACTTTTTTTTTTTTTTATCATTATCAGTGTTGTGTGCATTCATTTTTGGTGTCATAAGTCCTGACTACCTACAAAGTATCTTTGTTGTGAATCTGTGTACCAGAGTATCAGTATCTACAGAACATCCTACAGAGGGTGAAACCCAGACATACCAACCCTAAACAGCCTCACCTTAATCTCCTAAAATGGGTCAGGATCCAGCAGCTTCCCCAGGCACATGCCTTTCTCTATTCTAAGGATGAGGTCAAAGTGACAGCTGGGTTGGATTCCTTCCCAGTTTGAAGAGAGAACAAAATACCAACCGACTGCAGATGGGATGACAACGTGTTTTGCTCGGCTGTGTCTTCCATAGCGTTTTGGCATTTGGAAGATGACAACAAACACCAGGGATATTCATTCTACAAATGTTGGGGTTGGCGCATAGCAAATATACATAGTATATGGAGGAAATCATATTCAGGAATAAAAGCTTCTAACCTGTGACTCATATCTCTAGAATGCCCAGCCACAGGGGGGCTGCTTTCATGATGGCAGTGGGTTGCAGTAATAAACTACTTGCATAGTTTTTAGAGCATTTTAGGAAGTTATGATGAAAAATGTGACATGACTGTGCTCTGAATAAAATCCTCCTCTTGTTTTTCCATAAACAGTATGTTAAAAAACCCATTTATAAATGTTTGAATTTTCTGCCACATTTTATAGTGCAGCAACGCAGTGGGAGGGGCTTTGACCAAAATACATGTGTTTCCACATTGAATGCATATGTATTTTGGCCAACCCCTCTGCCACTTGCGTTTTGGATGCGTTTTAAAATGTGACAAAAATTGCACGTGGGAAACCACCCGCAATGCAATGCTAGCGAACAGGGGACGGGGCTCGGGCCGATCGCAATCTCCCTGAGCCCCGTCCCCTGTGTGCTATCGTCGCGTTATGATACAGATACAATTCTGCATCCAACTCCTGAGTCATAATGTGTCATTTATATATTTGGTCTGTTCATAAGGGTGATGCCACACATGGCGTTTTGGTCAGTTTTTTAAGCACTCCGTTAAAAAATGGATGCGTTTTTAAAAAAACGATGGGGTTTTTAACGCATGCGTTTTTAACGGATTGCTAAAAAACGGACCAAAAAACGTTTCAAAACGCCATGTGTGTCAATCAACCTAAGGCCGGCGCCACACAGGGCGCTTTGTCTGCGCTAGCAAACGCAGACAAAGTCGCGCCCACCGGGGGCACCTCGCCCGCGTCGCATCTGCGTTTCTATGGAACGCCTGCGATCGGGAACAGAGCCGCCGGTGGTTCGCGTTAAATTCACGCAAAACAACCGGCGGCTCTTCCCGATTGCAGGCATTCCCGCCGATGCGATCGAGCCGAGGCCTGCCCCGTGGGCGCGACTTGTGTTGCGTTTGCAAGCGCAGACAAGCCCCTGTGTGGCGCCGGCCTAAGATTGCCTGCGTTCACACGTTGCGTTTTGGTCGCGTTTTCATTGCGTTTGAAACGCATATGCAACAGCTGATGAGAGGTGATTTGCCTAATTACATTACCGTTTACGTTTGTAAATGCAATGTAAACGCATGCGTTAACAAAACGCATGTGTTAACACGTTGTTAACACATGCGTTAACATCACGTTTATGATGCGTTTTGTAAACTAAAATGTTAACAGTGATGTAATTAGGCAAATCACCCACGTCTGACATCACCCAAAGGCCTCATTCACATGCACACGTGCATTGGCCATGTGCTACTCACATCCCCATAGCCTTCTATTGGGTACGGTCCCGCATTGCACTAGGAACGTGCCGATTGCCTGCACCATAAAAGTAAGGGCAGGTCCTATTCATCCCCCAATGCCAGATGGGGTGGAGGGCCTGGAAAGGGCACATGGCCTGAGGCCGCGTTCACGTGTGGTGTTTGTGTAGTTTCCAAACACAATTCAAACAAGTCTCTTGCGATCACCTAGATTGTGTTTGTATCTCATTAAGTAAACGCAATCCACAAGCAATGTTACTCCAATGGATGCATTGCATTTGGAAACCCAGCGCAAATTCCACATGTGAAAGCAGTGCATTAACACATGGCATGCATTTTGAAACACACACAATGCAACAGTTGAGAAGAGACTTACCTAATTATATTGCTGTTAACATTTGCATTTACAAAACGCAATGTTAATGTATGCTTTAACGTGTGCCATATAAAAGTTGGTGAACTCTGTTGGACCAATCCGGGGAAGCGACAGATTCCATGATTTCTGGGGCACGTTCTTAATGAATCGGTTGCACCCAGCATTATACACGGGAAGGGCGCTGTGCCACGTTGTTTCGGCTGCGTTTGCATTCGCGTTACTTGTTTTGCTTTACTTTAATGCAAAACACCGGCGGTTCGTTCCCGATCGCAAACGGCGACCAAACCGCAACGTGGGACAGCGCCCTTAGTGAAGTTTCCAACTTTTCCCAATGTAAATGTGCCCCAATGTGTTTGCAAACCAAGTGAAGTCACAGACTACACACTGTGGAAACTAATAGGATGCGTTTTAAAATGCGTTTATTCAACACGTTTCAAAGCACATTCAAAACGCAAAGTGTGAATGCAACCTCAGGATCCTGGGCCAGATGTTACCACAACCTCTGCGCCTCCTCATGTTATAAAAATAATGGATATTTCAAAATAAGTGTCAAGGAAGAAACAGAAAACCAAAAGTGTGAATAAGGGCTCTTTCACATTGGCGATGTTTTTCACATCCGTGGTTCAGTGATTTTCGCAGATGTCTTACTGAGCCATTGTTTTCACTGATCCGTTGTCCATTAAATACATTTTGAAACCTGTCCCATTTTCTTTTCACGGATGTCTATGGGTCCACAAAAGAAACTTTGAGCCTGGGGAACCAAGCGTTGGGTTTTCTAACCAATGTTAAACCTTCATTTTTATATTTTTTTTCAGACGTGGAGACAAAAAAGAAGCTAAATGTAGAAAATATGCAACTGACACGCACCCCAATGTGCATCTGCCCTAAGTCTAATTAATGAATAGGGATAAAGGGACTAATACCATTTCCTAGTTTAGGACAGCCAGCTAATCCCCCGCCCAGGATAACCGATTCTCACTAGTGACAGTTTTCTGGCAGCTGCACATTTAGGAGGGGAGGTTAAGGGTTTTTTCCTCCCAGTCTATAATAAGAATTATGAAGCGCTGCGTTTGTGTGCTACAGCTCCTTTGTGTTTTACGGATCTGCAGGGAAATCCCACATTCTACTTTGAGCAGCTGGGAACCCTCGGCACATCTGGCATTGACCCTGTAATGTGCAGTCGAAGCCTTTGCGCGGTCGGGTTACAACACCCTGTCACTGGCAGAAGATGGGTGGGGGGTGGATTCCAGCCTGTAACTTCCCACAACAATCTGCAAGTTGTGGTGGCATTTACTGGACACTTCTGGATGGACCAATCGCCAGGAGTGTAGTGTTTCCTTAGTCTGCAGTGATAATCTTTGCCACAAATGCAGCAAAATTGTGGCCTAGCCACAGCTATTATGCAAAAATTGCAGCAAAACTTGATGCATCCAAGTTATACTTTTAAAAGTGGTTCTGCCCCTGAATAAAGTACCTTTGGAAACAACTGGGTGCTGCGATTTGGGTATGTCCGATCAGAACTGCAGCTATCAGGCTGTGGAGGAATAGATAAACCTGGCATTCTTTACACAACAGAGTTCTAAGACAGGATGCTCTAGAATTCTATAACTTAATTGAGAAATGATTAACTATTATAACGTGTCAAGAGATAATCTTTAAAGTAGGTCTTTCAAAAATCAGAAATCCCTTTGCAGCTCCTCTATACTGAAGAACGAAGTGCTTTATGTCATATTTTTCAGTATAGGGAGATTAAAGCTGGGGACATACTGTAGTGAATTGCTAGAGAATGTCCACAGTAGATATTATGTCGCGATTTCAACAGTGGCGGAAACTAGCTAAAAATGGCAGCTATGGGTGGGCAAAAGTCAACCTTTCCATTGCAGAGATTGGTCTGGGAAATCGCGTATGGAGGGAGTATAACGGACCACACTCGCTTGTGGCCGACAGACTTAAAAGATATCTATCGCCAGTTCAAGGATTGTAAACCAAGCACATTGACATACTGGTGTGCGCCCCCTCTGGCAGGATCGGCTGCCCTTGTTTTTAAGAAAAGGGGGCTTTAAAAATTATGCAAATGATCCTGAGGGGCTCCATAGAAGTTAATGGAGCCTGGAGCCCCTCAAGCGCATAATTTTAAAAGCCTTTTTTTTTCTTAAACTAGGGCATAAGAAGCTAAAAGATGAGCAGATCCTGCCAGAGGGGGTGCACACCAGTATGTCGGTGTGCTTGGTTTACAATCCTTGATCTGGTGATAGATGTCCTTTAAAGCCACTATAATAATGAGGATACAACGTGCCATTCATTTCTCTAGCACTGCAGGAGATAGCCAGGTAACCATCCCAAGTCCAATAGAAGTTAATGGGCCAGTGGAATTCTGAAATATTACTATTAGTGAATCATCCATTTTGTGATGTCATTTCCAAGACCCAGCGTTTGCAGTTTATATATAATCAAGTCATTCACACTATACTCTTGGGTTCTTTGCAATTTGTGTGTGTGTTTTTTTTTTTAACTAATCCTGACTACATCGGGGTTGATTTGGAAACTGAAAGTGTTCCAGTGTAGACGGCCTCCAGTGATCTAAACGGCCAAGATGCCTTTAGATATTTTACCTGCGTAAATACCCAAGTAACCATTGAAACAAAACCTAAGCTGTGAAAAGTAATATGTACTGATGAAATGTAAGGATCTGGATGTGATGCATAAATGTTTATATGAGATACTGAAAAACTAAAATTTCAAGAACATAGAATTGAGTATACAGATGCATGTGAACCTGCTGAGGTGCTCATAGCCTTTTAGGTTATAATATACTAGAATGCAGAACCCATGTCCTAGTGCCTAATAGGGGAGATTACACACAAAGATATTCTACTAATAATATTAACTGTCCCATCTAATAAGCAGTATTCTGTACTGCCCTGTGCGGTCTCTTGAGACAATCATTAAATAATTGACACAGTGCGAAGCTTCGGGACTGTTTGGCACCAGACAGCTTGAACTGTGCCCTGGCCGGCCATATCACATGGATGTTCTTACAAGGCTTCCCCCACTCACTGCACTGGAACTGCAAACATCCATAAGCCTAAACTGGCAGAATTTACTAAACCAACTGACAAGAGGCTGTCAATCACCTGAGTGTCAGCATCACATCATGTTCAAGATCTCTAACTGCTGTCAGTGAATGGAAATCTTCCTTTTTTATATTTCGAGGCTGACAATGTGTGTTGACCCAATTCACATCATTGATGAAGGCTTCTTAAGATGTATCCAGGGTGGACAATAAGCAGCCTAAGCTCCAGTCTGGATCAAATTGGCTGTACTGATAAAACAGAACTGTAAGAGAGATTTGTGCCACTGATATTTGTACATCACAGAGGATCATCAACTGTCAGCTGTGTAACAGCTTCTTAATATGAACAAATGTTTCCATTAACAGACACAGATATGTGTCAAAACTGGTGCGAAGCAAAAGTGGTATATTTGCAGTCCACCTTCATGGAAAGCTAGCAAGGGCAACTACACCCCACCTGCTTAGTATGAGTGTTGATAACCAGCCCTCCCGTGGTATTGGTGCCCCGGTGACACACAGAAACCAAGCTGCTTTACTTGCCCAGGTCCTATACACATGGCATCTAATACTGACATTCGAGGGTGGGAGGATACATTTAATGATGCTGGTATTAGACAACCAAGCAGGTGAGAACAACTTACCGTTCGGCTGGGTGCTGGTGAAGAAGTCAAAGATGATCCACTGTGTGCCATGTTAACGTCCACCATTGCCAGGGGTTTACATTCGATACAAGCTCCAACAAGTAACTGTTTTCCATCATCCACAAATAGGGTGTAGGGTGCTCGGCGTGCCAGGAGAAAAACGGGCAACCGGGCTAACTGGACGCACCTTAACCCCAACAGCCGCCGCTTATCTTGTCTGCAGAAGAAACACACAAAGGACTCCACCTGGTACTGCCGTGACCATGGGCTACTAGGATGTTGGGTCTTCATCTCATGTTGGAACCACTGGCTCAGGAGGTCATGATAGCAGAGGCCGCAAGTGGATACCAGGCCTGTGGAGTCAGCAGGACGGGCTTTGGGGGCAGGAGGGTAAACTGTTAGAAAGGGGAAGAAAGGCTCCTTGTCAGCATACCTGTTAGGGGGGTTGATGCTTAGTTGGTACTCACATCCTGGACCTAGCTCTGCCCCACACACGTAGCAGACCGAAGTAGGTACAGAGTGGCCACTAATAACTCCTGCCCTCCTGGGGGCTCCAGAGGAACTGGCATCCGTAGAGCTGAACACCTGGTGGTATCTACTAAGAAAACTTTGGACTGAAGTGATGAGTGCTTCATTGTGACATGCCCTATAAATGGCCCAGATATCTTCCAGCACGCCATAGCATTTCCTGCAACTCTGTACCTCTCCTTGGTGAGTCGCCCCTCTGGAGCCAGGTGGGCATGGAAGCTGGGTGAGGAAGGGGAAGTGCATGGTAGACTTGGCACTGCCATTGTTGATCCTGGAACGCACTAGTTTGCCTTGGTTGGCACAGTCCTCTCCACAGAGGTAGCAGACCACTGGACCTTTAGGGTGAGAGTCACTGGGTTTGGAGGGTGTGCCTTTTTCTGGGCCAGAGTTGAGTGGTACCACATAGAGACGCTGCAAGACAGGAACATTGGCCATGTCAAAGCTGTGCCACTGCTGCATGAGAGAGGAGAAGCAGCTGTCACAGGCCCTGGCACTGCCCCCTGGGGTGATGGGGTTAGCGCCTGGCGGAGGGGTGTGAAGCCACAGAAAAGGGAAGAAGGGCGCTTGGGGTGAGTGCTCTTGTTTCTGGACGTGTAAAACGTTGCCCGCGCTGGGTGTCCCACAGATGTAGCACGTGATGGGGTGTCCGTTCTCCGGGTGTTTGTCACCTTCAATCTCTGCCCCCTGCAGCGATCTGTCAGTAGGGGACGCCCGGCAGGGGGCGCTGTGTCCAGGTGTCCTTGGTACCGGTGCCCACTGTCTCCTGGCAGGCTCGGCGCTGTCCTCCGGGTCACTCAGCGGGTTGTCGGACAGGTCAGAGAGCTCGGAGTCGTAATTGGGGTTCCAGTCCCTGGGGTGCGCCCGGGCCCCGTCCCCCCCACACTGGTAGGGCCTCTTCAGCCAGTACATACGCTTGTCCAGTGGGGTCCGACTCCGCTCAAACGCGTCCCACTGTGCCCCTAGAAAGCGCTGACACACGGCGCAAACCCGGGCGCTGCCTCCCGGACTCAGCGGCTCCGCCCCGGGCGCAGGCTCCTGCTGCTGCAAGAAGGGGAAGAAGGCGCAACCCTCCCGGGCCGGGCACCGGACTGGCAGCCGGACCTCCCGCCCCCGGGGCACCCCTCCCCCGCATATGAAGCAGTACAAGATGCCGTCACCCGCTCCGGGCGCCGCCGCCGCCTCTTCTACCGCTGCCATCAGCCGCTGCTTGCGGGACCTCAGGGCGTCAGTCATGTGCCCGCCGTGCCGCCCCAGCTAGTGTGCCCGGGGCATCCCCGCGGAGTTCGGCTAAAGTTTGTCCGGGTGTTGTGCACTAAGGACCCGCCCCCACTGGGGCTCCCGACTGTCGTTGCTCCCGGAGTTGTGAGCCCGGACAGAAGATCAGCCCCCCGGACCCGCCCCCTGGCAGAGCACATGGCCGGGCGCAGGGAGGGGGTGACGGCAGTGGCCGCAATTACAGCCCGTTATGTGTAACCCCTGCTCTGCCGGCCACTGCCAGCTCATGTGCTGCCCTGCGTGTATACTGGTAATTACAGGGACAGTCTCTAGTGCAGTAGTGTCTTATACACTGCTATGGACAATTGTGTCTTCTGTATAAGGAAAGTGATAAAACCGCAGAGAATCTTCTTCCCATTCATTTCAGTTGGAGTCTGAGACCGATACCTCTTCACCACAACCATCCTGCTCTTGGTGTCAGCAGCAGAATCTCTACTGAAGCAACCATGATAGTCCTCACATGCATATGTCCCTTTTGTATGAGGCTCATCTGTGTGGAGAACAGTTGCTTTAAAATTCTTATGTGAACAAAGCCTTCTATGGTCCATCTAAGTATATCATATTTTCTGTCATTTTTATGGGAAAAATAATACTTCATGCAATGCTGGTCTAAGCCTTTAATTTGATACGATATACCTCTAGCACAAAATACCCCTCTGGAACATTCCTTATTGTGCAAAACTAATAATATCAATACTTAAAGGGGTATTTCCACAAAGACAAGATTTTAAAATATAGCCAGGATAACAAAATAGCACATTCTCTTATAAATTAACAAAACTATAGCATTTCAGTTTACAATTTTGGTTGTCCCTGTATACAACAGTAAATCTTCTGAACGTATGATCTTCTGACGGATTCTTCTCATAATTAGTTTCTCTTGTCTGCACACTGAAGTGCTCTCTGCCTCCTGCCCCTCTCCCCCTGCAATACAAGCAGCTTGCAGAGACTTTCTCGACCAGCAAAAGGCAAGATAAGGTCTTTATCCGTGTGGAAGGCATATAGCAGAGATGACTGTGTGTTATAGGTGGGTTAGCAGGGCTGAGAATGTCATTGTGTTTTATATCCATCTTATGGATCTCATCATCTCTCATGTCTGATCTCTTTCTTTCTATGTGTCATATTTGTAGACTTTGTTCGGAAGCTAAATGAAAGTGTAGATAAACCTGGACCCTAACGATCTAAGTACACTGTCAGTACACAGCATCTCATAGCACAGAGGAATCATGAAGTATCTGCTTAGAGAGTCCCCGATCACACTGGTATTTTACACTGGCCATCATCAAGTTATAGCAGCTGAAACAGCAATCAAACTGAAAAATTGTAAATTAAGGTGTTAAAAGCCATCTTTATTGTGTAAACATCACAAGGGAATTAAAATTTAATGGGCAAAATGGGCAAACCCCTTTAAGTTAAATAAAAAACCAAACCACACAAGACTCATGTATAAGAACATAACTTACATAATACTGCCCCATTTATACTAGTATATAACAACTTTAATACAGCCATATATATAATGAAAAGAACTTGTATAATACTGCCCCCCTATATACTACTCCAAGGCCACTTATACAATTGTGAGTGTGATGCATCCAACTGCTGACTGTGCTGACTGGAATGTCAGGCCTGAACACTTACAAGTGGAACAGAACTGACATACTGGGGCACATTTACTTACACGCCCTTGCAATGTTCCCCTATCTGGAGTGTCCGACGAGAATGAACTCTGGCGCGATTCACGTAGATCGCACGCCCGATATCCTGCATGTGTCGCTCCCCGATCAGGTGGAGTATTATTGTATCAATTTATTTATCACATTTTTGTTGTTTTTTTTCAATCCCATGTGTATTTCTCGAGAAATTTCCATTTTGAATCAATGTCATTTTTCCTGGTGAATCCAAATCTGTTAAAAATAAATGGGGTTTCCATTAAAGGTGTTTTCTTACCAACTAAAGTTAACTTGCTGATCAGTGGGGGTCACAGTGCACAGCATTTTCCGCCCGCACCATAGAGATTAATGGAGCAGAACGGTCATGCGCGGCCGTCTGCTCCATTAATCTGGCGGTGCGGCAAGGGGTCTGACGGACCCCTTGTTTTCGCGATCTGTGGGGGTTTCAGCACTGAAACCCCCACTCATCAGCAACTTTGACCCAATCCCTTGGATCGGGCCTAACTTTAGTTTGTGGGAAACCACCTTTAAGAGGTGGTGAGGGCAAGAGGCAAAGTTTGGTATCATTGGATATAATTTTGAAATATATTTTTTAGTTTTTGATCCAATGTGTATTTAGAAAGATTTTCCAACTTCCCAACCTTTTTGTCACACCCTGTACATAATAACATGGGGGAAATTTATCATACACCTCCTGATTAGGCCTGCACCAGTGGCCAAAACTAATTTTGTGCAAAAACCATGCGAACGTTAAAGGTGAACATTTACATTGTCTAAGTAGTGTTAGGTTGTTTAGATTGTGAGCCCCATGGGGACAGGGACCAACTTGACATGCTTTGTGCAGCACTGCGTAATCTGTGTGCGCTATATAGATAAAGAATTATTATTATTTATTATAGGGAAGGAATGCCCCATTCCGTCGCGACCCCTTGTTGTGGACTGCAAGGCATTTCAGTTATTTCAGGGCTTCTACGCCAGTTTTCTGTTACCCGTAACTTCTATCTACAAGCATAGAAATAGTATCTTATTGCCCCATGTATCAGAATATGTCTACATAAGTACTATTATAGTACTGCCCTCTATGGATAATGTGAGATAGTTGTTGACTTTGGTTCAGTTTTATTTCTCTTTGCTCTAGAATACTGAAGAGTCATAGCCAGTGGCAAAGAAATAATAAAAAAAAAAAGTAAAGAGTAATACAGTGACTGATATTGGTTTATTATGAAGGAGGGTGACAGTGATTTCATCACAAGACCACCCAAACTCCTTCTCCCCACCTGTTTAAGTCATATAGACTTATGACCCCTGACCTTTTACTTTTGAACCTTTTACTTTCATTCTTCTACATATGTGTCCAGAAAAATTATGGATTTTAGCGAGCTGTTACATTTCATGTCTGTGTAGAGAGCATTGTACTGAGAATATACTATGCATAATCCATTATATTTGTCTTCAGATTTTAAGATCTACGGTTGTCTAAATCATGTTACAATGCTGCTTTTTGTTGATGGCTCCTATAGGTTTCCATCATGCTGTATTAATACAATTGTGCAGTGTATTTTATCAGAACTTATGCAGCATCATGTGGTTGACACTTTTATTTTGTTGATTTATTTTGAGCTTTTTCAGACTCCCGTCACTGTGGAGACAGCGATGGGTTAAATAATCTGAATCCTGACTCCTGAAATGGCAAAAAGCAAATCCGTAATGACAGAAGTATGTAAATAATATATTTCATTCTTGAGACCGGCACAATGAGCTTTGCTTTAATCGGAAGATCGGATCAGGGGGGGGACTACCCATCAGGCAAATCCATACATAAAGCCCTAATACTGAGGGTGCGGTCACACGTTGTGTTTAATGTATGCCTTTAAAATGCATTGCAAAAGCTGAAGAGAAATTTGCCTAATTAAACAGCTGTTAACACTTGTGTTTACAAAATGCAAATGTTAACGCATATGTTAACATTGTGTTGACAAAAGCATGTGGCAAATCTCTCTTCACCTTTTGCAATGTGTTTTTAAACGCATGCGTTAAACGTGACGTGTGACCGCTCCAATAGATATAATATATAGCTAGCATGTGTCTTATGTTAAGAACAGGGTAGTGACATACATGAATATGCTAGATCTAGTTACATTATTAACCGACTAATGATGTCCTGACACATGTATAAACTATGGGGGAGATGGCGCAGCAGCACTGAAATAAGCGCAATTTCTTGCGCACTGCAAGAAATTGGGATTATTCTAGCGTCTGCCACCTTGGGAGGAGCCATGTTGGGAGGAGGAGTGGGTCCAAGCTTCATGATGTAACCGGTGGGAGGAAGGGCTTTATTTAGCATCTGTCCCTATATCATTATATTGCTATTCTTCCAAGGATGTTAAAACATAACTTTTATTCAATGCTTTAACTGATAAAGAAACTTCAAGATGAAACTTGCAGGTGATTCTCTGTGTACGCCTACTAAAATATGGGATGTATGTCTGCAAACTACCCCACCCTGCATTGAACTAAATACAGTAATATATTATACTAGCTTTTATACCAAGCTAGGGTGGCATTGACACTGGATCAGAGAAAGGAATTAGGTAAGTATATCTTCTTTTTTTTATACTTTGTTATTTTTACTCGGGGCAAATTAAAAAAAAACTGATCCCAGACAATTCCTTAAATACCACACGAGTGATGCCCTGAACAAATTGTATAGTGTTAGTATTTAAAATTTGATTTGAAAAATTTTTTTTAACTATGTTTTCATATATTTTAGAAAATTACAAAATTTATTTTTTTTTTGTTTTGCTGACAACAATAATTTTTTTTCATACTTTTGTATGTTTTCATTGATTTCAATCTGAAACCTAAATGACGTTTGATTGGCAATCCAAATGGTGGCACCCACCTGAAGCACTGATCACAGCAGTTGAAGGCAGATGTAAGCTGTGTACTACAGCTGACACCAGCCCTGAATGGAGAGTGCTTAGCCCGCGAGCGCTCTTCATACAGCCACTACCTATCAATCAAGCTGGACTGGGTAGGGAGAAGTTGAAGGGATGCCGCTCTGCAGGCTCTTCTTCATGTGCCCTACTGTTGTTGTTACAAATCTATTTTTCCAGCGATGTCTCAGAGCTATACAATGTTGTAATGAGCAACTTATCTGTATTCCATCCATCTTACTATAATCAGAGCACAATGACTCTGCTGCCAGAATCTCTTTGAACAATTCTTTCCCAATGAAGGAATTGATTTTTCAGCTTGTTGGGGGTAAATTTTTCTTATCTACCTAGGACACCAAAATCTCTTGGCTGGGCCCTGCACATCTGCAAACCTTTATATGTGTCTGAAACCCATTGGCTTGCTGAATTTTTCAGAAATATAATATTTCAATCTTCGTTCTTCTCACAATATATACATGAGAATATGATTAAACTGCTTTTCAAATAACATATAGATGTATGACAGAGTGACTCATGTAACATTTAGATACCCTTTCATACATGTATAAATTGTAATATATACAATACATACATGAATTGAAGTTTTCTCATGTTTTCATACATGTATACATTAAATCAATAGGCAGGGTCATATTTAGTGTTGGTGTTACCCTATACACCATCAGGGCTTATTGGTGCCATCTCTGCCAATAACCCCCAGCACAATACTAGTAAAAAGCAGCGCTGGACCCAAGAGGAATTAGATTCAAAAACTTCTTTAGGGTGATGCCACACATGGCGTTTTTCCCATTTATCTTAATAGATAAACAGGTTGTAAGCAGCCAAACACAAGGTAAATGGCCAAAAACAGACTGAAAGGCTGAAATACACCCTAAGGCTGTATTCACATGATGCGTTTGCATTGTGTTTTGAAATGCAGCAGGCAAAATATCTCATCACATGTAAAAACATTTTCTTAGTAGCAGCATGTGTGGTGTTTGACATTGCTATAACGTTAAAAGACAAAACACATGTTGCTACTTAAAAAACGCATTTGCGTTTGGTGATGCGTTTTGCCTATTGCATTTGAATTGCAAACACTTAAAGGGAACCTGTCACCAGGGACCTCAGTTTCACTAAAGACGGATTGTAAAAGCCCATGACTCCTGCAGTGCAAAAATGTAGTCACAGGGGTTGGGCTTTGGTTTGGGTGCATTTCAAAAAACATGTCACTGCTTGTCCCTCCCCCACTAATGCCAGGTTGACCAGGCTGTGACCTCTGAAAAAGAGCAGTAGGTGGAGCTATACAGGAGCACAAAGGTTGGGGGCTGAGAGCTGAGGAGTGAGTGACACATGTTGTTTTTTGAAATGTATCCAAACCAAAGTCCAGCCCATGTGACTACTCCAGGATTTTGTCAGGATGCAAGAGTAAGTTATAACACACAATTTTACTGTAATGCAAATGCTTAGAAAAGGCAGAAAGGCAGATTTGCACTGCAGGTGTAATAAGCTTCTGTAACCTGTCTTTAGTGAAAATGAGGTCCCTGGTGACAGGTTCCCTTTAATAAAAATGTTTTGTGTTCACACTCTGCTCTTGAATTACGTTTAGGAACACAATTCAAGCACAGTGGGGAGGAGTGTGATAGTGCACCACGTGTTTTGCATGTGTCAAAACTAATCCCCACTGTGCATGAATTGCATGCCTAATTGTAAATCAAACACAGCAGGTGAACGTAACCACTGGACACCTAAATGTGCCCACTAATCCTAAACTAGCGCTTCGGTTCATTGCTGTGCCTCGCATCAACCCTGCTTTCTGTATGTATACAGTGCGGCAGTTACTGCAGCTCCTGGCTGGAGTCTGTGTAGCAGTTACACCGACCATAGGCAAATGCTCCAAATGGAGAGCGGTGCGGTCGTGACTTCACTGCTGCATGTCTGTCAGGGGCGTCACTAGGTCAAAAGATCTGAGGACACAGACGCGCCCAGGGACATTCAGGGCACAAACGAAAAGATCTGGAGCATATGCCCCTAATGTCCATGGCGCGATTTCCCGAAATCAACTCCATCTGTGTCCTCAGGACACTGGCAAAGTTGAGTTCTGTAGTGGAGCACACAAACGTACACCACTACAGGCCCACTGTGAGCTTTCCACTTTAACTTTATCTGCGAAAACTGCAGATGAAGTACTGTTCTACCTCCAGGTACTGTGGTTGATGGTGGTGAGGATAGAGCAGTGGTTTTAGCTGGCCCCGCCCCCACATCAGAGTCTGGGTAAGTGGTGAGCAGCTGACAAGTGGGAACTATAGCCCTGGAGGAATGAGGGAAGGTAAAGATGCTGGGATCGGAAGTAGTGGGCGGAGCTAAGAAGGAAAGAGGAGAAATCCTGCAGATGAGTCAGATCTGTCCAGGTGAAAACAGAGGGGTCAGGTGGTGTGAACAGGAATAATGTGCACTCAGGAGGTGTGTGTAGGGATCAGGAGGTGTGAGCAGATGTCAGGATAAGAGAGAGCTGGGGTCAGAATGTGTGAACAGGAGGATTGTGCAGGGGTCAGGATGCGTGAGATTGACCAATGGGCAGGTTTCAGGAAGTGTTAGCAGGAGGTGTGCACCAAACAACATAATACAGCAGCCTGATATATTGATGTCTCCGCACATCATATTGCACATAGTCAAAAGATGTTGCTGAAGAAGCATCCGGAAGGAAAAGAGCAGTGAGTATTAGTTAAATTTTAATTATACAGGCAGTTCCTGGGTTATGTACAAGATAGGTTTTGTAGATTTGTTCTTAACCTGAACCCCACTGACTAAAGACATCAGCAGATGCAGGTCCCAAGTCTACAGCGATATCTTTTGACTTTGCTGCAATAACAGGTGCTCGGCTGTCAGAGACAGTTGGAGACCCTAGGCAGAAGACTGATCCTGTTTGCCAGTTCAGTGTGCAGAGGGCGCCAGATTCATAATTTCTGCCACCGGTTCTTCATGAATCGGCCGCGCCCTCTGGTCTGACAGGTGCACCACTTTTTTTTTTGGTGCTCCTTTAACATGTGGCATGCAACACATTTCTGTCAGACTTTGCACGGGCCAACTGAGAACTGGAACGCCCCCTTCAGTGCAGAACATATGTGGAGCAGACACTTCTTAAATACCTGTGCAAGAAGTTTGCCCTAGAAAGAACATGCAATGTCCCACAGAAAATTGGCGCACGGCCCTTAGTAAATGTGCCCCTTAGTGGGACGAATGAAGAACGTTAAGAATGAGAACAACTACAATTAGAGGACTTGTCATCTGCAGTCTTTGGATGTAATACTAAGGGATTTTGTAGCTTCTTTATTAGTATAGTTGTTTTTGGTTTGAGAAAGCACATGTGGGCAAAGGTTAGTAGACACTACTTAGAATACAGCACATTTGTACTGGGGCCCGTGCTCCAGATCTTTTATGACCCTAGCAATGCCCCTGATCTCTGTATACATACAGAGACAAAGGGTTATGGGGGAGCACAGTGGTAGAGGGGGGTAAGTACAACTTCCTTCTTGTTTTTACAGCCTACCCACTCCACTGGTAAAAATAAATATACAAGCTTGGGCAACTGCCTTAATCATGAAGGCCATGTATGTGTGTATATATAACTACATGAAAGCGGAACCAAACCAAGCTCAGTGTTGTGTATTGAGTTCGGAATCTCATGAAAGGATTTCTCTTTCATCTTCTTTTTCTAACTGGAGCATATGTCAGCTTCTTCCAGCCAAAAACATCTCTGATTTAGATTATTTAGAAACACAAAAAAATTAGTCTTTTCCACCATCTTATGACAAATTTAATAGTGTTCTGCCACTACAGTGTCAATAGTCAGAGTTATCCATAGCCCCACAGTAGACATTAGTCACAGGGCTGCCCCCCAATAGCCATGTCTACCACTCATTGGAACACTGCTGCCCCCATTAGCCAGTGCTGCCCTCAGTCACTGTGCTGCCCTTAGTAGCCACAGTGCTGTCCTTAGTAGTTACAGTGCTGCCCCAGTAGCGAATAGGAAATAAAAACCATACTCGCCTTGCTCCACTTTTTGTTCCTCCTTCCTAAGAGCTCCAACGCAAGCGACTTGTGATTACATCAGACATCTTCCTGCTATGGGTCAGTTCCAGCCATTCACCCGGCGCAGGTGGACGCACCATCACACGCCGCTGGTGCTGCTTCTAATATCACACAGACCAAGTGCTTGTGGTCTGTGTGATAGGCGGATTGCAGCTGAACACAGGGGATGAGAGCTTTTGGGCTATGCTGCAGCAAGTAGGAGGTGGGAGTAGAAGTTTGGCTGGATCCCACCACCTAAGTAGCAGGGCAGGATGTACACAGGAACAAATTTCTTTTGATCCAGCTCTTGGTCCGATAAGCAAATGCTTTATTTAGCAATTATTGAGACATTAAAAGCATTGCCCAATACACTCCGTATTATGTCAGGATGTGTACAGGACCTGCTCCACCAACATTCGAAGGCGCCAGTCCACCGACATCCTGCCCCCATGTGCTTAGAGGAGGGACAGCGGTCAGGTCCAATCAGAACACTAGCGGTTAATACGGCCCTGCCTACATGTTACATAAATCACAATATGGTCATGCTCTGATACATGCATGGTGAAACCTCAGTATTTCCTGGGCTCTGTTGTATAATAACTGATGATAATCTCCATTCAATTTTCTTCTGCCAGAAATAGAGACTTATTTAAGTTGTTTTATTCAGATCTGACATAAACAAGATTACTCTCATTACTGTCATCTTGAAGTGGACGGAGCATTCTGGGAGTCTCATAGACCCATTATACAAGCCTCCCTGGATGATGTCCATATCAACTTTCAGGATTTGGGTGTCATTCGCTGCCCTGTCCAGTTTTCTTTCATTGCTCTCAGATAAATAGTGACTATGTCTGTAGATGAATTCCATTTTTCCTAAAGTTGACATCATTAGTATGTATTAGCGGAAGCATGTTTCATCCTTGGTGCACGCCCTAGATTAAAGAGACATGCACCCTAAAATGAACCCACTATATGGTATAGACACAGAAGCTTATAGTAATTGATGTAATAACTCGTAATCCACTAGTAATAGTTGCACTTGCAGTTGCTGTGGTTTAGGTATCATTTCATCTCATACTTTGCCCTTGCAGAGTTGTCTCTGAGGCTAGGGCCACACAGCATTGTTATAACTATCAGACATCTTCTTGCTTAATAATTGTAAATATTGTAATATTTTCAATAAGATGTACCCGTTTATTCCAGGATCAGTCTAAACAGTAATATCTCCACATGGACTCATAGAGCTGATATGTAAAGAATTGAGGATACCAGAGAACACTCTAGATATGCTGATTAGGAGGAGTCTATATGACAATAACTTATAGGATATATTGTTTGAACAAAGGCTATTTTCTAAAGGGGTATTGAGGTCAATATCAGCTGTAAAACAAGTACTCTTTTGGGGGACATGTATCACTCCTATTGCTTCCTTTTTCTTGTGCGACATTTCTGACTTTTTAGGTGCAAAATCAAGCAGTGTACCGAAGTTAGCTGCCTCAAGGATTTAATGCAGTGTGCCAATTTTATCTTTGTAGCCCAGATGTTTGTGCAACTTGTGCGACTTTTGGGCTTGGAATAGTCCCATTTTTATGCCTAAAAAGTCACAAAACAGAACCTGCTAGACCCAGACTTCATTTTGGTAAACTACTATGTGGGACTAAAAGTCGCACACCACAAAGTCCCAAAAGTGAGACTAAACGGGGAACTAATGAAAACTTAAGATACATTGCAATGATTAAGTAGGCCAACTTCAGGAAACTTGAAAAAGTGGCAGCCGAAAAATTATGATACATATGCTACTTGAACTTGTATGAAACCCCCTCACAAACTTACACAAAAATTACAGCTTTAAAATGTCATTAGCTTGGGCTCCCATGCAGGCATAATATAGTGACAACCACCAAACTCTAATGGCTGCCAATACAAAGTGTATAGGGTTTGCCACCCAGCTTTCCACACACCCTGAAGAACATTCAGAATAACGTAAATGTAAAAGCTATGTAGAGTTAGATGGACTGGTCTAATCACTGCAGTATTGTGCGCTTACCTTAGACGTAAACAGTTTAGATGTGTGCTTTATGTAGCAGTTAATCACCTCCAAGTTGTCACTTTGCTTACTTAGGGCTTCTCTGTAGGGTTCTCCATGAAAGGATGCAATCTGTGCCCTCTCTCCTCCCTATTTAGATGAAGCGCTCCCTTACCAGATAGTGGGAGATGATCACCCAGCAGGTCTAAGGTAACGCTCTTTGAGATGGAAGATAAGGGTATGCAGGTTGGTTTCGTCTTCTGGCTGAAAGTTTATCTTTTATATCATTTACACTGGAAGGATGAGCAGGATCTTATCTGGGTTGAAACAGAGGGGAAGAGAAAGGAGAAAGAAAGATTTCAGTACCAGAACTGGTATAAAGTCCAGAGAGATTGGGTTTTTGATTAAATACAAAATATCATTCATACTGATGTGTAACTGGCTGCGGTAGAGTATAAGTTTTCCCATTATATGATACTGTTTGAGCCACTATATCTAAGCCTATCATTTAGGATATTATCTCTTATTCTGTGTGTCTTAGGCTAAATTCACACCGCTTTTATGTGTCATTATCTGACAAGCTGTCAAAATTTACTATGATACTATGATATTGCAGTCTTATATGAAGGTAGTGTGTTATAGAGTGTGAACTGCTATAAGAGAACTTGGTGATATTGTCATCTAAGCCTTTGGAGAATCACCAGTAATTGCAAATATTTTCCGCTTTATGCCCCCTGAATGTGAAATGGGGCTCCACCAGCGTTGAAGTGGGCTGGTGTGGGGATTTCCTGTCCCGTTTCTGCACACTTGCTACAGTATAGCACAATTAGGTGGCAGGCATTGCACACGAGCATCGACATATGATAAATCTCCCCAAATGTATTAGATACAGGTACGGAGGATGAGTATGTCTATATTTGTTCTAAATAAAGTTATAAGTAATATCAAAGGTTAGGATGCTGGGAGTGGTTATATGATTAAGAATCATAGTAATGCGTATGTTGTAGTATTGGGATAAGATAATGGAATGGATATGTGGATCAGGCGTTAAAGGAAACCTACCACTGCTTGCATGATGAAATCATGCAAGCAGACCACCCGGTAGGCTACTTAATGCTGATGCCGGCACATAGTTTAGTTAGGCTCGGCGAACTTTCACCTATTGCCGGCCGGCTGTCCGAGACTTAGTGTTTGCGCATGCGCGATAAGTGCTGAGAGCTTGGTGATGTCACGGCTCTCGGCACCTGAAGGAGGAGGGTAATTTGAAGTTGGCTGGAATAATTAAACATCGGAAGCCATCACCAGCCCGAAGGTGACGTAGGGTAGCACCGGAGGGCTCATTTACATATGTAAGAAAATAGTTTTTTTAGCTCAACTAAAGTTCGCCGAGCCTAACTAAACTATGTGCCGGCATCAGCATTAAGTAGCCTACCGGGTGGTCTGCTTGCATGATTTCATCATGCAAGCAGTGGTAGGTTTCCTTTAAGGAAGGGTCAATAGTCAGGGGACAGTCCATACAGGTTACACCTTAGTTAATGACAGCGGAGCCTGGATTTACACATGGAGAGGATTTGTACAGCACTGATGCTCCAGGTGCCCATCAAAGATATCTGTCATTACCTTCAACAGTTACCTGGAGTTCAGCTGTTAATATTAATAGACAGTGAAAGCTGAACTGGTTCAGTGCAAGGTGTGAAATGAGTGTAGACGGCGCTGTCACTGACTGGCGCATACACGGGAGAATAGAGGGTAACACGTGTCCTACCAGTAGCAAACAAAGTGGGAAAGGATATTGACCTTCATAAAATAAATATGTATAGAGAGTCTGCAGTTACCCCTCATTGAAAAGATATAGGCAGGAGCCGCTGCCATAATTACTGCATACATATAAATATTCCTACTGATAAATAATAATGCATGTACAGCATTTAGACCAGTGCACAGTAGAACTTGACGACATTTATCTGCTGTGACGCGTGATTCGTACTTTGCACGTCATATTAGTTGGTCTATTTTGCACCACAAATTTGAATTTGTCTAAATATAAATGTGCACAAAATTATTATTATTATTTATTTATTTTATTTTTTTGGTCCTTATGTTTAGAAAGTCCATCTGAAAGTCCTCTGTTAGAGTCCTTATCTCTATGCACTTCGGGACCCACTGGAGAAGACATGTTACCTGTGAGATACAAGATCCCACTACTGCCTTTGTCTGACCAACATTATAGTGACTGACTAACAGTCTAGCATGTGAGACAACTCTCATCCTGTGCAGTGTTATATCCAACTGTTCTGCACTATGAAACTCAACAAACTTGCTGGGGATTTGCAACCTGCAGCAGGACTCCTTTTCATTGGAAACACATATGCGATCAGGCAGAGCCCTGCCACGGGTGCCTGCAAAGTATTTCTAAATGCAATACAAGCGCCATGTGTGGCTGCAGTATGAAAGCATGTCCCCATTTATTGTTGATAATCAGGGCTGTGGAATTGGAGTTGGTAACAATTTTAGTGGAGTTGGAGTCATGATAAAATGGACTGACTCCACAAACGTGTAATAAATTATCAAAATTTTGAAATTTCCTTTAAATGTCTGTTCTATAACTGATCTAAGGATTTAGGCCAGGGGTAAATGGGGGCCATATTGTCATATTGCTCAACTTTAAGAGGCCAGATCAGTAAGCAGCATCCTAGATGTACCAGCGATCAAGGCCGGATTAAGGGTGGTGGGGGCCCCTGGGCAGAAACTAGTGGGGGCTCTTCCAACAATGTTTTTGGAAGTATATAGCCTGCCAGACCCCTGTAGTATATAGCCTGCAGCCCCCTGTAGAATACAGCCAGCAACCCCCTGTAGAATTTAGCTGCCAGTCCACTGTAGAAAATGGCCACAAAATAATAATCTTCATACTTACCTCACCTTCCCTTCCAGTGATGCTGCAGGCTCTTCCTCGCTCTTCAGGCAGCCACCGGCCACTGAAGACCCAGCTGCCATCGCTGGGGGAGATCGCCGATGCACTGTTTTGGCAGCAGCATGAAGTGATTGGACACCAACAGTGTGACGTCATCACTCGCCACCGGCGTCCAATCGCAACCTGCTGCCACCAAAACAGTGTATCGGCTATCTCCCCAATCGATGGCAGCTGTGTCTCACTGACACAGCTGACATCCTAGACCCCTATGTGCGATGGGGCGGCCGCTGCGCATCGCACACAGAGACAGTCAGCGACTCGACTCGAGCCCCAGGAGCCCCTCCTTTAATCTGGCCCTGTCAGCGATCACAGTACAGCACAAAATGCCAACCCAAATATTGTAGATGGCACAGTAAAGCAATAAATACCACCCTAGCAACCAAATACTACATTCACAGCAAATGATAATAGAACAAACCCCACAGCAGATAATAATAGAACTGGAGACCACATAGCAGACTTAAAATACTAGAGACCCTCAGGGCAGACAAATACAAGAGACCCTATAGAAGATAATACTGGAGACCCCTAGAGAATGAACTGTAATCTACTATAGATTAAAAGAATAAGCTACTGGGAAGGAAAGCCTGCATTTATCTCAAGCACTGCTGGAGTGACCAGGAAAACAGGACTGTAGAGTTGTGAAGCTGGAGTCCGAGTTGGAGTCAGATGTTTGGCTTATGGCAGCCCTGTTGATAATGATCGAAAGCTGAAATATTTCTGAAAATGATTCTAGTGCATTTTTCATTCTCAGTTCACTAATATGGTTTGATATTGAAACCCCCACATTGATCTTCTGCTCTAAAGTGGATACAGGCTGTTGGCTTTATCTCTTGTATAGAGGCATTACCAGGGTACTGCAACTCAGTACAGAAGAACTGATCTGCAGTACTCTGTAACTCCCACTATAACATGGATGGAGGCTTTCGCTTCTTGTATGGATGTACTATCTTGAGGAATCTTTGAATCATCAAAATTAAAAATGCATGGGGGGCCCAGAAAACGCTTTACATGTTATGCCAGTGCAGCAGGAAGCATGCCTGATCAGCCGTGATCCCTGAAGCTTTGGCTATATAAGTATTACATGATGAAGTCTGACACGATATTTATGACTTCTGCAGAAACAGTGATCCAAGAAGTCACGTTGTTGGAAAGCACTGCATCGGCAATGAAGTCTGCATTTCATGGTGTTAAAATGCGCCTTTCTATAATTTTAGAAAACTGGATATTATCCAGGAAAATTCCATGAGAGGAGACAAGTGTGATTGTTTTAAGCCGCCTCCTTGCCGAGTCCCCTCTGTAATGCACCTCCAGGGATTTTTTTTTTCTGAAATAAGCTTTTGGGCTCAAAGCGACTGCCTACAAATCACTTCTCAGCCTCTCTTCCTGTGCCGACCTGCTGGAGACTTATGTTATTGTTGGCAGGGAGCCCTCTACTGCAAAAAATCCTCACCCCCCACATACAGCCCCCCCAAACAGATATCTGCCTCCTCCCCAATACAGCCTCTAGAATAGCTCACAAAGAAATATCCTGCTGAACAGACCCAGAAAGTTGTTTTTACTTTAACCCCATACAAGACACACTGCAACCTACTGATTATATAAAGTCACAATTTAAACAATACTACTAGAAATGCCAACTAACCATAGGGTGCGGACACGTGCCGTTTGAATTGAGTTTACAAACACACAGGGGTGGGGTTCGGCACAATTGCATAGGCATTTCCATGGAAACTCATTTGATCGATAACCACAACCCAGTGTTCTGCATTGTTTAAATGCAAGACACCAGTCTCAATCAAAAAGTATATGTGATTTGGTCAAGCCCCACCCCCAGGTGTTTGCATTGCATATGTTAAAACAACACAAACTCCACATGTTACCGCACCCTTAAACAGAGCAGTAGAATATCCTGAATTATGCAGCCTGCCAATTAATATCAGCGTGACATCACCAAAGATGCCACTAAAAGAGCTTTCCTGTAAGAATAGCATCAGTGACCACTGAAAATGGAGCATATCCATTCAATATGCAGCAGCATGGGTGGCACTAATACTACAATATATGTCCATCCAATGAAACTCTGTTACACCATTTTTTTGGTAATCGAGGATTCCTTACATGTATGTATTACCAATAATATCTGTCCCTTATTTTTTGTCCCTTTCTTTTCCTGTAATAAGCCATGTTAAGGAAAAGCTTCTTAAAGGGGTATTCCCATGAAGATGAGTTTCTTAAATGTACTCAGGATAACAAAATAACACATTCTCTAATTCAATGTTATTAACAAAAATACAGCATTTAGGAGATATAATTCAAAACCTCTTTCTATCAGTCCTGGTGTACACAATTTAACACACTGACTTCATGCCGACAGCTCCTGAGGAGAGTAAAGTTACAGACAGATAAGATCTTTATCTGATGGAGGCACAGCAGGTCTGACAGTATGTGTTATACGTGAGATATAGCAGAGCTCTATATAGTACGGCTGCGATATTAGTCATGTATAATATGCATCTCATCTCTGATCTGTCTCATCTCTCTTTTTCTATGTGTCAGATACTAATAAGATGTTCAGAATTTAAATGAAAGTGTATATAAAACTGTAATCTAAGCACATTGTCAGCACACAGCGATCATAATGGGGCAGATTTACTTACCCGGTCTCGTCAGAATCCCGTGGTGCGTTGTCCGACGTGGATTCGGGTACGGCGTGATTCACTAAGGTCGTGCATCCAAGTTCCTGCATGTGTCGCTGCTGCGCCGAGGTCCATCGGAGTTCACCTGCTTCTTCCTGGTGAGCGCTTGATCTTGCGACACAAAACCTTTTTTAAATTCCGTGGTTTGTCCGAATCCGTAGGGTTGTCCGATGGCCACGGCCCCCCATTTCTGTTGCGTGCAAGCCAGCACTAATGCAACAAAATCCGATCGTGTGCGCCAAAATCCCAGGGCAAAACCGAAATATTCGGGAAACCCGACGAAAGTGTGGTGTTCGGACCCTTAGTAAATGAGCCCCAATGTGTCTGTTAAGAGAGTCCAGCTCTCACTCTGGAATTTTACACTGACCATCACTGAGTTATAGGAGATAAAATAGCAATAAAACTGAGTAAAATTGTGAAGTAAGGGGTTAAAAATGACCTTTATTGCATAAACATCAATAGGGGATAACAATTTGAGATTTTTATTTCAAGGGCAAACCCCTTTAAGTCCGTACAGTGCTTACAACAGGGAAGTAAAGTTTTACTCTTTACATACCTAGAGATTTTTCATTTGATAATCTAGTGTCCGCTTAAGTCTAGATTAGATACCGTATCTGTCAGTATGAATACATGATGGAAAGCCAATATATACAGACACTGCTAGAAGTAAAAAGAAAGAAAGTATAATAAAAAGTTTACTATTGACAACTACTTGGTGTATTATTACAATTATTATTATGATCCTGTGCTGGAGAATGGCTTGGTGGGGGTTTATGGACCTTAAAGAGAACCCGTCGTGCTAAATAACCCCCCTAAACTAAATATATTTTCATAAACTGCTACTAGAGAGCATTGCCTCTATCCCTTCATTGTCCCTCTAAATGCCTGTAAACCTAAGCAATGAGGTCCTAAAACTGTATGCAAATGACCTGTGAAATGTCCAATGAGTCATTAGCATATTCAAGCTGCCGTAATGGCTGCTCCATGTGCTTGCTGGTGGCCACGCCCCCTGCAGCCTGTGTTTGTTGATATGTTGAAAAGATAAACAAGCTCCAGGATGCAGCCAGGTATAGCAGAACATGAGGTACTGGTGGAGCTGATGTCTGTTGTCTCTGTGTATTAAGAGGATGCAGCACAGAACTAGCAATGCTTTACTATACATTACACACAAAATGAGCAGGGGAGGAGAGGGGAGGGTAACAGGGGGACATCACTGCCTCTGACCATGTGACCAGCTCATTTACATAATAAAGAAAAGATGATTTTGCAATGATTAATGTGTGAATTGACAGATAAAGGCTGGGATGGGATCCTTGTGAGCTGCTCCAACAGGTTAGTAGTGACAGGACTAGTGGAAGAGACCTGATGACAGGTGTCCTTTAAGCTCATGAATGTTTTCCTTAATAGTTTCTAGGGAATCATCTGTAGGATGGATGATAGATTTACCACTGTGATTGCAACCTGACCTTGACTTAAAGCAGACACATATCTGTTGTAAGTGGTTCTATTGGTCAATTTATGGCACTACTGATTTTAACCCAAACTTGCTTACAAAGGGTTGTGGCTTTAAATACTGGCCCTAAAAAAGATTATCATCCAGCATCAGCTACGTGATTCATCTGGTCCATTCTTAGAGGGCCTATCTTAGTTTCTCAGCAAAAATTCTACAGGCATACACTACAGGATATAAACAGTATGGGGCACATTTACTTACCAGTCCGCGGAGTTCACCGAAGTGTATTGTCGACGATAATGCACTCTACCGAGATTCACTACGATTGTCGCCGAATCCTGGCGTGTGTCGCTTCCCGCTCAGCCGCCGGAGTTCACTACTTCTTCCTGGTGCTGTAAGGCATTTGTCTTGCGACACAATTCAAAAGTCAAATCCCGCCTCAGTCCAAATCAGTCTGATCGTCCCATGTCACGTCCCACAATTTCTGTCGCATGAAAGCCAGGCATCTGTGCCAAAATCCAATCGCATGGGGAACAATCCAGTGTTAAATATTTGTCCAAGTTGCGAAATCCGAAAACATCAGAAGTCCGACAAAACTGCAAGTGCGGACCCTTGGTAAATAAGCCCAGTAGTGGTAGGGACACAGGTAAAACATTTTTTTATTTCAAAAATGGTCTAAAATGTATCCTAGACGAATGGGACCAGATTTTTTGATTGTTGAACTCACAACATCTTAACTTTCTCAAATGATATTCTAAATATAGTCTCACTATGGGTAAGAGAGCTGTCTGCAATCCAGGAAATATAACCCGAACACATGCATAAGTTTTAAATGGGGGATTGTGACTTTTCATTATCGATGATCACAACCGAATGTGGTTAAGCTTTGCACATGTTATGATGTACCTTTTATTATGTGCTTATAACTAGAGCATCATGAATCACAATTGCAGTGTCCTTTGAGCTAATCATAATGAATGCCTGTTCAACTTTCTTAATACGGTGACATTCACACTAACATGTGCAATCCCATATGTAGCATGGCGGGCAAATGGTGGTGCCGGGGAGAGGAAGAGCTCCGCTCACCCCGCCCCTCTCCATAGGAAACATGGGGCACGGTTGCGTATTCCAGGAAAAGATTAGAATATGTACTATTTTTCTCATGGCTACAGAACGGTACGGTGACGTACTTGTGCTGCACCATACCGCTCCCGTGGGGCCGTGGCCCATGCCGTAATCCGACTATGGGGGACATATTCTGACGTATAACATCGGCCATATATATGTCCCTGTACAGGTGTGAGCAGCTAATAAAGTGTTTCTGATTCAAAAGCAACATTGTATTGGATATGGGAAGGCAGTTCTTTAGAGAAATAAATATTGTTGAAGTGCATGAGGGGTGTTGTCCACAGTCCACCAAAAACCGGCTGCAATATTAACTGAGCTGTCTCTTTCTACCTCTGTCCATAGTGGGAAATTGCTTATTAGGGAGGGAGAAGCCCCTCATGGCAAGGGTGATAATACAGAAATTAATTCATGGTTAGTAATATGATTCAAACACATTATGTAATTCAGTAATTGTGACATATTATAGGGTTCAAAACACTGAACAAAGGTGTAAAAAAAAAATGAAATTAAGCATATAGAATGCAACATAGTATAAGTGCAGTCACCTAATTGTACCACAAAAATTAATGACCTGCTGAGAAACTCTGTTTATGCTCAAGTATATACAGTATAGTCCTAAAATGCACTATAAATATAAAAAATAATGATTCTGATACATTAATAGAATAAGAAACTTCCAAGAATCCACACACAGTACCAAAAAATCCCATACGTTTACTCATAACTGTAAAGAAACCCTTTTATTTGATAATGTATAAACATCTTTCATTCCGAATCTGCAGTGTATGTCCCCGGATTCTTTGCACGAGGTGAAAACACATATTAAAGTTATGTTGCGGTTACCTACTTTTGATCTTTCTAAAACTCAACATTTTATTAACGTTTTTGAAGTTGCAACCTGCACATTGAGGCGTTGAGACTTACGGATATACGTAGCTGTACAGGTATATACATTGTTACAATTCGGGGCCTAAGTACGACATTACGTGACATTATTACATAAACCTTATGCTGCCATTTAACTTGACATGTAAAAACTTAGTATGGCTTTCTGTAATATATGAACATATAAGTGGTGTTAATAGTTATAAAAAAAACAAACAAAGCTCTAAAAATGTATCTTGAGTGAAAATGCGACCCAAAAAAAGGAAAGGTCTGTCAATTTGGATGCTGCCCTGAAAATCATTAAAACAAAGTCATTAAATGGCACATTGTGCAGTTTATTGTCAAATTTTCTATTTCTAATCTGATTACATACGACTTGAATGGGGAGCATAATTTGTCATAGACAGATAACAAGCTGACATATGCTCTCTTTTCGGCGAAAGGTTGAAGGGGCTCAAAAAGGATATATAGGAACTATTCTATGGGGATCGGTGTGAAATTGCTAGCAGTAGTTACAATGGAATTTTCTAATCCACTTCGTTATGAATGAGTTCTCATGCCAGTAAAGAGCAGTAGTGAAATCCACACTGACCTGAAGCCTAGTCATACAAAGAGCAGAAAACTGGAACCACTAATGTCCTGAGAGAGTGTCTGCAATGTTATGGATTGAACTAGAGATGACGCGGAGCACTAAAATGCTCGGTACTGTCTATTAGAGAGAACTTTTCCCGATGTCAGAGTGTCGTCTCGATAACGAGCCCCCATTGAAGTCAATGGGAGACCGAGCATTTTCAAGGGGGACCAAGGATCTGGCACAAGGGGAAGCTAGTGGACAAACAACTGGACTCGAAGATGGATTGGAAACACCAACGCCGAAATGGACAGAAACGACAGCGGGCAAGCAGATGGGATGCCTTGAGGCCTGAGAAATACGCATTATGCCAAAATTACTGGGCAACAGCATGAGCAGGACAGAGTGACAGAATGAAACGTGATAGATATCTAAAACTTCCAATAATGACCCTGACACTAAAGGGGACGGGATGCAGAGGAAGCGGTCACAGAGGCTAGAGAGTGTCGTCATGGCCGACCAATACTTAAATGCGAACCTCAGCTCAAACCAATCGGGGGGCTGAAGAGAGGACAGCCAAACAACACTGGAAATGCCACCTATCAATTCACTTTGGAATAGTGTTAACATCACATAGACTGCAACCTATCTATTTCATATAGTGCAACTTTGATATTTGTAGCTAAGAATATTTGATAGATATTGGGATAGTTTTGTACATTTCCCACTCCTCAGGGTCTTTACTTATCACTTATGACTCGGAGAATCCCTTGATTTACTGTGTGTATATTTTTTGTATATCAGTATGTGACATGCGTAGTCCCTTCATGCAGTCACCACCTGTGAGGCAGCAGTCAGCACATGATCTGTCACTCTGTCCCCTTTAGAATTATGTCATTCCCAGCCTGCTACTCCACATATTGGGTATCAGGCTCGAGCTGGGCGGTTGGCATACAGCAAAGGTATTTTTACACCGCACAACTTTACTCTAGGAGATATTTTTAGAATAAAGATCCTAGACAGGGTAATATAGCTATAAATACCAGGAGGTTATACTGTACAAAGACAGATGATCCAGAACTTTGGACAACAAAACAAAAGAGAACACGTGTAATGTTTTAAAACTTCATCCACATTTCTTGGTTCTTGGTCATCCTAGAATTCTGATCATCCAGAACCAATTTTTACCAATGTTGTTAATGTTGCAGGCAGCTATGGTAGAAAACTTTAGGTTGCATGTTCCTGATGGCCACTTAAAAATTACAATGAGGGGGAGCATAGGGTGAGCCCCTGACACTGTACAAGAAACAGTTTACAGCTGTTGGCAGACCTCAGACACGCAACATCTGGTCTGTCAAACACAAACTAAACAAGTAGATGATGAATACAATAGAAGATTGTGGAGGGGGGGGCTGTAAAATGTCACAGTTCTGCAGCCACATCCTATGTGTTAACCCTCCAGTTCCTGAGGGCGCAGTCCTTGGTATGTGCAGTTCATTTTGCATGATATATTAGATGACTGTAAGGAGGCAGAGCTAGGGGCTAGCCTCTGCCTGTCCTCTATAGTGACACTTGTGGTGTATTTACTATTCTGTGTTTATGCATCAAGACTATCTAGAGCAGGGGTCCCCAAACTTTTTACATAGGGGGCCGTTCACTGTTCCTCTCAGACCGTTGGAGGGCTGGACTAAAGTTTAAAAATAAATAGGGGTACATGTGACCTCATCCGTGATACACTACCCCCTCAATTAATTATTTAATATACTGCACCCCCTTGTGAACTATTTTATATATTGGCCCAATTAATTAACTAATTGGGTTAATTAATTTTGAAATATATGGGGACCCCTCTCAATTAATTATTGAATAATGCTGCCTTCCACTCCCATTAATTACTAGACTGCCCCTCATAATTAATTATTTTCTATGCCACCCCACCATTAATTATTTCCTATGCTGCCCCTCCACCATTAATTATTTCATATGCTGCCCCTCCATCATGAATTATTTCCTATGCTGCCCCCCACCATCAATTATTTTCTATGCTGCCCCCCACCATTAATTATTTCATATGCTGCCCCTCCATTAATTTTTTCCAATACTGCCCCTCCACCATTAATTATTTCCTATACTGACCCCCCACATGAAGTATTGACTATGGCCTCATCATGAATTATTTTCTGATGCCCTCTCATCAAATTATTTTTTGAGGCCCCTCATCAAATTATTTTCTGATGCCCCCCCTCCCCGCATCATTAATTGTTTTCTGATGCCCCTCCATCATAAATTATTTTCTGTTGCCCCTCCATCATAAATGATTTTATATAATGCCCCCATAATTAATTATTTTTTTATGTCAGGGCCCCCCGGCCGCCACAATCTATTTGCTGCTGGTTAAAAAAACCAAAAAAAAACTATACTCACCTCTGGCAGCGGCTCCCGCGTCTTCTTTCCTCTGGCTGCTGCCGGACAGGAAGGGGTGCACAGTCATCACGCGGCCGCGCATCCAGGTTCAAGGAGCGATGTGCGCCGTTGTTGTCTTCCGGGCACATCGCTCCACGTGCAGTAATAGTGCTCGAGCAGCCACATCGGCCTCATCGAGTACTATATATTAGATGACTGTAAGGAGGCAGGCTAGGGGCTAGCCTCTGCCTGTCTTATAGTGACACTTGTGGTGTATTTACTTCTGTGTTTATGCATCAAGACATCTAGAGCAGGGGTCCCCAACTTTTTACATAGGGGGCCGTTCACTGTTCCTCTCAGACCGTTGGAGGGCTGGACTAAAGTTTAAAAATAAATAGCGGTACATGGACTTCACTGTGATACACTACCCCCTTCAAGTCATTTTTAATATACTGCACCCCCTGTGAACTATTTTATATAGTTGGCCCAATTAATTAACTAATTGGGTTAATTAATTTTGAAATATATGGGGACCCCTCTCAATTAATTATGAATAATGCTGCCTTCCACTCCCATTAATTACTAGACTGCCCCTCATAATTATTATTTCTAAGCCACCCCACCATTAATTATTTCTATGCTGCCCCTCCACCATTAATATTTCATATGCTGCCCCTCCATCATGACATTATTTTCATATGCTGCCCCCCACCATCAATTTTTTCTATGCGCCCCCACCATTAATTATTTCATATGGCCCCTCCATTAATTTTTTACCAATATGCCCCTCCACCATTAATTATTCCTATAACTGACCCCCCATGAATATTGCTATGCGCCTCATCATGAATTATTTTCTGATGCCCTCTCATAAATTATTTTCTTGAGGCCCTCAATCAAATTATTTTCTGATGCCCTCCATCAAATTATTTTCTGATGCCCCTCCATCAAATTATTTATGAGCCCCCCTCCCGCAATCATTAATTGTTTTCTGATCGCCCCCCATCATAAATGATTTTATATAATGCCCCCATAATTAATTATTTTTTATGTCAGGGCCCCCCGCCCCCACAATCTATTTGGTCTGCTGGTTAAAAAAAAACAACAAAAAACATACTCACCCTCTGCAGCGGCTCAGGTCTTTTCCTCTGGGGCCGGGAAGGAAGGGGTTGAACAGTCATCACGCGGCCGCGCATCCAGGTTCAAGGAGCGATGTGCGCCGTTGTTGTCTTCCGGGAACATCGCTCCACCTGCAGTAATAGTGCTCGAGCAGCCACATCGGCCTCATCGAGTACTATAACAGTGACGGTCAGGAGCTTCCTGTCGGGATGGACGGAGGCTCCTGCCCGAATGCGGAGATCTCCCGGGGGCCTCAGCAGGAGCCGCTGGCACTCCATGCCCTGGATGTGGCGGGGGCCGGATAAAAACAGTCCGCATGTGGCCCACGGGCGTAGTTTGGGAACCACTGATCTAGAGAATAACAGTGTAAGTATTAACAATTTGCCTTATAGTTTTCTCACCTTAAAAATTCTTGTTGCATGCAACATATGCAAGTCATTGTTATTGATAATATTCCACCGGACAAAAGGGGAGGGGATCATAACAAAAAAATTTTATTAGAGAATCAAAAGGGTACTTACACTGGAGACACAATGTCCTTTGGGACTCTAGGAATAATCTCATATATATTTACTGGTTTTTCCCTTTGCTTTTTTTGTATCCTATAAGTATCCTTTAAGTTATTAACTTGCCTTCCCTGTATGTCTGTCCAACCATTGCACGCTTCCGCATCATGTGATTTGGGGGCGGTATATTCATAGTTACTTCCACTGTTACATATGTCGGCGTACTTACCGTGATTAGATTAGGTATGAATAACCGTGCGGTCTGAAACGTCTCACCTTAATATGGATTTTTGACCTGTATCTTTTTATGGTTTAACTAATAAACGATGGATCAACTTTTTTTTTTTTTACTGAGCTGGTGCCAAATGCTACATCCTTCTCCTTGTTAATAACACTGTTGGTCTTGTTGTCTTTGTCAAACTGAAGTCTGTGTAGCGGTAAAAAGTGTGCAAGTTCTGGAACAACTCTTCTCTGTCTACTATTGTCACCTGGGCCACCTAAAACCACACTTCTCTTAGCAATGGTTTTGGTACAGCTTGCACTTACCATAAGGTAAGGGGATAGTGGTTCAACCAGTCCATACACCAGTCTGTTTTGTGAGGAGCCTGCGCCTCCTGCACTAAGATACCGACTGGGTGGCAGGAGCATTTTTTGCAGAGGTTAATAGTGCTAGTTATAATTGCAAACTTTATAATTGACTTCATTAAAGACTTCTAGGTTTTGAACAAACTATATAACCGTCCTGGGAAGGGGGGTTGTAAAAACATAAAAAAGTGATCCTTATCTCCTTTGTCGCTTGTTGTCCCAGGGTGCTGCCTGTTTGTTTACAGAGGCATGCAGGCATGCTTACAGAGGCTACATCATTGAATCTAATAGGAATGGGCAACTCTGCTTCTGTAAACAAATAGGGGCACAGCACTGACTGGCGGCAGCGCAGGATAACGGGAACGACAGAGGCACAGCTCCTTTGTGTCTTTATTCTGCTCCTTCTCTCTCCTGTAGTGAGTAGTGTATTTGAAGTCCCATACATAGATAAGGAAAGAGAGATAAGGAAAACAGGCTAAATATTAACTCTTGCCATACCTAGAACATATTTCACTTGAAATATGATTTCAGCTCTCTAAGGAAATTAGACTATCCAGTGACTAAGTAAAGAGTTAGGACATTTAATTTTTAGATTCCTTTATTTCTCAGTGGATTAAAGGACAGAAAGCTACTTTAAATAATAAGGAGTTGTCCCAGGTTTTCAAGGTAGCCCTTGTTCAATTGGGTTCCTCTGGATATCTCTGCAGAGACCTGAAAAAGGATGTCCACCAACATCCCCTTTCAAACCTGAGTTTGTCATCTGCAGAGAATGGCAGAAAACCTCCAAACCCAGGAGTGCAAATCTTGTTCCATCATATCCAAGAAGACTGGAGACTTTCTTTAAGCACGGATTACAATCTACCATCAAATTGCTTCATGGTAAACCAGGGTCACTTACTCATAGATCCAGGCATCGTGACTGTGGTACTCTTATATTTGTTTTCTATAGCCTACTTCCTTCAAGAATGAACTTTTGAAATTATGCTAGTGAGCCTTAAAAGGCTACTGGGGCAGTTCTGTGTTGCAGATTCACTGTACAGCAGGCAGAGAGAGGGGGAATGCCAAACAGGAGCAGAGGGGTAGAATGTGGTAGTCTAACAGCCTGTGAATCTGTATTATTTACTGGGAGCTGTAGGGTACATTATTGGAATTTGTGGGGACATTAATTACTTCGGACTGTGAGGACATTACTTGGGGTTGTGGGAGATGTGACTTACTTTGGACTCTGGGGAAAGGGGCCTAAATTGTGGGGCATTAAGGGGGCAATATTCAGTATAGAGTCACATTGAAGGATATTAGTAGAGCGACATGTATTAAGTGTAGCTTGCATTATTAAATGTTAGGCAGCATTTAGGGAACATTATTTGGTGGTTGGCAGAATGAGGGGGTGTAATGTAAAGTATGGGGAGGACATATGCTGTGGAGGGCAGTAATTGGCACATTCATTACAAAGTGTGGGGGTAACAATGAGGGGCAATGTACTGTTTGTAAACCAGAATGAGTAGTACCCTGTTTCCCTGAAAATAAGACAGTGTCTTATATTAATTTTTACTCCTAAAGAGGTGTTAGGTCTTATTTTCAGGGGTTGTCTTATTTTTCCATGAACAAGAATTTACATTTATCGTTGAACAAAAAAATCAACTTCTCTAACATCCTTATAACTCTCCAATTCATGCTGTATTTCTTGTGACTCCAATTCTATTAGAATCATTGGCCCCAGTCTCTCATGTTTGGTAAAAGCACTTTCCATAAATGACCCTTCTTATCCTGGTAACTGCTTGTATCACATTTACAGAACAACATCCGGTGATTTCAGTCCATGAATTCTTCCCCACGTCACAACCTTCTGCAGCATCAAAAAGATTTCCTAATAATAATGTATGGCGTGGGGAGCCCTGCTGCAATGACTTCCTCTAGGTCTTATTTTCAGGGGAGGCCTTATATTTCAAAGCCTGAACAAAATTGTACTAGGTCTTATTTTTGGGGGATGTCTTATTTTAGGGGAAACAGGGTATATATGTGGTTTATATTAGGGGGTTATTTGCGACTATATAATGTATTATGCCATAATTGCATTATAAAGTGTGGGGCCCATATTACAGGGTATTTTGTGGGGCCTTTACAACCTGTTATTCTAGGAAACTTTTATTATTTTCTGTGTAACTCTATTACGCACAAAGATTTAAAAAGTGTCTCTGTGGTGGTATAGATGAGGTTGCTACGATCAAAGGTAAGTCCAATAATCATATAATCTGCAAATAAAATAAAGACCAAGCTTCTACCTCCAAGCAGGGATTCTGGATTTTTTTCTACGGTAAGTATGTCCCAACCGTACTTTTCAGTGCTTCAAATAAAAGTATTGCAGTCTAAAAGGGTTTTCCTCTGCATCCACGTCCTTCAGAAAGATTATAAATGCATAGGGAAGTCAATTGAAACAGTACCTTTCCATTTCATGTATCCTATGCCAGAATCGGAATAGGATAAACTCTCTGCGTGATCCCTCGGTGTAGCGTTCTCGTGGGTAAGTCCAGTTGTTTGGTTTACGGCTTGCGGCGTGTAGCTGTGCAGATCTTTGGTCTTCCGACTTGGAAACTCCACTGCTCCACTTTCGCTCTGCTTTGCTCCACAGAACACCGACATGGAGAGAACGCAGGAAATAGTACAGCACAGTTTTTTTTTAGTATTAAAAGCTTTCTTTAATAGTTATACTCACAGACTTTTTCTTTTTAAAACAGGCCTTATAAAAAACTTATGCACTTTCGGCGTTGCCTGCCCGACTCGAGTTTCGCCTCTGGCGGCTTCTTCCGGAAGAAGCCCCGGAATCGGTGTTCTGTGGAGCAAAGCGGAACGAAAGTGGAGCAGTGGAGTTTCCAAGTCGGAAGACCGGAGATCTGCACAGCTACATGCCCCAAGCTGTAACCCTAACAACTGGACTTACCCACGAGAACACTACACCGAGGGGTCACACAGAGAGCTTATCCTATCCCGATTCTGGCATAGGATACATCAAATGGAAAAGTACTGTTTCTATTGACTACCCTATGCATTTATAATCTTTCTGAAGGACATGGATGCGGAGGAAAACCCTTTTAGATTGTTTTACATTTGATTACAAGGAATATTGGACCTCTATTCCACCTATGTTTTTCCTCTTTGCGCCAAAAGAGAGCTATGACCGAAGGAGGCGGTCATAGCTCTGTTTTATTGTTTTATTTGATGCACTGAAAAGTACTGTGGAGAAATACTTAACGTAGAAAAAAAATCTGCAATCCCTTCTCGGAGGTAGGAGCTTGGTCTTTAGCTTATTTGTGAGCTCTATTACAGTATTGGAGGTACAGTGTTAGGGGTAGCTGCAAAAGCACTGTTAGGGGACCAAGATGTCGGAGATACTGAACAACCAGATGCCTGTGAGGTAAACTCCACAGGGATGACACTTGGCTGGTAGAGGACATGGTGATGCCAAGCATAATGGAGAAGATTGAGAACAATCCAAGGACACGTCTCCTGCTTTTTTTCCTGTGTTTTCTGTAGCTGGATGTAAGTACAATTTTTAAAGGGGGTTATGTACAGGAGTCGACACTGCAAAATCTCTACATATGCATTGGGGCCTGTGTCCTAGCAAAACCCTTGCATAGAACCTACCCTTTTGCAATATCAGTGGTCATATTATCTAAAAGCCTTGATATTGGAATATTGGGGCACCATTTACTTACCCGGTCCGGAGGAGATCCAAAAGTGCATTGTCTGATGGCAATGCACTGTGCCGCGATTCAAAAAGATTGTGCGCCTGATATACTGCATGTAATGGAGAAGAACGTAGCACACACCCTGTGTTTAATTTTTATGTTTTCATCTTTTAATTCATAATATCAATATTTACAGCTCCACCAAAAGGTATGCAAAAAATCATATAGAGAAACAACAGATCATAAATTATCCTTAGCGACGTTTCGGTCTAAATCGACCTAATTAAATTAAAAGATGAAAACATAAAAATTAAACACAGGATGTGTGCTAAGTTCTTCTCCATTGCCTATTGGGGCTGAGTACCCGACGCAAGCACTGTCCAAACTCTACTGGGAGTGCGGTACCCCTGATTCCTGGATGATATACTGCATGTGTCGCTTCCCCGCTCAGTTCCGCCGGGGTCCATCTTCTTCCTCCCAGTGCATGTAAGTGCATGGCTTGCAACACAATTTTTAAGTTAAACCACGTGCTCTGTCTGAATCCGTCAGATCGTCCTGTGGCCTGCCCCCCATTTCTGCTGCATGAAAGCCGGTGCCAATGCAAATCCGATTGCGTGCGACACAATCCCCTTCTAAATCCCTGAAAATGGAAATGCGGCCGCGGGACCCTTAGTAAATAATCCACCATTGTGTACAATTTTGGGCAACAGTGTATAAAAAGCACATAGTAGAACTGGGAGAGGTTCAAAAAAAGGTACCAAGCTTATAAGGAGAATGGGGGAACCTAAATACAGTGATGGATTACTAAACTTCGGGTCATCCAGCTTTGAAAAAAGATGGCTGAAGAGGGACCTCATTACAATGTACGAATACCTGAATGGCCAGTACAAGGATCTCTCCAAAGATCTTTTTATACCTAGGCCTGTGACCAGGACATCTTCTACGCCTAGAGGAGAGGCGGTTCTACCATCGCCATAGACAGGGATTCTTTACTGTGAGAGTGTGAAACTCTCTGCTGCAGGAGGTTGTTATGGTGGATACTTTGTACATATTCAAGAGAGACCTGGATGCCCTTCTTGAGAGCAAGACCCACGTTCCTTTACAACCTTTTATACTATGATACAATGAAATGTGTATACAGTGTGTATACAATGAAATGCTTATATAGTGTGTGTGTGTGTGTGTAGTAGATAAATGACTCTGCATTGGCAAGCAGGGCCACCCCACATTAAATATGCATTTGTGTCACTGACTCTAAGATAAGATATTTACATATGAGATCTGTGCATTTTCCATCAGTAGATCAGTGACTTGTAAATATCAGGCTCTCAATCAATCCCACTGGCCGGTTATAACCGGGGCAGAGGTTTAATTAAGAGGCAAGACTGAGCCTTGGGGTGGGATTGTATTCCTAGGCAGAAATGACTTTTACTTGGGTCATGATCTGGAGAATGAATCGGGTAATGAGCAAATCTGGATTTGCGGAAAGGATGAAGTGTAACGTGTTGTTTATAGGGGCCGTTACGCCAGTATTTTGAACTGAGGAATCTTGAAAATTCTTTTATTTTTTTGCAAAAAATTGAGGTGTCCATTCTAATTGTTTTCAACACATTTGGGATTCCTGAGTGGTCTCCAACCAATGGCTTTTAATCTGTTGACAATCTGTTAGCTCTAGCTGTTAGGCAGGTATTTCTTGGAGAAAAATCTCATCAATTCTGAATATGTACATATACACATACAGTACAAGGAGGATGAATCCTTGCCCATTTTTACTCGTTAACTTTTTAACTTTTAACAAAAAATACTTTATTTATGCAACATTTTAATTACAAATAAGAGATTTAAAGATAAACATAAAGTAAAACCACATTGTAGATGAGGAACAGAAGCAGTTAGAAAGAAGAAGGATGAACCAAGGCCAGAGAGGCCCAAAGAAGTCAAAGAGGGGGTTATGTTGAGCAGGAGAGAGCGGGAAGAGGAGTAGGGGAAATGCTTGGATGGGAGGAGGAATTAGATCCCGTTCCTATCTGGGGAGGGGGGGAATAGGGGAAAGAGAGGGGCCACTGGTGTTGCCAGATTTCCATCCAATGGAAACAAAACTAGTGCCGAGGGCCTGGTCGATGTCTGGAGGTCAGGAGAGATCTATAGGCATTGGAATGTGTGAGTTGATGGGAGCCAGGTTGATGGCTCGATGGGTGCCAGCAAGAGAGGGAATTAGCTGAGATGGAAACTGTGGGGGTTTTTGAGTGGCGCTACAATAGAGGGATGCAAGAGCATGCCGCAATCACAAGGAATTGAAGAAGGGAGTGTTTATAGCTAGATGCTCAAGAAGGAATAGGGTGGCATCGAGAGGCAGGGAGTAGTTTGCAATCTGTCTAATAACAGATTGTATGGCATTCCAGAAGGGAGAATGGAGGCAAGGTGAAAAGATGTGCAGGAGTGTGCCTTCCTCCATGCCACACAAGTTGGGTCGACTTCAGGAAATCGGGACCCGATAACAACTTATAATTGCCTTCTTGGAAACGGGAGCTCATAGAAGACTTGTGAATGAGAATAAAAATTTGTTCCCTCTGTTCAGCAGAGAGGGTTATCTGGAGATTTGCTTCCCACTGTGAGAAAAATCAAGGAGATGGCTGTGCTTCAGGTCTCAGGAGGATATGGTAGATAATGAAAACGTTGTGGCAAAGGGAAGTGGTGCTCGGGCATTGGTTTTCAAGTCAAGTCTATGTCGACTGAGTCATGTGGTGGTAGTGTGAGCAAAATGCAAAAGCGTTCCAGGGTCTCAAGACTGCGACTCCCGAGGACGTCGATATGTTGAAGGACTGCCATGAGGAGCCGTTATGGAAGTGGGACACGTTATGGACCACCCACTGCTCTCCGTTTGCAAAAGACGGCATCATCCAGTCCCGGTAAGAAACATGGATGCCGGAGTACTGGGGTCATGGCCAAGTGAGGCGAAAGAAAAGGGCCCCTTACATCAGCTGGGTGGCAGACCTGTAGGGTGGGCCAAATAGTCGGATGTTTGTGTCAAGAGTGTTTTGTCAATCTACAGGGTTGCTGACAGGGGTACTGTGAAAAATTGTTGCTTGAGGGAAACCCAAGATTTAATTTTAGCATGGCGGAACCAGTCCTCTACCCTTACCAGGTACGTTGCTCTGTAGTAGGATCTAATGTCAGGAAGTGCCAAGCCCCCTCGTTCTTTTTACCGAAACATGATCTCTCTTTCCTGTCCATATGAAAGCATGTTTTATCACCAAGATTGAACGGAAAAAGGTACCTGGGACATAGATCGGCAGAGACTGGTAAAGGATATGGGCGATCTGACACTGCTCTAGGAAGATTGCGCAATCTGATTGTACATGTATTTATAAAGTGTCTGCGCCAGTTTTGTGTCAGGCAAGACAGCAAAATGTGCACCTAAAGAGGTGTGGTAGTGTTAGTCTGAGATGGCGACACGTTTATGACTCTTCTCCTCTTCTCCTGTCACCTGAGTAGAAAAACCACTAATTGCACCAGACTCTGCTTGTGCTCCAATGTCCTCCTACTCCTCTTCAGCCCCCACCGGACTCATGTTGCCATGAGATTTAGTCACCGCTTCTCCAGTGCCCTGATCAGACAGATTTAGCAGCATCTATTCCGAGACATGAAGCAGTGCAATGACGTTATTCATCCCATAGTTCTGGCGACTGACAAATAACGTGGCCTCTTCAAAGGGTCTGAGCAAACGGCAAGTGTCGTGCATGAGCTGCCAGTGGTTGACATCAAAGTTACAGAGGGGAGTACTCCTGTCCGCTTGCATCATCAAAAAATCATTAATGGTTTTTCTCTGTTCATACAGGCGGTCTAACGTGGAGGCTGGAATTCCAACGGGTAGAAACATCGCATATCAGACTATGTTGGGGGAGGTCGTTCTGCCGCTGCAATTTAAGGAGGGTGTGCATGACAGTTTCCTGGCCATTTTTAGAATGTCTTACAGATGGGTGGAAGACTTCAGGAACCTTTGGATGGACCACCACATTTCTTCTAGGCCATTGGATGGTTACGCTGCATGTGTTGACGCAGGGCCGTGGTGCCAACGTTGGCTCCCTGGCCACGCTTCACTTTATGCCTGCAGATTCTACATATACACACACACAGCTCCTCTGGTGTCTTAACAAAAAATTGCCACACCACCGAGTGGGTGATTTTACCACCAACACACTGCACTGAGTGACCACTAACGCCGCTACCTCGCTGAGACCCTGTACCACTGCTTACTTGGACCTGCAAAGCAGGTTTTGTACCCCACAGCCATTTAGCTCCCATCCACGCACTGCTGCCACCCTGCTGACTCTTGGCCACAGTAGCGATGCGCAAGCTGACACCCTCTTCTCCCGACGATGATGATGAAGCCCTAGCTTCACCCGCCTCCCAAGTGCGATCGGCTACGTCATCATTGATTTATGTTTCCCTGTCACTGCTATTCTCCTCAACGGTCTCCATATACACAACCTGACTACTTGCAAGTGCTACATAACCTCCTGTGCCACTCTCCACATCTCTAATTTCCCACCTACCACACGAAGCAGCGGATGTCTGCCCCACCTCTTCACTGCCAAGCAGCTGCTGACTGTCATCAAAGACTTTGTCCTCGCTGTATAGTGGCACTGAGCCCAGACCAACTAGTAGATCTCTGGCTGAGGGAAATTAACAGGACAAAAGCTAGTTAAGGACAGGTGAGGGCTGCTGACCTGCTCCTAAGCCATGCCAACTAAGGGTTGTATCTGATGAACCCACTGACTCTTGGCTGGGATTGTCAGATGTTATTTGGGAGGAAATGGATGACCTAGTCAACCAATCGAGACCCTTTGGGTTGTTCATCAACACACTGCCGCTAGATGACACCGGCAGTTCTGGCCTCACAGAGTCACCCCTGCTGCGACATCCCCTTACTGTGCTGCGACCTGTGCTTGCTCCACCTGCCACCTTTCTGTCTGACATATTGGTTAATCACCTATGTGGATTTGACACGGATTCATTGATATCTACTTTATAAACAAAAAAAACACTTGAAATGTGGGGAATACAGAACCCCAAAGACTGACAACCTGGACTTTGAGAAAAAATCTCTCCAGCAGCTACTGAGTACAAGCAGCTAGACGCTGCAGACAGCACATGCAGTATGAAATTACAGGATTGCAAATGGCCGCCTGTTTTTATAGGGCTGTGACCTCACATAAGCCTGCTGGTCGCTGATTGGCTTACATGTCTGCGCATGTGATTGAGGGTATTCCTTTCTTCTTCCCAGAGTTCTCTGCCCCATGTAACATTTTGTGCTCGCAGTCATTTTGCTAATAAAGGTGAAAAAAAAAAGTTCATCCCCACAAATCATTGTAAAACCCTAACTCGGCTATTACGCAAGTTAAAAACTAAATGTGTACTCCCCTTCCAACCCTCCCCATCTCCCCTGGCAGGTCCTCTTCTTTCATCGATGTCCAGAATTTACTCCGTGTTGGTGCCCGGTCTGTTGCACGCATCATGATGTCGGCAGTTCGCTGTCATTCTAGTGTGTGTGCCCCCATCAGCATACACTGTGATGTCAGCAAGCGGCTGGCGTCCTGAGGCATGCGATAGACCGGTCGCCGACACAGAGCCGATGCCGGACATGGATGGAAAGCAGGGGGCGTGGGAAGGTGAGCACACATTTAGTTTTTTTCCTACAGGCTATATACTGTGGCCTACAAACTGGTGGGGCTGGGGCTGCAGGCTATAAACTGTGGGGGGCAGGGTCTGCAGGGGGGCAGGGGCTAGCTGTATACTAGGGGCATGAGTTGGCTGTCTATATACTGGGAGCAAGGGGCTTCTGGCTATATACTAGGGGCATGAGTTGGCATGCTATATACTAGGCTTATACTCGAGTCAATAGGTTTTCACAGTTTTTTGTGTTAAAATTAGGGGTCTCGGCTTATACTCGATTATATACATGTATTGTTGCCAACCCTATATGTGGACTACAAAAATGAGCAAATGGTTGCAAGGCAACACAGGCAGAAACAAATGAGGCAAAGATGGATATTCAGCATGAACAAACTTATTTGGCATTTAACCTTTAAATAGAAAACCGAAAAGCGAGTATGGGAGCATTTGCAAGTGTGCATTGATCCTAAGTGTGTGCAGTATCCAAAGTGGGATTAAAGGATTTAAGATTTAGGGTCTTTAGGAAGTAACTGCTGATTTTTTGTTTGTGGTACACTTTTTATGTGAATTCTGCTTCTTCCAAATATTCTCTTGTATTCCCTATTAGTACAATGGACTTCATAAATGCCAATGCTACACAGTGTTCATCCTATGCTATGTATGCTTTCCTTGAGCAACCATTTGAGGGGGCATACTGCTGTGTAACAAGACATGGCCTCTAGCAACCAGTGGACTGTCTGCTGCAGTAAGAAGGGGAATAGAAGTACAGGAAAGGTGAGACAGGTGCTTGTAGTGGCAGATTCACATATTAGGAGAACAGACAGGGTATTTGTCACAAATACCGTGCATACTGAACAGTGTGTTTGTTTGGTGGCTGTTTGGGTCTGGCATGTTGTGGATCGGGTTGACTGATTACTGGGAGGGGCTGGTGAGGGTCATGGTCCACATTGGCACCAATGACAAAGTAAGTGGAAGGTCCTTAACAATAATTTCAGGGACAAGGCAAGGTAGTTTTCCCTAAAATAATGTCTTTACTACGCGCACACCAAAGATGCAGCAGGAGATAAGGGAGGTGACTAAATGGCTCAAAAGTTGGTGTAGGAAGAAGAGGTTTGGGTTCATAGAGAACTGGGCTGACCTTGCTGTTGGCTACAGGCACTACCGCAGAAATGGACTGCATCTCAATGGGGAGGGTGCAACTGTTTTGGGGAGAAATAGCTAGAAAGTTGGATGAGTGCTTAAACTAGAGACCTGGGGGTCGAGGTTAACTTCACTTGTACAGATCAAGACGGTGTAGATCAGGGTCGAGATGAGGCATTTTGGGGCCCTAGACAGGCTAGCAAAATTGTGCCCCCCTTCCATATGGATAATTACAGCAAAAATACAGCAGAATAAGGGCCAATCCTGAGGAAAACCATTAAATGCTTCCCCACCCCAATGTACAATTTCATTTACAAGGCCAACTGCTATGAGATCATCTACAATAACCTCTTACCAGAGGTAAATATAATGAGTATAGAAAAACATGTCCCTCCAGTGAAAATACCTGCAATACCCCAAATATAAATATATACCTGAAATGAATGTAGCACATACATTATTTACCAAAACTGAATATACCGCACACATAAAAATATGTTAGCATTAAATGTACTGCACATCTGGGCTTCACATGGGCACAGACATCACTTACTGTTGTCGCTATTTCCTTCTATGTTTGTGTTGGCCTGGTCCATCCCGCTCTTCTTCTTGTAGTCTCCTTATTGTTGCCAATCTTTTTCCAAAATCACAGTCAATATACTGTCCCCTAGATCAGTGGTCCTCAACCACCGGATGGCTGACGAGGCCTCATAGTTCTTTTATAGTGTGTGTGCGCGCACCTACGTGCTGCTTGCTGTCTACCAGGAAGCCCCGGGAGAAAAGAAGCGTCAGTGGTAAGTATAGAGATTTTTTATTAAGGGAGCTGAACTGGAGACAATACAATGGGGCTGGGCAGGGAACATTACAATGGGGGCTGCGCTGGGGACAGTACAATGGGGGCTGCGCTGCGGACAGTACAGTGGGGGCTGCGCTGCAGACAATACAATGGGGGCTGCGCTGCAGACAATACAGTGGGGGCTGCTCTGCAGACAGTACAGTGGGGGCTGCGCAGGGGACAGTAGAATGGAGGCTGGGCAGGGGACAGTACAATGGGGGCTGCGCTGTGAACGGTACAGTGCGGGCTGCGCTGTGAACAGTACAGTGGGGGCTGGGCAGGGGACAGTACAGTGGGGGCTGGGCTTGAGACATTACTGTAGGGACTGTACAGGGGACATTACTGTGGGGGCTGGGCAGGGGGCATTACTGTGGGGGCTGGGAGTTTTTGAGGGGGCTGGGCTTTTGACATTTTATTAATGATGAGGGGAGGCTGCTGGACATTTCGTTAATGAGTTGTGGCTGCATACATACCGCAGAGTGTGCACTGGAGCATACCACCAATCTTGCTAGCCATATCCTAGTTACAAAACTGTGATGAGTATATAGATTACGAGATATAAAATGTAGATTACTTACAGTTCTGTGGACTTCTCTTTTTCAGACTCCGCTTTTTTTATGCTCACAAGCCACTTAGAACTTCAAGCCAAAATTGAGCAAGCTCAAAACTGAGTTACTCCCACTTAATTTATGAGGTGAGAGCACTAATCCCTCCTCCCAATTAGCAGATTAGGCAAAGAAAGGAAAACAAAAAGCTATTTAAATTGTGACACTGAGGACAGTTGTAGTAGATCTTGACTGCGAGTGCCTCTCTGATGACAGAGATAGGCTACCGTAGTCATATTGTCTGAACAGATTTTTACATGGGAATATTTTAGATACTGGGAGCTCCCTTTCAAGACTTCCAGAACTGCTCTTAATTCCCGATAATATGATGAACGTTTTTGGATTTTTAAGGGCCATAGGCCCTGAAGCCACTTCCTTTCCAGGTATGCTCTCCATCCCGACAGACTTGCATCTGTCTGTATGATCTTCACAGGCCAAGGGAACCAGCTGTTTTCTAGGGATACTCTTTACTTTTGGAAATCCTTTCTTTTTGTCCACTGCTTTTTCAAGGATTGCATCAAGTTCAGGACCAAACACATACTCTTCTTGGAAAGGAATACCACGTAACTCCGATTTGGAACGGAAGTCACAACTCCCATGTTAAGAGACTCCAAGCTTCCGATCTAGACAGAGTATCATACATTTAGAATAAATCTAAGTACATGTGCACTACAGGAAGACAACTCTGACCTCATCCAGACCTTGCCGTAGATAACAGCACCTGCGGACAAGAACAATAACCTTAGGAACTATTTACATTATTAAGGGCTATACCCCGATTTTTTTTTTTTGGTACCTTACACCCCCGGGTGAGAAGCGGATATCGGATATGCAACAACTGATGGCAACCACAGAAGACCTCAGAGCAGCGTGCAGGATCAGGAGCCGCCGAAGTCACTTTCGGTGCGATGCGACTCGCCGGAAGTCGTTATTCGGTTCCTGAGCGTGATTGGGAGCAGCAAGATGGCGGTGCCGGGTGACTTTTTGGCTTCCCGGAGCCGCAGGCAGAGCCGGCTGGAGACCAGGAAGAGGATGCGCGGCACCGATCACAGCCCCGAGTCTCCGGGTTTACCGACGAGACGCGCTCCCTTTTTGAAACTCACCCATAGTCACCACTCCCTGCCCCGTATTTAACCTCTTCGCTTCCTGTCCCTGCAGGGTCATCCTCCAAGTGGGGCCGTCATGGGGAATACTAGGGGAAAAAATGGTGGGCTTTTCCTAAGTGACTGGAATCCTTTGGCAGTAGTATGCAATTTCTAATATACTGAATTTTGACAAGATCACAAACTCACTCAAAGCCCCGAAGAAGACTGGTCGACCTTAAAGAAAAATGCAAGAGAGGATAGGAAAATGCAGAGAATCTCCATGTATAATCTTTTCAACACTGCAGCTGGAATCACTCGTCAGTTCAGCACTGAGCTTGTCTCGTCATACAGTGACTCAACGTTTAAGAGCATTTGTACTGAAAGCCTTTTCTGCAGTGAACAAACCTTTCATTAGCATAAAGAATCAAAAGGCAAGACTTACCTTTGCTGGGGAGCGTGTTGGGTGGACAGAGAAGTGGTCCACAGTTCATTTTAGTGATGAAAGCAAGTTTAATTTATTTGGATTTTATTGGAAACATTGTTTGTCGAGAAACTGGGGAAAGACTGAACCCAAAGTGTGTAAAAGGGTCAGAGAAATGTAGTGGAGGAGGTGTCATGGTTTCTGGCATTGGTTGGACATCTCATACAGCTACATGACAGAGTGAATGCCAGTGTGTATCAGAACCTTCTTCAACAACACATGGTTCCTTCTTTGCATTCATCACTCAATCAGCTAGCAATTTTGATGCAGGACAATGCCTCCTGTCACTTAGCAAAATGAGTAAAGTGGTTCCTTGAAGCAGAAAACAACATACACACAAAATGAAGTCAAGCACAGATAACTAAATTACTTTAACGCATTGAAACAATGAAATGTCCACGCCATTAAACCCACAACAGTCACAGAACTTTGAAAGAGACCGGAAAAAGCTTGGACCAAAATCCCACCCAGAGCAATGTGAAAAATCCATAAAATTTTGATCAATGAAGATTAAATTATTTCAGAAAAATCAAGAGATCATACTTTATTCTCTAATTTCCATTGCACAGTGTCAGGAATACATTGCAACCCACTGGGGCACATTTACTTACCCGTTCCTTCGATATCCTGCATGTGTCGCTTCTCTGCTCAGGTCCGCCGGTGTTCACCTTCTTCTTCCCGGTGTATGTAAGTGCTGTGTCTTGCGACACAATTTGAATCTTAAATTCCGCACTCAGTCCGAATCAATCGGCTCGTCTGACAGCAAGCGCCCCATTTCTATCGCATGAAAGCCAGCGCTGCCGCATCACAATCCGATTACGTTCGATACAATACCAGCGCAAACCCCTGTTAAATACCAGTCAAGGCTGTGCAAATCCTGAAAACAGCGAATAGTACAACGAAAGTGAGCAGCGAGACCCTTGGTAAATAAGCCCCATTATCTTGTGGATATAATGTCAGTGAAAACCTCTTTTAAAAACTGACCTTCTTAGTGTGAAAGGTGAAATTACATTGTAAAGTGTGGCAAATAAGTTAACAATCACAATAGTTATCCATTCTAGACCTGCTGGTAACCTCTTGTAACATTTGGGCCCCAGACCCTGTTCTGTCCCAATATTCCTCCGTGTGACCTCATATTTCTGTGTGCAGACAGCTGGTTTTGTCCCCCTGACACACAGCTTACAGAGACACAGAAACTGACGGAGGAGGGGAGGAAGGGGGCGCCGGCTCCAGAATATCTGGCGCCCTTTTCCCTCTATTCATGAATTGCCAAAAAAATCCTGTCTTATATGCACATGTACAAGGAAGTAGGGAAGATACCTATAAAGCAAGGACCAGATGGGGGTCTGGGGGGTAAGATCAGTGGATGTTCAGTAATGCAGCGGTTAACTGGACCATTTGCTATTAGGATCATCGCAGCCAATAGATGTCTTCCTGGGCTCTGCTCCTCCACCTCCAATTAATTCTTTCTAAGAGGCTCATTCCTTTAAAGACAACAAGGCTGGCAGGAAATCTTCTGAGCCTGGCTGCCTCCCAGGGTCTATTCCCAGCAAGGGATTATCACCTCGACTCAAGGCCAATGGGCAAAACAGATGTTTTCTTGCACATGCAGGAGCCATCCCCTGGTGGAGGTGCTGTCAGCACAGGCTGAGCTGGAGAGAAAAGGACAACATTCCTCAGATTCCAAGACACGGAGGGAGACACAATGACACTAAACTTAAACAAAGCACAAACACAAAGTCTTTTAGAAAATTGCAGATTTGATTATAAAAAAATCATTCCTGTCTCATGTGACCACTGGGACCTCTACTGCTCTTGATAGTTCTCCTAGTTCCCTGTGCAGGGAACTGCAGCCATTCCTGAATAAATGAATATATAAATATATTATATGGCACACAATTTCCAAAATTTCAAGGTAATTGTGTAGACCTATGTGAATATATCCTAACATGAGTAAAATATCAGTATTTAAGCTTATTACATAAATTGAATATATTCTGAAGCACAGAATAAAATGTAAGTGAGATAAATGATAAAGTATTTTTACAAAACCAGAGGACCAGGGATCAATCCGTTAAAATATCAATAGATAACGGTGCTATTGTCAACCCAGTTATGATTAGTGTATAAGGGATAACAGACAGGGGCAGAAACCAGTGTAAGCTTGTTTGAGTGGGGACTTCACAATGGTTGATAATTTTGCTGTATGTAGACTGTGTTACTGGGGGTGAGGCGGCTGTATGTAGCTGTGTTACTGGTATGACGGACGGCGTATGTAGCTTGTGTGTAATGAGTATGTATGAGCGGGAGGCGGTAGTATGTAGCTGTGTTACTGGGGGCGAGGCTGCTGTATGTAGCTGTGTACTAGGGGTGAGGTAGCTGTATGTAGTTGTGTTCTAGGGGGAGGCAGCTGTATGTAGCTATTGTTCACAGGGGACGAGGCGGCTGGTATGTAGCTGGTGTTACAGGGGCGAAGTGGCTGATGTAGCTGTGCTATTGGGGGCGAGGCGGCTGATATCTAGATATGGCTGATGGGGATGAGGCAGCGTATGTAGCTGTGTTACGGGGGGAGTGCAGCGTACTGAGCATGTGTTACTGGTGGGTGGAGGATGAGTCGGTATGTACTCTGTGTTATGGGCGAGGCGCTGTATGTAGCTGTGTGTATGGGAGGGAGGGGTGTATGTAGTTGTTACTGGGGCGAGCGAGGCTGCTGTATCCGCTGTGTTACTGGGCTCGAGGCGGCTATGTATGTAGCTGTGTTACTGGGGGAGGAGGCTGTACGGTCTGTGTAGGGGCGAGGCGGTATGTAGCTGTGTTATGAGTATGAGGCAGGCTGTATGTAGCAGTGTTAATGGGGGTGAGAGCCGGTGTATGTGAGCGTGTTACTGAGGTTGAGGACGCTGTATGTAGCTGGTGTTACTAGGGGGCGAGGTCGCTGTATGTAGAGCTTTACTGGGGTGAGGCAGCTGTATGTAGCTGTGTTAACTGGGGGGAGGCGGCTGTATGTAGCGGTTACGGGGGGGGCGGTGTATGTAGCTGTGTACTACTGGGATAGTGAGAAGGAGGACGTGTATGTATGCTATACTAGTGAGGGCCTCCACAATGTCCCAAGGCCCCCCCTGTGTATGGTTACAGGGGTCTGCTCTAATACCTGCTGAGGTATGGTATACTCAGCAACATATTTATTATATATTATATATATTAATATTATAATTATATGGTGATTAGCACATAGTGCGTCCTGTAGGCTATTGTTGAATAGACTGCAAGGACAGTGTAAGCTTGTTTGAGTGGGGACTTCACAATGGTTGATAATTTTGCCCTGTGCAGTATATTAAACAATAAGGCCAACAGGGACTGCACTATGTGCTAAATCACCTATAATAATAATAATATATAATATATAAATATAATAATATATGTTCTGAGTATACCATACCTAGCAGGTATTAAGAGCAGACCCACTGTAACCATACACAGGTTGGTGGGGGCCTCTGGGCACAAAATCTGGTGGAGGCCCTCACTGAGTATAGCATACATACACGTCCTCCTTCTCACTATCCCAGTAGTAACACAGCTACATACAGCCGCCTCCCCCAGTAACACAGCTACATACAGCCGCCTCGCCCCCAGTAACACAGCTACATACAGCCGCCTCACCCCCAGTAACACTGCTACATACAGCCGCCTCATACTCAGTAACACAGCTACATACAGCCGCTTCGCCCCCTCTAACACAGATACGTACAGCCTCCTCGTCCCCAGTAACACAGCTACATACAGCCGCCTCGCCCCAGTAACACAGCTGGATACAGCTGCCTCGCCCCCAGTAACGAAGCTACATACATCCACCTCCCTCCCAATAACACAGCTACATACAGCCGCCTCACTCCCAGTAACACAGGTACATAGTCACCTCACCCCCAGTAACACAGCTACATACAGCTGCCTCGCCCCCAGTAACACAGCTACATACAGCTGCCTCATCCCCAGCAACATATCTACATACAGCCGCCTCGCCCCCAATACCACAGCTACATACAGCCACTTCGCCCCCTGTAACACAGCTACATACAGCCGCCTCGTCCCCTGTAACATAGCTACATACAGCTGCCTCGCCCCAGTAACACAACTACATACAGCTACCTCACCCCTAGTAACACAGCTACATACAGCCGCCTCGCCCCCAGTAACACAGCTACATACAGCCGCCTCATACTCAGTAACACAGCTACATACAGCCGCCTCATACTCAGTAACACAGCTACA
>CM033647.1:71980228-72102875 GCA_019512145.1 Engystomops pustulosus
GCTACATACAGCTGCCTCATCCCCAGCAACATATCTACATACAGCCGCCTCGCCCCCAATACCACAGCTACATACAGCCACTTCGCCCCCTGTAACACAGCTACATACAGCCGCCTCGTCCCCTGTAACATAGCTACATACAGCTGCCTCGCCCCAGTAACACAACTACATACAGCTACCTCACCCCTAGTAACACAGCTACATACAGCCGCCTCGCCCCCAGTAACACAGCTACATACAGCCGCCTCATACTCAGTAACACAGCTACATACAGCCGCCTCATACTCAGTAACACAGCTACAAGTAAAAACCACAAACGTGTTAGCTATTGCCGCATCTCAAAATGCCGATTTGTATATATATACACTCACCGGCCACTTTATTAGGTACACCATGCTAGTAACGGGTTGGACCCCCTTTTGCCTTCAGAACTGCCTCAATTCTTCGTGGCATAGATTCAACAAGGTGCTGGAAGCATTCCTCAGAGATTTTGGTCCATATTGACATGATGGCATCACACAGTTGCCGCAGATTTGTCGGCTGCACATCCATGATGCGAATCTCCCGTTCCACCACATCCCAAAGATGCTCTATTGGATTGAGATCTGGTGACTGTGGAGGCCATTTGAGTACAGTGAACTCATTGTCATGTTCAAGAAACCAGTCTGTGATGATTCTAGCTTTATGACATGGCGCATTATTCTGCTGAAAGTAGCCATCAGATGTTGGGTACATTGTGGTCATAAAGGGATGGACATGGTCAGCAACAATACTCAGGCAGGCTGTGGCGTTGCAACGATGCTCAATTGGTACCAAGGGGCCCAAAGAGTGCCAAGAAAATATTCCCCACACCATGACACCACCACCACCAGCCTGAACCGTTGATACAAGGTAGGATGGATCCATGCTTTCATGTTGTTGACGCCAAATTCTGACCCTACCATCCGAATGTCGCAGCAGAAATCAGGCAGGATGGATCCATGCTTTCATGTTGTTGACGCCAAATTCTGACTACCATCCGAATGTCGCAGCAGAAATCGAGACTCATCAGACCAGGCAACGTTTTTCCAATCTTCTACTGTCCAATTTCGATGAGCTTGTGCAAATTGTAGCCTCAGTTTCCTGTTCTTAGCTGAATGGAGTGGCACCCGGCAGAACACCTACATTGCAGGCAACCTCGCCCCAGAACACAGCTCATTCAGCTTGCCTCGCCCCGAGTAACACAGCTACATACAGCTGCCTCATCCTCAGTAACACAGCTAGTACAGCTCCTCCTCAGTCCCCCGAAACACAGCTACATACAGCTGCACGCACCCCTAGTAACACACTACAAGAGCCGCCTCGCCCCAGTAACAACAATACATACAGCCGCCTCATCACCAGTAAAACAGCTACATACAGCTGCCTCATCCCCAGTAACACGCTACATCAGCCGCCTCGCCTCCAGTTAACACAGCTAACATACAGCCGCCCCTCCCCAGTAACACAGCTCATTCCCCGCCTCACCGCCCGTAACACAGCTACATACAGCCCCTCATACCAGTAACACAGCTACATACAGCCACCTGCGCCCCCAGTAACGCAGCTACATACCGGACCTGCCCCCCAGTAACACAGCTACATACCAGCCGCCTCGCCCCCAGTAACACAGCTAAGTACAGCCTTGGCCCACCTCAGATACACAGGTACATACAGCCGCTCACCCCTACAGGGTAAACAGCTACATACAGCCGCCTCGCCCCCAGTACCAGTACATACAGCCGCCTCGCTCCCTGTAACACAGCTACATACAGCCGTTCTCGCTCCTGAAACAGCACTACATACGCCGCTCCGCTCCTGTAACCAGCTAATACAGCCGCTGCTCCCGTAACACAGCTACAACAGCCGTTCCGCTCCCTGTAACAGCTACATACAGCCCCTGCGCCTGTAACCCGCTACACTACCGCCACTTCAACCAACAGTACACAGCTACATACAGCCTTCAACCCCAGTAACACAGCTACTACCGCCCACTTCAACCCCAGTAAAACAGCTACATAAGCCTCATCCAACACGCTAAACGTCCCCTGTAACACAGCTACATACAGTCCCCTCGGCCCGCGGGGCCCGATGGGGGGGCCCGATTGGTGGGGGATCCCAGTCAGTGTCAATCAGCTGGTGTCAATCATTATAGGGCCCCCCCCTATAATCCGGCCCTGACAGGGGCAGACAGGCCATAAAGCCCACCGGGGAAAATCCCGGTGGGCCGACTGTCTGGGGCGCTGTGGTGGGCCGGTCCTTGGCTGAGGGGCCGGTCGTGTCTTCTCAATTGTACCCGCGTGTACAATTGATCACACATGCAAGCGCAGCAGTAGAAGTAGAAGACGGCGCCGGGGCGCGGGACAGTGACGTAAGATTTTATTTTTTATTCCTTCCCTGCAACAACTTAGGTATGGTGCTATGGTGTTCACTATGGTGCTATTTATAATTGGGGGCCACTTCCTCCTTCCCGCCCCACGTAAAGGGCCACTACTATGGGTGCTATTTATAATTGGGGGCCACTTCCTTCCCTGCCACACTACAGTGTCATTTTAACTGGGACCATTTACTTTGTTTTTTATAATGTGGGGATGCACTGAAAAAAAAAAAAAAAATCACCCCCCACTCCTAGAACACAAAATAAAAAAATCATAAAAATTGCCGTCGACAATGCCTGTTCTATCAAATATAGTAATGGAAATGCGCCCTATATTATTAGTTGTACTCTTGTACATAGGAGGCAGTATTTAGTAGTTTTATCTTGTACTAGGGGCAATCTTATAGTAGTTATATTCTTGTACATAGGGGGCAGTTATAGTATGTATATTCTTACATAGGGGCAGTATTATAGTAGTTATCCTGTACATAGGGGCAGTATATAGTAGTTATATTCTTGTACATAGGGGCAGTATTATAGTACATCGATGGAGAAGACCACAGCACGCAGAAGTTCCAAAGATGAAGGCTTATTCACAAGAAGGCATAAAATTTTATAGTATGATATTCCGTCATAGGGGGCAGTATTATTGTAGTTATATTCCGTACATAGGGGCAGTATGTAGTTATATTATCTGTCATAGGGGGCAGTATATAGTAGTTATATTCTGTACATAGGGGGCTGGCAGTTTAGTAGTTATCTTCTGGTACATAGAGGGCAGGTATTTATAGTAGTTATATTCCTGTACATAGTGGGCAGTATTATAGTAGGTTTTTTTTACTATGTAAAAGGCAGTATTAAGTTGTGTTCTTTTAAAAAAAGAAGCCTTTTTCCTGTACAGGGAGGCGGTATGAGTCTCTTTTTTTGCTCTGTACATGTTGATTAAGACCATCTATCAACAGTTTGTGTGGAGCTTGGTAACTCCACCCACATCACATGGCCATGCCCACTTGTTTTGACCCGCCCACAGAATGGGGCCACTTTTAGAGTTTTTTCCAGGACCACTTTAAATTCCCAGTCCGCCCCTGGGCCCTGACCATACACATGTAGTTTATTCACTATGCTTATGAGCTATGTGAGAATTCAAACACTGGTATGCTCCTACAGTAAATGTAAACTGGATATACAAGGTAGTATACACTAGAGGGAGAGCAAAGGGAGATTGACACTGCTAATTATAATTCGCAAACATTAGCCCCCTGACATGTTTCACTAGTAAACTGGCTTCATCAGGGGTTTAGGCTGCCCCTGATAAGTTCCGAAGAGTGTGGGGCTCCTGGTGCTCCTCCACAGATGCCCTTTTTAATGTCCGTAGTCTCAGAGAGTCTCTTATCCATTTTCAATGAGTGTAATACTGTAACATGACTGCACTCTGTACATTGTTGACGGGAGGGATTTCTCAATCTGCAGGTAGAAGACGGCTGAGTACCATGTAGCCCAACCCTTGTTACTACTTTTTCTTTAACTGTATTGCACACCTGACACTTTTCGACCAGGATGGATATTGTTAAATGTATAAGTTGGGAAGGCTGTTGCTTTTGTGCAGAATTCTTCACGAATGGTGAATGATGACATGATGACGTACAATGTTATCTCTAATGTACCTCAACTAATGCTGTTTTATTCGTGTGCCAATAAAGCGTTTACAAAAAAAGAAATGTCTAATGGAGAAAACGTCACCATTCGTCGGGTTCACAAATGTTCTTGTTCTTGGCATGAGTGAGCAAAAAGAACATGTACCACATGGGAACAAACCTGATCCCTAGAACACTTAACAGATACTGCTATATCACAAAAATGGCTGTGTACAAGAAAGTTGCGTAAGTGTGGACCCCTTCGATATGTCAGTGAAGGTATATTTGTTATTTTTTCTTTCAAATCAGGGTCAGTAGTCAGTATGGGCCAGTATCTATGAAGTATCTTATAAATTGTGTCGGCATATGCACCATATGAGCCGATGCATCTAATAATTTTCTGTGTAGATAGTTTATTCTTACTTTGAGTGTCGATATCTTTGTATTCTTTGCTCTTGAATAGGCTTTATAGAGACTTTATTTTTGGATAGCCTCGATTCTTAAATCTCAGATACAAAATGTCAAACTTTTTTTTTGAAAGGATACTTTGTCTGAGCAGTTTCTGCAGGCTCTCAAGTATTGTCCTATAGGTATTCCAGACCTCAGAGACTGAGGATGCCAACTTTGTCAATTTAATAAATTGTTGGTAGAGGTGGGTTTACGGTAAGTTATCCAGATGAAGGCCAAAGGGGTGAACCTATCAGCCTTAGCAAGAGAAGTTGGTCATTCCAAGTCTGTGAAATGTACAATATTTCATATTTACAACATCACAAACTAATTCAAGTCCCCCAAGAAAGCTGGTGGCCTTTGAAAGACATTCAAGAAAGGGCAGCATAATGCAGAGAATCTTCATGACAATAGTTTCATTACTGCAGTTAGAATTGCCTGCCAGTTCAGCACTGAATAGGCTAAGGATCTGTCTTGTCAATGTGCAGTTACCAAACCTCTCATTAGCAGTTGTTCTCCAACTTTGATCTCCAGTGTGTGTTTATGTATATATATATATATATATATATATATATATAGTCAAACAAAGCATATTATCAATCACAAGCAGGATTTCGGAGCAGTTCCCAAACTATTTCCAATCACATACAATAGTCAATTGGTCAATAATACTAAGGTTTGAACTAGTACCGTTAACTTTCTACTATTATCCAACTACTATTAGTTCTATATTCACCCTCATGACAGTACAGCAGCTACCAATACCTGGCCTCAAAGACTCCTGCATAAGCTCATGAAAACAAGTTATTCATTCCTATTTTTTAAACTTAAGAGTATAGAAATATAGATAATTATTATTACTTGTATTATACTATTATCATACAATGATAGTCCGCAAAAGTTATTAAAGAATGTTTTTAGTTTTTACCTTTTTTTAGGTTTTCTACTGACCCCTAGTGGACAAAATAGCTATTTGTTTTAAAGTTATATAACTTTTATTAACTTTAGGAGCCCAGAACTATAACAGAACAGTACACAGTGCTGATTTTGATTTTGTGGCTAACCTAAAATCTATAAGATTCCTATTGTATCATATGACTACGTAATGTCTTATTTTGTATACGTGTATGGACCCCATGATTTGTAAAGTGCTGCAGAATATTATAAATAAGATTATTATTCTTATTATTTTTATCATCATCAATATTAATATGTTTATGTAGTTCTTGTTTTGTATCCACATTGGGATACACAGATGCTTGAGAAATTCTTGAAGCCTAAAATAGGTATTTGCTTAGACCGGTAAAAATCAGCATTCGGCCTGAATTTTAAAACCCCACCAGTAACACCCGTGAATCGCTGGTAATACCTGTTTAAATGCTGCTAGTAACGTCGCCAGCGGCATTTAAATTCCTGTGTCCACATATTTTCCGGCACCTACATGCTAACAGTGCTGGACACCACCATTCTGGGGATGATTGTCATGATGCACCCTAAAAACCTGAAGTTTAACCATTTAAATGTGAGTTTTGGCAGTAGCATATAAAGAGATAATGCTGAGTTCACAGAAACGATTGCCGCACCAATTGCAGTCATTGAAATCTACCATCAAAACCGATCATGATCAACCAGAGACATTTAGTCAAAGGTCCAGGCATCTTGACTGTCGCATGATCTTAGTCTGAATCTGAATCTGAATCTGAAAACCTGAACATGTAAACTCACCCTTATATTTATTATGCATGGTCTCCTTCCTTCTAAAATAAACCTTTATTGAGCCTATTGAAGGGGTCTGGAGGCATTACTAGAGCCCCTCAGCGCTGTAGTTTGACAGAGTGTTCCAATAAGCATAATGGGGCACATTTACTTACCTGGGCATTCCCTGATCCAGAGTGTCTGACCAGAACGAACTCTGCAGCGATTCACTTACATTGTGCGCCCGATATCCTGCATATGTCGTTTCCCGCTGAGGTCCGCCGGAGTTCACCTTCTTCTTCCCGGTGCATGTAAGTGCTTGGCTTGCGACACATTTTTAAACTTAAATCCTGTGGTTTGTCCGAATCCTTCGGATCGTCTGACGGCCCGCCCCCCGATTTGTGTTGCATGTAAGCCGGCACGATTGCGGCAAAATCTGATCATGTGCGACACAATGCCCTTCTAAATCCTTGTCCCCGAAAAGTCGGAAAACCCGTCGAAATGCGGACACGAACTCTAAATAAGCCCCAATATGTCTCTGCCTGTGTTATCTAGCAGAAGAACCAAGTGCGGGAGAGGAAGGGGAGGGAGACTTGCTCTGCTCATTGTAACAGTTTGTGAATCTACATCACTGAGATGCTCAGACTCTAGATCCCACCAGAGCCCTTCAGACTGTAGCATAATTGTGAAAGTTGATTTTTGAAGGAGGTAATAGATAACAAACATAAGGAAGTTACAGTTATAGTCCTAGTGCTTGAATCCTAGTGCTTGAATCGATTAGGAAGTGTCCTTGGTTTATGATGCCTCTAACAATTTAGGGGAGAGGGAGCCAGAACTGGTCCAAACTCAGGTCCGTTTTTCCCTAAAGATAACAAATTTTCTTTTCCATAAATCTCATGCAGTGAATATGGATGAAGGCTGAAGTAAAAATTTATACTCTTTTGAGGAATGTATCATTGTAGGTACTAGTTTTCTGGTGTAGTAATGTTGTTGAATCTGCTATTTTATGCTTTTTTTTGTTTTGTTTTTTTACTTTTGCCTACCTTCATTGCTTTACAATAAACCTAACTTAATCCAGATTTGCCAAGAGAATTCAGATGGTCTAGTCAGATTTATGACGTTTGACACCTCAATAAGTCGCAAATTTAAGTAAAAATCCACTCCAGACTCCAAATGTTCAATTTCCTGATCATCCTTACAGCAACACAACACAAATGGGGTTTTAGTCCCCTAGGTACAATCACAGAGAAAGTTTAATTAGCAGTGAGGTCAATTAAAACAAACAACCAATCATAGCAGCCTATTAGTATGAGGCAGGAACCAGATCTCAGCATATTTTTATTTGTTCTTCGGGAGGCAGCCACCCAGCACCAGCTAATGGGTGCCAGCGGCTGCCTCTTGTAATTCCATTGGCGCACTGCAAAGTGACCGCTACAGCGATCCGTGGCCCCAGCGGTAACGTGGTGCGTCATGAGTGCATGCGCATCTTGTCTCAGAATTTTTTCTGGCGGCTATGGATGAGGACTTGTGCTCCTTAGCAGTCTTAGCCTCAGCGATTCTATTGCCTTTCCTCAGCATCTGAGGAGGAAGTAGTTACGAAAAAGAGGAGCAGAAAGAAGGCGGTCGTGTCAGACACCTTCTAGTCAGACCCTGAGGACAGGGCGACTTGCAGCTATGTCACCTCTGGTCGGAAAGACAGAGGTGCAAATACACCTTACGTGTTTAACACCATTAATAAAGCTGCAGCTTTATTTAGTTCAACTCATTTGAGCGACATAATGAACTACAATTTCCATGAGGTGTTCAATTCACCATACATGTCTCCAGGAGAACTCCCAGAAGAGGTAGAGATGGTCATTAGGTCCGCTGCGTCTTCTGAGAGGGGGGAACACAGTGAGATACAAATGACCAGAGTGGGGCTAGCAGTAAAATCCCCTCCAAATAAACTATTTAACCAGTGTTGGGTCATATCAGAATACTCAGACATCCAAGATTTTGCTAGTTTAACATTCAGAACTACACTAGATAAGGAATATGACCTGGTGCTGCAAAACCATATTGGTATCCCAGACTTACAAGCGCTCATTGCACCAGATTGATCCAGCTCTGTTGTCCGTTGCTGGGACCTCTAATACACCAGATAGTCTGGACACCATTTTATGCTCAATATTTTAACATGTCGGACACTGTCAGTCTGTTACGATTAATGTTGTCCAAGGCAGAGCAGGAGGGCAGCTTAGAGACAACCGGCAATACCAAGAGATTAACGGCATCAAAAATTATTAAGTATTACCAGGGTGCCAGATTAGCGCAAATAATTGCTATACATGGTGGGACTTGAGCTCCCTTGTGGGTTGCACTGGAATCTTCTCTATTGAATCCTTTGTCCATACTGAGTGCCTTTTGGGATGCAGTTCCCCTGCCACCTATATTATCAATGACAGCCCCTTTTATGCCTCACTCACTTATGCTGTGGCATAGGTTGCGCAGATCCTTCCCTCTGGCAAACAGTCCCTCTAGAATGCTCCTGGTACTGCCACATAGGGGGCTTGAAATAAGGACTCACCCGCGATCCTTTAATTGGTGGAGAGAGAGGGGCCTGACACAACTTTGCTATTTTCTGGATGGGGATAAGGTGTCTACAATGGCTGCTTTCATTGCGAAACATGACCTCCCTTCAACCTATAGATTTGAACTAGGGCAGATGCTTCATTTTGTTAGCTCTCTGTGTCCTCAAACCCCTTTCCCAGATGTGACGTATTTTGAGATTATTTGCAAAAATGACTCCATGTCCAAAGGTGTTTTGTCCTCTCTATATTCGATATTGAATCATCCACCTAAAGATCGGAAATTGCCCTTCATGACACAAAGGGACTTTCATTGCAGAGGTGGAGGCATTGCTGCGAAACAGTGGCGGGGGGAAGCCACCAAGTGACACTATCTGAAACATCCATTAAGATTCTACACAGGACCTATTTGGTTCCAGAACGTATTCATAAACTTTTCACATCGGGCTCACCACTGTGCTTTAGAGGATGTGGAAGTGTCCGAAGATGACTGTATTCTGGAGCCATATAGCCCAACTGATATTGATGGTCTTGAAGGTGACTGTTGAACCCACTGCTGAGGTACTGCTGCAAAGCGATAAACCACAGAGGATTAAATTTCAGATTCAAAAGTTGTGACAGTTTATATGTATGGAAGCCAGGATACACATTGCAGCCCACTGGAAATCAGCAATCCTGTCAGTGGATCAGGTGAAGGTAAGGGTCTCACAAATGTTTTTGTAAATAAATATTTCGGCAATAGGGGATTACAATATGGAGGCGTATCATAAAACATGGCAGCCCTGATCACACTACACGTAGAGGATGATGTAGATTATCTCTAGCCCCTCAACTCCCTTTACTCCCCTCCCTTCTTCTCCTCCTTGTGGTCTCGTTATGTCTTAAATGTAATTACTCCATGTCCACCCCTCCTTTCTTTTATGCCTTAACATGACCTATGTGTTTAGGTAGGTGGGAATGTTTTTTGGGAAATCCCCTGCGTAGGAAACTCTTACGGCGAATTGTGCTGCTGTTTTCTGAGTCCCCTTTGTGAGTGAATTTAGAGCAAACTGCGCCTGATCTTTTTGACTATTACTTTATAAGACCTTTTAATTTATTTAATTTAAGACTGCTTTATCATATTACAAAGGTACCATTGTCCCCTGCAAGGGATTCCTTTGGGCGGTCCTGTGCCCTTGCATTCTCTGCTTTTCATTTAATAAAAATCTTTGACATTAAAAATAGCACTGCTGAAGGCCATAAGCAGAGCAGCTTTTATTGTGGGGCAGACATTTAATTTTGTCACCAACATTAGGACATCTAAGTGGCTCACAGCTGCTGGGATGTTTTAGCCCCGAAGGCACTTGAGTTTCCAAACTTGGAAACAGCTAATCTTTATGGCCCAGAATTCTTACGAGAGGTTAGGGCAAGATACAGGGCTAGGAAATAATTAGCAGATTTGTAAAAAACAGCCCAGACTTTTAAACAACCCTTTCGTGCAGCGGGTTGGTAATACATGTCCCAGGGAAAGATCCATGATTATAACCCAGGACTGCGTGAAAAGGTATTAAGGAATGGAAGAGGAATCTCTACAGCCAGATGTGCTTCCTACAGACCCAGAACCTCACATCAGGTCAGACAGGTAAATCTGAATATGCATCAGAGACAAATGCTAAGACTCCTGTTTTTGTAGCCGTCTCCGAGGGCTTGGAGGGTGGATGCACTCTCATTTCAGTTGCAGGGTCTCCACGACCTATACGCATTTCCGCCCCCAAATTCAATTCCAAACACAATACAGAAAATTCAGGAGGAGTAGGTCTCCCAGTCAGTCCTAGTTTACTCGGTTTGGCAGTCCAGGACTTGGTTTCCCAAAATATGCAAAATGTCTATATACAAGAAAGTCCCGCTGGGGATCACAGCAGACTGCATCAGGGTCCATCGACCTATTACAGCAACTTCCGCAATTAATGTGGATTGCAGCATTAATAGACTATTCGGATACCTAGAACTAACAGAGCAGACAAACTAGTTACTAAATTGGTCTTTGAGACGAAACTGACCAATCAGAAGCAAGATCCTACAGCCCCACCCACCTGAAATAGCCAATCAGGAGTCACATCATGCTGCCACGCCTGCCTGCCTGCCTTAGGTATAACTTACCGTTGCCAGTCAGTAGGGGTAGGCAGTGGGTGGTTAGACGTCGAGGCGTGAAGAACCGTGGATTTATGTACCCCTGGACCGATAGAACCCTGGACCGGTGGAACCCTGGACCTAGGGAACCGTGGACCGATGGAGCCGTGGACCGATGGAGCCGTGGACTGATGGATCCCTGGACACCTGACTAACTGGGTGACAGATATTTATTGGCAGTAACCCTCTAAGCCCAGAGGAAGGGCGATCCTTCAGCCATGGGTTCCCTAGAGGTTTCCTCCACAGGGGGTTTTTCCTCTCCTGAGTGCTGAAGGGTGACTCTTCGTGAGTCGAGGGTCTGCCATGGGATGGGATTATAAATAAATATTTGGTCATTTAATTCCCAATTATTTATGTTTTGTCTATTTATTGGGTCTTCTTTGGTTTAATTAGTTTTTCTTGGGGGTTTCTTGGGCAGGTAAATACAAGGTCTGTGCACATAACATCTTACAGGGTGATAAGGAGAACACATGAGGGAACATTGTCCAGTAACTGCTCCTAAGGATGCATCTACCCCAGTGGTCACCCCTTACATACTGCACAGGTATCATATGTACACACATCCCTGTATATGGGTGTACAGGACCCTGTTTGCTTCCCCTGTACTTAAATGTGGGTGCAGGTGACCCTTTATAACCCCCCCCCCCCCTTTACTGATATGTGGGGATTCAGGACCCTGTATGACCCCCTGTACTGATATGTAGGTGCACAGGACCCTGTCTGACCCCCCTGTACTAATATGTGGGTGCAGATGACCCTGTATTACCTCCCTGTTCTGATATGTGGGTGCACAGGACCCTGTCTGACCCCCCTGTACTAATATGTGGGTGCAGATGACCCTGTATTACGCCTCCTTGTACTGATATGTGGGTTCAGTGGACCCTCCAGCCTGCACCATACACACATTTGTCATGTTGTTTACTATTGCTATGACAATAGAACATCTCCTTCAAACTGATTGGATGAAGCCCAAACATTTGAAGATGAAGGACAAAACACAGAGCTCCAACTGTACAGCGTCTCCTCAGGACAACAGTCTGCGCACAGCGCCGCCATGTTTATGAAGACCAAAACTGACTGCTGCCCCATAGACTGGCCCCAACAATATGTCTCCTGGACAGAAGACACTGTGAGATCTGAACGTTTTATCTTAATAAATGTGAAAAAAAAGCATTATTTAGATATATGCTATTTCCTCAAAGTGAATCCTCCCAATAAAGTGGCAACATTTTTACACAGGCTGTTTGTAGCAATGGTCTTTGCTCTGAGTTCATAGAGGCAGAGCCTCCACGAGACTCCAGGACAAGCATAAGGAGTCAGGACTGGTAATAATATGGCACTTTCTCACCAAAGAAGATGGTGGCGATGAGAAGCTTGTTCTTCACCATAGATTACAATGGGTTATTATTGTGTTCCAAAATACAGGCGCACGCAAAAACTTCAAAACACCAATATTGATAAATGCCCCCCCCCCCCCCTGTGTGCGTATGGGACTTTTCTGGACGTGAACTACTAGCCTTATACATATTATAGCAAGGTTTTCATTTCGCTATCTCTATGACTTGTATACACATGTATACATGTATACACATCGGTAACCTAATTTAAAGGAAATCATCAAAATTCATCATGATAAACCAAGTGCAATTACTCATAGATCCAGGCACCGTAACTGGTGATCTTCTTATATTTGTTATCCATGATCTTCTTCCTTCTAAAATCAACTTTTAAAATTATGTTTATGAGCCAGAAGGTCTCTTGAAGGCCCCTTCATATTTTAGCTTCATAGGCTGTTACACTGTGCAGGAGCAGGGTTTCCCCTCCCCCTACTCTCTCAGCACCACCCCTTTCCTCTGCCTGCTGTAATCTCATGGCAGCAGGGAGTTCTAGCAGACAGTGAGAGGGGGAAGTGCTCCTGCACACTGTAGAGAATGGAGGGGTGGTGATAACGCCCCCCCCCCCCCCCTTGAGCTATTCTGGCTCATTTGATTAATTATAAAAGGTGATTTTAGAAGGAAGGAGGACATGGATAACAAATATAAGGAGATTACCACAGTCATGGTGCCTGGATCGATGAGTAAGTGCCCCTGGTTTATTATGATGGTCATGACCCTCATTGATTAGAAGACAATTCTAAATTTGTTAGTCTTGGAGAGCCCCGTTAAGTTGCATCAATTTTTTTTTTCCATTTCAAATGGGTAAATCTGTCATACACAGAGATGCAGGGGTAGATAAACCATATGTGCAAGGTAAGGGGCTGAGCTAAATTACTGCTGGATTGTATGAGAGGGGATGGGGGGTCCTATTATATCCTAACAAGCACTCTTCACACTGGAGTCACCCATGTTCATGTGGATGCATTTTTAGAATTTTTTTCAATTTCTAAATCAGCCCCAAGAATCTTAAGTTTCTGAGGATAAAGTGGGGACAGGAGACAAGAAAAAAGGGCGCTGGATGTGTAGGTTAACTCAGGATAGCTGGATATCAATAATTTGTGTAGGTGTACACTCACCTTGTTGAGTTGTGCAAAATGGCACAACACATATAGCAGGTATTGTTAAAATTGGAGCGGTCTGCAGCCTCTTGGGGTTCCGGTGGGTTTACCCGTCCGGTGTGGGAACAGTGAGTTTCTCCAATATGGGTTTCTATTGGATATCCCAATTCGATCAAAGAAAGTTTGGCGCGGTCCGTTCCGTTAGCATTTTTTATTATATATAAAAACCAGAATATAATAAAAACATAAAAATGAAGTTGCTGAGGATGTGTAACTTGAAGCTGTAATTCACATCAGGTTTATCTCTATTGTCAGTCAATGGGGGTCTTCTCTGCAGAACCGGTGGAAATATGTTGCAAGCGGAAAATGTTCTGTATTGTCTCCATTACATGCAAACCTGGGTACAAATATTTTACACATAGTGTATAATTACCATATATACTCGAGTATAAGCCTAGTTTTCAGCACAATAAAATGTGCTGAAAACCCAAACTCGGCTTATACTAGAGTAAAAAAAAATATAGGTTTTACCAAGTTTTTGTGGTAAAATTAGGGGCCTTGGCTTATAGTTGGGTCGGCTTATACTCGAGTATATATACGGTACATGATATTTATGATATTTATGATGTCACTTTTTATTCCTTGTGTATTTTTCCTTTACTCTTCCTTTATGCAACCTCAATAGACAGGAGGCAGTTTCTTCTTCTTTGTGATAAAAGACGTGCCGACCATACATCCAAGTACTTGTAGCCTGGAGGACAATAGACTTCATTCCATAGAAGCTCCAGGGTGAGGTTACCGGCATGGCTTTCATGGTTACAAACAAAGAACTTGAAGACAGAAGAACTTCTCACTCTCAATGGGGCACTATATGGTAAGTATTTTGAGTAGGCATCTTGATGAATATAGGAATGCACCTACCTGTCACCATGTTATTGAGCTTCTGTACTAATGAATAAGCCTTATCTCACCATCTGCTTCTCTTGACTTGCATCCTGTTCTCCACCAGGTTGCACTACCTGAATTAATGACTCAATCTCTCTCCTTAGCCCTCAGGGCTTGTTGACATGTGTGTATTAACAGCAGTGAACATAAAGTTACTCTTGTGTTTCCTATTGGAAGCCAGAATACCACCAAGACATCGACATACGTAGACCTGAGGAGGTCTGATCAACCAGCCTTGCTTTCATGTAATCATCTTCGACATAACGCACATCTCTTGATAAAAGAAAAACTCAGCTCCTGACTTTTTCATTCATTTTTCATATTTCTTTTTCAAGGACAACTACAGTGTGAAAAGGATCCAGAGAACCTTCTCTATCTCGGAGGACCATGAACGTCCCAGGAGATAGATTCTTCAATCTACATTTACTTCACTGCTTTGACAGATTTGTTTCAGCCTATAGATTTATGGTAATTGATTAACTACAATGCCCCTGGGGTGACTTAGGGGGCCGGGCACCGCAAATTTCAGCTGGATATACTGTACATACCCACAAAGGGGAAGCACATCTAAGATAAGCTCTAAGGTGGTCACATCTGGATTTTGGGTATGTTATAGGTACATAATGGACTGAGGTCTTTTGTATTGTCCAGGACTTTTTTGTCTGTAAATTTAGTTCCTTGATGTGAATATAGCTTTATTTCACAAAAACAAAAACTTTTTTGGAAAAACATTTGGCATGGCAAAGTGACATGTCATTAGCAGGCCATGTGAGCCGGAGAAGCTAAAGACAGACTCCTAAGGTGGAACTTACTAACCCACTTAAAGGGGTTGTGTCAAGTTTGATTATCCACAGGAAAGGAGATAACAATCTGATCATTGTGGGTCAGACTGCGGGAGGTATACGTCATACTACATTAAATACTGTGCCAGCACTGGAAATTGCCGAACACAGATATTTCTGACAATCTAATATACAGTGAATTTGAGTGCTGGAGATAGCCGAGAGCTATGCTACGCTCTGTGCTGGCCAATTTCCAGAATTCCTATAGTGAATTGAGTGGCAGGATACATGCTGGGCCTTCTGCTTTATTCAGTTAGTAGGATCCCTGTTTTTGTAAATAATGGGTTGTTTCTAATGAATGGTGGGATTCCAATATGTCAGTCCCCAATGATCAGATCATTATCCTGTAGATAGGGGATAACAACCAAATTTGGTACAGCTACTTTATGTCAGTTTCCTGGTGTCCAAATAAGTTGTAAATGTTGATGTATACCAAGTTACTGCAGTTGAATGTAATAATAATAATTCTTTATTTATATATAGCGCCTACAGATTACGCAGCGCTGCACAAAGCATGACAAATTGGTCCCTGTCCCCATGGCGCTCACAATCTAAACAACCTAACAGTATGTTTTTTTGGAGTGTGGGAGGAAACCGGAGGACCCGGAGGAAACCCACACAAACACGGAGAGAACATACAAACTCTTTGAAGATGTTGACCTGGGTGGGATTCGAATTCAGGACCCCAGCACTGCAAGGCAGAATATTTTTTTGAGCTCCAATGTATTTATTTAAATTTAAAGGAAATCTACCATCAAAATCAAGCAGGATAAACCTTATATTTGTTATCCATGGCCTCCTTCCTTCTAAAACCAACTTTTAGAATTATACTAATGAGCCAAAAGGACTCTGGGCTCGAGGGGGGGGGGGGCGTACTTCTGCACAGTGAAAGGACCTGTGAAGCTAGAGCAACTTCTGAATCATTAGCATAATTTTGAAATTTGATCTTAGAAGGAGGGCGCCAATGTCACAGTCACAGTGCCTGGATGTATGAGTAAGAGTCCCTGGTTTATCATGATTTTTTTTTTCTTAAGCTGAAAGATAAAAGTGAATTATACCTAAATTTCATGTTTGAATGTCCTTTGAATCAATTCTCTGAGATGTATATCCTGTAGAGAGAAGTTTTTATCCCAAAAATGGCCTCTCCCACTTACCAGCCCACAAGTCAGTCCTTTCTATTTCGTGTTCCTGCCTTACTACATGTGGGATCAATTAAAGTTAAAGATGTGTAAGAGAGTCCTCTAAACCCTATGGAGAGATTTTGGTAAAAAAATACACAGGCCTAAAAAAAATTTAAAATTATCAGAGAGCATAGAACATGCTCTGTCTTTTTCCCAAGCTCTGCTCTCCTGTCCACTTTGATAACATGGCACCATGGGTTGTGATTCTGACCGAGCTGCGTTCACCTGTCAAAAGTGGCGCCACGGGAGATATATTTAAGTAATGCTAAAAATTCCTGAAATCACTAATTATATTCAGAAATATATATGTGCAAGTTCCATTATCTTGGCAAAACGTGAAGTGTTTTTACTTTATAATACAATGGGCTATGCAGCCGAATACAATGAATTCTCTGTTATCAGCTCTTTTGTGGTAATGGTGACTAGAGGGACTGGTTACAACTTCCCTGTATAGGATTATATCAGAAAATTCAGGACTTTACAAGTCAATATCAAAATGGATGTGGTATGGAGCTGTGCTGTATGAATCCCATGCCTAGGTAACATTGCTACGGTAGGACAACATTTTTTAAACTTTTTAAATCATGTCCATGTTGATGATCACACAGGTTGCAGAAGTTGTGGCTTTGAGATCTCCTGATATCGGATGGTTGAGCCTCATGCCTCATTCATGACCACCTACAGCAAGATGTGGGGCAACATCAGATGCTACAAATCAGGACCTGACACTTAAAAATAGTGGGGCTCATTTACTAAGGGCTCGGGTTTCCCCAATTTTTCAGTTTTCCGCCGAATTCCTCCCCGGATTTTGGCACACGCGATCGGATTTTGGCGCAATCGCGCTAGCTTCCACGAGACAGAAATCGAGGGACGTGAAAACTCGACGGATTCGGAAAAAACGTGGAGTTTTAAAAACAAAGTGTGTTGCAAAATCAAGCACTTACATGCACCGGGAAGAAGGTGGTGAACTCCGGCGGACCTCAGCGCCGCAGTGACTCCTGCAGGAAGTCGGACGCACGAGCTTGCTGAATCACCGGAAGACCCAAATCCTCGCCGGAGAACGCGCCGCTGGATCGCGTCAGGACCGGGTAAGTAAATGAGCCCTAGTGTCTCTTCACACCTGATGTAATAATGAGTGGGAGACACTTGCCTCAGGCAGCAGAGAGTTTAGGTTATGAAGGTGTCAAAGGTTCCCTGTGCCTGTCAAATCAAGCAACTAAGTAAAATATACCAAAAAAAGATATACAGCAATATGAAAAGATGCTAACATTTTTTTAAATCCATTTTAGTTTTCATCATAAAAGCAAATATAAATCAAAAAGATATTTATCTGAATTATCCAATAAAGTTGTGCTGGTAATTTTAAAGGTAAATGCCATAAAAGAAATGAGAAGAGGTCATATATAAACACACAAAAAGATGCCCAGTCTATAAAATGGTCATTCCATAAAAAACTTTAATGGCTTGGTCCGAAAGAGGTTAAAAACCATTTAACCAAGGTCTCTTGTCCACATGCGAGTAGAGTCAGTGAAAGGAATCTCCCGAACCTCTGATCATTGGAATGAATCCAGTGGGGCTCATTTACTAAGGGTCACGCTGCTCACTTTTGTCGGACTGTTTGCCTTTTTCGGAGATTGCACAGCTTGGACAGATATTTAACAGGTGTCTGCACTGGGATTGTGTTGCATGCGATCCTTTTCTGGCGCAGCTGCACTGGCTTCCATGCAGAAACAAATTACGGGGTGTGCCGTCGGTCTGACTGATTTGGAGTGAGCGCAGGATTTAACATTCAAATTGTGTTGCAAGCCCAGGCACTTACATGCACCACGAAGAAGAAGAAGGTGAACTCCGTTGGACCTGAGCAGGGAAGAGACACATACAGGATATCGGGCGCACAATCTCAGTGAATCGCGGCACAGTGCATGATCGTCGGTGAAAATGTGCCCCAATGTTTCAGTTCATTCCAGTGATCAGAGATGCGGGTCGGGAGATCCCTTCAGTGCATGGAGCGATTTTCTTTGACTGCACTCGCGCATAGGCAAGAGGCCTAATAGTGTTGATGCATGATGGATTATATACACTCACCGGCCACTTTATTAGGTACACCATGCTAGTAACAGGTTGGACCCCCTTTTGCCTTCAAAACTGCCTCAATTCTTTGTGGCATAGATTCAACAAGGTGCTGGAAGCATTCCTCAAAGATTTTGGTCCATATTGACATGAAGGCATCACACAGTTGCCGCAGATTTGTCGGCTGCACATCCATGATGCGAATCTCCCGTTCCACCACATCCCAAAGATGCTCTATTGGATTGAGATCTGGTGACTGTGGAGGCCATTTGAGTCCAGTGACCTCATTGTCATGTTCAAGAAACCAGTCTGGATGATTCCAGCTTTATGACATGGCGCATTATCCTGCTGAAAGTAGCCATCAGATGTTGGGTACATTGTGGTCATAAAGGGATGGACATGGTCAGCAACAATACTCAGGTAGGCTGTGGCGTTGCAACGATGCTCAATTGGTACCAAGGCGCCCAAAGAGTGCCAAGAAAATATTCCCCACACCATGACACCACCACCACCAGCCTGAACCGTTGATACAAGGCAGGATGGATCCATGCTTTCATGTTGTTGACGCCAAATTCTGACCCTACCATCCGAATGTCGCAGCAGAAATTGAGACTCATCAGACCAGGCAACGTTTTTCCAATCTTCTACTGTCCAATTTCGATGAGCTTGTGCAAATTGTAGCCTCAGTTTCCTGTTCTTAGCTGAAAGGAGTGACACCCGGTGTGGTCTTCTGCTGCTTTAGCCCATCTGCCTCGAAGTTCGATGTACTGTGCGTTCAGAGATGCTCTTCTGCCTACCTTGGTAGGCGATTTGAGTCACTGTTGCCTTTCTATCAGCTCGAACCAGTCTGCCCATTCTCCTCTGACCTCTGGCATCAACAAGGCATTTCCGCCCACAGAACTGCCGCTCACTGGATGTTTTTTCTTTTTCAGACCATTCTCTGTAAACCCTAGAGATGGTTGTGCGTGAAAATCCTAGTAGATCAGCAGTTTCTGAAATACTCAGACCAACCCTTCTGGCCACGTTCAAAGGCACTCAAATCACCTTTCTTCCCCATACTGATGCTCGGTTTGAACTGCAGGAGATTGTCTTGACCATGTCTACATGCCTAAATGCACTGAGTTGCCGCCATGTGATTGGCTGATTAGAAATTAAGTGTTAACGAGCAGTTGGACCGGTGAACCTAATAAAGTGGCCGGTGAGTGTATATTCCAAGGGATATGATTATGTTTAAAGCTATGCTATTTCAATCCTTACAAACATACATCAGCCATCTTTCACAAACTACACTCTCGTTAACCTCCTCACCAATAGCAGGAAGCCATTTGATCCTGGTGGTCTTTTCCTTGTCTTTATTACAGATTTTAGTTTGCTATTCTGCTAGCCATCTCCTTCCATGCATACTTTCTCTGATATTCGTGTGCTGCCAAGTTCATCTTTGCTACTCAACTTTTGACACACTGCTACCCATCCACCATTTATTTCCATCCAGGGGACCCCTACTTAGACATCACGAATCCCTGGATACTGCTCCATTGTATTGTAAATGAAAGAATATTCCATACATCCATATCCAGTGGGGAAATAATAGAACTAAAGATGAAGAGGCGTACAATACTATGCCATATAGTAAAAAGAATAGGTGGCTCCACAGGTGGTGATCTCTTATAACACAATCTTCTGACAGATGTCTTTTCCATCTGATGTAATGTATCAGTTTTCAGGGCATAGTGTCCACCACCCATGCTATACTCTTCTTAGAAACAAAGTATCAGCTCACCACAGTCTACAATATGGTCACAAGTCATAATGTTACAAACAACAACGTGCAATGAAACATCAAGACAAAGAGCAAGCTCCCATCAGGCCGTTCTAGAAGAAATGTGTCAAGCAGAGTAAGCAGGAGCTTTGTTCCCTAGATTGCTGATGTCCGAGTGGTCATCATGAGAAGCCTGAAGACAGGAGGGAACCATTGTCCATGTAATAAGGACAAACCTCTCGGTCAAGTAGAAAATCACTTAGAGGGGAATTTATCTTTATCCAGGAATGTCTTTTTTTTTGGGTGGGGGGGTAGAATTTGGGTTTGTTTTATTTATCTCTCTTTTTTAAAAATAGCAGTACAAAAGTTGGAAATTTTTGAGCAATCCCTTTTAATCTTTTTGCCTACACTAACCGGTGAGTGGCGTTGCTGAAAAATTGGCAACTTTTGAAAACATAAATATCTGAATTCCAATTATAAACCAGACGCAACAATGGAAAACTTGATAGCAGTGATTTGGGGGAAAGTGGCACAAAAACTGTATCATATTTGTGCCAAAAAGCTACAACAACACCACATTTATCAAGGGTTTTAGACCGTTTTTTGACAGATGTGATAAATTTACATTCCATCAATATAAAAGGCGTAGCCTAAGTTGTGCCAAATATATTGTGGAATGTTTTTCTTAAATAAGATAAGCCAACTAATATGAGGTATAGACTTAGACTACACAGTCATTATTGTCCCCTTTCACTTGAATGTTGGGGGACAGATATCTGGCTGCACAATTTGCAATTTGATAACAATAGATGCCTATGTTGCTGGGCCACAATGCAAGTGTGTCACCATACCGTCGACAGGAAAAAGATAGAGCTTGCACCATGCCCTGGTATTCTTTTCTGTTCCTCCATCAGTGCATGGCTAAGATGAATCTGGTGCGCCACCGGCTGCCGGAGCTCTGGCTTGGGTGTCGGGTGTGCCTGCACCTATCAGAAAGGGATTTGTACAATTCTTGTGCATTGATCATGGAACGTTATCAAATTTGGTTCGGATTTAGCCTTGGCTTATGCTGACATACTCCTTCATTTGTGAATGTGGCCTAAGGTTTATCTTCACCCAGGAGCAAGTGCGTACAGTGCCACAGTGTTTATAAAGGCCTAACACAAACAAATGCTTAATTTGGAATACGGTCCAGACCAGACCAAGTTTTGACAAATTTGAATTTTGAATTTGTATAAGAGCCAAACAAATGTCCCCCCCGAGAGAGTTGAAATGGGTCTTTTGTTCCCATAGGAATCAGGCCTCCACCTCAGAAGTCTCATTCTTCCCTCTGAGCTAGTCATAAATGTGTATGAGACATATGAGATATAGCTGTGAGCCCAAACAGTATTTGTCTAATAGATATGTGATGTGTATGACCAGCACTAAAGGCGTTGGCCACAAATAAGAAAGTTTACTAGGGTAAGTACAATACCCTTACCGGGTCACCAATATTGTACTTACCATGGTAAAACGTTCCCCTTTCTTATCGGAGCCTTCAGGATTGTTACATCCCGTGTTGCACAGACAGGGACCCATGTGCTTATTACGTAGGCATCCCCCTCCCCCCATGACATTAGACAAGACAGGAAGTCTCGAAAGCGGCTGCTATGGGCCAAAGTGGAAAATTTACCAGAGTCCTCATGCACACGACTATAAGTTTTGCCATGAGCTAGCCGCACAAAATGCTGCCAGTTTACATCCCCTTTGGCCAGTGGTGTAACTAGAAGCTGATGGGCCCCAGTGCAAAGTCTGTGTCAGGTCCCCGACTACAATATATGGTTTATAGTAATAGTCTTCTCATATGGGAAAGTGACACCATAAGGGCCCAGGTGCGACCACAACCTCTGCACCCCCTCAAGTTACACCCCTGCCTTTGACTTGTATTGTGCATGTTTATGGCATAGTGCGGCACAGTGCCTACTAGGTGGCACATGTGCAAGGGATGAGCTTAGCTTCTGATTGAAGAAAGTTAGGCACATCGGTAATAACTCCATCCTTCTGGTGTTCATCTTATAGTCAAACACTTTATTTATAATTTTAGTTTATAGTTTTATTTACTTTTTGCAGTAAAAATGTAATGCTTCCTTTTTTTGTACTAATGTCCGATGAATTCAAAGTATTTCTGTTCAATCCAGTAGAAGATGTATACACTGTATATAAGAAAGAGTCTGATGGACGTGTCTGGGAATAGTGCCCTGGAGTACATGGATGGATCATAATATTTCCCTAAAGCTGACAAGATGACTGAGGTGCGACACATGCACCCGGCACAGATGCTCTACAACCTGCATGTGGATCCTGTGATCTCTGGGGTGAGGGGCTAAGTGAATGTCACAGCTGTTCAGGTCATTCAACTACACAAAGGAGAAGACAAAAGGCCAGGGGATTTGGTAACATGACTGTGACTTTTAAAGAAATTAGATAGGATGGACAGCTTGCCAAATATTACTCCTTCCAGAAGACCCTAATGGCCCCTTGAGTGACTTAGACTGCGAGGTCCCAATGGGCTATTAATCATTTCCATTGTAGACAACGGTAAAGTACATTTTGTATGCAGCCGAAATTGAAATGGACAGAGAGAGGTCCTGTTACATCACAATCACGCTACGCTCTTACTTACCATGGCTGACCTAAGACATAAGGATTATACAGATGATACAACCAATAGTAAGACCTGGACGCAGTAGTCATCCCATCTGTGCTGCTGAAATGATTGTATAGAAACCTTCAGAAATATAAGGAACATTTATTGGTTAAGCCTTAAAGGGGCTGTCCACTTTAAGCACATTTCAGCAAATAACTGATATTATTTTGAATGACAGCAAGCAGAGATCTTGGAAACTGTGAAGAATTGATACCTACCTTTTTAAGGATTTGTTCTGCTTTCTCTAATCTTGGCTTGTTGTACTGAGAAAAGAACCCATTATGCCCAGATTTTGTCTGGATCCTTTCTTCTCAGTATGCACTGGTATTTCTTGACCAGTAATCTGTTGTGGAAGACTACAGTGAAGATAATAATAATAATTCCTTTATTAATATAGCGCACACAGATCACGCAGCGCTGCACAGACCTCGCCAAATCGATCGCTGTCCCCAATGGGGCTCACAATCTAATCAAGCTGAAGAAAGAAAGAAATTACACGGGCGGCGCCCCTAGTCCAATATGAAAATTAGGAGGGTTACATCGTGACTGTGATATCTGCTCACCTTGGGACACCTTGGAGCACATTTACTAAGGGTCCATCGGACGCATTTTCGTTGGGTTTTGCAATTTTTTCCAATTTGCCCTGAATTGCCCCGGGCTTTTGGAGCACAAGATCAGATTGGGGCACGTCGGCGCCATGCGACACAAATGGGGGGGCGTGGACGTTGTACAACCCGACTGATTTGAACAAACCGCAGAATTTAAAAACCAAATTGTGTCGCAAGATCAGCACTTACATGCACCGGGAAGAAGGTGAACTCCGGCAGACCTCAGCTGGGGAAGCGACACATGCAGGAAATTGGAAGCACAATCTTAGTGAATTGCGGCAGCTCCGAATCCTCTTCGGACATTCCGCATTGGCGGCGTCAACAGGACGGGTAAGTAAATGACCCGTCTTGTGTTTTATGCGTCAAAGCAGATATCGTAGGTCCAGTCTTCCCTTGGTTGGGTGGATGGGGTATGCTGCGTCTTCCCGGAATCCGGTACTGGGTTGTGCCAGATAGGGAAATCACATGTAGAAAGTATTGGAAAATAACCGGGTTGGTGTAAGACGCGCTGCATGTAGTTAGGTGGATGCGATACCACTAGAGATGAGCGAGTATACTCGTCCGAGTATACTGCTCGGTCGAGTATTAGCATACTCGGACTGGCTCGTTACTCGGACGAGTATCTCGCCGGCTCGAGATCGAGCATTAAAAAAACACGCTCCAGATACAAATCCATTATTCAGGAGTTTTACACATGGCGAACCGAAAAAGGAGTACAAGGTTGGGCCAACAATTGGGACACACTAGACTTCTCAGCAATTAAGCATAGTTCAGGTAATGCATCTAATACACTTAAAACCATAGGCTCTGCGCTTCACATTATAATCCTAAGGCTGCATGCACACTGCCGTAGCGCAGCTCACCCCGCCCCTCTCCATAGTGATGTATGGCCGCGGCGCTGTAATAAGGGAAAAGAAAAGACATGTCCTATCTTTCCCCGGGCTACGGAGCGGTACGGTGCCGCAAGTGTATGGGGGGCGTATATCGGCCGCATATACGTCGGTCGTATATACGTCCCCCATACTGTAGTGTGAATGTAGTCTAACTCTGACTGAAAACAAGATATATTTGAGACTATTAATACAGTACTATAATACGGTAGTATTGCAGCATATGGTAGGAACGATCGGACCATCTAGGGTTGAAGTATAAAGAAAAAAAAGTCTAAAAAAATAATAGAAAATTTTAAAAAATTGTAATTACCACCCCCTTTCCCTAGAACTGATATAAAACGTAATAAACAGTAAAAACCACAAACGTGTTAGGTATTGCCGCATCTCAAAATGCCGATTTGTATATATATATATTCGGAAACAGAAAGATAAGTGGGTTAGGCAGGAATGTAGAATTTATTATATTGACTCATATAAAAAATATTGACATCAATGACTGTTGCTTATATTGTACTTCATTATGATGTAATGTACAAAGACGTCTCCATTTTATTGTACAAATGTTACGTTGATATCTTGGAAGTAAATGCTTTCCTGTATGCTCGTTTACTGTTTGTCATTAATAAATGGAATTATAAAAAAGAAAAAAAGATAAAAACAGTTATTCCCGACCGTGAACCCCATAACGAGAATAGCGCCCAGATGTCTGAAACGCTCCTTTTACACCATTTTACATCACATGTAATAAAAATGTAATAAAAAGCGATCAAAAGGTTGCACAGTCCTCAAAATGGTAACAATGACACCTCACACAGCTGCATATACAAAAGTTATTAGTGTCAGAAGATGGCGAAAAAAAAAATTTGTACACATTTGTTTAATTTTTGAAAATGTATTAAAACCTATATAAATTCGGTATTGCTGTGATATGTAGACTTATCATTTGACACAAATGCGTTATTCTTTGCCAATTTCACCATATTTGGAATAGTTTTTAAAGCTCGCCATTACATAGAATAATAAATAACGTCACTGAAAGTTTTTTTACGCAGAAAATAAGCCCTCAAACAGCTCTGTACATGGAAAAATGAAAAGTTATGGATCTTTGAAGGTGGAGAGCGAAAAATTAACGAAAAAATACTGCATCCTTAAGGGGTTTATCTCCCAAATCGAGTCAGATAACGCTGTATCATTGTGCCTATTCATGTATTTGCTTCCCCCTAGTGGACAAGAGGTCCCATGGCTGACAGCCAGCACCTAGCCATGTGTTTGTCCAGATGCTTGCAAAGTCTATAAATAGTTTGGAAAGTGACCAAGTCAACAGCAATGGCTGTGACCCTGTGAGAGCTGGATGTCAGGCTGGGATAAAAAGCCCTTTAAAGGACAGGCTTATAAAATGAGCAGAGACAGAGTGTTACATGCACAGCTGTGCTGAGAGACGGATTTTCGCTCTCTTCCTGTGAAACTAATGTGCAGCGTCTGTTGGGCTGCACTTAGTGCCAGACACACATCTGGATTTGGGCACCTTTATAATGAAGAGGACCGCCCTGTACAGCTGGCCATCAATCTATACAGATGAATAGATAGAAAAGTGCTAAAGATTTCAATCAGCAATATAGAATCCTAAAAAATTAAAGCTGTCAGATTACTCAGGAATATAACTAATGCTACCTGCTATTGTAACTAGAGTGCCTCATCTGCAATGTATAATATAATATACACTCACCGGCCACTTTTTTATTAGGTACACCTGTCCAACTGCTCGTTAACACTTAATTTCTAATCAGCCAATCACATGGCGGCAACTCAGTGCATTTAGGCATGTAGACATGGTCAAGACAATCTCCTGCAGTTCAAACCGAGCATCAGTATGGGGAAGAAAGGTGATTTGAGTGCCTTTGAACGTGGCATGGTTGTTGGTGCCAGAAGGGCTGGTCTGAGTATTTCAGAAACTGCTGATCTACTGGGATTTTCACGCACAACCATCTCTAGGGTTTACAGAGAATGGTCCGAAAAAGAAAAAACATCCAGTGAGCGGCAGTTCTGTGGGCGGAAATGCCTTGTTGATGCCAGAGGTCAGGGGAGAATGGGCAGACTGGTTCGAGCTGATAGAAAGGCAACAGTGACTCAAATCGCCACCCGTTACAACCAAGGTAGGCAGAAGAGCATCTCTGAACTTTAAGGTCCCCAGTCTATAGATCCACTCCATTTCTTTTCTGCGTAATCTACACAATCTGTCTCCCCCCAACCTATGGGGTGTCACTTGATCGATGATCCTCACACGTAATTGGGATTCAGTATGTTTTGTCTCTACAAAATGTTTAGAGACTGGAAGGTCAGTTCGCTTATCTCTGATGGACTGTCTATGATTATTCAATCTAAGTTTGAGTTCTGTACTGGTTTCTCCAACATAAACGTCGTGTTTTGGACACATGTGTGAATAAACTAGTTCACTTTCTCTTTTTTCAAATCTCGGAGTGCTGCCATTTTTTCATATTGGATTATTGATGGACCTTGGTCTAAGTCCTGGGATGTGCACCTGAGTCACATATTCTCAGAGGAGTGCTGTTGCAACCCCCCTTTTTTTGCTTGTGTACATCCTTGACCTAGCAATTTAGCACCCTACTTTTTGCATTCATTTTTTAATTTTTTCTTTCAAGACAAATGGATTTTTCCGGTACTAGCATTCCTGGTGTCTTTCGTTATTCAGAAGAGGAGAAGGAACGGATCCTACATAACCTTGAGGAGGACGCAGCTTTTCTAAGCGCACCATCAGTGAGAGATCTCAGGAGGAGACATGAAACCGAATCTAGAAGGTTGGTCACATTGAGACTACACAAGATCACTTTAGGAGAATATTATAAATGTAACCGCATACCAAGGGGAATGAGGTCTACAATGAAACCCAATCTCTTTTCCAGTAATGAACTTTTCTGCACACATTTTTTACAACTCTCCAACCAATACGCTAGAGACGTGATGTTACTAAACATAGACTTTTTACACCGTGAAATCCAGTCAGTTATTGAACGAGTGAACACTCTTGAAGAAAGTTTGAGTACACTATTAAGTGTTGATGAACTGTCTAAATATAAAAATTCTCTTGCCAATATGCTGTCTAAGTTTCAGACCGAACAAGAAGAAATAAAGAGAAGGAAGTGGCATCGTGACTTGGAGGACTACCAGACGGCCAAAGTATATAATTGGCAATTCGAAGACAGTAGATACAGCAGTCACCCCCCAAAGGGAAACCTAAATAAACGTAAGAGACAAAACAGCAAACCGAAATCTCTCACTGACAATAATTCTTTTTTGGAGGAGGTCCCACTGACACCAGACCCAGGAGAAAAGCCACCAGAAGAGGTGGCAAACGCAACCAGAGGAGAAGAGAAATCTCCACATGCCAAACAACCGGCCAACCCTACCAGAAGTCGCAGCACGAAGAGGAAAACTTAGTCGTGAATATTTCCTCAAGACAGCTTTCTGAGGTACAATTAAGGACTCTTGACAAGGGCCTTTCATTTTGCCCGAAGGCCCCCTTGGACTGGTTTCAGTTAGAGTTAGATCTACAGACCTTTATTAGGTCAATAAAACTTAAAGTGTTTTTTTCTGACCAATCTCCTAATGTACAACCTAGAATGTCCGAATTAACCTTAAGAGATGTGGAGTTGTCTAATAAGAGTAAATTTACCCCAATAGTGTCAGAGCCGGCTATAGAAGCCTTCTCAATAGCAGTTAAGAAAGATTTGGACGATCTGAAGTCCAGGGCCCATGCGGGATTTAAACATCCCAATATGAAACATGATGAGGTACAGTGTTTGCAGGACCTTGTCCATGATGACAATCTGGTTATCAAACCTGCCGACAAAGGCGGTGCGATTGTCATCATGGACAAGGCCCAGTATATTAATGAGATTGAAACACAGCTAAGGGATACTAATGTGTACCGACAGACGCCTACAGACCCGAGATTTTCTATAGAGAAGAAATTGTTGCGTTTGACTAATGAAGCTATATCAGGAGGTATTATAGATGAGGATGTTAAGAGGTTTTTAATTATTGAAGCACCCAGAACTCCGGTTCTATATACCCTGCCAAAAATACATAAAAGGTTGGAGAACCCCCCAGGACGCCCCATAGTGTCTGGCTCTGGATCTATTTTTAGTAACATTGCAATCTTCTTGGATAAATTACTGAGAAGATTTGCAATAGAGGCGGGTTCGTACATAAGGGATACATCTGATTTCTTGTCCAAACTTGACAGGGTTCGGTTGCCCCCTGACACTGAGATCACGTTGGTATCGTTTGACGTGGTGAGTCTTTATACCTCAATAGACCACACTAGAGGCATACTAGCGGTGCAGCGATTTTTATTTGATTCATCTCTGTACTCGGAGACATGCAATGTATTTCTTCTGTCCCTTTTGGAATTAGTACTAACATCTAACTATTTTCTTTTTATGGACCGGTTCTACATTCAGGCTCAAGGAACCGCTATGGGTTCAAACGTGGCACCCACATATGCCAATATTTTTATGAGACATTTGGAAGAACACCACATCTATGGATCGCCCCTTTTTAAGCATGTTGCCAATTGGTGGCGTTATATAGATGATGTTTTTGTAATATGGACAGGAGATGAAAGCCAGTTGAAGGGGTTCTTTGAGTTTCTGAATTCCATTGACCCTTCAGTTAAATTTACGTATGTATACTCAAAGAAAGAGATGCAATTTTTGGACGTTAAAGTGTCATTAGAGGACCACACATTCTCTACTGATTTATACACTAAAGCGACAGATAGGAACAACCTGCTCTGTTTTCAGAGTTGCCATCCCAGGCGAATGGTTAAAACACTGCCCTACAGTCAAATGCTACGGGTAAGGAGAATAGTGGACAGGGATCCTCCTCTACAAAGGGAGTTGGAGAACATGATGAATAAATTCCATAATCGAGGATATCCACATAGGATCCTTGCGGAACATAAAGAAAAAGTACTTATTAAAGACAGACGTGAGCTCTTACAAATAAAACCTAGGACAACAACAGCAGATAGACTCACATTTATTTCTACATTTACCGAGACTAGTCCCCAGGTCTCTAATATTATTAGAAAGCATTGGCCAATTCTGAGAGATGGGCTGAATAAGTCCACACACTTCAGACACCTTCCACTCTTTTCTTATAGACGTTCAAAAAATCTGAAAGACATGTTAGTAAAATCGGACATTGGCCCCTCTAAAAAGGCCTCTCAGTCCTTTCTGACAGTGAGGAAAAAGGGATGTTTCCCATGCCTAAATTGTGTCAACTGCAAATATATCGTTAAAGGCGACACATTTAGTGATAAACATACTGGCAAAAAATATCAAATCAAACATTACCTGACTTGTAGGTCTTCCTATGTTATTTATTTACTTGAGTGTCCCTGTGGTCTGTACTATGTTGGAGAAACCAGTACAGAACTCAAACTTAGATTGAATAATCACAGACAGTCCATCAGAGATAAGCGGACTGACCTTCCAGTCTCTAAACATTTTGTGGAGACAAAACATACTGAATCTCAATTACGTGTGAGGATCATCGATCAAGTGACACCCCATAGGTTGGGGGGAGACAGATTGTGTAGGTTACGCAGAAAAGAAATGGAGTGGATCTATAGACTGGGGACCTTAAAACCTAGAGGTCTCAATGTTGAATTCAGAGTGACTGATATTTCTTAGGAATGGGCTGAATCCCATGGACGGTAGATCCCCCTATCCAATTCAGAATAACTTGGGTGTAATATATGCATCATTTATGCTGATTAGTTGTTTCAAGTCAAATATTTATTTTATTTTCCCTTCTTTTACAGATATCGTTATCACATCAGCACTTGCACCTTGATTTCACTTGAAGAACGGATCTTCGCTGAGTACCTTAGGGATCAGATAATTGTTTCAGTGACCTGTATTTCACATGCACATATACTGGGGGACTCCGTATATATTCCTCTATTAGGCTGCAAATAGTTCCTGATTTATGGACTGATGTTAGGTGGTGACTTCTGTACCCTAAATGTGCGCCTGTTGGACACTATGTCCTAGAGGGCAGCTATGGGTCAGATTGGTGTTCCACACTGAACTGCGACTTAGCGGCCACAGTGTGATCTTTACACTACCTGGTCCACAGGAACTCAGCACCCGTTCTATTGCTGTTACAATTCAGTAACTCAGATTAGTAATGATAATTTATTGGAGTCTTCCCTTACTCAAAATGGCACCAGTAACCTCGGTTCTATAACGCGCATGCGCGCGAATAGTTCCGATCACGTGCCCGCTGACATCAGATATCACATGGTCACTGTCATGCGCAGTACTATCGGCAGGACGCCGTGGACTGATGCACTCTTCGCTACTGATCCTGGGGTGAGCGATAGATCGCTATTATACTTTATATGTTTATAAACGGCACAGTTGCACTATATGTTATCACTTAAAAGCATGGACACATATTGTCTATTGATGTTGATGTTTACTTATTGTGATTTTGCAAATCACATGATTTGCTCACTATGATGTCACTTCCTATGTATTTGATATAAATTGTTACTTGACTCTGTACACCTCACTTGAAAAAGGCTCCAGGTCTAAGGAGCCGAAACGTCGTGTTTTGGACACATGTGTGAATAAACTAGTTCACTTTCTCTTTTTTCAAATCTCGGAGTGCTGCCATTTTTTCGTATTGGATTATTGATGGACCTTGGTCTAAGCCCTGGGATGTGCACCTGAGTCACATATTCTCAGAGGAGTGCTGTTGCAACCCCCCTTTTTTTGCTTGTATATATATATATATATATATATATATATATATGTGCCATGTGAAAGCATTCAGCCCCCTTGAACTTTTCTACTTTTGCCCACTTTTAGGGCTTCACACATAAAGATTAAAATTGTCATTTTTTTTGTGAAGATCAGCAACAAGTGGGACACAACTGTGAAGTGGAACAAAATTTATGATTTTACAACTTTGTAACAAATAATAAACTGTAAGGTGAGGTGTGCAATATTATTCAGCCCCTCTACTTTCAGTGCAGCAAACTCACTTCTGAAGTTCAGTGAGGATCTCTGAATGATCCAATGTTGTCCTAAATGACTGATGATGATCCACCTGTGTAATCAAGTCTCAGGCGTATATATATATATATATATATACACCTGCTCTGTGATTCTCTCTCTCTCTCTGTGCTTTAACCCACTAACAAGCTCATTTGCACCTTGATGACCAAGGCCTATTTTTCAAAACCAGCATGTGTCACTTTATCTGGTTAGAACTTTAGAACACTTAACCTACCCAATTGTTTTTGAGTTTGTTTTTCCATGACATTTAGTACTTGAAGTTAGTGGGAAATGGTTGATATATTTGGAATTTATTTATGAAAAAAAGGTGAATTTAGTAAACATTTTTTTAAAATTAGCTATTTTCAAACTTCAAAATGTTCTGTTTTTCAAAATTATAGTCTTACTACCCAATTTAGTTACTAACTCACATTTACCATATCTCAGCTTTGTGTAGGCGTCATTTTATAAGTGTCCTTTTGTTTTATTACGCAGCTAGAAAGATCAAAAATCAAACAGCATTTTCTCAAATTTTTAAGAGCATTTTAGACCATTTCATTTCTATAGGGGTTTTGGAAGTTTTTTTAATAGAAACCTCCCACATATCACCCCGTTCTATTAACTTCACCCCTCAAACTATTCAAAACAGCAGGTAAGTAACTTATTAGCCCTTTTTCATTCAAACAAAATGAAGGTTTGATTTGGAATTCATTAATATTTATCATTAATACATTCATTTAGCTGCAAAATTTACCCACATTCACTGAATAAAAGTAGAAAATGCATCTAGGAACATATTGTGCAGTTTTTAAGAGGACACCCCACATGTGGATGTAACTCACTGTCAGGGCATATGGCGAAGTGCGGAAGGGAAGGAGCACAATTGAGCAACACTGAGGCCACGTTCACATGTGGCATTTTGGTTGGGTTTTGAAACACAATCCAAAGGCTCCACCTGCGATCGCACGTGGAGGTAAGATTGCATTTCCTTCGCGTTCAGTTAACGTGTTGGAAACACAATGTTACCAAAATAAGTGATCATGAGTGGAGCCGCAACCAAAATGCCACATGTGAACATGGCCTCAGATACCACAAACCCTTAACCAAGAGAATTAGTAAACTTTTTATCATGTGGCCACTGATGTGTTATTTCCATTTTACTTGCTTTTTAAAAATCAATAACTTTTTATTTTTTCATGTACAGAGCTATGTGCTGGCTTGTTTTCTGCGTAACAAATTGTACTTCCTAGTATTTTATATTCCATCCCTTGCACGGGGTAGGGGCTTTTGGATCATTTTAATTAATTTTATTTATTTTTGTATATTTTTTGTACTTTTTTTGTTTTTACAATACTGGCCTAGTGATCATGTTATAACCATTTATTGTAGTGCATTAGAAGTGTCAGACTATGGCACTGACAGGCAGCTACTCGGTCCAGCCATGGCATGTGCCGAAGGCAGACCAGGGGACCTTCATTAGGTCCCCGGCTGCCCGGATATAAAGGTGGCACCCCGCAATCGCATTTCGGGGTGGCGGGAGGTGAGGGAACCCTCTGCGGGTATGTAGATCCCACGGTCACAGCATTAACCAGGATCTAATCGGTTAATTCCGTTCCAATTCGGACTGTTAGAGCAGGATCCTGGCTGTCATAAGGGCACTGCTCTTCCCTGCATGGGGGGCCCGTGCACACCTTAGGTTAGGCCGTCGGAGAAACCTGTTGGCTTAGCCTAAGGTCCCTTAGTGACCAATGGAGAAATCCATATGGGCAGTCACTAAGGGGTTAAACAGAATCCGACTATCATGAAGACCAAGAAACAGACCAGGCAAATCCGTGATAATGTTGTGGAGGAGTTTAACTCGTCTGGGACCGCCAGGTCCAGAGTCTGCAGCAGCGTCTTTAGACTTTCTACTGCTCCTGCGCTAGCCCAGGAGCAGGACCTGGTCAGAAACATCCGAAGACCCTAGGCAGAAGAGAGATGCAGTTCGTTGCTGAATGAGCGTAATGCACGGAGGGGCAGAGCCGGCGCTGCTGGCGGCTATACAGACTCAGTGATCATGTGACCGCCGGGGTCTAAAGAGTTAAACAGCACTAATGGGTCTTATTTGCCCAGTCCAGCTCTGATCAGACTCCCCAGTGACATGTGGTCATTTCCCCTGTAATTGAGGCTCATATAGATTCCCTAGTTACAGGGGGAAACTTGTAAAAAAATAAAAATGAAGTAAAATTTAAAAAAAAAAAAAAAAAGTGAAACTGTCCCTGTGTACAAGAATATTCTATAATATTTAATATAACTTATAAAATACTATTCTCACTATAAAATGTGTAATTCTTTGAAACTGTACCATTAGTGAGGCATAATTATTGTATTGTAATATCATCGTCTATGTAGCAAAAGATAAATACTATAATACTGCCCATCACATACAAGAACATAGCTACTATAATACTGTCCTCTAAAAAAAGAACACATGCATTGTTATTCTTCCCCAGTTACATAAAAGTAATTACTACTGTCCATGTAGAAAATCAACTACTACAAACAACTTTTATGTACAAGTTCATATCATGTTACTGTATCTTGTGTGCAAAACTATAACTACTGAAGTACTGTCCCCATGTACAAGAAAATATCTACTTTTATTCTGTACTAGAATAAATGTTCTACAGTATTATATTGTCCCATGTTCACAATAAAACCATTATACCACTGCAACCTATATAACAGAACGTAACCACTGCAATTCATTTTTATGTACAACAATAATACCACCACTTGAATGTAGCTGCTATAAATATGGTCCTTTTGTGCACATTTATGACTACCATAAGGCTCAGTTCACACACCGTTTAAACCCCCATTCAGAAGTTTAATACATCAGTTAAAAATCCCATTAACATAAATGTCATCTGTTATGTTCAGTTAACCCCTTACTGACATGTGCCGCTCTATTACATCACATGTCGGCTGCAGGTGCATGGAGGGGGCTTACGGGCTGAGCCATCTCCATACAAGGCAGGCATTTGCTGCATTGCATTGAGCAATGTACGAAATCCCCATATACTGTCACATTGTATTATGGCAGTATATGGTTGGATCAGACAACATAGGGTTTAAGTACCGTAGGGGGTCTGAAAAATAGTAAAATTTAAAAGTAAAAAAAAAAAAATTATTAAAAAAAATTCAAATCACCCTACTTTCCCTAGAAGTCATATAAATATAAAGAAACAGTAAAAATCATAAACATTTTTGGCATCGCCGCATCCCAAATGTTTGATCTATCACAATATAATAACGGTTTTGTACAGTGTTTAACCCTGTAACAGAAAATAGCGTCTAAAATCAAAAATTCCACATTTTTGCCATTTTGAAAAACAAAAAAATTTAATAAAAAGTGATCAAGATGTCATACAGTCCTAAAAATGGTAGCATTGAAAACATAATCAAAAGTCCCAAAAAAATTACACCACCCACAGCTCCGTACCAAAGTATGAAAAAGTTATTCATACTGCCAGAAGATGGCAAATTGAAGATTTTTTTTGTACAGGTTTTAATTTTTGTATAGTATGAAAACCTATACAACCTATCCAAAAACCTATACAAATTTTCTATTCCCACGATCGCACTGACCCAAAGAATGAAGTAGACATGCATTGGTCACATCTCTCCCCCAGCTATGAAATGCCCCATGCAGCCAGCACCCGCCACTGATGACATGTCCCATGCAGCCTGTCCTCCCCCCACTGAAGACATGCCCCATGCAGCCAGTCACCCACTGATGAAATGCCCCATGCAGCCAGAACCCCTACTGATGATGAAATACCCATGCAGTTAGTACCTCTGCTGACAAAATGCCCCCTGCAGGCAGCCGCCACTGCTGATGAAATGCCCCCTGCAGGCATCTGCCACTGCTGATGAAATGCCCCCTGCAGGCAGCCGCCACTGCTGATGAAATGCCCCATGCAGCCAGACGCCACTGCTGATGAAATCCCCCATGCAGGCAGCCGCCACTGCTGATGAAATGCCCCATGCAGCCAGCCCCCCATACTGATGATGAAATTGATGAAATGCCCCATGCAGCCAGCCCCGCGTACTGATGATGAAATTGATGAAATGCCCCATGCAGCCAGCCCCCCCACTGATAAAATGGCTTCTGCAATCAGCCCCCCTGCACATCCATCTTTGCGTGTTGTTACATGCAAAGAGAAAAAAAAAGAGGAGCTGCGTGGAGCTTTTTTAAAAGCCAAGGGGTTGCAGGGGCATTTTATGGGGGGAGGGGTGCTGGCTGCAGGGGACATTTCATTAGCGCGGGGGGGGGGGGGGGCAGAATTTTTATTATCATCTAACTATATCAATGAAACTTTTTTTTATTTATAAACTGAGGAAGAGCACTTTGTATGAGATAGTGTGAATCCCAGTGTTCACACTTATGCTTGACTTGTCTCTTATTCCTCTATAGTACACTGAGGGGGGGGGGGGGGGTTTAGTGGGGGGACCACCAGATTACGACTATAATTATAGAGAAGACAGAATCGGGAGATTTTGTATTCCTGAGTAATTACAACCAGTGCTTACTTTACATCCTGTAAAACTTCTCTGGGAACTCATCCAAGGTCCTTGTATTGTTCTTGGTCGCTTTATAAATAAACATATTATTCACGTTGGCGCTTTTTATTATTATTTTTATTCACTGTGTACAGTTTTGGGTAATTAGCCACTTATTTGCTAGTGCTGTAATAAGCATTTAACCGCAAAGTCGTCCCCCACCCCCCCTTAACTGCACAGACTTTTCCTGTTTTGGTAGTTTAATTGCTTCAAAATAATATTTTTTTCCTGCTTGTTTATTAGTTTAACATCCACCCGCCTCACGTAAATCTACTATACCTTAATAATGAAATACTCTTGTATTATATTCTGAGGGCTAGGGTGTTACATCACACATGCCAAGGACATTCAAGATGGGGTGAGACGCACAGTTCAGCATACTGTATTGCACATATAAGGATTAAACACAGGTGCTAGCAGACATTATCACATGATAGCGCTTGATACAGTGGCTGTGGTCACACTATCAAAAATGATGGGCTTAGGCCCCATTCACACTGACTTATGCCCGCATGGCTGCGGCATGTCCTATCTTTATCCCATGTACAGAGTGGTACGGTGCCGGACGTGTGGCCATTGCTGTTAGGGCCGGTTTTAGACAAAGTGGGGCCCCAAAATAAAACAATTTTATGACCAGTCACAGTTAGTAAGAGGCTCCCTTTAGTGTAGTAAAACAAACTGTATTATGGGAGAATTTTATAGGAGATAGATAGATGATAGGGAGATTAATGGGCAGCATGGTGGCTCAGTGGTTAGCACTACAGCCTTTCAGCGCTAGTCAACATGAAAGATGATAGAGATTTCTAGATGCATAAGTATAAAGTAGTATATGTATACAGTAGACAGATATGAGAGTAGAATACAGTAGAAAAGTGAGATATATAAATGGTCAGATTATATGAGATAGATAACTAGACAGATAGATATATAGACAGGAGGTAGATGATAAGCATCTTCACCCGGGAATTCAACCAAGGGGTATTTTGATTTAAACTGAAACATTTTGTAAAGCATACTTAAAATTTTACTTGTGTAGAGTTCACAAATGTCCCATATTAATATGTTCACAGGAATAAATCATCATAATATCACTAAAACTGAAATAACTAAATATCTGCTTTTAGAAATTTTAAGACGGTCACAACCTGCAAAATATATTATTAAAACAGATTAAAAAGTAAAGACACCCGTAAAGCCTATATATTTTTGAAAGCAGACAACCAGGCAAAGCATTTGGCAATTAACATTTGACCACCCTCATGTAACTCTGTGACAAACACAAATTATTAAACAAAAAGTGCATTGAAAATCCTATGAAAGAAGAGAGTCTTCTCTTTTATATGAATCTAAAGTTGTGTTTCTAAGTGTCAGGAAAAAAGATATTAAGAGATATTAACTGTTAAATTGCCGTCGGGAGTGATTTTTATATATAAAAATCGCACCTGAAATTCTCACTTTAAAGCTGAATATCTCTGGATCTTTGCCTACCCATAGCGACAAGCCCTGGCCATGGGCAAATGCCCACTTTGCCTACCCATAGCTCCAGCCCTGATTGCTGTCTATGTATGTACATCCACAATTTGTAAGTGTGAGGTCCTGCTTTGTAGCAAATTGTGCCCTTGATGCTGCCCCTCCATCTTGCTGCAGGTGGTACAGCGCTGTGGATGTGGCACCATGGGACAAAATGCCTTGTCCTGGCCCATGATCTGTGGAATATGATTGTGCTATATAAATAAAGATTTGTTATAGGTTTATTATTGAGGATAGGTTAGTTAGTACAGCACAGTGAACTGGTTTGGCAAGGTGAGAGTCCACAGATGTAGGTCTTGAAGGGATTAATTCTTCCTATTACTGATATTACCTTTGTGTGCATGAAAAGATGGTCTGCAATGTCCATAGGTACAGTGAATTCCTTCCTTGCCCATATAAGGCAAGTAATTCTTGCTTCTCACAAGGCACTTTACATGTACTTTTTATTAACAAATTTTCATGATATTTTTTACTTTTTATTACTTCAATAAGTACAAATGGTGGAACTAGTAAGAGCTTAAAACATAACTTTTAATAAAGGCAAAAAAGAAAAAAATTTCGACTAGAGGGTAATCAATGAATAGTTCCAAAAATAGCGCTTAGATAAGCTGACAACGATGCCTAACAAAGCGGTCTACCAAGAAACAAACTGTGATATATCCTCTATATCAGTGGTGGCGAACCTATGGCACTGGTGCCAGAGGTGGCACTCAGAGAGCCACTTATTTGCTAGTGCTGTAATAAGCATTTAACCGCAAAGTCGCCCTCCCCCCCCCCTTATCTGCACAGACTTTTCCTGTTTTGGTAGTTTAATTGCTTCAAAATAATATTTTTTTTCCTGCTTGTTTATTAGTTTAACATCCACCCGCCTCACGTAAATCTACTATACCTTAATAATGAAATTCTCTTGTATTATATTCTGAGGGCTAGGGTGTTGCATCACACATGCCAAGGTCATTCAAGATGGGGTGAGACGCACAGTTCAGCATACTGTATTGCACATGTAAGGATTAAACACAGGTGCTAGCAGACATTATCACATGATAGCGCTTGATACAGTGGCTGTGGTCACACTATCAAAAATGATGGGCTTAGGCCCCATGCACACTGACTTATGCCCGCACGGCTGCGGCATGTCCTATCTTTATCCCATGTACAGAGTGGTACGGTGCCGGACGTGTGGCCATTGCTGTTAGGGCCGGTTTTAGACAAAGTGGGGCCCCAAAATAAAACTATTTTATGACCAGTCACAGTTAGTAAGAGGCTTCCTTTAGTGTAGTAAAACAAACTGTATTGTGGGAGAATTTTATAGGAGATAGATAGATGATAGTGAGGTTAATGGGCAGCATGGTGGCTCAGTGGTTAGCACTACAGCCTTTCAGCGCTAGTCAACATGAAAGATGATAGAGATTTCTAGATGCATAACTATAAAGTAGTATATGTATACAGTAGACAGATATGAGAGTAGAATACAGTAGAAGAGAGAGAGAAGATTGAGAAAAAGTGAGATATATAAATGGTCAGATTATATGAGATACATAACTAGACAGATAGATATATAGACAGGAGGTAGATGATAAGCATCTTCACCCGGGAATTCAACCAAGGGGTATTTTGATTTAAACTGAAACATTTTGTAAAGAATACTTAAAATGTTACTTGTGTAGAGTTCACAAATGTCCCATATTAATATGTTCACAGGAATAAATCATCATAATATCAATAAAACTGAAATAACTAAATATCTGCTTTTAGAAATTTTAAGATGGTCACAACCTGCAAAATATATTAATAAAACAGATTAAAAAGTAAAGACAAAAGCATACATGCGCACCTGCTTACAGTCCGCAATCTCATTTATTAAACGAGAATCAGTAAAGAAGGAGGTAGAACTGGCAACACAAACCCAGGCCCTGGAACAGCAATATATTGCTGACCCCACTGAGGCAAACAGGGTCAAATGGTTACATGTAGGTCGCCTATATCTTCATGCCCTAAAAGAGAAAGCTGATAATAAGATGTTCTTTTACAAGCAGACGGCCTTTGAACTGGGCAACCAGTCAGCGAAATTGCTAGCCCACTTAGCAAGACAGCACACCATGTCTCCGCCCATATTAGAGATCAAAGATGAGCATGGATCACTTTTACAAACCCACTCGGAAATTCTGAATAGATTCACTGAATTCTATATAGATCTATACAATACTAAATTAGAGAAGACAGATAATGATATCAACGCATATCTAGAGGAGGTGCACTTTCCAACACTAACCCTGGAACAGCGCATCCAATTAGATGGCCCCATAACCTCAGAGGAGATTGAAGATGCGATAGACAGTCTGAACAATAACAAGGCCTCAGGCCCGGACTGGCTCCCCAAGGAGGTGTACGCTAAGTACAAAGAACTCCTCGTACCCCGGTTGCAAAAAATGTACTCCTCTGCCTTTGAGGCCGGGGCTTTGCCACCATCCCTTTATGAGGCCACGGTAGTATTAATCCTTAAGCAAGGAAAGGATCCAGCTGATTGCGGGTCCTACTGCCCCATAGCTTTACTCAATATTGACTACAAAATCCTTACTAGGATTTTTGCGACTAGACTGAATACCGTGATTCTCTCCCTGGTCCATCCAGACCAATGTGGCTTCATGCCAGGCAAATCCACATCGGATAACATCAGAAGGGTACAGGTGGCGGCACAGATGGGGCAGATGACGGGGGGAAGCAGGCCTTGGCCTCCCTAGATACGGCTAAGGCGTTGGTTTTGGGCCAAGATTCTCCACTTGGATAGATATCCTATATGCCTCCCCAGTTAGCAAACTTCTGATCAATGGAAAGCTATCAGTCCAGTTCCAACTACAAGGGGAACCCGGCAGGGATGTCCTCTTTCCCCGCTCCTCTTTGCCCTGGCAATTGAGGCTTTGGCTTTGAACCTTAGACAGGATAATCTCTACCGTGGCATAAAAGTGGGAGTCGGCTTATACGCCGATGACATGGTGCTGTTCATGTCCGATGCAGAGACCACCTTGCCACATGCGATCTCCCTAATCAGTGAGTTTGGGAAATTCTCCGGGCTACTGGTGAATTGGTCCAAGTCGGTGTTCATGCCGCTGGGCACATCCCCCTGGCGGGGACCTGAGGTGGTAGAGGGGCTAAAAGTGGTCACGGAGTTTGTATATTTGGGGATTACCATCTTCAAGACATACCACAACACAAGTAAAAGGGTAACGGACCCATTGCTGTCTTTCGCTAGAAACAAAAGCAAGGCATGGAGAACCCTTCCGCTCTCAACTGCGGGTAGAATAAATTTAGTGAAATTAATTATACTGCCTAAATGCCTATATGTACTGCAACATGCAGCGGTGCCAATACCAAAAAGGTTTTTTTAAAACACTACACTCCCTTATAGGCACCTTCATATGGAACATATCCAGAGCTAAGCTATGTCTAGCAACATTACAACGCCCCAAAGAAGAGGCGGGAATGGCCCTACCTGACTTTTACCTCTATTACATGGCAGGTCAGCTTAAATATCTTAGACACTGGGTCACAGAACAACCATTGCCAAATGCAGAGCATCATCTCATGCACCACTTGGGCGTTACTAGCCTTTGGCCGGTTTTAGTACCAAATCCGGACTTAGACCTTCCCCTACTTCCCCTACATAGACTTGCTAGGCAGGTGTGGCAGGCATCAGTTAAAGTGACAGGGTTCACGGGCACCATAGCAGAGATGCCGCTATGGAACAATCCATCACTACCACAGCTACAACAGCTGGAGGGGGGTTTCTTATGGGAAAGAAAAGGTATACGCACCCTGGCCGACGTATATAATGCAAATGTCCTCCACTCCTTTCAGGAACTCCAACAAAAGTTTGAATTAGAGAGAAGTTTCTTTTACAGATTCCTACAATTACGACATGCCTTAGAATCCCAGTTTCCTCCCCCAGGACACCCATTTCCTCCTACCCGTTAATAGGAATATGCAAAACACAAGGGCCTGGGGCATTATCTCGGCTCTATATTCCCACCTCACTCAGGGAAAGCTAGCCAGCAACAAACTCCCGGTGCTAGAGAAGTGGAGGACTCTCATCCCTACACTAGAAGATGATTCGATGGATGAATTGCTCGCTGCACATACCAAAGTGTCCCCCTCAATAGACAACAGGATGACTCAATTATACTTCACCCACCAGGCCTACCTAACACCCGTACGCATGGCAAGGATGGGACGAGTTCCGTCGACCGCCTGTCCAAGATGTGGTGAGCTCGGGGCAGATTTCTGGCACATGAGCTGGACCTGTTCCCCGATTCAGAAGTTCTGGAAGGACATCACCAGCTTTTTGTCCTCTCTACTACACGTTCCCATTCCTATGTCCCCTGAGGCATGTCTTTTGGGTCTTCTTTCTGAAGAAGATTGGTCTCATTACCAAATTATTTTCCTGAGGGAAACTCTATTCATGGCCCGAGAGAGCATAGCACTCAGATGGTATGATCCTAATACCCCAAATGTAAACATGTGGAAAGCACAAATTAACCAAACTCTGCCATACGAAAGACTGGTGTATAAACATCGCAAATGTCCTGACAAGTTTGAACGTGTGTGGGGGAGCTGGTGTGAGTCGGGAGACACAAACTATTCAACGCGCAGACTAAGACAGGAATTGAGAGACCTGACTTTGACTGTTTAAAGTAGCAGAACACCGGGAAAGACAGATCATACTCTATCTTCCGGGAGAAAATCCCCCGGACAGGGTGGCGGGTAGGCCCCGGGTGGGATGATGGATGGCGGAAGGTATTGGAGCGGAGGGTGCATCAGAGATATTGAGTGGAGGATTCAGGAATGGAAAAAGGGGCTGACACATCATGTACCTGTAATGTTTCATAGTTGAGACTAGAAGAGTTGAGTTCAGACTCTAGTCTGTTGCGTATTATGTTATGTGTTTATTTTTATGTCTATTTTACTATGAATATTATATTATGTCATGGCACATTTGTACAGCCGAACAAATAGAGACACGGTAGAAAACACTCCTTTTTCTTTAAAAAGAGATATGATTTATTCATTGTCATATACTAGCTTGATAGGCTCTGCATAACTGTATTCATACAACTTTGTATTATTGTATACAGATGTTAATGTCTTAATGCACTGAACAATTGCTGTGAACATGTTTATTAATAAAAACAGTTTAAAAAAAAAAAAAAGTAAAGACACCCGTAAAGCCTATATATTTTTGAAAGCAGACAACCAGGCAAAGCATTTGGCAATTAACATTTGACCACCCTCATGTAACTCTGTGACAAACACAAATTATTAAACAAAAAGTGCATTGAAAATCCTATGAAAGAAGAGAGTCTTCTCTTTTATATGAATCTAAAGTTGTGTTTCTAAGTGTCAGGAAAAAAGATATTAAGAGATATTAACTGTTAAATTGCCGTCGGGAGTGATTTTTATATATAAAAATCGCACCTGAAATTCTCACTTTAAAGCTGAATATCTCTGGATCTTTGCCTACCCATAGCGACAAGCCCTGGCCATGAGCAAATGCCCACTTTGCCTACCCATAGCTCCAGCCCTGATTGCTGTCTATGTATGTACATCCACAATTTGTAAGTGTGAGGTCCTGCTTTGTAGCAAATTGTGCCCTTGATGCTGCCCCTCCATCTTGCTGCAGGTGGTACAGCGCTGTGGATGTGGCACCATGGGACAAAATGCCTTGTCCTGGCCCATGATCTGTGGAATATGATTGTGCTATATAAATAAAGATTTGTTATAGGTTTATTATTGAGGATAGGTTAGTTAGTACAGCACAGTGAACTGGTTTGGCAAGGTGAGAGTCCACAGATGTAGGTCTTGAAGGGATTAATTCTTCCTATTACTGATATTACCTTTGTGTGCATGAAAAGATGGTCTGCAATGTCCATAGGTACAGTGAATTCCTTCCTTGCCCATATAAGGCAAGTAATTCTTGCTTCTCACAAGGCACTTTACATGTACTTTTTATTAACAAATTTTCATGATATTTTTTACTTTTTATTACTTCAATAAGTACAAATGGTGGAACTAGTAAGAGCTTAAAACATAACTTTTAATAAAGGCAAAAAAGATAAAAATTTCGACTAGAGGGTAATCAATGAATAGTTCCAAAAATAGCGCTTAGATAAGCTGACAACGATGCCTAACAAAGCGGTCTACCAAGAAACAAACTGTGATATATCCTCTATATCAGTGGTGGCGAACCTATGGCACTGGTGCCAGAGGTGGCACTCAGAGCCCTTTCTCTGGGCACCCGCACAATCACCCGAGAACAGAGCACTCAAGGCCTCTTGCAGTCCCAGGACCCTGGAAGGAACCTACAATGATAATCCAACTTCTTCTCCTTCTTTCTACTGTATTGGTGTCCTCAGTTGCCTTTGCAATTTAAACCTGTGACAGAGCAGGGAGTAATAATTTACTGCTTTAATTGTCTCATTGGCACTTTGCAAAAAATACGTGGGTTTTGGTTGTAGTTTGGGCACTCGGTGTCTAAAAGGTTCGCCATCACTGCTCTATATTGACCTTGCTTGAAGGTGAGGGGAAAAATGGTAAGAGAAGTGCCGGACAGTGTCATAAAGTCATGGCAGAGAGGGATGGGGCACTCATTTGGATGCAGAGTGTGGGATGCACTATAAAAAAAAATAGGGGAAGGAAACCCTATAACACCCTAAAAAGCCTCACCTTGGGACCCTAGCCCTATGTGACTGCCACCCGACTCGAGCCCTACTGTGGGCCCACTGGCCCTATGGAAAGGGAAAGATTTAATCCGTGCGTTGTATGAACATGGATAGTCCGTCACAGAGTAGATAAGACAAGTGTGATAAGTATCTCAGTCAAATCCCTACATGCCATGTTTCGCCTATAAGAATAGGCTCATCAGGGGTATAATAGACCATAAGTTCCTGCACTCATGCTGGCAAAAATAGCCAACGGAGACAGGGGAATGCAATAGAGGATGATCTAAAGTAGATTTCTTGCAGTGGCCAAGAAAAAAAAATGCAAATCACAAATACATCGGTCTAAAATGCTGGGTAGAGATTAGTTCACCACAGACAGTGCCCAGATATCGGTGCCTTGAGTATGCTGTCTGGTGTCAGCGGCAGTGGGGCGCTTCCACAGGTGTTCTACTGACACTGATACCAGACAGCATACTCAAGGCGCCAATATCTTTTTTGCCTTTATTAAAAGTTATGTTTAAAGCGTTTACGATATCCACCATTTGTGCTTACTCAGGTAAAATGTATATGTATAAATCTTCGGCTCGGCTATCCGGCAGAATGTCCATATAGGAATATCCAACATCCAAAATTCCAAACTTGTGTGAACGGCGCCCAGGTCTTGATAGAAGGAAATCCTGTGCCGCTTCAGGTGCAATACTAAGAAGAAATTTTGAATGGATCCAGCACTCGTGGTAGGTGATTTAAAACTTCATATTCTTTAATTTAATCCATAGTTATACAAAAAAGAAAAAAACAAGTGCATCACAGACCTTCGGACATAGACTGGCATGTTGTCCTTAATGATGTTCTCATGATTAAGGACACAATGCCAGTCTATGTCCGAAACGTGTAGGTCTGCTGCGTTATATTTTTTAACAGTGAGCATCATTGCTCAGCATATGTGATGCACTTGGCTTTTTTCTTTTTTGTATTACTATGGATCAAAATAAAGAATATGAAGTTTTAAATCGCCTACAACGAGTGCTAAAAATTTGTGCTTATTGTTTGCTTTAAAAGGTGGATTCAGGTAGGGAACTCACGTTACCCTCCTAACGTACTGCTGTTTTTATTACTTCAAGTCTAACTCTATTGCCAATGTTAGTTAGGTTAGTTGGTTATATAAAAAAATTACGGAAATACAGCTATTTTGGATTGGGAATGAGGTATGGCGTTTCAATCAAGATAATTTCTGTCTCTGAGCACTGGACCCCGATCACTCATGGATATGTCTTTGGACATTAAAGGGTTAAAAGGGCTGCATCAGAATAGTGTAGAAAGTATATGCCTGCTTTCTCCCTCTAAAAAAATTCCATGTATATCTACTGTTAATGCTGTCCACCACTGTTGAAATCTATAGACCATGGACAGGTTTAGCATGGTGTATGCAAGAAAACTGATGTATTTTTATGGATATTCAATATTAATAAATAGAAAACACGGAGGATGTTGGAAAGATATGAATCCCTGGACTTTCTGGTGCATTTAAAGGACCAGGTGGAATTTGGTCCCCTCCCCCGGGATAGTGAAGAGGAGATGTATATTCAGCACCCTGGAGACCTTTGGGAGCGGCCCAGACTCTGCTGTGTTGTTGTTGTTACCATGGAGATAGAGAGACGCTGCTTGAGAGGTAGCAGAGTGCAGCTGCAGCAGAGAGCAGGGAATTCATTGAATCTGGGGCCCAGATCCCTATACAAGAAACACAATAAGCCACAACTCTGCATGAGAGGTCTTCAATATACACCCCTACTCTACAGCACAGGCCACCAAGATGAATATTGTGCTGTCCAGGTAAGATGCTCACATGTGTTTCTGCATGATTTTGCAGCAGACTGGTGATATCCAGGATTTTATAGACAGTTTTCTAGTGGGTCAGTTCTCCTGCGGCCTAAACTCCCAAATGTTTTGGCTGCAGTACTCTATTTTCAATGTACAATGTATTATTGCAGAAAGTCCACTTAAATGAGAATGGTTAATTCACAGTTTTTATGACTACATGGTGATCCTTAATTTCATTGTTTGATTTTCCAGTGGGAATTACTGTATCCTATTTCCTGCTCTGATTATGATTAATTTTAGCATATTGTTATATAATCTCCAGGTTGTAATGATCAGAACCCTTCCTCCAGACCTTCCATGCCTCTTGTCTTTCATGTGCAAACAAAGTCTGACATTTCATATAATGGATAATTGTATCTGTTCAGCACCCTTACCATACCTCCCAGCTTTCATAGCAGATAAAGAGGGGTATGCACGGGTTAGAATTTTTTTTGTCATAAGTCTTACATTGTGCCCCCAGCTCCCCCTTATATTAAAGCCCCCTCACATTATGCCTCACCAGCAGCTCCCCCGTCTTGTTTTGACCAACCCCCGCAGCTCCCCAATTTATTATGTCACCCCAGCAGCTTCCCCCTTTATTGTGCCAACCCAACAGGTCCATTTCTTATTTTGCACCCCTAGCAGTCACCTTCATGCAGCTCCCCGTCTTATAGTGCCATCAAAGCGGCATGATAAAGATACTCACCTTTCCCCATTCTCGGGAAAAGTTGGCAGAGTTAATGTCCAGGCACTTATCTCCCGCCAGGTTGGGCTGTTGGACAAAGCCTGAAAATCCTGACTGTCCCGCTGGATCCAGGGGGGTTGGGAGGTATTCATTGCTACGTGACTAATAATGAAATTATTACAACAAGTCCTTCTATTTTCTCCAGTCATGAAGAAACAGCTGTCAGTCACTGCTTAAAGTACATCTACCATCAGATTACTGATGGTAGACTGTCCTGACATGCATGCTTGTTACCTCTAGGGGTGGATGGCAACATTTTTTTATTAATTCCAGGAGTTCTTTATTCCAGAGAAATTACGTTTACAAAAATATGTAAATGATGCCTCAGGCTGACGTCAACTGAATACCTCATGGCTCATCCGTCTCCTAAAATATTCATTCCCCTTCCTACTCCATATATTGCAGACAGCTGGTGACGTCAGCTGCTGCCTGCAAAACTTGCGCATTTGCAAAATTTCTTTTCTTGTCAGACAGCAGGTTACTAGTACATCTGCACACCTCTCATGCATGCGTTTATATTTTACGAAACTGCAGGGCCATGAGGCATTCAGGTGACATCATATTTTTATAAACTTTATTTCTCTGGAATAAAGATCTCGTGGAATGACTGAAAAAAACTGCCATCCACCCCTAGAGGTAACGAGCATGCATGTGAGGACAGTCTACCATCAGGTGACTGATGGTAGATGTCCTTTAACAGTACTGCGTTTTTTCTCCTATCTGCCAGCCCGTCGTATTTTATATGGATACGGTACGGATATGGTGCAAAATGTTGCCATACTGTTGCAGTATGTCCTGCATTTATGGCCTGAATACAGCCATAGGCTATATTCACACAGACGTTGCCGGGCACATGTCGGTGCCAGGGAGAGAAGGAGGGGGTGAGCGCCTCTCACCCCTGCCCCTCTCCATAGAAATATATAGTCGTGGCGCCGTATTACTGGAGAAAGATAGGACATGTCCTATCTTTCTCCCGGCTACAGAACGGTACCGCTCCAGAAGGACGCCGTGCGCCGTATATACCTCCCTCATACGTTCATGTGAATGCAACCATATATACAGAGCAAAAAAGACTGTACGGTCTTGTGCATGAGGCCTAAGTCAGATTGCACCAGTTTTCATATATCTAGGTCCCTGTATCAATTAGTTCTGGCTTCATGCCCTGTTTTTACACAATGCTGAATAGCTGATGGTTCCAGCCCCCTAACTCTGCCATTCGCCAAAATTGTATTCTTTTTATGATATCCTGTCATGGGGCTGGCGTGCCCTTTCTTCACTATCAGTACAAGGAAATATGAAGCAATAGCCACTTCAAACAATTCTATGGGGTTAAAATCAGGACAGGCAGGGGTCCTCCTACTGCAATAGGCTCTTGTGCAGTAGCACTGTTTACCTTATGGATAAAGTGACCCTGCCTAATAGGCACCTAACAAATGAATGAGCAGATATTTAAAGTAATAAATAACAAGTTATGCTGAGTACCTTTCCACCAAACTATATATCAATCTGCTTCACTCATTGTGGAAAATACAGCCCTGCTTGTATACATGGAATGGATATCAATCATAGAGTCACCGGGATCTTAAATTTTAAAGATCTGAAGGTTTAAAATAGAATTGATATAAAATCTTTTTACACAAAACTATATACAGTATATCAAATTTTGGAATACAAAGCAACAATGAGAATTGCTAAAGGCACTGATGTCTGATTACCTGTGTATTATAGCCATGTTGATCTTTATTAATTGTATAACAGGTCTGGTTTGGTTAAATATTACATATTAACCATTTTCTATATCCATTCTGCAGAGATGCTCAGGTCAAGATCATGGAAAACACAGTGTCCAATGCAGAACATTACTTTGGACAGTTCTGCTCAGTACTGGCCTCCTATACACGCAAAACAGCTAAACTGCGGGACAAGGCAGATCAATTGGTCAAGCAACTCATTGACTTTGGAAACACAGAGAACCCTGAGCTGAGGAGTGCCATGAAAAATATGGCAGAGGAGCTGGCAAAGATTCAGGACTACAGACATGCACAGGTAAATATTATCTTGGTTGTGTATAATAAACTATAATAAATATGTATATAACGCCATCATATGCTGCAGTGTGTTACACATAATTTCTTTACAATGGGATATAAATACAAATAAAATAAGACATTACAGAGTAATAACTTAGTCATTTGAAACAACAGGGGTGAGAACCATGTTCACAAGAGCTTACAATCTATGAGGTGGAAGGGGGTCAGAGAAAGTAACATTGCTTGTATAATGGTCTAGCCATTCTTTATAAGGGATCAGAACAGGTAAAATTATTAATTAAACGTTCAGATTTCACAGTGCACACCCCTTTATTCATTAGGTCAGTATGGATTATGTCATTGAGTAACTTCAAATGTGCCTGGACATGTGCTGGCATGAGTTGGGGGACCTTGTATGCCTTGCAGAATTTTAATCCATGGCGGTGTAGTGTGTTAGTAATGGTAATCTTTGAGACTTTGGTCCCAGCCGGCTTCAGGTCATTGACAAGGTCCCCCTGTGTAGTTCTGGGCTGATTCCTGACCTTTCCCGGAATCATCCTTACCCCACACGGTGATATGTTGTATGGAGCCCTAAACTGAGGATGAATGATGTCATCTCGTGTTTCTTCCATTTTCAAATAATTGAGCCAACAGTTGTTGCCTTCTCACCAAGCTGTTTGCCCATTGTCCTATAGCCCATACCAACCCTGTGCAGGTCTACAATTATGTCCCTGGTGTTCTTAGTCTTGTCCACGGTGGAGAAGTTGGAGTGTGATTGAGTCTGTGGACAGGTGTGTGCAATTAATACAGGTAATCAGTGCACAGCAGGAGGAGCTTCTTAAAGAAAAACTAACAGGTCTAAGAGCCGGAATATTTACACTAAATATTACACACCTCTCTATTCTTTGTAGGTGGCAAAACAAAATTGTCTGGTTTGCATTTACCACTCATTGGACAGTGGTTGTTATCAATTGTTGTATGCCACACACTGCTGAAGTTAGGGGTGAATTGGGCAAGCAAAGCTTCAAAGCAAAATTCAGCATCGAAAAGAGGTCACTTCAGCGGTTATGTCTGTGCAAGTCAATTACCAGAGCACTGTATTGCGATCATCTCCCAGCGCCTGCATGTCTCATCTCCATATTCATAGCTCCTTAATCCTCAAAGCCATAATCTGCATGTAATGATTTTCATCTTCTGCCCATGGAAAGATGACCTTTGCTGGGTAATTTGAAACACAGAAGCACGTTAATGAATCAAGCATGCTGGCAGCTAAATGATCTCTCTACAGGAAGAAGGAATGAGAGTGTAGGTGAGGGCGCCTTCGCAACCTTCTTAATTAGGCACTTTTCCTGGAAACAAGACTGCTGGCGAGCTAATTATTTACTCATTAATTGCTGGCTAATGATCACTGGGGAGTCGTCTCCAGCCCGGTCATGTACAGATCCTGAATATGCACATCAACAAAGGCCTTATTTTAACCTGTGGACTGAGCAAATTCTGTTGATTTCTAGAAGCATTAATCTTACAGTATATTCCATAGAGGCTCATCAGAGTCGTTTAGCTGACTGTATGTACTGTAGTCTAGTCACAATAATCCATATCCTGTCACTAGGAGTACTTTATTGTATATATACACTCACCGGCCACTTTATTAGGTACATCTGTCCAACTGCTCGTTAACACTTAATTTCTAATCAGCCAATCACATGGCGACAACTCAGTGCATTTAGGCATGTAGACATGGTCAAGACAATCTCCTGCAGTTCAAACTGAGCATCAGTATGGGGAAGAAAGGTGATTTGAGTGACTTTGAACGTGGCATGGTTGTTGGTGCCAGAAGGGCTGGTCTGAGTATTTCAGAAACTGCTGATCTACTGGGATTTTCACGCACAACCATCTCTAGGGTTTACAGAGAATGGTCCGAAAAAGAAAAAACATCCAGTGAGCGGCAGTTCTGTGGGCGGAAATGCCTTGTTGATGCCAGAGGTCAGAGGAGAATGGGCAGACTGGTTCGAGCTGATAGAAAGGCAACAGTGACTCAAATCGCCACCCGTTACAACCAAGGTAGGCAGAAGAGCATCTCTGAACGCACAGTACGTCAAACTTTGAGGCAGATGGGCTACAGCAGCAGGAGACCACACCGGGTGCCACTCCTTTCACCTAAGAACAGGAAACTGAGGCTACAATTTGCACAAGCTCATCGAAATTGGACAGTAGAAGATTGGAAAAACGTTGCCTGGTCTGATGAGTCTCGATTTCTGCTGCGACATTCGGATGGTAGGGTCAGAATTTGGTGTCAACAACATGAAAGCATGGATCCATCCTGCCTTGTATCAACGGTTCAGGCTGGTGGTGGTGGTGTCATGGTGTGGGGAATATTTTCTTGGCTCTCTTTGGGCCCCTTGGTACCAATTGAGCATTGTTGCAACACCACAGCCTGAGTATTGTTGCTGACCATGTCCATTCCTTTAGGATCACAATGCACCCAACATCTGATGGCTACTTTCAACAGGATAATGCGCCATGTCATAAAGCTGGAATCATCTCAGACTGGTTTCTAGAACATGACACTGAGTTCACTGTAATCAAATGGCCTCCACAGTCACCAGATCTCAATCCAATAGAGCATCTTTGGGATGTGGTGGAACGGGAGATTCGCATCATGGATGTGCAGCCGACAAATCTGCGGCAACTGTGTGATGCCATCATGTCAATATGGACCAAAATCTCTGAGGAATGCTTCCAGCACCTTGTTGAATCTATGCCACGAAGAATTGAGGCAGTTCTGAAGGCAAAAGGAGGTCCAACCCGTTGCTAGCATGGTGTACCTAATAAATTGGCCAGTGAGTGTATATTCCTGCTTCCTGGCTAAGGGGATTATAATCTGAGTGGAGCTTTTAATATATTCGGAATGAAGTCCTTCTCAGGTGTTCTATAGCAGTACAAAACAAGATAGACAAGTACCATTGGGCTTAAAGGGAACCTGTCACCAGGAGACCCATTTGTAGCACTCCCCCAGTGCCCCAGTGGCTGGAAAGTCCCCCCCCACCCTTGGGAAACAACTCCTCCATATGTCCTTTTCAAATATATGAATAACTCCCCTCACTCGGGATTGGCTGTAGAGGAGCAGGGGGCATCGCTAAGCCAAGTGATGGGTGTTTTCATATATTTGAAAAGGACAAATGGAGGAGCTGTTTCCCAAGGGTGGGGTTGGGTAAACTGCTCCTTTCAAGCCACTAGCAGGGGAAGAGTGGCTAGTCACACAGCAGATGCTAATTAAAGGTAGAATATAACATATCTTCTTTTCTTTTAAACCTATTTTTTTATACAAAAACACTTGGCAGTGTATGTACTATGCTCTGTGGGGACTGGGGGAGTGCTAAAAATGGGTCTCCTGGTGACAGGTTCCCTTTAAGGCTCCGTGCACATGAATGTGTTTGGTCTGTAGAAACGGACTTGTGTACTCACTGACCTAACACACTGCACCAGATAGGAGTCCTTACATTGTAGGGAAATATGATGCAAGAAGTCTGCCACTCAAGAAGCTGTATCACCACTGCATTTTGGCCTGGCAAACAGGGACACCTTAGATCATATTTCTATATGATGTAAGGACTCACATGCAAAATCTGTGCAGCACATAGGTCCAATACTACGGAGAAAGGATGTTCATTCGCAGGAGACCTAAGATGGATAACGTAAGGCCCATTCTCAACCCTCTTATATGAAGTCAGTTCCTGGACCATTCATAGGTTTTATCACATCCTCTATTGTTCACAGATACTTGTCTGCACAAACTTGTTACCAAATGGATCTTTACGTTACCTATGAATTTCATATTTTGTATATTTAGGTGGAGAGACTGGAAACCAAAGTTGTGAACCCAATGAAAATGTATGGACCTTTGATAAAGGAAAAGCGGGTAAGGCTGTTAAATCCTATAAAGTTTTAAAATTAGATGAATTACACAAATTCCACCTAAGTCTTTAGAACACTTAGGGCCTGGACATGTTGCAGTCATTGGTAGACATTTATTAGGGCTTGTATGCCAATAGTGTACAAGCAATAAAATAATAGCAATTAATAGTGAACCTCAAGGAATTGCAATTACTTCCCCCTTTATGCTACCTCCATGCCAAGTGGTGGAGGAGTAGTATGAGCTACAGCCTGCACCAGTGTTGGCCTGAACAAGCACTGCACAGCTGGTCATTGGATAATAATAATAATAATTCTTTATTTATATAGCGCACACAGATTACGCAGCACTGCACAAAGCATTTCAATATGTTTTGGAGTGTGGGAGAAAACCGGAGTACCCGGAGGAAACCCACGCAAACACGGAGAGAACATACACACTCTTTGCAGATGTTGACCTGGGTGGGATTCGAACCCAGGACTCTAGTGCTGCAAGGCAGAAGTGCTACTCACTCAGCCACCATGCTGCCCTCCTCCTGATGTATCCAGTGCAGTGCCCCCATTTCATTACCAGAATATTTATATATAGTGCCTTTTCCTCCACCGGTTTGGTTTCAGACTAGCAATTGATAAATAATATTTCTGTCTCTGCGACCATTTTCTGTCCTGGGCGCCACAAATGTGTGCTGCAGTCAAAGAATTTGCTGAGGAGGCTGCCGAGGAGCCACATCAATGACCACTGTAATAATAGCCAGAGGACAGAGCAAACTTTGTCCATCGGATTATCAGCACCCGAACATCCAGAGACTGAGAGCTGTGACTCGGCATACTTCCAAGTAAAGGTTTCTACTCTGCTCGACCAATTTTCTTTTGGTCTACTTTCTGCCACTTTCCAGCGACAAAAAAATATAAAGACACATATTAATTGTGCCACAATAAAGGGGGAAACGCAATAGTAAATGTCCCCCACTGGCTTTGGTTTTCAACAAATAAAGCACTGTGTATTATGGCCAAACATCTCCATATGTGGTTTGTTCACATGCAACTTTGCAAAACTTAAGCTGTGCTGCCATATTCTTTAGGAAAGAATTTTTTTTCTCCTTCCAAACAAGGCTATCTTGTTCAGTTTTTTCTACCTGTACTTTCATGATATTGAGCATTTAAACTGCTAATGGAGGCCTGTAGAGCCCGAGAGATAGTGTTTGAGATTTGTGGAATTTTTTCTGACCTAGGAGTAACTTTACTAGGACATCCATTACTCTGAATATTGTCAGCTGTCTGAATGTTTTCCATATGTGATTAATCTATTCTTCTTTCTAGAATAGTAGAATTCAAAGTGTTTAGAAAGGGCTTCCTAGATTAATGGCAACAACAATTGTGTTTCTAAAGTCATAGTTGATGTCTTTTCTTCTTAGTATTATGTTTGCCTATGCCTGATTTTGCAGATCAGCAACCTGTGAAAACTTCTGCTTTTATTGAGGTTGTCACAATGGCTGATGTTCAATTAGTCTACTTAATTTTATTCGAAGTTCCTTGTTGCATATACTTTATACATTTAATTCTTAAAAAGTCATTAGCCCCTTGCCGCAAACCACGGTTATACTATATCTGCAGGTGTCAAGGGGAGTATGGAAAGGGCTTACAGGCTGAGGATTCTCCAAACAGCATGGGTGTTTGCTGCATATTGTAGCAAAAACCTTTGCCTAACACTCACATTCAGTGCGGCGCAGCGCTCAGCTATTTCTGTCAGCTCCATAGACATTAGTGGAGCAGAACGGTCGTGCGTGGCCATCTGCTCCATTACTCTGACGGAGTGACAAGGGGGACCCCAACGTACCCCTCATTGCTCTGATATATAGCCTGCCTCTTCCTTTGTCCACTGCCGGATCTTTGTGCCCTGTTGCCTGAGAGAAAGCGTGTTATTGCGACTTATGTGATTTTCCCATTGTGACCTCTGCTTCGGTTCCTGATCTTTATTCTTTACCACCTGTTTTAACATTTGCTATGTTTCCGACTCCACTCCTGTGCTGCCTGTCCTGGCCTCCTGCCTGACTACGACTCTGACTCTGTCTGCCGTTTCTGTACCTCATCTTGGCCCCTACCGCAAGCAAGTCTCACCTGTGGAACGACCTGGTGGTATCCCGCTGCTTCAAGTCCAACCCGCTTTGCGGGCTCTGATGAATACCGGGGGCCCCTTGGAGTCCACTCACAGGTGTCAGCTTAAGTCATTGCTTGTGGCGGTTCAGTGGGTCCACCACGACCGATCCTGACAACACATACTACATATACATATAGAATATATGCATCATACAGTATATACACACATATACAGCAGATACACAGCAAAAAACACACGTACAGTATATACACACCATGCACACACAGAGCATACACACATGTACACGCACATACAACAGATACTCACCATATACACGAAATATAACATATTTACACCATATACACACATACAGTATATAGACACATACATACAACAGATACACACCATAAACACACATATAACATATACACACATACAGTATATAGACACACATACATTTACACACTCATACACACAAAGTTCTACATTCTAACACACATACATAAATTTACACAGTCATGCAAACATGTATGCACTCATATATACATTTATACACTCATACATACAGTATATACATACATATAGTACATGCACATTATATTATTAGTAATACATAGTATAAACACACCATATATACACCTACTACATATACATATAGAATATACACACATTCATACAGGCGGAGATTTATCAAAGGTGTCTGAGAGCACTATTATTCCAGTTGCACATGGCAAACAATCACAGCTGAGCTTTCAACTTCCCATAACTGTTTATAAAATGAAAGCTGAGCTCTGATTGGTTTTCATAGGCAACTAGAATAATCCTGCTCTCAGGACTTCTGATAAACATCCCCCTGTACAGCATATACACGCAATAACAACACACACATATAGCAAAGTCCCCTACTTGGTCTCCTGATTCCCACTTTGCAGTGATCATCTCTTCCTGGATGCTCACGGTGTGTGAGAAATGTTTGGGGTCGATCAGTTACCTCAGTAGACCCCAATGACATCAATTGTTTTCTACATCACCAGTGGCCACAACGGATTCCATGACCTTGACATCTGCCGCATTATTGAAACTGGTGGTGGAGGCCTGGTAAATGCACCTTTTTTTGCCTACCTCTTTATGCGCCCAGGAGATTCCTGGAAAGCTCCTTTTTGATTTATTAGGGGCCATTACACTGCTGCTTACATTGGGTGCTAATGTATAGCTAAAAGCTTATGGAAAACTGTCTGCTTATTGAATTTTTATATGCAAATTATGACAAAATGTTTTGCAAAAAGTTTTAGTCGTTGCTACAGTCAAGCAGCTGACTCCCTTTATTTTGTTAAAAAAAATGTACATAATTTGTATTTTTTTTTATATAAGTACATTTTTTATCTTTCTCATCTTTATCTTCTGACAGGCAGAAATAAAGAAATTCAACACTGTGAGGAACAAAGAGATAAAAGAGCTGCAAAAGTTGGAGAAGCTGCGGCACAGGGCACCATCCGACCGTCACATGATTGTATCCTTTGCATTTCTTATCTGATATCTTTGGAATTCCATTAAATGTTGCTAAGTTATTTAATTCCTCCTTTACAATAATGCAATGTCCAGGGACACTTGCTTACAGATCCAGGTACAGTGACTGTGGCAATCTTCCTGTATATGTTATCCATGTTATCCTTCCTTCTAAAATCAACTTTTAAAATAACAAATATAAGAAGATTAACACAGTCACCTGGATCTATGAGTAAGTGTCCCTAGTTAATCATGCTTGATTTTGGTGGTAGATTTCCTTTTTGTGAATAGCAGCTTCAGTGATCTGAAGGGTGTGTTTAGGGGCGGATTAAGATTACCATAGGCTCTGGGCTATATTATAGCCCCTACAAGTGCAGTATTCACATTCTATCCCCCCATCCCACTGTTTGCTACACTGCAGTGAGACAGAGATGGAGTGGGAAGTGCTGAGGGAGCAGGGGGAAGGGTGGGACAGGCTAATAGCCTGTAAAGCTGGAGCACACGGTGCCCTGGTAAAACCTACAGGCTCATTACCATAATTTTAGAAGGAAGGAAGCCATAGATAACAAAAATAAGAAGTTTACCAATATCATGGTGCCTGGAGTAAGTGTCTCTGGTTTATTATACTTACTTTGTGATGGTAGATTTCCTCTAATATATGTGGATAAGTGAGGTGGACGTCCTGATACCTATTTTACATAATATTATTGTGTGATTTATTCCTTGACTCTCATCATGCCAGTCCCAGGTGAGTTTCCCACTTCATTTTTTTAATAAAACAGGAGCAGGTAAGCGACAAATATGCAGCACAGTCTTTACCAAGCTGGAGGATGTCAGCTCTTGGCTACCTAGTGCAACAAGTGTTATTCCAGAGGAGTCTAGCGGGTGACAAGCATATTGTTATGAAAGATTGAACATCATGCATTTAACTGCGGGGTAAGTATTACTATTGATCTATTACTGAAATGTCATTGTTTGAGAGAGTGGTTGGCAGTTCTTTATATAATCCAGAGAAGGATTGAAATATGGACTATGAATGTGGTGTTTGTCATACCCTCCACCTTTTAGATTGAGGAAAGAGACACTACTAACAGACTGGCTGCAACATGTGAATTTTGATACTTCAGAGACAGGAAGGTGTGCCATCAACTAAACTCCCTTCCCACTGCACAAGTGCTGAGGTAGCAGTGTAACAGTCTGTAAAGCCAGATCACAGAGGGGCTATGGTAGCCCCTCAGTTTCGTTAGCATAATTATACAAGTTGATTTCAGTAAGAAGGCCATGGATAACAAATATAAGAAGATTACCACAGTTTTGGTACCTGGATCTATGAGGAAGTATCCCTGGTTTATCATGCTGGATTCAATTTTCAGAACAAAAATATCATACAACACTGTAGCAAAATGATCTGTCAAGGCATCGCAATCGGAAGGGTCACAGAGTGTTAGCAATGTTAACATGACCAATGAGAACAAAACCCTAGTAATACCCTAGCAATGATACCCTTCACACCCCTACCTCCCACTCCCAACGCAAAGCCTACATGATGGGGCAGATAAACTCCCCCCACATCTCAGAGGTTCCTACAGATATCCAATGGGAGTTTTAATCTTCCCAGTAGGCCCGCAATATCAGACTTTAAATACCATACAGAGCTAAGACATGGTCTAACCAGCTACTTTAATGACATCAATAAAAAAAAACTAGTGCTGAACCTTCTCCACTTTGCCATACTATCCTGCTTCGATCTCTCCTCTATGCTTTCTAGAAGTACATATCACATCACCAGGGTCAAAACATCCGAAAATTGAGGAGTAGTCTGTTGCAGCCATCCAGCCAATAGGGCCCATGAAGTACATGACAATGCTGGGTTGAGGGTCTTGTTCTCGCTGGACGCGGCCAAGGCCTTTGACTCGGTGTTGTGACCTTACCTGTGGCTAGAGTTGGAACGGTTGGATCAGAGTGCAATACAAGTTCTGCACATCAAAAACATACGCAGAACATGCGTGTGAAAAACGGAAGTGTGAAAGGGGCCTAACAGCACAATTCATAAAAAATGTGTATGCCTTTTTTGCCCTAGAGATTAATTTTTTTGCATTACAATTGGTGTGATTGGGAGATGTATAGTACACCTGAATAAGATTGCTAAACAAACAACAACTTTATTGCTAAATAAACAAACAACTCTGTAATTGGTTAGTTGATTCCTGCTCACAATGTGAACGAACAGCACCATAATTCCTGCTTTTTGTTACAGAATATCATGTGTGGTAAAATGAATTGGTGTGAAAAAATGCATTCTGTGAATCCTGTATTAGTAAATCAATATTGATTTAATGTTGTGTGACAAAATCATTTTTGTTTGACAAATTAACATTCAGTATGACACAAAAATCTTAGTTTGTGCTACAGAATGACATTTTGTAGTCAAACAATTATATTTTGTAAAAAGGACTCAAAATTATTTACTCGCAAAAATAACCATCACAAAATAATTTTCATCATATCACAAAATCTTAATTCTGTCACCACATTACACCACATTGTCCTTATCTGTTTCTGTGCGCCTACAACAGTAGTGTTGCAACTTGTTCAGTTTACCAGGCAAGCCAAATATGTAATGGCAGCTAACACTTCATGCACCTACCTCTGAGCGTAAAGCACCCTAAAGAAGAACCAACTGTACAGGTTGTATAAATACTTGTATACCCCACATCAAAATTATGTTGTGTGTCTTCCTATAATTATATCTGGAAATGTCAGATGTTGCTCCATAGCTACGGTAACATTCGTTTGTATCCGAAGTACTGTAGGCCCTAAATTATCCATACATTTACAGGAAGAACAAGTCCATCGACACACCCTAGTTTGTCCATAAATCAACAGACTTCACACTGGGCACCAAACAACAGTGTAGAGGGGGGACTGTTATCATGATTACAGTTTGGTTAAATAGATTGACTCCTCTGTTATTTAATTGGCTTACTAAAAAGGTTGATGAATCTGATAACTCACTTGTGACATCTCTTTCACCTCTTCCTCACCAACCTCACTTTGTAACTTCTGACAACTATGAAAAATATATTCTGACACCATTCTTGACCCCTTAGAAAACAAAGCTGACCTCTATGCCAATCCTCACTATAGACCCCTATATTATATCACACATCAAACCAAAACCCATATAACATGGGAATCTTCATATCAATAATTCTACATGTATAGCTGGTAAAAACTATACAACTGATTGTGTATACAGATATGGATCTTGCTAGTATAACTTGAGCATACAGTAGTATGTAATGCTCCATATACAGCAAATATAAATGATACATCTACTTCTAATATATAGGGATATGGAACATCCTGACATAATCTGGAAATCCGTTGGTATGAAATGATAAAATGGGGTGTTCTCGTGTAATGTTATTGTTTGTGTGATGAAAGTTATAGAATTTTCCAGTATTTCTGTAACAAATCTTTGTGGTTTTCTACATATTTGGGAACATTCAGACGGCCGTTCTCTATCTTGCCCTGTGTAACCTCCTCCTTCTCTCCAGTGCAAAGTGGGCATACGGTTTGTTGTCATTCTTCTATGTTCTAGCTTCTAAAGGGGAGATATCAGAAGTGCCTGAGAGCAGACCTGTTTACATCCCAGTGAACAGAAATCTGACCATGGTCACACAGGTGCACAGCTCGTTAGTATCATAGAGAGTAATCAGAGCTGTGTGTTATAACGAGCCGTGCACCTGTGTGACCATGGTCAAATTACTGTCCACTAGAAGTAAACATAGAAGCTTTCCGTAGAACCACAGCAAGCAGAGATCTAAAAAACAGTGAAGAAATAATACAGAAAGTATATTGGCAATGGTATTACTTTCCATTTCACAAACGATATTAATAACAACAACCACATTGATTTCATGCATTGGGCATACCCCTTTATTGTACAACTGGTATAAGATATCCATCGTCTTGTATATAGAGATATGTACCTTGCTGATTTAACCGGGGTATGTATGTAGTGATATATCATTATACAGCTGCTATAAGTTATGCATCTATTTCTTATTAACATACTATATATATAATTGGCCGTCTTCTTGTGTATATCGATCCTGCTTGTGTAACCAATGCAACTGCTGGAATATATGTAAATCTGGTATAGAGATGTACCTTTGTACCTTTTTCACTGTTGTTAGAGAACATACACACAGGGAATATTATTTATTTAAGATGAAAGCCCGCACCTTAATGACATTTCTCTGTGAGACACTGACCTCACCATAGCTGGAACATAAGTACAAACGAGTGAGAATTACCAGATAATAATAGTAAATTTTCATACGCTTCTAACCTCCAACTTGTTAAATTTCCATTATCACCCAGTATGAGAATACTTCACCTGCAGAACAGGGACACTCGCTCCAATGAATCAGATTTCATTTCCTAGGTATTGTCAGCCAATTTACAAGTAAAAATGACATTTAAAGGGAACAGACCGTAAATAATTATTTTAATTTTTTTGCAAATATTTATATGTTGATCAGAACAGCCATAAATCCTTACATTTTTTTGTTTTTATTTCCCAATAAAAAAACAGAGCAAATATAACAGTTATTATATATTGACTTCATACTGATGATACAAAGAAGGTGTGACCTCATGAATTAAAATAATTTTTAGCATTGTCATGGCAGCCAATAGGACACCAGCTTCAATGTTCCAGTGTGTAACTGGTAGCGGTTGGTGACTCCGACACAGCATAGCAGCATCATCTGCAGGTTGGAAGAACACATTACAGAATCTATCGACAACTATAAATTATCTGCAATGCAGTTTAAGATTTTGAGCTCTCAATATTACCTTTCGGTTGCTTTTCAGTCTTCCCTTGATGTCCAAACCAAGGTAAACTGGTAATAATATTGCACATCTGGTATAAGTTATACTTTATAGGTGTCAGAAAAATTATACCACAGTATGAATAGATATCCTCCCCAGTCTACTCATAGAACTGTGATGAAGAAGTTGATATGACTGTTGATCTGGCATCCAACATTAAAGGATGTAAGGACACCCTAAGGGGCACTGAGAATTGGGTACCTGGGATAGGTTGTTACACCTGTAATTGATGACTTATTCCAGAAGCTTGTTTCTGTCTGCTGTGTACAAATGGGGTTTCCAACTATGACTCTCCAGCTCTTGACTACAATTCCTTAGGCTATGCTGAAAGTTATAGTCTAGCAACAGCTGAAGCGCCACAGGCTATAAGTCACTGGCACTGGCATGGCACATGTTTGATCCTTCAATTTCATTTTTATTGTTGCTAAAGGGACTCTTACACCACTATGAGCAACATAAGGTAGAGTGTAATATATGCTTTCTAACATTCTCTTTTATTTGATTCATCTACCCATACAAATGAAAAAGTCACTTGCCTAAGATGAGCCACTCTGAGGGTGACATTGCTTTAATGAAGTGGACACAAAACATAATAACTACAATTGATTTAAAACATCCCATGGTTTAGATATAAGCTACTGGGAATATTATCTGAAGAATAATTGGCCTGTATCTTTTGATGTTGGGAGTTATAGTATGGTTGATCTCCTTTATTGTTTCTTTAGCCATGCTCTGTGACCTGCTGCATGTTTATTGTATAGTAGGCATTGCCAGTAAAACTATCTGACTGTTCTAGTTTTTGTTCACGCCAACATGTCCTACAGACATGGCATTGCTGCCTTCATTTTGGAAAGCTGCCTAATTTAACACTCTGATGATGGAGCTGCAGGTTCAGAACTCCATAGGCATTCCCTCTAAACCCCCCTCCCGTTTTTTTTCACAAGGCTCCATCATACTGGCATTGATATGTAAGCATTTTTTTGCCTCCACAGTGCACCATATGTTCATAGACCCGGCCTGCTTGTTTACTTATAAATATGCAATTATCAGGGAGAGTCTAACATAAAGTACAGGAATAATAGCACATAACAGCAGGATCAGCCTTCATACTGGGTTGAAACTATTAATGTACTGTAGGTTACTTAGCAGAAAAACTGTAAAAAATGTAGCAGAAGATTTGTTGGTAAAGAGAACTTGCAAAATGTTAGCAAATGCTCATTTATAAAGTGGACAAGGTATCGCAGCCAGGAGGTTGAAGAATCTTCTAGGTCACCAGCCTTTTCTCTTTTCTAGTAAATTATATGTAGTCTTTATTCCTGACAAATTACATATTTGCACATGCTAGCATATCCCTAGCACTTGTGATTATTTCCCCCTTTCCGCCACTTCCATGCTAGGGGCGGGTGGAGGGGCGTGTGGGGCGTCCGGCCCTGTCCCGGCACTGGCGCTATCACTGCAGACAGTGACAAGTGAAGAGTCACTGGCTGCTCTTATTTGTACTCTGGCGTAGAAATGAGATGTGATGCAGCCACTTGCCGGATACATCAAGAGGCCTAAGCATCAACCCTTTTCTGGTGTGAAGCACGGTAGATATCAGAAAAGCAATATTTTTCCAGAAAGGTTGGATTCTAGGGCATATCCAACAAATATGTAATGTCGATTCTACTTCATCACAGCCTCTAACGCAGAGGGGTAGATTTACTATGCTTTCTCTAACAGTTTTCTGGGGGAGAAGGCATGTAAAAATCCTCATCTCCAATGGTTTTTGGGCTTTTCCACAGAGAGATGGAACTCCCTGGCCCGTTATATTTACAATAGTCTCTTGCAAGGGAGGTCTTCCGGATCTAAGAGCCTCAGGCTCAGATGGTGGAGCACCTGCCTTGGGGAGGGGTGTTTCCTGATAAATCCCCTTCTGATGTATTAATGCATACAGGGGCATAACTACAGTGGTAGCAACCATAGCAGCACCTATGGGGCCCGTAGTGTCAGGGGGCCTCGTCATCTGATCTGACACTAAATAATGGAGGATGTGCACCATTATATACATATAATGCTGCCCATGTACAGCATAATGGGGCACATTCACTTAGAAGGTCGGAAACTGCACTAAAAGTGCTTTTTTCGTGTATAATGCTGGGTCTGGAGATTCACTAAGATTGTGCACCAGAAATCATGAATATGTCACTTTCTCACACTGGCCCGACAGAGTTCACCATCTTTTTTTGTGGTGCACCTTAAACATACGGCATGCAGCACAATTTGCAAGTTAGATACGTCGCCTGGTCCGAATCAGTCAAACCGACCAACAGCACACCCCTTAATTTGTGTTCCATGGAGGCCAGCGCAGGTGCGCCACAAAAGGGTCGCGAGCGACACAATAGAGGCGCAGACAGTTCTTAAATACCTGTGCAAGCCGTTTTAGCCTAAAAGAATGTGCACAGTCCGACAAAAGCGCAGCCCAAAGCCCTTAGTAAATGTGCCCCAATAGGTATATAACATTTATGTGTATATAGTGAATGGTGTGTATTTACTGTATGTGTGTTTATATGCTGTACATCTGTATATGGCACTCTATGTGTGTATATGTGATGTGTACATGCTCTATATGCTATGGGGCCCTACCTCTCCTAGTTAGGCCCCTGATTGTATATGAACAGCTGGTACAAGTTGTAGTTTTTTTTTTTTGTGTATGATGCTGTCATCCACATTGGTGGCATCTTCTAGTAAATAATTGTTTACGCACAGCTTCTGTTGTAAAAGTTATGGATAGCCTGGTGTGTAGTGATATGGGTCATACTGGCTTAACTTGGCATCTTCTAGTATAAAATGATACATGTACAGGTACGAGTTCTAATCTTCTGTGATGTCCATTCTATTATTTTCTGTATAGGCTGAGTCTAGTGTTCAAAAAGCTTCTGTAGATGCTGCACGTACCACCCAGCAGCTTGAGGAGGTCATCGATAACTTTCAACAGCAAAAAATTACGGATATTCAGGTAACGCCTACGGATCAAACCTCTCAGTTGCAATGCAGTTATGACTGGAAGAGCAGGAGACACAGTAGCACCATATCATAGTAGCCCCCTGATTATACAAAACAAGCATTGAAACCTATCCCCCCTCCTCCCATAAAAATCCAGAGGTTAGAGGACATTCTCTATCTTTTGTGTCCTGGGCACAGGACCATGCAATTCATGATTGACAATTCAAAAGTAATGGGGCAGCGTGCTAGTTGCTTGAAAAATGGTTAGCACCGCCCAAAAACATGTGCATGAGGCCGTAGGCTGCAGTTACACAAATGTGTGCCAACACAGCTTCGGGGAGGCGGACACACGTCAGGCATGCTGGAGAGGAGGAGGAATGAGCTCTGCTCACCCCTCCCCTCTCCATAGTAAATAGAACATGGTCTATCTTTGGCTCTAAGAACAGCCGTGTGGCTCTATCTTTTTTGTGGCCATAGTATGGTACGTTGTGCTCACCGTACCGAGCCTGGGCACCATAGACGAATATGGGGACGTATATCCGGCTGGAAATTTGCGGCCGTATATACGTTCCCCATATGTTCGTGTGAATACTCAGGTTGTATCCTCACTTTTAGGCTACATTCACACAGATTTTGCCCGCCGTACCATAGTATGTCGGGCACACGCCAGGGCCAGGGAGAGGAGCGATATATCTCCATAGCGATATATGGCCGCGACGCTGTATTACAGGAGAAAGATGGGACATGTCCTATCTTTCTCCCAGCTACGGAACAGTACAGTGCTACACACATGTGGGCGGCACCGTACCGCCCCCATAGGGCACCGTGTTCCCATTGCCATGTATGGGGGATGTATAAACGCTCTATATACGTCCCCCATACGTGCGTGTGAATATAGCCTTAGGGTTACTGCCCCCTTAAATTTTGCTTCCATATAATCTCATTTTTAATCCCTTAATTTTTAGTTAGTGCCTCCCAACCAATTCTTGGTGTATCCTTTCTAAGTAAATATCCCTTTTATTTGCCCAAAATCCAAGATTACTACATGGATTATTTACCAGAATCAAGAATTCCACATAGCTATGGTACCAGAACTTTACTAAATAAATATAGGACCACAAAAAAAGAATATTACATAGTATTAAGTAGTCTTGGTTCTGGTGCTTTTTCTAAATACTAAGTCCAGAACCACTGTTACTACATAAATACAGAACCATAACGAGGTTGGTATATAGATACGATACCACAACCAAGATTACTACATAGAAACAGCACCAAAACCAGTATTGTTTCATAGATACTGTACCAGAACCAATAGATGCAGAACCAAGCAGAGCGAGACATCCATATATTACACAGTTTCTGATGTCGGACAATAAATCTGATGCAGCATAAGACTTTCTCCATGTAGGTTTCCCTCTTTAAGGAAAAGATAACAGAGATTCACAGCGCAGGGGAGATGCTGCAGAATTTTGAGCTCATGCCTAATGCCAGCACTCATGTGACAGATGACATCTTTGATTAGAGAAATTCTTATTTTCTTCATCTTCTACCTGTTCACCTTCTCCATTTTTACCACCCATGACGTGTCTTCGCAGTTTTAGCAACACAACAATTTTAGCAACTTCATAATACAAACTTGATAATGTTCTGCACACAGTAGCCAATATATGAACAGATCACTTACAATAGCCAATACAGTACCATGGGTCTCACAGTAGCCAATATAGTTACAGTGTTACTACAATAGCCAATATGTTTACAGTGCCCCCACAGTAGCCAATGTATTTACAGTGCCCCACAGTAACAATATAGTCACAGGGGCCCCACAGAAGCCAATATAATAGCCATTGGTGGTAGTGCTCCCCACAGTAGCCATTGGCCCCAGTCCCATGCCCCCTAATAGTTACAGTGTCTCCATAGATTAAGTAAAATTAAAAAATACTTAGCCTCTTTCGTCTCCTCTTGGCGCCTTCCGGAACTGCAGGGGATGAGGCATGCAATGATGTGTCTCCCAGGCACAGGTCAGGTCCAGTCATATCCTTAAGCAGCCATCACAGAAAGATGGGATATGGTCTGGGTCTTGGCTTCTTCCCAGATGAATCACACCTCTGTGACAGCCGCATTCCCAGTATGCCCCTGACATAGAGACCATTAGGAATGTAACACAAAATGGTAATTAAACTTGTATTGTTATAGAAAGATTGGAGCCATTAGCAGTTGTTGCTTAGCTAGAAATTAATTTATAAAATAATAAACTTTTTGGTTCTTTATACAGAAAATCTTCTCAGATTTCTTAACAATTGAGATGGTTTTTCACGCAAGAGCTTTGGAGGTATATACCAATGCCTTTCACAGGCTGCAAGACTGTGACCTGGAGAAAGATATGGAGGTAATGAAAGATTACTGTGCAAAACTGAGGCGAGTCCACGTTAGGTAGATTTTTCTTTACAATTATGAATATTTTTCATTTTTTCAGGACTTCCGGGCAAAGATTCACATTAACACTGGGACTCAAGATGCGCGACTCCTCCCTGCCACCAATGTCTCCTCCAACACCACCTGGCAGATGAGTAATATGGTAGGATGATAGCAAATAATAGCCCTTTGTATGTTTCCCGGAAAAATCTGCTTAGTACTACAACTGTTAGGGCTACAATTATATCTCCTATAGTGCTTGAAAACAGGGGTAAAACTCTGAACAGCTAAATTTAGGACCGCTAAAAACCTGGGAAGTAACCAAACTTGGCTGCCATTAGAGAATTGCTCTCTGAGTTATGAATTTTGCCTAGCTATAAAATGATAAAGGTATAAGCAAATTGTCCATTCCGGAACCTGTCTACTAAGAACAAATAAGCCCCCATCCCCTACAGCACCAATAAGGGGTGTTGTTCACCCTCTCTTTAATATTGCAATCTGGCGAGATTTCGTTTTCCTAAAAGCTGTGGGTATTGAAGGGGTTAATACATTTTTGGGAAAAAAAATAAGGAAAGTGCTGACATTTCCTGCACCTTGACTTTTCCCCTAAGGACAGCTATAATCTACCCAGCATGAGCGGCCTCACATGAATCACCGCTCCGGTAAGTGAGAAGGGTTTCAGGAAATTAAAAAACATGCTACCGAGAATTGATTCCTTGTCAGGCAGCACGCAGCTTGAAGTCGTAAGAGACAAGACAAAGTTGCAGGATGGCGTTAGATTCACTGGTCTGGAACCGGCTTACCCGCTGCTTGTAATTACTGCTTACTTGCTGAGGGCCAGAGATCAGTGGATGCATGGAAATTACTGAATCTGTGTAATCCAGCTGTACTTGTGGCTTGTTTTTATGATTAGAAAGCACTGCTCCATATGGCGGTCTCTCTTTTTGGGAAAATTTAAGTCTATTTTTCTATTGATCCTTTTTAATGCTTAAATGATATATTCCACTTTTATTAATATATCATGCATGTGCTTATGCAGACTTCTGTCACCATGCTAGTAGTCTAAAAAATACTTCATTTCCACCCCTTCCTGACCTATTTATAGTGATGGACTGATATTTTGTGACAGACTGCATAAAATGTTTACCAATGTACCAGTGGGCCGCATACAAGGTTAAAGGGGTGGGGTTTTCCCTATAAGGGGCAGGGTTAAGTGAGCCATTGGCTTTCATCCAGTAGCCAATTTCCTTCATTGAGCTGAAAGAGCTGGTTCATTCCTGAACAAGACTTCACTATGTTAATTTCTTTCACAGTCTGTGGATTAAGGTTTTTTGTGCCATATACTCCAATCAAATCCAGATTCTCCAGTCAAACATGTGACTTGTATCCTTAACATTCACTCTGAACACCAACTATGCTCTAGTACAGTGATGGCGAACCTTTTAGAGGCCGGGTGCCCAATCTACAACCAATACCCACTTATTTATAGCAACGTGCCAGCACGGCTATTTAAGTAGTAATTTATTGCTACCTGTTCTACCACAACTTTCAATTATATCGGCCTCTTGAGGACAATAAAACAGTTGATAGAAGGGCAAATTTGGACTAATGTTGCAGCATCTTGCCATGGTCCCCCTGTACAGGAAGAAATGTGGAGCGTAGAGGAGCTCTAAAGAAAATCCTCCCTTTTCCACATGTTCTACCTCTTCCTGCAGTCCCAAGCAATCAAGAATGTGTTGCTTTAAAATAGCACTGAGAGCAGCATTTCTTGCGTCGCCTAGGACTGCAGGATGATTCTTTGAGTTCTATGTCGAGTGCTAGGTTGATGGCTTGGGTGCCCAAAAAGAGGGCTCCGAGTGCCGCTGGCACCCGTGCCATAGGTTCGCCACCACTGCTCTAGTATCTAAAATAGAGCTCATATAACTATACATTACAACTAGAAAAGTAGAGCAATGTATTTATTTACCAGGTTGCTGAGCATGAGATTTAGATTTATATGACCCTTACTTGCAGAGCCTTGCGAGCACCCTGCAAAGACAGAATCACGTGGATGACGATGAAGAGGAGGAAGATAGTGAAGACTCAGAGGAAGATGATGACTACAGGAATCCCAGGAGGCAGGAATATTCCAGAGTGAAGAAATAAGTTGCATGGACATGGCACCACAATTGCTGCTGCACACCTGGAAGACCACATCAGATTCTCCCACAGTGTAGGAATTATTAAGAGCAACTGCAATGGCAAGGTCAGGGTTAATATTTGAACAATCACTGGTAAAGACACTGCAGCAAATATTGTCTGGGGCTTAAATCTTTGCATGTCTTGTCATTGGTCTTGTCAAGCTTTTACACCATTGAACTACCAGCACCCTCAGGTAATGTATGTAATATATTTTCTTGGATTCCCTCTTTTATATTATATCCTGCATGTTTACCTATGAGAAAAATAACCTCCAAACCTGATTTTTTTGGAGGTAATTTAACATAAAAGAGGGAACTCTAGGAAGGATATTTCATACCCAACAGGGGTGCTGCTGTTTTAGTGGGGTAAAAGCTGGTGACTATGTCCTTTTTAAGCTCAGCAGAGTTCTATAGTTGGAAACTTTAAATCTATTTTGTGTCAGAGTTTATTCCTATTTGAAAGCTTTCTGCTATTAAAAGGAAAATAAATTATTTACAATTTAAGGATATATACCCATATTGATACTAGTTTCAACTGTATCCAGTCTAATCCAGTCAATTATTTGAAATACAAGGTTGTTTTTCTATATAGTATGTACATTAAATTTAAAGAGAAACTCCGGTGATTTTCCATTCCATCCCTAGTCTGCACTTCTCAGTTATTGCTTCCTATCTGAAAATTCCTTGTCACTCTCTATGACCCGTTAAAAATTCACTTCTTGCTGAAGCCTCTCACTTCTTGCTGATGAACTATACGACACAGATGCTCAGAGAGGTTCTGTCATGCAGTAATAATGATGGAAGTGACAGTGCAACCTCCAGATTGTATAGTTCTGGTCTGTTACATTCTGTATGAGAATATAGTAAGAAGAGATATTACTGTACCCCCGCCAGTAGAGATGGTAAAGTCTGTAGCTGACCATGTCATACCTTCCTGATGCACTATGACATAGATTTTTTTTCCACTATCTTGTCTTCTAACAACGCCGCGTCATAGTGTGCACCGACTGGCAGAGTGCATGGACGCCTCCCTGCCCGCTCTGTTACCAGTGAAGAAGAGAAGGAAGAGGAGCTGCATGGAGCTTTGGAAGGAGAGCATGTAATTTTTTTTTATTCACTCGTTTATAAGCCGGGTTAGTATTTCAGTTTTTGTGCTGAAAAATAAGGCTTATAAACGAATATATACAGTAATAACTATATGTAAAATACGGCACCGTACCTTCCATACAGACCTGTCAGCTGTGTGTGAATATCTCCTTCCTGACCCATCATGCATTATTTTACACCTAGAAGGGATCCAGCTACGTGCACTCTCAGAACTGGAGCCTGTGCTGGATGACTAGGTAACTTTCAGGACAATGGTGTTTATTTTCTGAGGGACTGGAAGTGCCTTGCGAGCTCTGTATTTTTTTCTTGTCTGGGAATGAAGTGCTGCACCCTCTGTATTGAATTATGTCTCATGATGCAAAAGTAAATGTTTCCTACCTCCTGAGAGATGGGGGAGCGGTTCCTATTGAAGTTTGGCAATAAAGCATTACATTTCCGCAGGCGATGCATGTGCAGGAGGAATACACTGCACTGTGTCAGGAGGGTGGAAATGAGGCTAGTGTAAATTTATAATTGTGCAAGTATTTATTTTTTGAAGTGCAAATTAAAATTCATAATGAAAGTTGTTTTTACTTATTGACCTATTTTAAATGTTGACAATTGTTGTAAAAATAATTTATTGTATCAAAATCAAGTAAAATATACAAAATTCCCAAAAAATAGCAAAATATTGTGATTGCAGTTCCACACATTGTGATTCTGTAGATATATATTTGGCGGCAGTGACGGCTCTCCTGCCATCATTGCACTTATATTAGGAAATTTTCCTCCACCATTGTTTGCATTGAGAGATTCTTTTTTCCAATTTCTGATCGTAAAATCTTCACAAACTACAAATCGGAGAACAAGATCAATGTTAGTATAAAGAGAATCCCCATGATTCTGTTATTGTTAACAGTACAGTATTTGCTAAAATGATAACTGATTATGAGGGTGGTCTGGTCTATATTAGTTTAGGTCTAGTTGGGGTATAAAATTTATTCTAGGGATCTGGACTGGTGTCTGAATTCTGTTGTCTGGTCTGAATTTATCTAGGTGCCTGGGGTCTCAATTTCATTAGGAGTCAATCTATTATATGAATAATTTGTGTTCCAAAGCACAGCCATGGTTGGTTCATGAAAAACAGGCCCTGCAATGGCCTGAATTAATGGACCAACTACAGTGCAGTTTCCTCCACGGATTAGCAGTGCTGAACTTTCCCCGTCCTAGGCACTGTGATCGATCTGTGAAATCCGGTCCATTTTTCACTTTACGGAATATTGCAGTTTCAGAAAACAGGTGGCAACATTATTACTTCTGCTATAGAATCTGCAAATAGCAGTTTACAAGCACTGGAAGATGAACTAGATCTGGAAGTTAGGAAGCTTTTCATTTATTTCAAACCGAACCCTGTTTTCAAACTATTTTTAAAATAAGTAGGAAAACCCCTTCATTTTCGGGACTAGTCTGGATATCTGTACTGATTTAGTGTGGGTGGTCTTGGTCTAGATTTAGCAATTAAGGTTGTAATCTTAGTGTACTGAAGGTTAAAAAAAAACAACTATTAATCTTTATGTTTATATATGAGTGGGTTTATTTCCAGGCATCAGCACCTGTATCTTATATCCTGACGGATCTCATTGTCTCCCTCCTGAACAGACAGTTCCCATACAAGAGCCATGAAAGGGGGAGACGTTGGCCTAGATATATTATTGTGCGTGTGCCAGTTTTTTGTCCACGTTTTTATGAAAAAAAGTTTCTTTGGATCGTGTACATGTATTTATGTTTGTGCCCCACAATTGTGTCTCAGTCTTATTTTGTCTGACACTATTTAATACCGTGCACCTAAAGGGACGTGGTAATGTGTGTTCCTCGTTTGCACCACATTTATTACTTAGATGTGCCTAAATTCTTTCGCAACAGCATGAACCAAAGTGCCCTGAGAAAAAAAAGTGTAAACTAAAACGAGGCACATCGCAGTTTTTATATATTTGGGCCTTTTAGTATTTGTGCAAGATTTATGTGAAATGTATTTATAAAACTAAAGGATAAACCCAACGTAACACCATCAGATACCATGCATACATAAAATATGGAGTGCAGGAGAGACTGCTCTTAACTCTCAGTCAGGCATTGATTATCCCATACCAGACGAATGTATGGGGGCCGTTTCTATGGCTGTACAATTTGCAGGCACATCATGGCCCCTACAGAAGTCTTTACCACCCAGCCACAGTGTGGTGAGCACACACTGTCGGACCGAGCTGGGCGGATATCCTATATTTGGCAATTTATTCGGCACAGCCACTCAGCTTTCAAAGGAGAGGGGAGGGTTGAGGACCAAGGAGCCTACATTGCAAAGTTTCACCAGATTGAAGCTATATTGCGTTATGTGCATTAATAGATAACTATGACTACATTACTGACATCCTAAAAATAGCAGGAAAGAAAAAAGGCCTTACCATCTGCACCACAAAGGTTAAAATTGTGGCAAGCACAAAATTCTGAGTTCCCAAATCAATGACACAAAACAGGAGTGTGTCAAAGAGAAGAAGTACAAGTTCATTACTGTAGAAGAGAGTGCGGCTGAAGCGATAACGATCATCTGGAATGAGAAAAGGAAAATTATCAGGAAGGTGAAGCTATGATCATCTGGAATGAGAAAAGGAAAATTATCAGGAAGGTGAAGCTATGAAATCTCAACAAGGTAGACACATACACACAAAGGAGGGAGAGAGATTTTATATATTTCATCCACACAGTGAGTGTGTTGTTGGGGTCTAAAGGGTGCAAGAACATGAAACCCTTAGATCTTCTGGAGGGTCTCCATGTATCCTTCTTGTCTCCAGATCTTTGTGGTGACTTGGCTGGCGGTTTTGTATTAGGAAAACCTTTTTTCCTATCCGCTGCTTTCTCCAGGATCTTATCCAATGTGGATCCAAAAAGGAATTCTCCTTCACAAGGAATATTACATAGGTGACTTTTTGATGACAAGTCTCCTGACCAGTTCTTGAGCCACAGGGCTCTCCTGGCTGAGTTAGACAATGCTGCTGACCTTGCTGATAATCTAAGAGCATCTACCGATGCATCCGCTAGGAAGGCTGAGGCCTTTTGTGCCGTAGTGACCTCCATAACCAGCTGTGATCTTGGAACACCCGACTTGATCTTCTCTTCCAGCTGGATAAGCCACATAAACAGTGATCTAGACACACAAGTAGCCGCGATGTTTGGCTTGAATGTTCCTGCTGACGCTTCCCCGGAACGTCTCAGAAAAGTGTCAGGTTTCTTATCCATAGGGTCTTTTAAAACCCCGGAATCCTCCACTGGAAGAGCCACTTTCCTAGAGACTTTGGATATAGCCACATCCACCTTGCGCTCTGTCCCATGTCTCCGTATCTTTCCCTGCGAAGGGATATTTTCTCTTCATGGCTCTTGGGAAAAAAACTTTCTTTTCCGATTTCTTCCATTCTGCTCTGATAAGGGAGAAAATGTTATTATGGATGGGAAAGACTCTCTTTTTCCGCTCCCCTAATCCCTCGAACATACTGGGGCAGATTTATCAAGCTGTCTGAAAGTCAGAATATTTCTAGTTGCCCATGGCAACCAATCATGGCTCAGCTTTCATTTTACCAGTGCTCATGAATATTTTAAAGGGGAGCTGTGATTGGTTGCCTTGGGCAACTAGAAATATTTTGACTTTCAGACAGCTTGAGAAATCTGCCACAATGTCTGTAACTGAGCGTTCCTCCTTCTCATCCTCTAGCTTCATAGTATCCCTGACCAGCTTTATCAAATGCTCCGTATCTTCTGCTGGGAACAAGGGTCTACCCGATCTATCTTCTTCCTCAGAGCCTGACGATAGATCTTCTGGGCTACAGCTTGAGTTGTCTGATACTCTAGAGGTGCCGGGGGAACTCTGAGATCTATGGGATTTTTTCATCCCCTGCATCGAACTACGCACTTCCTGTTGGATAAAGGCACGCATAGATTCAAACAGAGACGACTGCTCCTGCCATACGCTGTATACATTGATCACAGTTAGGTTTCGGATGCGAGTCCGGCAGGTCCTCTCCACAAATCCTACAAACACGACTTTTAGATTTAGTGGTAGTTTTCCCCCTACGCATCTCTTCCCTCGTAGCGGTGTCCACTGAATCTCTACCACCGTCGTTGGAACTCATACCGCCTGGTGGAAAGTGAGCTGATTATTCAGGTCCTCTGACCAAGAAACAGCAGCAGACAAGCTGGATGCAAATCCTGTAGCCGGCTGCCGGTGTGGAATACACACAGGACTCCTGTGTGGGACCAGAATTTCAAATCTCCCACTTGGTGATGTCATCAGGGTGCACGCTATCATTCTCCTTGCCCCACTTCCTGTCTCCACAAGAAGGGGGGCGGACGCCATCTTGGTTTTTCGGCCTGCACCAAACGAAGTGCGCGATCCCCCGGCCTCGATACCGGACATTCCCTCCACACCTGCAGACTGTCACTGCGACCTGCAGCTTCCATCGCAGCGCCCCGCCGAGTCTTCTACACCCTCCGGTAAGCATTTGGCGGGGGACATGCACAGCCACCGCGGGGTACCTGAGACTCCCATTCCCCCTCTCGCCACGCAACGGAGCCTCACTGAGGCTCCCTGGATCCCCGTCAGGGACAGGAAAACCACTTAAAAAGATCTGGGTTTCCTGTCCCTGGGGGCAGATCCCTCTCTCTGGTTGGGTGCTGTCGTGGTGAGAGGGGGAAATAGTGTTCTATAGGCCATCATCAGACCTGTATAAATGTTTTCTCTACTCCAAGGAATAGCTACGTTTTCTGTGCTATTCTATACAAGGCATCTGTTAATAAAACTACTGTGTACTTATTTACTTAGGGTCGCACTTTTACTGTCTCCCAATGCATAGTTAATTTTGTTTTGTGGGCGGAGAGTAGTTTTAAGCTTCATTTACATAAAACCCCAATAAAATATGTTACTAAATAGAAAAAGTAAGTGTGATCTCACATGATCCAAGAAGCAAGACAGAAAGCGGTTAATGGTGTAATAAGTTTTTATCCTTTGCTGTATCATTGGATTCTTTTCATTTCCCCCTTTAAGGTTCCTGGGACCCTAAAAAATAGAAAGTCAGAGAATTCAGCTACACTCTTAAGAATGGCTTGGTACCTGACCAAGAAATTCTATAATTGTGCCCCCATCGTGTTATAATGTTGCTATTTACTTATGTGGCAGAGGGTCATGACAGTTCAGAGTTATCAAAGTCCAAGTTATCTAAGTTATACTTAGAGCCTTTCAGAAGGGACATCAGCGACACAAGCAGGATATCGGGCGCATGATCTTAGTGAATCGCGGCATTCTCTTCGGACCATGCACTTTCGGGGAGATTCGCTGGACAAGTAAGTAAGTAAATGTGCCCCAGTCTGTACCTTACATCGACATAATCAAGGAGTAAATGGACCCTTTACTGTAAGTGAGGGCCAGTTTTGGGTCTTTGTTCTGCTCCAGATGCCTCTATTGGTTTATTGCCTCCTCTATTAGGTCATTTACAAAGAGAACCAGGTATGTTGATTATTCAGCATTATGGGGCTTATTTACAAAGGGATCTGCGCCCCACCTTTGTGCACATACTTCTAGGCTAAAACGGCTTGCACAGGTATTTAAGAAATGTCTACGCTGCGGTTGTGTCACATGCAAACCCTTTTGTGGCGCAGCTGCGCTGGCTTCCATGCAATAACAAATAAGGGGGCCGTTGGTCCCATTAATTCGTACTGAGCGCGGTATTTAATTACAAATTGTGTCTTGTAGCACCACATATAAAAAGATGGTGTGAACTCGTCGGGCCAGTCAGCCGGGAAGCGACAGATCAATGATTTCTGGTGCACGAACGTAGTAAATCGCCGCACGCTGCATTATACACAGAAATAGCACTTTTAGGGCATTTTCGAACTTTCTAAGCAAATGTCACCCAATGCATAGTTCATTTTGTTTTGTGGGCGGAGACTTGTTTTAAGCTTCATTTACATAAAACCCGAATAAAATATGTAACTGAATAGAAAAAGTAAGTGTGATCTCACATGATCCAAGAAGCAAGACAGAAAGCGGTTAATGGTGTAATAAGTTTTTATCCTTTGCTGTATCATTGGATTCTTTTCATTTCCCCCTTTAAGGTTCCTGGGACCCTAAAAAATAGAAAGTCAGAGAATTCAGCTACACTCATAAGAATGACTTGGCACCTGACCAAGAAATTCTATAATTGTGCCCCCATCGTGTTATAATGTTGCTATTTACTTATGTGGCAGAGGGTCATGACAGTTCAGAGTTATCAAAGTCCAAGTTATCTAAGTTATACTTAGAGCCTTTCAGAAGGGACATCAAGGAGATACTCCCAGGGTGTAGAGACACAGTTTGTTGAGGACTGGATTTCTAGCATTTGCATTGCATTGTAAAATTATTTTACCCCGTATGTTTTTTTATGTGGATAAGATTACAATAGACTATGCCGACACTGTAAATCACCGAAGACAGGCTTTACAGGTTTCTCTGGCAGTTCAAGGAATGGGTTACCAAACCTTTACCCATTTTGTATTAGTATGTTCTAGACCATTGCTGCCTATGGCTATGAGACTGTTGAAAAGGATTACAAGGAAAATTGTGTTTCTAGAGCTCAGGCAAGATAAGAGCTCCTATAAACATGAACTAAAATACCGTATATACGCGGGTATACTGCGAGGCAACCTAATGTTAACAAAAAAAACTGGGGAAAAACTATTGACTAGATTATAAGCCAAGGTGGGAAATGCATTGGCACCGGCCCCCTGTAGCACGTAAGCAACCCGGCCGGCTTGGATCTCTTCGGTTGCCTTTGTCTTCTTCAGTCCACCCTCTTCAGGTTTTTGCGCTGAGCCGCACACATCACATGACGATTAACCACTTGCAAAACCGTCATTGTTTGTGAGCCACCGGCATATTGCAAGAGAAGCAGAACGGCCGAAGTGGCACCGGACCATCAGAACAGAAGAGAACCTACGGGGGGGGGGGGGGGGGTCGGGGATGTCGGAAGGTGAGTACAAGTGTTAATTTTTTTTTTTATTGACTCAAGTATACGTCAAGTTTTTTTTGTCAGAACTACACCTCCAATATCAGACTCCTAGAATAGAAAAAGTTGAGATATTGATCCCTTTTCAACTTTGGGTAAGTGAAGTGGGGCACATTTGGATGTGGATTGCACTGAAAATCAGGAGTGAAGAGACCGTATGGATGGCTGGTGGTAACATGAAGCCAAAGTTTTGCCCTTCTTTTAAAGAGGACCTGTCACCCAGAAAAAGTAGTATTGTGGTAAGTAATTAAAACCGATCCGACCTCCTACTAAATATAGTCGGATTCTCTATCTTGTTTCAGGGGAGTCGGAACTTATTCATAAGGGCCGGCCGACACCCCCCACACGCTCCTGCAGCGGGGACCTGTATACACTTTCGGGGCGGCCGTGTGCCTCACCAACAGCGGCTGGCTGAAACACACTACCGGGCGATACAACGTGAAGACCTGTAATACACAGCGGGGCTGCTGGATACAACTACGGGGGATACAGCGCACAGCGGGACCTGTTACACAGCACGGCCACGCCGGCTTACACCACACACAGCAGATAGCCGGCAGCGATTAGCAAGTACCCCTCTGACCGGGGCGTGCTGGGGGTGTGTCCGGCCGCCCCCTTATAATAAGTACGACTGCTCGACACAAGATACGAGAACCCGACCTCTTTATTTACTAAAGGTCGGATCAGTTTTAAATATACTTACCACAAACATTTTTTTTAAAAACTGGCGTGGGAGAAGATTTTGGGGGGGGGCACATTTGGTGGGGTCATTTTCTGGTGACAGGTCCTCTTTAAAAGTTGAAGGAATCTCCCTTATAACACTAAACTCTCTATCTGAGTGGATTTACTCTAATAGTGGCTGCATATCTTTTCATACTGCTCCCGCACACGCTCGCTCAGAAAACCTCAAATGTCTGGAGCTCAGAGCCGGTCGAGACCTCTAAGAGGACACAAGTTTTCCTGCACAAGAAGGAAATAATAAAAAAAAGTTTAGTCGAAGAGAAAACAATAAATGGTAAGTAGCCCACATTTCTAGCGACCCAGATCTATGGGTGGAGCAATTTGCCTGCATGGGATAGCATAATCACATAGGTTTATTGGCACACACTGCAGATTAGAGCAGATTTGCGCAAATTTGTAGTGTAAACAGTAGTAATAAAGTGAATGTTATTTGCAAAAAGATATGTAGACAATGGGGCACATTTACTAACTGTCCCTGGCGAGTTCCCGATGTGGCATTGTGCGCCCGATATCCTGCATGTGTTGCTTTCCCTGATCAGGTCCGCCGGATTTCACCTCTTCTTGCTGGTGCATGTAACGTCTTGTTCTTGTGACACAATTTAAATGTTAAATCCCGGCTCAGTCCAAATCAGTCGGATCGTCTGATGGCCCGCCCCCCGATTTCTGTCGCTGAAGTAACGCCGCCGCGCCAAATTCGATCGCGCGCGACACAATCCCCTTCTAAGCGGTGTAAATCCTGAAACGTCGGGAAGTCAACTGGAAATGCTCCTTGGACCCATATCACACACACATAATCCCCATTGTGTTTTTTTTTTGGTGCAAAAATTGTTGCTTCATGTAGAAAATAAAATAAAGACCATGTCACTTTTCTTGTGCATCCTCGTTGATTTTTCCATACAGTATCTTTGGCCTTGTGAAATGCTGTATCAAATCCGCATCAATTCATGATGCAGATTTCATACAGATTTTTGCTCATAATGATACCTGATCTGGTGAAAAAAAAGTTGAAAAAAATGCATGTAAATCTGCATCACAAATGAACTACACACATAACGAATCCAAACACAACACAGACTAAAAAATGCAAATAAAAATGTGCACATTTTATACAGATCCTCTGGATTTTCTGTGTAACAATCGGCAACATGTGCCATGCAGTTTGGGAATCCATTACTTGCCTCCTCTTTGCGCAGGTTGTCCAGCATGGTCTCCATGCTCACATCTGCCTGTCCGTGCACAGACCGACCGTGAATATAATATCCGTAACATTTATGAGTTAAGATGAAAACAGTGTTAGAAAAATTCAAATAATTATGATGCACATTTATTTAAACAAACTTGATAAACTTCATGAAGGGGTTGATAAAATGGCCCCCACTTGTGAGTTCATGCAACTTTTGGTAATTTGACTTGGCACACTTTGTGGACATTCAGGGTTTAAAATGATTTCCTGAATGCACATCACAAGGGCTATACTTTATGGATCTGAAAACTGAATGTACAGTTTATTTGGTGGAGCTTTCTCTGGGTCCCTTTTTTAAGTTTTGCCATGTGTCCCTTGGAGACATCTCCTGTGCAGCACATACTGACATAAAGTGACAACTCACATTGCTGAGGGAGCACAAATCCACAAATTGTTTAATTTTATCTTCAAAGAATCTCTCATAGATGAAGATGAAGAACAGAACCTGAAATACAGAGAAAAATATCTGGATCCATACTATGAGATTCCATAATTCATAAATAGTATCCTATAATGCAACTGTCACTGACCTGCACGATACCAACAGCTAGCCACATGGAGGCAGACATGCCAAATCTCAGAATAATGCTCATTGGGGCCTGGTAGCTACCAGCTGCAGGATTCAGGTCTAGGTTTAGATCCTTGGTGGCAATGTTTTTCAGGCCAACAACCTGAGGACAGAAACGGGGGACTTTTTGCTTAACTTTTTCTTATCTTGTTTATTCAGATACAATAACTTGTTTACCATATCTCTTTTTGGTAATGCCAGTGTTTTTGTAGCTGCATGGTGATTGGTGAAGAGGTGGGAGAGTGTGCGCTTGGCCCCTCCCATCACTAAAACTATAAGTTAGTTACTAACTATTACCTCCAAAAGTAGAAGCACCATGAATAACTGCAGCAAAGGACTGAGCTTCCGATGAGCCTGGATCTCATTCCATTCATTGGCCACCAGGATAGTCCTCCAGAAGCTGACGTTGGACTTTCCTAGAAAATGTGGTGGTTAGTAACATCTTAGATCCTATTATATGCAGGATGTATTACGGTATTTATTAGGTGCAGTCCTACTGACAGCCCTCATATGAATACAGATATAGCTGTTAATCTTTTATTATATCACTGCACCAACAAGCCCAATTAAAAAAAAATAATTAAATAAAAAGATTTAAAAAAAGTTACAAGAAATCATTTCTTAAGTTATCAAATTGTCTCCAGATCTATAACATTCTGCCTGAAATTAGTACATCAGTTGGACAAGCCCCGCTCTTCTCATGCCAGTGTACCAAATTACAGGAACATTCAACAACCCTTGTATCATGGAACACCACAGACCTTGAGCATTAGATGGGATTTTTTCTTTTGGTTTTTCCCAGTCAATTAGGAAGATGTTGTATGTGAGTTGTGAGACAAGCAAGTGGATGAGCTCCAATGCCTGATGAGAAGAAAAAACAAAAAACATTAAAGGGGTTGTACCAAGTTTGAACTTATAAGGAATACTAATCTGATTGGCTGGAAAACTGCTGGAACCCCCCGATGAGGAGATTGGAGCTCCTGTTCTGAACAATTGTGTCATGCAGGTGTCCTACAGCTGCATTAAATACTAAGGGAATACCGGAAATTGCAGAGCACAGCAATATGGCATCTTCTGCATTCCCGTTCACTCACTATGAAAATGTCAGAGTTGGCTATTCTACAAATTCTGGCAATACCATAGTATTGGCTGGATAGATAGCATGCATGCTCAACCTTTTGCTCCATCAATTCGTAAGAACAGATTGTTATGGTTTCAGATTGTAATCCACAGAATAGGAGGGTCCTCCTCCTGCTTGTTTCATTGTAGTACCGTATATACTCGAGTATAAGCCGAGACCCCTAATTTTACCATCAAAAACTGGGAAAACCTATTGACTCGAGTATAAGCCGAGGTAGGGAAATGCATTGGTCACAGACCCCCCCCAGTATGTAGCCAGGGGGCGGCGAAGCCAGAAGACGGACCGCACGGACATCGGGGGGGAGCAGCGCTGCAGTCGGGGCCACCGGACGAGGGGTGACGAGTATATTAATTTTTGTTTTAACGCTGGCGGCTGTATAACAGTGGGCAAGCTGTATACTTACTGAGGGACAGGCTGGGCCTGTGCTGTGTGTACTAACTGGGGCGCAGTGCTGTATAGTCTACGGGGACAGAACTGGGATGTGCTGGTATACTACTGGGGCGTGCTGTATATTTAATGGGGGCCAGTGCTGTTTGATATTACTGGGGGAGTGATGGTATATTACTGGGGGCGGCAGTTTGCTGTGTTATACTAATGGGGGTAGTGCTGTATACTAGATGGGGGCAGGCTGTATACGAACCTGGGGGCAGGCTGTCTATACTACCGGGGGTGAGTGCCGTGTATACGGAACTGGGGCCAGGGGCGAATGGGCCGGGTAAGTAAATCTGCCCCATTTTGTGCATAGTGCACAGCATTATTGAAGTTAGAATCTTGTTCACAGTAAGTAGTAACACAGCAGTTATTGTTTTGTACATAGGGAATTGAATTAAAGCAGTTATATTCTTATACATAAGCCATAAGGGACTTTAGTAGTTACATTGAGGGCAGCATTATAGTATTAATATTCGTATAGATATGGAGTAGGGTTTAAAGCGAACCTGTCACCAGGAATGTCTTTTTTAGCTGGTGACAGGTTCCAATAGCATATGCCATACTGATTTTAAGAATGCCTTTGCCAGCATTCTGAATAATTTCAGTAATAGTTGGATTCACATTACCTGCCTTCCTGCCAGTAGCATTCGGCGAGTCCCAGGGCAGAGGGCAGATGTAGCCTGCGTGCCTGCGTCTCAGTCTTCTCATGGATTCTTCCTCTCCTTCACACCATCCCCATTCCTCCTGCTTGCTCAATGCACATGGCAGGAAGTGGGGGCAGGGAGTAGTAATGGGAAGCCCAGCTCTTATTAGTGACCAGGATCATTAGGCTCAGCTCATTATGAAGGGCTGGCTCTTTTGGCTCCCTCAGGCCAGTCAGTCACCAATCTCCACACCACTTATAACCCAATTTATATCAGGTTAAAGGGGGCACGGTTACCCTACTTTGGCGGGGTTAAGTGATCCATCAGCGTTCACAGGCTCTTATCCATCACTAGCAGGGAGCTGCATGCATGTGGAGGAGAGGAGACTGACACAGGCACACACAGGCTTCAGCTGCCCCTCCCCGAGGGCTCACCATATGCTGCTGGTAGGGAGCCAAGAAATGTAAAATAAACTATTATAAACTACTGAAATGATTCAGAATGCTGACAAAGTCCTCTTTAAAGAGTTGAAGGAATCTCCCTTATAACAACTATACTCTCTATCTGAGTGGATTTACCTCTAATAGTGGCTGCATAATCTTTTCATACTGCTCCCGCACACGCTCGCTCAGAAAAACCTCAAATGTCTGGAGCTCAGAGCCGGGTTCGAGACCTCTAAGAGGACACAAGTTTTCCTGCACAAGAAAGTAAATAATAATAAAAAAGTTTAGTCGACAAGAACAATAAATGGTAAGTAAGTAGCCCACATTTCTAGCGACACCAGGATCTAATGGGTGGAGCAAATTTTGCCTGCATGGGATAGCATAATCAGCATAGGTTATTGGCACACACTGCAGATTATGAGCAGATTTGCACAAAATTTGTAGTGTAATACAGTAGTAATAAAGTGAATGTTATGTGCAAAAAGATATGTAGACAATGGGGCACATTTACTTACCCGTCCCTGGCGAGTTCGCCGATGTGCATTGCAGGATGTGCGCCCGATATCCTGCATGTGTTGCTTCCCTGATCAGGTCCGCCGGAGTTCACCTTCTTCTTGCTGGTGCATGTAAGTGCTTGTTCTTGTGACACAATTTAAATGTTAAATCCCGCGCTCAGTCCGAATCAGTCGGATCGTCTGATGGCCCGCCCCCCGATTTCTGTCGCATGAAAGCCAGCGCCGCTGCGCCAAAATTCGATTGTGCGCGACACAATCCCCTTCTAAGCGGTGTAAATCCTGAAACCGTCGGGAAGTCAGATGGAAATGCGATCCGCAAACCCTTAGTAAATAAGCCCCATTTCGGGTTTTTTTGGTGCAAAAATTGTTGCTTCATGTAGAAAATAAAATAAAGACCATGTCACTTTTCTTGTGCATCCTCCCTGATTTTTTCATACAGTATCTTTGGCCTTGTGAAATGCTGTATCAAATCCGCATCAATTCATGATGCAGATTTCATGCTGATTTTTTCTCATAATGACACCTGATCAGGTGAAAAAAAAGTTGAAAAAAATGCATGTAAATCTGCATCACAAACGAACTACACACATACAAAATCCAAACACAACACAGACTAAAAAATGCAAATAAAAATGTGCACATTTTATGCAGATCCTCTGGATTTTCCGTGTAACAATCGGCAACATGTGCCATGCAGTTTGCGTGCAGTAAAGGGAATCCATTACTTGCCTCCTCTTTGCGCAGGTTGTCCAGCATGGTCTCCATGCTCACATCTGCCTGTCCGTGCACAGACCGACCGTGAATATAATATCCGTAACATTTATGAGTTAAGATGAAAACAGACACCTGCCAGAATATAAGCAATTGTTACTCAGCCCTGCTCATTGTGCATGTGAAAAGAACCGTTTTCCCAGCTCACCACTCCACCTCTAATGTACTCTGAACAGAACGGCCTGACTTCACCATCCACTCGTTTGTTGAGGTCACAATTGGCATACAGATGTCAAACATGCCACATATTATTTTTCGATGTTTCCCTCCTCAATCCAACGCGTTGCGAACGGGTTTAACTTACCCCGTTCGAACGGCGTTGGATTGAGGAAAGGGAACTCGAAAACCATATTGGCTGTTGTGAATTCTGACCACATAAAGTCTTGAACGTTTTCCTGGAATTTGGCTGACTGTCGAGAAGTTTTTTCTTTATGTCATTGTGCATGTGCCTTACCTATGAATAACTGTGCAGAAACGACAAACAGGATTTTACTATCCTGTGCTTCCATTTGATTCATCACATAGGCACTGAGAGCACCAGACATCTGGTGCATCTTATCTGACTCATTTTTAGGCAAGTGTACTGTTTTTGAATACGATAACAGCCAGGCATGTAACACAAGAACCTAGAGTTAGTTTAGCATCCTAAATCGACCTGACAGGTTCTCATTAATTCATAGAGCACAAATGGTGGGAATACCATCCCACTGCGCATGCATCAGAGGTCTGGAGTGTGATCTCCTACACAAGTCTGGTAATGGTACAATGTACCAAGTCATTAAACCGATGAACTACGCCCTTATTGTCATAACATGTGTATATATATAATTATGATAAAAAACAATAATGTAAGAACAAAATAATGTCTGCTTTATATGTTGCCAGTAAGAATTGAAGTTTTACTCCCGGATGAAGGTCTTGGTGAAACATGTGTTGGGTGTAACCGGTCCCCTAGTGATCCTGTAGCTATGATTGGAATACGTTTTTATGTATAGGATCGGAATGGTATTGTAAATTGTTTACAAGGGTAGAATATGTAAGGACAGGGGGGAGGGTCAGGTTACTATACTTCACTACTTTCTGTAGGATTTTATGTGGTTTTAATACCTATCAGTAACAAACATTGAATTATACATATTGGTCCGTATTAATGCACTGTAACAAATATTTAGATGTGAGCTTTTAATTAATAATTGACAGAGGCCTGTCAACTTTAGTTAATATATTATAGATGACTTAACTAACGGACAGCCAAGCAAGACCTCAAAATAGTGATGAATTGAGCCTAGTAGAAATTCCGATTTTATTAAACTCCACCTTTGCAATTTCTCTGATAAGATAGATTGTTGGCGCTGGGTGCCCAACTGAGTTACTGTACATAAATCACAGGTGGGTAGAAATGGATTTGATGAGCTGGAAAATAAATTAGGAATGGTTTAAGAATTGATATATGGCCCTAGGCTGATGTTGTTTTCCAGACCAAGACCCATACTCCAATCATCCCTAGGCATTTATGTAAGTAGACAAACACTACAAGCATCATAGATGATTATATGCTGGGATTTGTGGCCCCGGCAAAGTGTTTTGTATAATACATACTGCCAACGAATGATTTGTAATTTAAGGTGCCATTTAGAATGTTTACAACATCCTAATTCGGATGTGGGGACTATGAGAACTGGTTGACTGAACTCAGCTGATTCTGCTGTGGAGCTCATAGCTTTGCTGCTGCTGGAGAACTCCATTATGACCATGTTGGTGAGGACCTGGCAGGCAGTCACTTTTGGTTGTCCTTAAATACGAACCCATAAATATTTACAGACACTGAAGTAGAACATTTTTATTAATACTGTTTTTATGTTTTTTACATACCAATACATGACAAATACATATATTGGGGTACCAGCACCGCTAATACCAACAAGTCAATCAACAAAACAAAATATAAGTAAAAAAAAAGGTTTGTGCTGTCCTCCTGTTGTAGGGATTGTACTCCCAAATTGTAGAGTTTGGGAGATCATACGGGCCCCCTTAGTGGTCCAGTTTTTTAGGGAGGAGAACTTGGCCTATTGTGGCCCATTTTTTTAACTGGAGATGTTTCATTGGTTCATTTATGTAGTGGAGGGAGGGTCATCCTGAGCCAACCTCAGTAATGCCAAAATTTTCATGACCAAGCAAATTACATGGAAATAATTGAGTTAGTGTATGGTACCCAAGTTGGATCAATCCAGCATTTTTGTATAGTGCTTTTAATTGATGGTAACCACGGTAACATTTGCCACATATTCCCCACATACATTCAATAAATATGTCAAAGATGCATGGTCACAACAACCTTGAAATCTTGTTTTAAATAATAACCTTGGGCAGGATGGGAGGGCGACAAGTGGCATTCACATATATCATACACAACAAACATGATTTGTCATCAAAGGACAGCTCGATCATATTTTTTTTTTTTCACAAATCAATAGCTATTTTGTGTATGACAGCTTTGCCCTTTAACTTTCATTACCAGTGTCTAGCAGTTTCTTGCTATCCTCCTCTTTAAGCCAGTCAATGTAATTATCTGTCCGCCCCTTTAGCTGTGCTGTTCATCTCTGTAACTTCCTGCTTAATCACTAAATCTTGGGTTTCAAATGCTGGAGATGAGGGGATGTTGTCCCACTGCTGCTAGGAAGGGGAGGTCCACTCAATGCTCTCTGTGTGGAGCTGTTCTTTCAAATTGGCGAATTAAGAAGTCTCCACTGGAAAGAATAGTTTAGGGAGAAGGGCTCCGCTCCTCCATCCGCGTCTGTGATTTCTACAGAACTTTGTCTGTGTCACATCTCTGCACCTAATCTGTATCAAACTCTTTGCAGTTTCACCCCCACCCTCTGCTCTCGGGACACTATTACAATGCAGGAACTGATTGACCCCTAAGCTCACTCAGCACAGACTAAACACTTCTGTAACTGTTTCACTTCACTTGGAGATGTCTATTACATATTCCCATGCTCCTCATGTATGATAGACAGCAGTTCAATGTTTCAATGCCAGTGGCCTTGTATGACTCCCAGTGGATTTATTTTAGTTACTTCTCACTGACGTTAATTCATGATAGACCAAAAATCATCTTGGGAAGTGAGGGCAACTCAGTTTTAGTAGATGGCAAAGAACGAACAAATGAGTAAAAATTATTATTACAAAACCATGAGTTACACTTTTGCATCTAGTGTGTGGGAAAAAGCCCTGTGGATCATGATTTCCAATTATGCATACAATGGTCCCCTACTTAACAAAGACTCCTTATCAGTGAATTTTTTGTTCTTCACACAAGTCCCACTCATACAAACTTGCTAGCTTGCAAACATATACAAAGACTCCCAAAGATTCACTGAGGTTAAGATCCTGTGGATGCAGAATTAAATATTCAGTTTTCATTCAATTGCCTACTTCAACTTTATTTATTTTAACCGTACTATACTCGAGTATAAAGCCGACCTATATAGCCGAGGCCCCTAATTTTTACCCAAAGACTGTGAAAAGCTATTGACTCGAGTATAGCCGGGGTGGTAAATGATTTGGGGTCCACAGCTTCCCCATTATAGGCCACCCGGCTCTGCCCCAGTGTATATGCCCTGCCAGACCTGCCAGTGTATATAGCCTGCCAGACCCTGCCCCAGTGTATATAGCCTGCCAGCACCCTGCCCCATGTGTATATAGCCTGCCAGCAATCCCCATGTCCCCTCCTACCTTTTCCGTCCCCCCCCCCCCGTATATAGCTCTCCGCCGCTGCCCGGGACAGATTCGCACCGAAGATATACAGGGGTCGACCGGAAAGGTGAGTTTAGATATATTTATTTTTGACTCGAAGTATAAGCCGAGTTTGGGTTTTTCAGCCATTTTTGTGCTGAAAAACTAGGCTTTATACTCGATATATACGGTAGTTATAAATAAGGCAAACTCACCAGAGCTAAATCTTGTTAAAATGTATCTTATAATAAGCATTATCAGCAATCAATCCAGTATAAAGTTTCTGTTTAAAAAACGTTGCATTGCAGGGATACATAGAAAGAATCTCCGCAAGCCACGTATATTAACCATAATGTAATTGTAGAAGTGGGAGGAGTACCTGTTTAGGATGGGACGACAAAGGCCACCGCTCTGCATAAAAATAAACAAGATGTCAGTAACCAAGGAGTCATGAACATTCCAGATGTATGTTATACAAAGACGGCCATTTACCTCCTGACTGCTAGGACGCTGCAGTACTGCTGTAGGTTTGGAGGACACAGTTCACTCTGGAGAAAAAAGTACAATGTAGTGGCATTTGTCATCATAAAATGGATGGTCCGATAAATTGTACCTCATAAAGAATCAGCATGATAAAGCCCATACTGGAAGAATGGTGAATCAAGCACACTGTAATAAGAGAAGACTCAGTACACTATAACACATTCCTAGTACCAGGGTGTAGACTACAAGTGGTTGGTGGCAGCCCTAGCAGGCGCTAAGGTACCTTCATGTGTCCAAGTAATGTGTGATGTCGTATTGTACACAAGGGCAACATTTAACTACCCGGCTCTCAGGAGGAGATCCCGAAAGTGCACTGTCCCGACGACAATACTTGCTGGCATTTACTTACATCATACGCGCCCAACTCGCCCGAATGTGTCCCTTCCCTGATCCGGTCCGCCGAGTTCACCATCTTTCTCCCGCTTCATTTATATGCAGCTTGCGACCAATTTTTAAAGTAAATCCCACGGTTTATCTGAATCCATCGGATTCGTCCAACACGCCCGCAGCCCCTCCGATTTATGACCAAAATCAGTTCGTTGTGCGACACAATACCCTTTAAATGCGGCGCAAATATCGAAATATCTTACGTTTCCTGTGGTCCGCGGACCCTTAGTGAAGGGCCCCAATGTATGGTGCCGTATACACTGTGTGTATATATGCTGTACATTTGGTATATTGCACTGTATGTGTGGCTTATGCTCTTATGTGTGTGCATGAGCCGCATAAATGTGTGATTGTAACTTGCATGTTCCAAGTATAACAAAATTGTATATGTTTTAGATGGAAGGGGGGCCCAATACAGAAGCCTGCTATGGGGCCCTGGCTCTCCGAGTTCAAACACCACTGGTAGCACACTGTAACAACTGGTGATCTTTGTGGTAACAATGAGGCCGATACAGTTAAGGCCTCTTCAACACAACATATGCAAGCATACAGCCACATTTTGGAGATAAGATGGTGGCGCTGCTCCCCGCTAATAAGGAGTATGCTCCTACGGTACGTAAAGTGACACACGTTGTCGCCCATACTGTGTCCGATGCATAGGCCTTGTGTACGTGGTCTAAGAGAATTGTTGTACTGGAGTGACGCAGATCTGACATTCTCATGCTTGTTTTCATTTTATTTAACACACCACTGCCTCATCACTTACGGATCTCCCAGCTGCGTTTGGCCTCGTCCCTCCAGTACATGAGAACACATTTGTAAGTTTTGTTTTTTAAGTTTCCCTGAAAATTAAGTAAAATATGTTAAAAATCTCTGGAACCACAAACCATATGCTATGAACAATCAAACCGATGAATCGCAGTTGGCTGCATTCACACAATTGTTTAACATGTGTTTTGAAATGCAATACAACACATGTGTTACTCATGTTAACACTGGCGTGTGATAAATGTTACAGAATTCTTATGCAATGTTTCACCCTAGCTGTTGTATTGCGTTCTACAGTATGAGGTGCAAAAGGTCAGTAACACACTGCTCATTACCTGCAACTTCACTGCTGTCACAGTTGCATCTGCTACTGTCACATGCCAGGCAGGCTCTTTGGTCCACGGACACATCTCATTCTCCAGAAGTGAAAGTTACAAAATATAAATTAATTTGTTGATTTTTATAATGCCATGGCTTGCACACACTGGAAGCCTGTACAACTGTTTCTTATTATTGTATGTTTATTCATAAAAGACTATGAAAGAAATACGTAATGCTTGTAGGATTAGAATTGGAGTCAAACCTCTGCTAGAACAGAGCGCTGGTTTTAGATAGTGCAGGACAACCTCCACTGCCGGACCCCTTTATGCCCGCCTAGGCATTGAGGTGGTGTAATCATATTACTGGCGGTGCACAGAATTGTGGTTATTCAAGGCTTGTATGCCAGAAAACTAGTGTAGAAGCCCGATAACTCTCCACCCTGCCCCCTTATCATTAGTGCCTCTCTGAGTGCATACTGCTTTCTTTTTGTTCCTGCTGAATGCCAGTATACGTCTATGGACATGTTCAGCTTACGCCAGGGAGCTTTTTCATTCACACATAATGATAAAATCCCGACACCGCCCGTCTGCTACGACTCCACAATCTGCCGATTCAAGAAGGGTTTTGACATCCCTGCAGTGGGGCAACTGTGCTTTTATCTAAAGCTGCCATAGCCTGTCCAAGTCGCCGAAGAGCAAGATAGTACAACATTGCAACACTGATCGTAAATACTTACAGACTGGCCAAGGACTTAACGGGACTTGGGAGATCCCAAGTCCTGACGGCAATCCACTGGCACAGGGCCAACAGCTACGTCCTTAGAAAGAAAGAAAGAGCTGTAATCAATACTACCCACAACATACATACCGGTGCGTTCACCGTGCCGTTTGCGTTTTACAAATACCAATCAAATACCCAGGAGCGGATTTGGCCCAATTGCAACTGTGTTTCCAGTGAATCGCAAAATGAATTGGGCTGTGTCCCACCTCTGGAATTTGTTTGCGTTTGTAAACACAATGCAACATATGTATGGGGGACATCGGGTGAACTCCTCGTACAGTAAGTAATGTGCGCAAATGGAATTCTTTGGACGATATGCACTGTGGCACGAGTTTGTACTTACATCGTTTGCCTTATATCCTGCATGTGTCGGCTTCCCCGCCAGGTCCCCTGGAGTTCACCTCTTTTCCCAGTGCATGTAAGCTGCACATCTGCGACACAATTTTAAGTAAAATCACCGCACCATTCCGAATCCCCGTCGGATCGTCCACGATTTCGTCGCATGAAAGTCGGGGCGATTGCGCCAAAATCCGACATGTGCAACACATTCCCCTTCGAAAAGGGGTACACTACTTCCCACATATAACGGCCAAATAAGGCCCCAATCTTCCAAGGGGCATACTGCCATCCATGTACCTTCCCGTATTGCCTGTATCAGCATGTCCTGTTTTTCACCGATTTCCATTCCTTTAGGTCTATTCACAAACCAGTTTTTTTTCTTTCAGGATGCTCTTTCGAGCTTCTTCAAGGATGGCGACTGTACCGGTCGTTTAAATCATAAAATTTCTTCCTCCTTGTTAAGCAGCATCCTTTTTTTAAGTCCGTTCGTTTTTTTTTTTTTCACATCACAGCAATAAAAAAAGCAAACAAGGATGGTTTGGGACATTAACAGTGTAGCGCTGCGTATCTATGTGCCTGTGCCCCCGATATAAATAAAGGATTTATTATTATTATCTGGTAAGTGAGTTTTTTCCTCCATAACTTGTGCAAAATCTGTCGCCATCACCCTCTGTCTTTACAAAAATAGGTCAGGGGCAACAATGAACAAAGTATGACACAGCAAACTTTACGGAAGAAAAGAAAAAAATGTATAATCTCCCAGTGCTGCTTCCATGCCTGGAGGGTGGTTATCCTTCTCCTCCTTGTACTCACCATCACTGGCCCTCACTCCGGAGAGCAGCTGTGCAGAGAACCTCGCCGATCTGTAGTACTGGGCGCCGCTGCAGTTTGCCTGGCCTGGATTAAGGAGATATACGTGGACTGCGAAAGGCAGAACCGAACCGCACTAGGAGGAGGAGACAGCGGAGAGCGGACCGGTGCTGAGGTGTCATGTTGCTCGCTGCTGCCGTCCTCCACATCACAGTACACAGCAACAAGCGCTGTGTTCCTTTGGTCACCTGACATAACTGTCCACTACCTAGAGCGCTGGAGGGCCCGTGCTGATTGTAACCCGGGGGAATACCGTGAGCTGCTGCTAGAGTTAATGTATGAATGAGGTCTCCCGTACAGAGAGGATATCAGTCCATATGTAAATGTCAGAGCTCAGCTTCCCGCTCATGTCACACATTATATAACTGGGACTGTGCCCGTCTATCACACAGCAGGTGGCGCTATAAGAACAGCGTCAGTGTGCATATTCAGTGACAGCCTCTCGTCACATACCGAATGATAAGGCCCCCCCACCGACACTGAAGAACATCAACAATACCACCGGGGCATCTACAGGTGATACATCTAGTATATGATAAGAGGTGGTTTGGTCGTGGTGAAACATCTTACATTTCTGGCTTTGTGCCCAGAGTTGAGTTTCTAGCGGCAAGAAGATGGGTACACCAGAACCCTATCTAATGGCCTTTCTTGCATAGTAAGTGGCCAGACACAATAAGGCCCCTTACAGTAAGCCGTATGGCCTTGGTCTTATACCAGGGCGGTGGCCATTTGAATCGGGTTGGAGTTACCCAAGAATCTGTAGCATTCACCAATTCCACCTTGAATATTTCTTATCGCACACTGCAGGAGAAACCATGTACGGTGAATCTCTCCTCTCCCACAAGTTTTTGGGTTTTCTATGACCCGTCAACTCTCTGGTCTTGTCAGGCGGCTTTTCACATCTACTATCAGTCCTCCACGAGTCTGCGCCATATTCACCAAAAGACCAGTAGCCAAAGGCAGTCTTATAAATTCCCCCCACTGTCATTAATGGTGGGTGATGCATGTCCATAGTCTGCAGCCACAACTTTCACATACAGTCAGGGCCATAAGTTTTACGAATGACCCAATATTATATTTTCCACTGATCCTGTTGCCCTCGGGCTTTTATGTGTGTTTATCACGATGTTTTTTTGTCCCATACAGAAAACGGGCCCAAAAGTGCACTCATATTATAGTACAAAAGCTTTTATTGATAGTTAGAAGTTACTGCAAGCAAGTCATAGTTGCAGTGTTGACCCTTCTTCTTCAGACTCTGCAATCAACTTCTAGACCAAATCCTGACGGATGCCGTCCATTCTTGCCAATCATCTTGCATTTTGTCACAAATTGTTGGTCTTTGTTGTCCATGTGTCTCTTGTAATAATGACCACATCAATGGCTTGTTTTTAGCAAGACTGTGAGAGAGCCGATCCCTTGCTGAGAAGCACCCCACACAGAATGGTTGCAGGATGCTTTAAACATTGGCATTAGACAAGACTGGTGGGATCGCTCACCTTGTCTTCTCCGTACCAGCTGTTTTTCAGGTGTTCAAAAATCGGAGAAATCAGAGAAATGTACTTTAACCCCAGTCCTCACATGGCCACTCCCTGTACCTTTTGCAGAATATCAGTCTGTCCCTGGTGTTTTTTCTGAGAGAAGTGCTTCTTCTTTGCTACCCTACTTGACAAACCAGGCCTTGCTCCAAGAGTCAACCCGCCTAACATTGCGGGCAGATCACTCATACCTGTCCTGCTGCCATTCTGACAAGCTCTGGCCCTTCTGTAGCCCGCTCCCCGAGCTGACACACTTTTAAGAGAGGTCCTGGGGCGCTTACTGGTCCTTCTTTGGGCGCCCTGGAGCCTTTTTTGGTCAACAATGGAACTTCTCTCCTTGAAATTCCTTGATGATGGGATAGATGTTGACTGAGGTGGCAATCTTCTAGCTGCGTACTCTTCCCTGTTCAGTCCCAGTTTTTTGGTGTCATGCAATGATGACTGCATCGTGTTTGCTTTAGGATACCATGGTTAAACAAAGAGAAAAACAATTAATTCCAAGCACCACCTCCTTTTTAAGTGATTCTTACTTAAGCATGACAGATTCACGCCCTGTCCTCATCACACAACCACACCTGTTGTAGGTGATGTCATAGACTTGGCATCGTGGCTGCATTTGCAAACGCAGACCAAGCCGCACACCACCGTTGCGGCCACGGTCCCGATGCATCGGCGTTTCTATGGAAACGCCTGCGATCGGGAACGAGCACCGGTGTTTTTGCATTAAATTTACGCAAAACACCGCAGCTCGTTCCCGATCTCCTGCGTGTGGGGGGGTTGACAGGGAAATGGTGGAGAGAAGGGGGAGGTTACAAAGGGACGTTTACTGCCCCTTACCAATATTCCAAGATCATGTGGGTTACAGCCCTGCGGTCAGCCAATCCAAGCAGACATCATATTATTGATTCTCGTACCTGCCCTCATCACTCACCTTCAATGTTCTCCATGTGCCTGATTGAGTCTAAAACGCTCCATCCAATGTTCAGTCTGGTATGTGTTTTCAGATGATCCCTCCAAGTCTGGGTATTATGGTCGCGTGCCATAACAAAATGGCGGCAGTAAGGTATTTTTTGGTATTGGGCAATAGTTTCCATAAAAATAGATAGAAACGCCAACTCAGGGTAGGAACAATTTTCCCTCTGCAGATGCTATTGTAGAGATCAAAGATGGCTCACAGAGACACAAATCCTACAATCCCACGCAATGTGGAGCATGGAAGCTACTCTTTTTTCCCTCGCCACAGCGCTAGCAAGTATCTGGGAAGACTGGGAACATCCTGTGCAATTTCACTGGGGTCCTGTACATTGGGTCATGATTTACCATTTAATTCCTGTATGCGACAAAAATTGACGATTTGTGCTTCAAGATCAGTACCTTTGCCATTGCGCTGGGGTAAATTATTTATTGGTTCCCCTTTCCCAGGCACTTGCACAAACTGGGGGCGGGTGTCTGTCATATACACCTGCGTCAGTATGGAATAGACCAGGAGATCCGCATGGAAGTTGCGAAGAGAGAGACAGAGGTCTTCAAATGAGAAGTTGGTCATAAGCTCTCCTGTTCCATGAGCAAATATATTCACGGATTTGGAATAAAGGAGTCCATCTAGTCCGATGGGACGCCAAGTAAGGTTGTCACCTCATCTGATGCCGAATTTCATTCTGTAATGGATGTCCCTCAGTATGGGTAGTTGTGAAGAGTTTGCACATGCAATGTGTAGATCCCGCAATGGCCAATTACTCGATCAGCTGAGTAATGGGCCAGGGATTTTTATTGGGCCCCGAGGTGCGTGCAAATTTCCACCATGAGGTTAGAAGGATCGTTAAATAGGGTGAAAGGGTGCCCATTAGGTTGTAGCGAATGCTTCCAGAATCCTCCCAGTGCCCGTGCAGGTTGTGGATCCATTTCAATCTCCACCCAGAATTTTGAGGAACGTTTGTGGCATATGTCTAAAAGGTAGGTGGCATTGGGAAGTCCTGATCCCCTGGTCAGCTTATGTAGTACTAGGTCGTATGTTTAATGCGGGGTCGGGAGCTACGCACAAAAGTTCTGAGTCATTCGTCCACAGCCTGTTGAAGTAAGACCCTGGAAGATGGATAGGTAGGTTTGGAAAAGATATAGAAGGCGAGGAAGGACATCTATCTTGAGACTTTTATTATCCGACGAACCATGAGAAGGGAATTTTTCCCCCGTTTCTCTAGGTCCCCTTCAATAGTCCCGGAGCATGGGTTTGTAGTTATAGATCAAAAAGTGAAGTGGTGTTAGCGGGGAAAATGTGTTTCCTAAATGTTTGATTCAGTTGCGCCACTATGAGGGAAGGTCGCTTGGAGCCACACTTGGTCCAATTTGCGGGTGAGTGACTTTAACGATTTCTGATTTGTGTGTGTTGACCTTAAAATTGCTCACATCCTCCATACGAGCTAAACTCCTTAAGTTGCCAGGTGAAGACCCAATATCCAGGGATGTATGTATAACAGTAATCAGCTGCAACTGAGATAATTTTGCAATGGTTGTCGCCCACCAGATGCCGCGGATGTCAGGGTGATCACAGTGTGTTTGCCAAGGGTTCCATGCTAACAAATAAAGAAAAGATGACAAGGGGCAGCCCTGCCTTGTTCCATTTGTAATACAAGTGGGTCTGATAGTGTGCCATTACCTCGGACTAAGCTGTCGGTCAGATAGAGTGCCAGAATGGCCTGTAACATTGGGGCTAACAGATTTTTTAAAGAAATCGGCTGCCACCCAAAAATTCCTATCGCACCCCATCAAAAGCCTTCTCGCATCTACTGTGAGAAGCATAGCTTACTACTACTGGCGCTCTTCCTGCCATTAGGAAATGGTTTTTCGCCGTATTTCTTTGGGCCTCCCTTCCTTGCACGACCCACCTGGTCTAATTTTACAAGATTTGTGATATGGGGGGGTGAAGTGAGGGCCAACATTATGTGCGAACAATTTTAGGTCCACATTTAGCTGGTATAAGGTCTAAAGGTCCCCTCAGGTAGACAGAGATTTCCCCTTTTTAGGCAAGACGTGATAGTTTGCTTGTAGGATTGAGTCAGGAATGGAGTGCCATGTTGCTGGCATTGACCCCTGCAAAAGTATGGCCGATTTTCCTCTCCAAACATTTTTAGAATCGCGCTTAAAGCCGTCTGGACCTGGACTCTGAACTCTCTTGTGGTTTATGGGGATGGCCCTGTTTGGCTAAGTATTCTCGATTTTTTTGTGGAATTGGGCCATGCAGTTGATGTGTATTATGGTCTAAATTCATAGGCATTCAAGAAGTTTTGGAACTCATCTACTATCCCCTGTGGCGAGTGGAATTGTTCCTTTATTTGTGGATATGATTGAGAGAATGTGTGTGCCTGGAGCTTTGGTTGTATTGCCCTTGCCAGCCATGAACCCATTTGTCTCCATATTCCTAATAACTTTTGCGTAACCTATATTGCGCATTGGTTCTGATCTAGAATGGGGCTAAAATCTTTTGTCTCACGTGGATAGTCCCTTTCGTTGTCGGAGGATTTCCCCCCCCCCCCACACTCAATCATGTGCATTTCTCCAGCATCGCCTTAGTCTATTCACTGGCCTAGGAAAGTTGAAGTCTCGCCTACGATGATCTGCGATCCAGCCGCAAAGAAACTCCGCCAGCCTCTGCAGTGGTGGGAGATGCCTTAAAGGAGGACTTTCCCTGATTAGGGAAATACATGTTAGCAAAGGTATACACTTTGTTTGGCATATGAACAATTTTATGAAAACATATCTACCATTGGATCTATAGAATCGATGATAAATTGTATGTGTTTGCAAAGAAATTATTTGCCTATTGAAACGCCTCCAGCCCTTATGGTCTGGATGGTGGCTAAGGGCCCAAGTAGCGTAGTAATTGGGGGACCATTTAGGCATATGTTGACTCCAAAGTGGGTGTTCTGTTACATAGCTATCTTTAACGTGCTTACACAATGTTTAAGCAGTAGAGAAATGTGGCCTACTCTGTTGGGGCATTATGCCTCGACCACCGTTAAATGTGCAGAAAGAAAGTTTGGGACAAGGTGTCATTTCACATCTATTAGTGTGGGGTGGGAGCTTTTTAGTACAGAAAGCACTATGGGTGACCTACAATAGGGTGGGTTAATATTTTAAACGTTCAACAAACAGGGTTTCTAAAATTACGTGCGTTATCATAAATGAATGTTAGTACGGTCTGGAAAACCTCTTGCAACGCGTCTGAGCTTCAGCGCGGGAAATCCCCGTCCTCCACACTAATGTGCGCTGGGGAAGTTCAGGGGTGATTCACGAGGAGAGAGCGTACCTCTGTGCTATGCTTTTTTGTCCACCGATGTGGCATGCGGCAGCTGCATTATCGCTTGTACGCCGGTGTGGGTAGATGTGCTGTGCTCGGCTCCAGCTTGCTGGGCGCGGCGTTGGCGCCTCTGGTCCGGCTCCATCTTGGTTTTATCTGCGGCGGTCCTGCGTCCCTGAGGGGTGTCCAGGAACCTGGATTATGAGCCGCGCCAAAACAAAGAAAACGTGTCCCGAAGGTTCAGGCGCAGTTTCCTCGGATTGCGTGACCCATGGCTGCTCGTTGGGAGGAAATATTGCTGCCTGTTTTGCCCTAATCAGCAGGTATTGTGGGCGCCAGAATCTCTTTCAGGGATGCGACTTTTCGCAGTCATCATCAAGCCCCGCCCCTCATTCTTTTTTTTGCAAGTAATTGCATGCGTTGCAAAATGCAGACAACGAAACGCATGCGTCTTTCAAACAAAACCGCTTTAAAAAAGCGCAATGCAAACCAACCTCCAAAAAGGCAGATCAAAAAAAATGCAAGAGAAAATGACAAAATGAAATGAAAAACAGCAATGAAAAAACGCAACAAAACCACCTGTGCCCACCGTCGTATTGGGTTGAGACAAGTAACTGAAATGTACTACTTCTTCTTTTACTCCAATTCTTGTTTGGGCAATAAAAACTTGTAATTAAAAATTGAATGGGTAGACGCACCCTGAGGGCGTATTCAAACGTTGCATTTTTGGCCTGCGTTTCATTGTATTTGAACACTTACAATGCTGAGGGAGGGTCGATTTGCGATAAGAGTTTGCAAAACGCCACCGGTTACCACAGATGTTAACATTTGCATTTTGTAACGTAAATGTTAACATTTAACAGCTGGTAGGATGTGTTTTGAAACCATCCGTTCGAAGCGACATATGAGTGCACCCGTAAATATTCCCTACTTACAGTGTATAACTTGTAGATAAATTAATAACAAAAAAAATACATAAATGGCAAAAATGCCCCCAAGCTAATAATTTCATGGGGGACATATGAAAACGTTTTTTTTGAGAACGCAGCAGTTTTTGACCGTTTACCAATCCTCTAATTAAAACGGGTCAAAAACGATGTCTTTTTCAAAAATTGCTGTGTTTTTTTAACGGACTGCTTAAAACGTCCCTAAACGGGTTCAAAATGCCATGTGTGCCGCGGCCCTTAAGCACCAATCCACGGACGGAAATTGCTAAGCACAGTTACGCATGTCGTTTTTGATATTTACCATGTGTTGGCTGGTTTTAAAATCATTTCACAATCACAGCCGTCCTACACTCTAGATATTAAGATAACAGGTTCAAGTCAAAATGCAGCCAAGCATGGAAACATTTTTTTGATGCATTCAAAGGCTTCATCTTGATCAATGATAAGGTTCCATACATTGGGGCACATTTTACTTACCCTCCTGTCGCGATCCAGTGGGCGCGTTCCCGCGAGGATTCAGGTCTTCCGGCGATTCACTAATCGTGCGCCCCATGTCCACGGGTGGCCCACTGCTGCGCCGAGGTCCGCCGGAGTTACACCTATTTCTGGTGCATGTAAGTGCGTGTCCAAGCGCACAATTTTTTTTAAAATACCGCAGTTTTCGAATTGCCGTCTGATTTTTCCGACTGCCCACGCCCCTATATTTAGTTGCATGCCGCCACTATCCGATCGTATGCGGCCAAAACCCGGGGCAATTCGGGCAAACCAGTAATTACGGGAACCCGACAAAAAAGAGCGATTCGGACCCTTAGTATAATGTGCCCCAATAATTTTGTGTTTCCACGGCATTTTTTCCTAAACAATTTAACCCCTCAGCATTGATTAAGGCTGAAGCTTTTTGAATATGTCAAAAATGACAGAGTGGGGCCATTAAGGCCACACCCAGCAGCAGAATCACTACTCCTGCCTTTGTGCAGGGGAACAGGAGGAGCACTGCCAGAGCCCTTCAAATGACCTCCAGCATTGCCACCAATGTGCAGTGTCCTGTCACAAACGGTTGGAACTGACTCCATGAGCGCTCTGTGGCCCTGTGCTCTTCACAGATGAAAGCAGGTTCAGACGACCACATTTTACAGATGTGACAGAGTCTGGAGACACCGTGAAGAGAAATCTGCCCCCAACTACAACATCCCCACCCACCTGGACTCTACACTTTTTGGCTTGGGGCATCTGGACTCCTTTTGGTACCCAATTGGGCCAGTGGATTGCGGCCCTAGCGCGTGTTCTTGGTCATGGTCGCTGGGTACCCGAGGACGGCTTCTCCTTTTGGGCATGTGGAATTCGTAAGAAGTACAGACCAGGCTTTCAAGTGTAGGAAGTTTTCCATGTGGCAACCCTTAGGTAGGTGTAGGGATCCCTGGTTTGACGTAAATGGGGGGGTGCCGTTTATGTTAGATTTTACCAGATACACTGGGAGACAAGGGATGTCAACCACAAGTCAATAACAGTTTGTTTTATTCCTGGAACATGGGTAACGTCCACACAGCAGGAACAATTTAACAGGTTCAAGGTGGCTGGTTGATGGTGTTCCACAGAGCTTCTCACAGCCATAGGTAGCTTCAGCTGGATCAGATCTAGGCTGTGTTTATTTGAGTGTTTGCCTTTTACATTTTTTGACAGTGGTAATATTATCAAAACACAACCTGTCCTGTGTACATATTTTAGGGTGTGGAAAGATTTTGAAGTGGGTGTAGATAAAATATAACTTAGTATTACAAAAACTAAAACTTGTTTATTTTCGTAATAGTAAAAGCAAAGGGGCGTAACTAGGAGATGCTGGGCCCCTAGCGGATTTTGCGCACACACAACCGCATACAGGCGCGCGCCACACACCATACAGGCGACACCACACACTCATCCAGGCGCGCACACACACACACACACGCATACAGGCGCGCACACACACAACACACTCATACAGGCCGGCACACACACCACTGCATAACAAGGCGCACACACCCCCACCGCATACATGTCACCACACACACACCCGCATACAGGCGCAACACCAACACGCATACAGCCACACACACAGCATATCAGTCGCACACGACACACGCATACAGTCCACACAAACCCTGCATACAGTCGCACAGCACACACACGATACAGGCACCACACCCACGCATACAGGCCCACACCGCATACTGCTCGCACACAACCACATCCATACATGCTCACACACACACAACTCATCAGTCGCCCACACACACCCACGCAGTACAGGCGCACACACACACACAACGCATCATGCGCACACACACAAACACACCTCATACATGCTCACCACCACACAACTCATACAGGCGCACACCACACACGACCATACATGCGCACACCACACACACACTCATAGCATTCTCACACACACACACACGCATAATAGCGCCCACACCCATGCATTAGACGCATACAGTCGCACCACCCACACGCATACAGGCTCACACCACACACACTCATCAGGCGCACACACACACACGCCCGCATACAGGCGCACACACCACACAACTCATACGCGCACACACACACCCACACGCTCATTCTCACAACACACAACAACACTCATACAGGCTCACACACACACACACACGCATAATTCTCACACGACCAGCACACACTCATACATGCTTCACACACACACACGCATACAGTTCGCACACACACACACGAAAGATGACACTCATACAGACACACACAAACTCATACATTCGCACACAGCACACACGTCACGCATCCATCACACACACACACACACTACAGCCCACACAACACACACATTCCCACCCCACACATGACATGCAACACACACACACAACATGTTGCACACACACGCATAACATGTGCAAACACCCCACACACCACACCCACACACTCATCACATTCGCACACACACACACCATACACTCATCGATTCTGCACAACAACACACTCATACAGGCACACACACACTCAACAGTCACACACACACACATGCTCATACATGCACACACACACACACACACACGCATACAGGCACACACACACACACCACTCATAGGCACACACACCAACAGATCCACGCATACCTTCACACACACACCACACACGACGCATACATGCACACACCACACACACTCATACATTCACAACACCCACACACTCATACCTCCACACACCCCGATACAGTCACACACACACGCCATACACCCAACACACATCTCATCAGTGTTTTAGGAAAAAATTCGAAAATAATTATGACATGACATTTAATTTAAACAATAACTTGATAAACTTCATAGCAAGGGTTTGTGGGAAATAAATGGGCCCCCACTTGTAGTTCATCGCAAACTTGTGGTTAATTTGAATCTGGCACACTTGGGGACATTAGGGTTATCAAAATGATTTCCTGAAACGCACATCACCACAAGGTCTATACTTTTGGATCAATGAAAACTGAATGTCAGGATCTTTGGTGGAAGCTTTCTCTGGGTGCCCATTTCAGTTTACAAAGTGGTGCATGATGTCCCCTGGAGACAATGCCTGTGCAGCACATACTGGACTAAAGTGAACCAACTCACATGCGAACCGGGAGCACAAATCCACAAATTGTTTAATTTTATACTTCAAGAACTCTCTCATGAGTGAAGATGAAGACCAGAACCGAAATACCGAGAAAACAACGGTAGACTGACCGCGTAGTGGACACTCAATGCTTGGTTGATAGTGCCATGCTGAAACGTCTGGATTAAGTCTTCCTGGTGACCGAGTTTAGTTCCTACACATCTACATTCGAGGGATCAGTAACAAACATTGAATTATACATATTGGTCCGTATTAATGCACTGTAACAAATATTTAGGATTGTGAGCTTTTAATTAATAATTGACAGAGGCATGTCAACTGTAGTTAAATATTAGATGACTTAACTAACTGACAGCAAGCAGAGACCTCAAAAATAGTGATGAATTGAGACTAGTAGAAAGTTCCAGATTTATTAAACTCACCTTTGCATTTCTCTGATAAGATAGATTGTTTGGCGCTGTGGTGCCCAACTGAGTTACTGTACTATAAATCACAGGTGGTAGAAATGGATTTGATGAGCTGGAAAATAAATTAGGAATGGTTTAAGAATTGATATATGGACCATAGGCTGATGTTGTTTTCCAGACCAAGACCCAGACTCCAAGCATCCTAGGCATTTATGGAAGTAGACAGACACTTACAGCATCATAGATGATTATTATGCTGGGAGTTGTGGCCCCTGCAAAGTGTTTTGTATAAGACATACTGCCAACGAATGATTTGTATTTAAAGGTGCCAATTTAGATGTTTGACAACATCCTAATTCTGATGTGGGGACTATGAGAACTGGTTGACTCACCTGATGCTGCTGTAGAGCTCATAGGCTTTGCTGCTGCTGGAGAAAACATTCATTATGACCATGTTGGTGAGGACCTGGCAGGCAGTCACGTTGTGGTTGTCCTGAAAATAAGAACCCATAAGATATTTACAGACACTGAAGTAGACATTTTTATTAATAATGTTTTTATTTTTTTACATAAAAATACATGACAAAATACATATATTGGGGTACACAGCACCGCTATACAATACAAGCAAGTCAACAAAACAAAATATAAGTAAAAAAAAAGTTGTGCTGTCCTCTGGTGTAGGGATTGTACTCCCAAATTGTAGAGTTTGGGAGAGTCAGGGCCAACTTAGTGGTCCAGTTTTTAGGGGAGAGGAACTTGGCCTATTGTGCCCCATTTTTTTAACTGGAGATGTTTCAGTTGGTTAATTATGTAGTGGAGGGAGGGTATCCTGAAGCCAAAACCTCAGAATGCAAAATTTCATGACCAAGCAAATTACATGGAATAAATGAGTTAGGTAGGGTACCCAAGATGTTGGATAATCCAGCATTTTTTATAGTGCTTTTAATTAGATGGTTAAACCACGGTAACATTTGCACAATATTCCCCACAGAACATGCAATAAATATGTCAAAGATGCAGGTCACACCTTGAAATCTATGTTTATAATAATAACATGGGCAGGAATGGGGGAGGGGCGACAGGTGGCATTCACATATATCAGACATCAACAGGATTTGTCATCAAAGTACAGCTCGATCATATTTTTTTTTTCACAAATCAATAGCTATTGTGATGTAGGACAGCTTTGCCCTTTACTTCATTACCAGTGTCTAGCAGTTTCTTTGCTATCCTCCTCAGTTAAGCCAGTCAATGTAGTAGCTGTCGCCCTGTAGCTGTGCTGTTCATCTCTGTAAAACTTCCTGCTTACACTAAATTTCTTTGGGTTGCAAATGCTGGAGATGAGGGGATGTTGTTCACTGCTCTGGAGGAAGGGGGAGGTCACGCAATGCTCTCTGTGTGGAGCTGTGTCTGTGCAGAATTGCGAATGAAGAAGTCTCCTGGAAAGAATAGTGAGGTAGAAGGGCTCCGCTCCTCCATCCCGGTCTGTGATTCTACAGAACTTTGTCTGTGCACATCTGCACCTAATGCTGTATCAAACTCATTTGCAGTTTCCTCCCCCACCCTCTGCTCTCGGGACACTATTTACAAAGCAGGGAAGCTGTTGACCCCTAATGCTCACTCAGCACAGACTAAACACTTCATGTAACTGTTTCACTGGAGATATTACATAGATTACATATTCCATGCTCCTCAATGTGATGATAGACAGCAGGTCAATGTTGTCAATGCTCAGTGGCTTGTATGACTCCCAGTGGATTTATTTTAGTTACTTCTCACTAGAGTTACTTCATGAGAGACCAAAAATCATCTTGGGAAGTGAGGGCAACTCAGTTTTAGGGCAAAGACAGGAACAAATGAGTAAAAATTATTATTACACCAGAAAACCATGAGTTACACTTTTGCATCTAGTGTGTGGGAAAAAGCCCTGTGGATCATGATTTCCAATTATGCATACAATGGTCCCCTACTTAACAAAGACTCCTTATCAGTGAATTTTTTGTTCTTCACACAAGTCCCACTCATACAAACTTGCTAGCTTGCAAACATGATACAAAGACTCCCAAAGATTCACTGACGTTAAATCCTGGGATGCAAATTAAATATTCAGGTTCATCAATTGTCTACTTCAACATTTATTTATTTTACCGTACTATACTCGATATAAAGCGACACTATATAGACCCGAGGCCCTAGTTTTTACCCAAAGACTGTGAAAGCTATGCACTCTAGTATAGCGGGTGGTAAATGATTTGGGTCACAGCTTCCCCCATTAATACGAGCCACACCCCCGAAAGCCCCTGGCCCCAGTGTATATCCCATGCCAGACCCTGCCCCATGTAATATAGCCTTGCCAGACCCTGCCCCAGTGTAATACTAGATTCCTCCACGAACCACTGCCCAGATGTATATATGCCTGAGCCAACCTTCCTGCACTCTACAGTCGCTAATAGCCTTCCGCCCCTGATCCCGGCGATTCGCCAAACTATATCTAGGCTTCCCCGGAAAAGGTGATTTTAGATATATTGTATTGTTTTTTGACCGGTCCTGAGTATAATGCCGCAGTTTGGGTTTTTCAGCACATTTTTGTCGCTGAAAAACTAGCCCTTTATACTCGATATATAGTAGTTATAAATAAGGTATAAAGCAAAACTCACCAAGAGCATCAAATCTCTGTTAAAATGTAATCACCTTATACAATACGCATTTATACAGCATCAACTCCAGTATAAAGTTTCTGTTTAAAAAAACTTGCATTGGCAAGTGGATACATAGAAAGAATCTCCGCAACTCATTCGTTATATCTACCATAATGTATTATTAGGTAGCAATTTGAGGATACCCGTGTTTAACTGGATGGGAGACAAAGGCCACGGCAGCTCTGCCATAAAATAAACAAGATTCAATCACACAAGGAGTCAGGAACATAGTCCAGAATGTTATACAAAGACGGCATTTACCTCCTGACGCTAGACGCTCAAGGTACTCGCTGTGGTTGGAGGACACAGTTGCACTCTGTGAGAAAAAGTACAATGTAGTGCAATTTTGTCTCATAAAATGGATGGTCCGAGTAAATGTACCCACTAAAGATCAGCATGATAAAGCCCAATACATGGTAAGAATGTGGGATCAGCCACGTAATAAGAGAAGATTCAGTACCACTATAACACATTACCTAGTACCATGAGGTGTAGACTACAAGTGGTTGGGCAGCCCTAGCAGGCGCTAAGGATACCTGCATTGTGTCCAAGTATGGCTTGTGATAGTCCAGTATTGTACACAAAAGGAGCACATTTAACTACCCGACTCTCAGGAGTGAGATCCGGAAAGTGTGCACTGTCCCAGACGACAATGACTTGCTGGCAATTTACTTACATCTACATATCGCCCACAACTCGCGAATGTTGGCCCTGTCCCATCGCGGTCCGCCGAGTCTCACGCATCTTTCTCTCCCGTTCATTTAAGTGCATGCTTGCGACACCTTCTCACATTATTTATTTAAGTAACATCCCACGTTTATCTGATCCATCGGATTCGTCCAAACGCCCGCGCCCTCCCCGCCATTTATGACCCAACACATCATTCGTTGTGCGACACAATGACCCTTAAAGCCGGCGGCAAATGCCGCAAAAGCTTACGTTTCGCTGTGGCCGCGGACCCTTAGGTGAAGTGAGCCCCATATGTATGGTGCCGTATACACTGTGTGTATAATATGGCGTTACATTTGGTATATGGCACTGTATGTGTGTGCTTATGCTCTAGTGTGGTGGCGGAGCCGCATATGTGTGATTGGTAACTGCATGTCAAGATAACAACTAATTGGTATATTTTTAGATGGAAGGGGGGGCCCAATACAGAAGCTGCTATGGGGCCCTGCCTCCGTTCACTATACACCACTGGGTTAGCACACTGTAACAACTGTGATCTTTGGTGGTAACAATGAGATCGCCGATACAGTGTAAGCCGTCTTCACACATAATATCAACATAACACGCCACACGTTGGAGATAAGAGGTGAGCAGCTGCTCCCCTCATATAAGAGAGATGTCCGTCCTACCGGTTACGTAAACGTGACCACACGTGTGCTCCATACTGTGTCCAGATGCATAGGCCTTGTGACGAGGTCTAAGAGTAATTGTGTGTACTGGAGGTGACAGCAGATCTGACATCTCATGCTTTTTCATTTTTGTTAACCACCACTGCCTCCATCACTTACGTGATCTCCCCGAGCTCGCGTTTGGCCTCGTCCCCAGACATGAGAACACATTTGTAAGTTTTTTTTTTAAGTTTCCCTGAAAATTAAGAAAATATGTTAAAATCTCTTGGAACCACAAAACTCAGATGCTATGAACAATCAAACCGAGTGAATCGCAGTGGCGTGCATTCACACCAATGTGTGTCACACATGGGTGTTTTGAAATGCAAACAACACATGTGTGTAACTCATGGTTACACTAGTCGCGTTGATAATAGTTAACAGAATGTCTTATAAAGTCATGTTCACCTTGCGTTGGTACTTTGGCTTCTACAGTCTAGATGAGGTGCAAAAGGTCGTACACAAACTGCTCATTACCTGCACCTGTCCTCTTGCTGTCACAGTTGCAATCTGCAACTGTCCACATTGCCAGGCAGGCTCTTTGTCCCGGACCACCATTCTCAGAAGTGAAAGTTACAAAATAATAATTAATTTGTTGATTTGTTATACATGCATGGCTTGCACACACTGGAAGCCTAGTACAACTGGTTTTCTTATATTTGTATTTTGATTCTAAAAGACTATGAAAGATACGTATGTCTGTATGGATTATAGAATTGAGTCAGTAACCGTCTGCTAGAACAGGCGCTGGTTACGATAGTGGCAGACAACTCCATCTGCCGGACCCCTTATATGCCCGCCTAGGCATTGGAGGTGGGGTGTAAGAGTCATAGATTACTTGGCGGTGCACAAATTGTGGTGGTATCTCACAGTGCTTGTATAGCCAAAAACTAGTGTAGAAGCCCTGATATCTCCACCCTCCCCCTTACATTTAGTCCGGCCTCTCTGGAGTGCATACTGCTCTCTTTTTGTTTCCTGCTGAATGCCAGTATCACGTCTTGGACATGTTCAGCAGTACGCCAGGGAGTTTTTCTTCCACATAAGCTATAAAATCCCACACCAGCCGCTGCTAGTCGCACTACCGCACATACTGCCAGAGTTCAAAGGTTTTACATCCCTGCAGTGGGGCAACTGGGTGGCTTTTTATCCTAAACGCTGCCTATAAGCCTGTCCAAGTCGCCGAAGAGCAGATAGTACAACAATTGGCAACACTCGATCGTAAATACTTACAACTGGCCAAGGACTACACAGGGACTTGGGAGATCCCAAGTCCTTGCACGGCAAATCCACTGCGGCACTCAGGGCCAACAGCTAGTCCTTAGAAAGAACAGATACGAGCTGGTAATCAATACTCAACAAAATACATAGCCGGTGGCGTTCCACCGTGCCGTGCTTTGCGTTTTCACAATACCAATCAAATACCCCAGGAGCTGACTTTGGCCCAATTGCAACTGTGTTCTCCAGTGAACGCAAAATGAATTGGAGGGGCTGGGTGTTCCCACCTCTGGAATTGTTGGTGGGCTTGTAAACACAACTGCACGAACAATATGGGGGACCGCGGTGAACTCCTCGACAAGTAAGTAATGTGCGCCAAAGTGGAATTCTTTGAACGATATGCACTGTGGGCACGAGTTTGACTTACATCGTTGTGCCTTGATATCCTGCATGTGTCGCTTCCCCGTCCTTAGGTCCCCGTGGAGTTCACCTCTTTTCCCAGTGCGATGTAAGCTGCACATCCGCACCCACGAATCTCTCGACAGTGGAAAGTAAAATGCCCCACCATTGCGAATCCCCGTCGGATCGTCCAACGATTTCTGTCGCATGAAAGTCGGGGCGATTGCGCCAAATCCGACAGTCAACACATTCCCCATCAAAAGGGGTACACTACTCCCACATATATACGGGCCATAATAAGGCCCCAATGCATTCCAAGGTGGCATACTGGCCATCCATGTACACTCCCGTATTTCCTGTATACCAGCATGGTCCTGTTTTTACACCGATTTCTCATTCCTTTAGGTCTTATTCCAAACCGTTTTTTTTCTTTCAAGATGCTCTTCGAGCTCTCAAGGAGGGATACTGTACCGGTCGTTTAAATCATGAAATTTCTTCCTTCCGTTTTAAGCAGCATCCTTTTGTTAAGTCCGTTCGTCTTTTTTTTTTTTCACATCACAGCTAAAAAAAAAGCAAACCAGGATGGTTTGACATTAGACATGTAGCGCTGCGTAATCTATGTGCCTGTGCCCCGATATAAATAAAGGATTTTATTCATTATTAATCTGGGAAGTTGAGGTTTTTTCCTCCTATAACTTGTCTGCAAACTGCTACGCCATTCCAACCCTCTGTCTTACAAAATAGGTCAGCGGGCAAACAATGAAAAAGTAAAGACACAGCATCACTACTTTACGTCGCAAGTAAAAGAAAAGAAAAATGTATAATCTCTCCCAGTGTCTGCTTCCATGCCTGGAGGTGGTCTTAATCCTTCTCCTCCTTGTACTCACACAATTCACTGGCCTCCTTTCCGGAGGAGCAGCTTGCATGAGAACACTCGCGACTCCTGTAGTACTGGGGCGCCGCTCTGCAGTTTGCCGGCCTGGATAAGGCAGATAGTACGTGTGACTGCCGAAAGGCAGAACTCGAACCGCCTAAGTGAGGAGAACAGCTGGTAGAGCGTCCGGTGCTGAGGTGTCATGATTGCTCGCTGCTGTCATTCTCGCCACTCTCCTCAATTCGAACAGTACACAGCAACAAATGCGCTGTGTCCTATTGGTCAACCTGACATAACTGTCCACTCTACCTAGACGCGCTGGAGGGCACCTTGCTGATGTAACCCTGTGGAATACCCTGAGCTGCTGCATAGAGTTATGATAACTGAGGTCTCTACCGTACAGGAGAGGATATCATCCATATGTAAATGTCAGAGCTCAGCTTCCCGCTCATGTCACACATTATATAACTGGGACTGTGCCCGTCTATCACACAGCAGGTGGCGCTATAAGAACAGCGTCAGTGTGCATATTCAGTGACAGCCTCTCGTCACATACCGAATGATAAGGCCCCCCCACCGACACTGAAGAACATCAACAATACCACCGGGGCATCTACAGGTGATACATCTAGTATATGATAAGAGGTGGTTTGGTCGTGGTGAAACATCTTACATTTCTGGCTTTGTGCCCAGAGTTGAGTTTCTAGCGGCAAGAAGATGGGTACACCAGAACCCTATCTAATGGCCTTTCTTGCATAGTAAGTGGCCAGACACAATAAGGCCCCTTACAGTAAGCCGTATGGCCTTGGTCTTATACCAGGGCGGTGGCCATTTGAATCGGGTTGGAGTTACCCAAGAATCTGTAGCATTCACCAATTCCACCTTGAATATTTCTTATCGCACACTGCAGGAGAAACCATGTACGGTGAATCTCTCCTCTCCCACAAGTTTTTGGGTTTTCTATGACCCGTCAACTCTCTGGTCTTGTCAGGCGGCTTTTCACATCTACTATCAGTCCTCCACGAGTCTGCGCCATATTCACCAAAAGACCAGTAGCCAAAGGCAGTCTTATAAATTCCCCCCACTGTCATTAATGGTGGGTGATGCATGTCCATAGTCTGCAGCCACAACTTTCACATACAGTCAGGGCCATAAGTTTTACGAATGACCCAATATTATATTTTCCACTGATCCTGTTGCCCTCGGGCTTTTATGTGTGTTTATCACGATGTTTTTTTGTCCCATACAGAAAACGGGCCCAAAAGTGCACTCATATTATAGTACAAAAGCTTTTATTGATAGTTAGAAGTTACTGCAAGCAAGTCATAGTTGCAGTGTTGACCCTTCTTCTTCAGACTCTGCAATCAACTTCTAGACCAAATCCTGACGGATGCCGTCCATTCTTGCCAATCATCTTGCATTTTGTCACAAATTGTTGGTCTTTGTTGTCCATGTGTCTCTTGTAATAATGACCACATCAATGGCTTGTTTTTAGCAAGACTGTGAGAGAGCCGATCCCTTGCTGAGAAGCACCCCACACAGAATGGTTGCAGGATGCTTTAAACATTGGCATTAGACAAGACTGGTGGGATCGCTCACCTTGTCTTCTCCGTACCAGCTGTTTTTCAGGTGTTCAAAAATCGGAGAAATCAGAGAAATGTACTTTAACCCCAGTCCTCACATGGCCACTCCCTGTACCTTTTGCAGAATATCAGTCTGTCCCTGGTGTTTTTTCTGAGAGAAGTGCTTCTTCTTTGCTACCCTACTTGACAAACCAGGCCTTGCTCCAAGAGTCAACCCGCCTAACATTGCGGGCAGATCACTCATACCTGTCCTGCTGCCATTCTGACAAGCTCTGGCCCTTCTGTAGCCCGCTCCCCGAGCTGACACACTTTTAAGAGAGGTCCTGGGGCGCTTACTGGTCCTTCTTTGGGCGCCCTGGAGCCTTTTTTGGTCAACAATGGAACTTCTCTCCTTGAAATTCCTTGATGATGGGATAGATGTTGACTGAGGTGGCAATCTTCTAGCTGCGTACTCTTCCCTGTTCAGTCCCAGTTTTTTGGTGTCATGCAATGATGACTGCATCGTGTTTGCTTTAGGATACCATGGTTAAACAAAGAGAAAAACAATTAATTCCAAGCACCACCTCCTTTTTAAGTGATTCTTACTTAAGCATGACAGATTCACGCCCTGTCCTCATCACACAACCACACCTGTTGTAGGTGATGTCATAGACTTGGCATCGTGGCTGCATTTGCAAACGCAGACCAAGCCGCACACCACCGTTGCGGCCACGGTCCCGATGCATCGGCGTTTCTATGGAAACGCCTGCGATCGGGAACGAGCACCGGTGTTTTTGCATTAAATTTACGCAAAACACCGCAGCTCGTTCCCGATCTCCTGCGTGTGGGGGGGTTGACAGGGAAATGGTGGAGAGAAGGGGGAGGTTACAAAGGGACGTTTACTGCCCCTTACCAATATTCCAAGATCATGTGGGTTACAGCCCTGCGGTCAGCCAATCCAAGCAGACATCATATTATTGATTCTCGTACCTGCCCTCATCACTCACCTTCAATGTTCTCCATGTGCCTGATTGAGTCTAAAACGCTCCATCCAATGTTCAGTCTGGTATGTGTTTTCAGATGATCCCTCCAAGTCTGGGTATTATGGTCGCGTGCCATAACAAAATGGCGGCAGTAAGGTATTTTTTGGTATTGGGCAATAGTTTCCATAAAAATAGATAGAAACGCCAACTCAGGGTAGGAACAATTTTCCCTCTGCAGATGCTATTGTAGAGATCAAAGATGGCTCACAGAGACACAAATCCTACAATCCCACGCAATGTGGAGCATGGAAGCTACTCTTTTTTCCCTCGCCACAGCGCTAGCAAGTATCTGGGAAGACTGGGAACATCCTGTGCAATTTCACTGGGGTCCTGTACATTGGGTCATGATTTACCATTTAATTCCTGTATGCGACAAAAATTGACGATTTGTGCTTCAAGATCAGTACCTTTGCCATTGCGCTGGGGTAAATTATTTATTGGTTCCCCTTTCCCAGGCACTTGCACAAACTGGGGGCGGGTGTCTGTCATATACACCTGCGTCAGTATGGAATAGACCAGGAGATCCGCATGGAAGTTGCGAAGAGAGAGACAGAGGTCTTCAAATGAGAAGTTGGTCATAAGCTCTCCTGTTCCATGAGCAAATATATTCACGGATTTGGAATAAAGGAGTCCATCTAGTCCGATGGGACGCCAAGTAAGGTTGTCACCTCATCTGATGCCGAATTTCATTCTGTAATGGATGTCCCTCAGTATGGGTAGTTGTGAAGAGTTTGCACATGCAATGTGTAGATCCCGCAATGGCCAATTACTCGATCAGCTGAGTAATGGGCCAGGGATTTTTATTGGGCCCCGAGGTGCGTGCAAATTTCCACCATGAGGTTAGAAGGATCGTTAAATAGGGTGAAAGGGTGCCCATTAGGTTGTAGCGAATGCTTCCAGAATCCTCCCAGTGCCCGTGCAGGTTGTGGATCCATTTCAATCTCCACCCAGAATTTTGAGGAACGTTTGTGGCATATGTCTAAAAGGTAGGTGGCATTGGGAAGTCCTGATCCCCTGGTCAGCTTATGTAGTACTAGGTCGTATGTTTAATGCGGGGTCGGGAGCTACGCACAAAAGTTCTGAGTCATTCGTCCACAGCCTGTTGAAGTAAGACCCTGGAAGATGGATAGGTAGGTTTGGAAAAGATATAGAAGGCGAGGAAGGACATCTATCTTGAGACTTTTATTATCCGACGAACCATGAGAAGGGAATTTTTCCCCCGTTTCTCTAGGTCCCCTTCAATAGTCCCGGAGCATGGGTTTGTAGTTATAGATCAAAAAGTGAAGTGGTGTTAGCGGGGAAAATGTGTTTCCTAAATGTTTGATTCAGTTGCGCCACTATGAGGGAAGGTCGCTTGGAGCCACACTTGGTCCAATTTGCGGGTGAGTGACTTTAACGATTTCTGATTTGTGTGTGTTGACCTTAAAATTGCTCACATCCTCCATACGAGCTAAACTCCTTAAGTTGCCAGGTGAAGACCCAATATCCAGGGATGTATGTATAACAGTAATCAGCTGCAACTGAGATAATTTTGCAATGGTTGTCGCCCACCAGATGCCGCGGATGTCAGGGTGATCACAGTGTGTTTGCCAAGGGTTCCATGCTAACAAATAAAGAAAAGATGACAAGGGGCAGCCCTGCCTTGTTCCATTTGTAATACAAGTGGGTCTGATAGTGTGCCATTACCTCGGACTAAGCTGTCGGTCAGATAGAGTGCCAGAATGGCCTGTAACATTGGGGCTAACAGATTTTTTAAAGAAATCGGCTGCCACCCAAAAATTCCTATCGCACCCCATCAAAAGCCTTCTCGCATCTACTGTGAGAAGCATAGCTTACTACTACTGGCGCTCTTCCTGCCATTAGGAAATGGTTTTTCGCCGTATTTCTTTGGGCCTCCCTTCCTTGCACGACCCACCTGGTCTAATTTTACAAGATTTGTGATATGGGGGGGTGAAGTGAGGGCCAACATTATGTGCGAACAATTTTAGGTCCACATTTAGCTGGTATAAGGTCTAAAGGTCCCCTCAGGTAGACAGAGATTTCCCCTTTTTAGGCAAGACGTGATAGTTTGCTTGTAGGATTGAGTCAGGAATGGAGTGCCATGTTGCTGGCATTGACCCCTGCAAAAGTATGGCCGATTTTCCTCTCCAAACATTTTTAGAATCGCGCTTAAAGCCGTCTGGACCTGGACTCTGAACTCTCTTGTGGTTTATGGGGATGGCCCTGTTTGGCTAAGTATTCTCGATTTTTTTGTGGAATTGGGCCATGCAGTTGATGTGTATTATGGTCTAAATTCATAGGCATTCAAGAAGTTTTGGAACTCATCTACTATCCCCTGTGGCGAGTGGAATTGTTCCTTTATTTGTGGATATGATTGAGAGAATGTGTGTGCCTGGAGCTTTGGTTGTATTGCCCTTGCCAGCCATGAACCCATTTGTCTCCATATTCCTAATAACTTTTGCGTAACCTATATTGCGCATTGGTTCTGATCTAGAATGGGGCTAAAATCTTTTGTCTCACGTGGATAGTCCCTTTCGTTGTCGGAGGATTTCCCCCCCCCCCCACACTCAATCATGTGCATTTCTCCAGCATCGCCTTAGTCTATTCACTGGCCTAGGAAAGTTGAAGTCTCGCCTACGATGATCTGCGATCCAGCCGCAAAGAAACTCCGCCAGCCTCTGCAGTGGTGGGAGATGCCTTAAAGGAGGACTTTCCCTGATTAGGGAAATACATGTTAGCAAAGGTATACACTTTGTTTGGCATATGAACAATTTTATGAAAACATATCTACCATTGGATCTATAGAATCGATGATAAATTGTATGTGTTTGCAAAGAAATTATTTGCCTATTGAAACGCCTCCAGCCCTTATGGTCTGGATGGTGGCTAAGGGCCCAAGTAGCGTAGTAATTGGGGGACCATTTAGGCATATGTTGACTCCAAAGTGGGTGTTCTGTTACATAGCTATCTTTAACGTGCTTACACAATGTTTAAGCAGTAGAGAAATGTGGCCTACTCTGTTGGGGCATTATGCCTCGACCACCGTTAAATGTGCAGAAAGAAAGTTTGGGACAAGGTGTCATTTCACATCTATTAGTGTGGGGTGGGAGCTTTTTAGTACAGAAAGCACTATGGGTGACCTACAATAGGGTGGGTTAATATTTTAAACGTTCAACAAACAGGGTTTCTAAAATTACGTGCGTTATCATAAATGAATGTTAGTACGGTCTGGAAAACCTCTTGCAACGCGTCTGAGCTTCAGCGCGGGAAATCCCCGTCCTCCACACTAATGTGCGCTGGGGAAGTTCAGGGGTGATTCACGAGGAGAGAGCGTACCTCTGTGCTATGCTTTTTTGTCCACCGATGTGGCATGCGGCAGCTGCATTATCGCTTGTACGCCGGTGTGGGTAGATGTGCTGTGCTCGGCTCCAGCTTGCTGGGCGCGGCGTTGGCGCCTCTGGTCCGGCTCCATCTTGGTTTTATCTGCGGCGGTCCTGCGTCCCTGAGGGGTGTCCAGGAACCTGGATTATGAGCCGCGCCAAAACAAAGAAAACGTGTCCCGAAGGTTCAGGCGCAGTTTCCTCGGATTGCGTGACCCATGGCTGCTCGTTGGGAGGAAATATTGCTGCCTGTTTTGCCCTAATCAGCAGGTATTGTGGGCGCCAGAATCTCTTTCAGGGATGCGACTTTTCGCAGTCATCATCAAGCCCCGCCCCTCATTCTTTTTTTTGCAAGTAATTGCATGCGTTGCAAAATGCAGACAACGAAACGCATGCGTCTTTCAAACAAAACCGCTTTAAAAAAGCGCAATGCAAACCAACCTCCAAAAAGGCAGATCAAAAAAAATGCAAGAGAAAATGACAAAATGAAATGAAAAACAGCAATGAAAAAACGCAACAAAACCACCTGTGCCCACCGTCGTATTGGGTTGAGACAAGTAACTGAAATGTACTACTTCTTCTTTTACTCCAATTCTTGTTTGGGCAATAAAAACTTGTAATTAAAAATTGAATGGGTAGACGCACCCTGAGGGCGTATTCAAACGTTGCATTTTTGGCCTGCGTTTCATTGTATTTGAACACTTACAATGCTGAGGGAGGGTCGATTTGCGATAAGAGTTTGCAAAACGCCACCGGTTACCACAGATGTTAACATTTGCATTTTGTAACGTAAATGTTAACATTTAACAGCTGGTAGGATGTGTTTTGAAACCATCCGTTCGAAGCGACATATGAGTGCACCCGTAAATATTCCCTACTTACAGTGTATAACTTGTAGATAAATTAATAACAAAAAAAATACATAAATGGCAAAAATGCCCCCAAGCTAATAATTTCATGGGGGACATATGAAAACGTTTTTTTTGAGAACGCAGCAGTTTTTGACCGTTTACCAATCCTCTAATTAAAACGGGTCAAAAACGATGTCTTTTTCAAAAATTGCTGTGTTTTTTTAACGGACTGCTTAAAACGTCCCTAAACGGGTTCAAAATGCCATGTGTGCCGCGGCCCTTAAGCACCAATCCACGGACGGAAATTGCTAAGCACAGTTACGCATGTCGTTTTTGATATTTACCATGTGTTGGCTGGTTTTAAAATCATTTCACAATCACAGCCGTCCTACACTCTAGATATTAAGATAACAGGTTCAAGTCAAAATGCAGCCAAGCATGGAAACATTTTTTTGATGCATTCAAAGGCTTCATCTTGATCAATGATAAGGTTCCATACATTGGGGCACATTTTACTTACCCTCCTGTCGCGATCCAGTGGGCGCGTTCCCGCGAGGATTCAGGTCTTCCGGCGATTCACTAATCGTGCGCCCCATGTCCACGGGTGGCCCACTGCTGCGCCGAGGTCCGCCGGAGTTACACCTATTTCTGGTGCATGTAAGTGCGTGTCCAAGCGCACAATTTTTTTTAAAATACCGCAGTTTTCGAATTGCCGTCTGATTTTTCCGACTGCCCACGCCCCTATATTTAGTTGCATGCCGCCACTATCCGATCGTATGCGGCCAAAACCCGGGGCAATTCGGGCAAACCAGTAATTACGGGAACCCGACAAAAAAGAGCGATTCGGACCCTTAGTATAATGTGCCCCAATAATTTTGTGTTTCCACGGCATTTTTTCCTAAACAATTTAACCCCTCAGCATTGATTAAGGCTGAAGCTTTTTGAATATGTCAAAAATGACAGAGTGGGGCCATTAAGGCCACACCCAGCAGCAGAATCACTACTCCTGCCTTTGTGCAGGGGAACAGGAGGAGCACTGCCAGAGCCCTTCAAATGACCTCCAGCATTGCCACCAATGTGCAGTGTCCTGTCACAAACGGTTGGAACTGACTCCATGAGCGCTCTGTGGCCCTGTGCTCTTCACAGATGAAAGCAGGTTCAGACGACCACATTTTACAGATGTGACAGAGTCTGGAGACACCGTGAAGAGAAATCTGCCCCCAACTACAACATCCCCACCCACCTGGACTCTACACTTTTTGGCTTGGGGCATCTGGACTCCTTTTGGTACCCAATTGGGCCAGTGGATTGCGGCCCTAGCGCGTGTTCTTGGTCATGGTCGCTGGGTACCCGAGGACGGCTTCTCCTTTTGGGCATGTGGAATTCGTAAGAAGTACAGACCAGGCTTTCAAGTGTAGGAAGTTTTCCATGTGGCAACCCTTAGGTAGGTGTAGGGATCCCTGGTTTGACGTAAATGGGGGGGTGCCGTTTATGTTAGATTTTACCAGATACACTGGGAGACAAGGGATGTCAACCACAAGTCAATAACAGTTTGTTTTATTCCTGGAACATGGGTAACGTCCACACAGCAGGAACAATTTAACAGGTTCAAGGTGGCTGGTTGATGGTGTTCCACAGAGCTTCTCACAGCCATAGGTAGCTTCAGCTGGATCAGATCTAGGCTGTGTTTATTTGAGTGTTTGCCTTTTACATTTTTTGACAGTGGTAATATTATCAAAACACAACCTGTCCTGTGTACATATTTTAGGGTGTGGAAAGATTTTGAAGTGGGTGTAGATAAAATATAACTTAGTATTACAAAAACTAAAACTTGTTTATTTTCGTAATAGTAAAAGCAAAGGGGCGTAACTAGGAGATGCTGGGCCCCTAGCGGATTTTGCGCACACACAACCGCATACAGGCGCGCGCCACACACCATACAGGCGACACCACACACTCATCCAGGCGCGCACACACACACACACACGCATACAGGCGCGCACACACACAACACACTCATACAGGCCGGCACACACACCACTGCATAACAAGGCGCACACACCCCCACCGCATACATGTCACCACACACACACCCGCATACAGGCGCAACACCAACACGCATACAGCCACACACACAGCATATCAGTCGCACACGACACACGCATACAGTCCACACAAACCCTGCATACAGTCGCACAGCACACACACGATACAGGCACCACACCCACGCATACAGGCCCACACCGCATACTGCTCGCACACAACCACATCCATACATGCTCACACACACACAACTCATCAGTCGCCCACACACACCCACGCAGTACAGGCGCACACACACACACAACGCATCATGCGCACACACACAAACACACCTCATACATGCTCACCACCACACAACTCATACAGGCGCACACCACACACGACCATACATGCGCACACCACACACACACTCATAGCATTCTCACACACACACACACGCATAATAGCGCCCACACCCATGCATTAGACGCATACAGTCGCACCACCCACACGCATACAGGCTCACACCACACACACTCATCAGGCGCACACACACACACGCCCGCATACAGGCGCACACACCACACAACTCATACGCGCACACACACACCCACACGCTCATTCTCACAACACACAACAACACTCATACAGGCTCACACACACACACACACGCATAATTCTCACACGACCAGCACACACTCATACATGCTTCACACACACACACGCATACAGTTCGCACACACACACACGAAAGATGACACTCATACAGACACACACAAACTCATACATTCGCACACAGCACACACGTCACGCATCCATCACACACACACACACACTACAGCCCACACAACACACACATTCCCACCCCACACATGACATGCAACACACACACACAACATGTTGCACACACACGCATAACATGTGCAAACACCCCACACACCACACCCACACACTCATCACATTCGCACACACACACACCATACACTCATCGATTCTGCACAACAACACACTCATACAGGCACACACACACTCAACAGTCACACACACACACATGCTCATACATGCACACACACACACACACACACGCATACAGGCACACACACACACACCACTCATAGGCACACACACCAACAGATCCACGCATACCTTCACACACACACCACACACGACGCATACATGCACACACCACACACACTCATACATTCACAACACCCACACACTCATACCTCCACACACCCCGATACAGTCACACACACACGCCATACACCCAACACACATCTCATCACTGGGGCAGGGGCTGTATGGCTATATACACTGGGGCAGGGGCTGGCTGGCTATATACACTGGGGCAGGGGCTGGCTGGCTATATACACTGGGGCAGGGGCTGGCTGGCTATATACACTGGGGCAGGGGCTGGCTGGCTATATCAGGAGGCTGTGACCAATGCATTTCCCACCCTCGGCCTATACTCGAGTCAATAGGTTTTCCCAGTATTTTGTGGTAAAATTAGGGGCCTCGGTTTATACTCGGGTCGGCTTATACTCGAGTATATACGGTATATTGGGGTACACAGCACCGCTATACAATACAAACAAGTCAACAAAACAAAATATAAGTAAAAAAAAAAAGTTGTGCATGTGTAGGGATTGTACTCCCAAATTGTAGAGTTTGGGAGAGTGAGGGCCAACTTAGTGGTCCAGTTTTTAGGGAAGAGGAACTTGGCCTATTGTGCCCCATTTTTTTAACTGGAGATGTTTCAGTTGGTTAATTATGTAGTGGAGGGAGGGTATCCTGAAGCCAAAACCTCAGAATGCAAAATTTCATGACCAAGTAAATTACATGGAATAAATTAGTTAGGTATGGTATCCAAGATGTTGGATAATCCAGCATTTTTATAGTGCTTTTAATTAAATGGTTAAACCACGGTAAAATCCTATTTGCACCATATTCCCCACAGAACATGCAATAAATATGTCAAAGATGCAGGTCACACCTCTGAAATCTATGTTTATAATAATAACATTGGCAGGAATGGGGGAGGGGCGACAGGCGGCATTCACATATATCAGACATCAACAGGATTTGTCATCAAAGTACAGCTCGATCATATTTTTTTTTTCACAAATCAATAGCTAATGTGATGTAGGACAGCTTTGCCCTTTACTTCATTACCAGTGTCTATCGGCTTGAAGGAGAAACTTTGACAAAGAAATATATCGGGCTAGGGAACTTAGCCAATTAAATGATGCGGGTTTGTGGCTATACACTTCGGACCTGACAGCGGTGAAACTGGGGTGCACCAACTAAAAAACGGCCAAGTCGTTAAGGGGTTCAGCCAAATAGCGGGCTGAGTCTCTGTAGGTGGTTGTAGGGATTAAACAAAATGGATAGTGAGCATCTCCATGTAAAACACTAGGAGAGAATACAAACACGCAAACATCGGAAAGTCGCTTGCGTCTCCCCTGGCCTGTACCCCCTTCAGGAGAGCACAGGGTTTTTCGCTCATCTCGGGCTTCCGAAGTCGAAAAATCCCTAACTTTTCATTTCTAACGTGTGACAGCCATGGCTTAGTGGTTCCAGAGTTTTTTTAGGGCAGAGGAACTTGGCCTATTGTTGCCCCATTGTGCGGGCCTTATTTTTGTTGTTGCGTTTCACCCCACTGGGCACCCTTTTCCGTCTTGTCCAGTTTGCCTCCCGTGTTGTCTTTGTTTTATACCTACTGGCCGGGGTGGTATGTTGCGGGCAGGACGCGCCAATATTCCAGAGGAGTTTTTATCCTGAAGCCTCCAGTGAGAAAACCTCAAGGAAAATGCAAAAATTTCAGATGACCATAGTAAATTACATGGAATAAATTATTAGTTAGGTAATTTAACGAGCATGCCAGATTCGTGTTGGAGAAGACCAGCATTCGGGGATGAGGGGCGGGGGAAGGAAAGGGGGGGGAAACACGGGGAGAAAAGCCGGAGGTTGCACCATATTCCCCACAAGAACATGCAATAATATGTGAAAAGATGCAGGAGCACACCTTGCGGGAAATCTATGTTTATAAGTACATAAATATTGGCTAGGATTTCATAGGCCGGACGGACGGTCAGGGGCGGACCAGAGACTGGAGTGATCAAGTATATCAGACATCAAGGAACTAGTGTTTTGTATATTCAATAGAAGGCTCGTCATTTGTATTTAGTTTTTTTTTCACAATGCACCATCACAAAATAGCTAAGTAACACGTATGAAGTCTTTATTTCTAATGTGATGTAGGACAGCTTTGCCCTTTACTTCATTACCAGTGTCTAGCAGTTTCTTTGCTATCCTCCTCAGTTAAGCCAGTCAATGTAGTAGCTGTCTCCCTGTAGCTGTGCTGTTCATCTCTGTAAAACTTCCTGCTTACACTAAATTTCTTTGGGTTGCAAATGCTGGAGATGAGGGGCTGTTGTTCACTGCTCTGGAGGAAGGGGGAGGTTACGCTGTGTCTGTGCAGATCTGTGAATGAAGAAGTCTCCTGGAAAGAATAGTGAGGTAGAAGGGCTCCCCTCCTCCATCCCGGTCTGTGATTCTACAGAACTTTGTCAGTGCACATCTGCACCTAAAGCTGTATCATAAACTCATTTGCAGTTTCCTCCCCCACCCTCTGCTCTCGGGACACTATCTACAAAGCAGGGAAGCTGTTGACCCCTAATGCTCACTCAGCACAGACTAAACACTTCATGTAACTGTTTCACTGGAGATATTACATAGATTACATATTCCATGCTCCTCAATGTGATGATAGACAGCAGGTCAATGTTGTCAATGCTCAGTGGCTTGTATGACTCCCAGTGGATTTATTTTAGTTACTTCTCACTATAGTTACTTCATGAGAGACCAAAAATCATCTTGGGAAGTAAGGGCAACTCAGTTTTAGGGCAAAGACAGGAACAAATTAGTAAAAATTATTATTACACCAGAGTTACACTTTTGCATCTATTGTGGAATAAGCCCTTGTGGATCATGATTTCCAATATGAATATCAGATGGTCACCTACTTAACAAAGACTCCATTATCAGTGAATTGTTTTGTTCTTCACAAGTCACTCACCATACAAACTGCATAGCTTGCAAACAAATACAAAGACTCCCACAGAGTCACTGAGGTAAGATCCTGTGGATGCAGAATTAAATATTCAGTTTCACATTGCTCTACTTAAACTTTATTTATTTTAGTTATAAATAAGGCAAACTCACCAGAGCTAAAACTCTGTTAAAATGTATCATTATAGATAAGCATTATAAGCATCAAATTCCAGTATAAAGTTCTGTTTAAAAAACTTTGCATTGCAAGGGATACATAGAAAGAATCTCCGCAATGCCACAGTTATGATTACCATAATGTAATTGTAGAAGGTGGGGGATTACCTGTTTAGGGATGGGAAGACAAAGGCCACCGCTCTGCATAAAGATAAACAAGATGTCAGTACAAAGGAGTCATGAACAGTCCAGAATGTATGTTATACAAAGACGACATTTACCTCCTGACTGCTAGGACAGCTGCAGGTACTGCTGTAGGTTGGAGGACACAGTTCACATCTGGAGAAAAAAGACAATGTAGTGCATTGTGTCATCATAAAATGGATGTTCGATAAATTGTACCCATAAATAATCAGCATGATAAAGCCATCAATACATGGTAAGAATGGGGAATCAGCACACTGTAATAAGAGAAGATCAGTACACTATAACACATTAACCTTAGTACCAGGGGTGTAACTACAGTGGTGGCAGCCCTAGCAGGCGCTAAGGTACCTGCAGTGTCAAGTATGTGTGTATGTGCAGTATGTGTACACAAAGGGGCACATTTACTTACCCGGTCCGGAGGAGATCCCGAAAGTGCACTGTCCGACGACAATGAACTGTGCTGCAATTTACTTACATCATACGCCCAACTCGCTGAATGTGTCCCTTCCCTGATCAGGTCCGCCGGAGTTCACCATCTTTCTCCCGATTCATGTAAGTGCATGGCTTGCGACACAATTTTTAAGTTAAATCC
>CM033647.1:72103074-72139467 GCA_019512145.1 Engystomops pustulosus
CGACACAATACCCTTTTAAATGCGGCGCAAATCCAAAATATCTTACGTTTCTGTGGGCCGCGGACCCTTAGTGAATGAGCCCCTATGTATGGTGCCTGTATACACTGTGTGTATATATGCTGTATGTTTGTATATGGCACTGTATGTGTGTGCTTATGCTCTATATGTATGTGCATGAGCGCATAAATGTGTGATTGTAACTTGCATGTGCAAGTATACAAAATTGTATATTTTTTAAATGGAAACGGGGGTCCCAATACAGAAGCCTGCTATGGGGCCCTGCCTCTCCTAGTTACACCACTGGTTAGTACACTGTAACAACTGGTGATCTTTGGTGGTAACAATGAGAGCCCGATACAGTGTAAGGCCTCTTTCACACAAACATATGCAAGTACACGGCCACACTTTGGAGATAAGAAGGGTGAGCGCTGCTCCCCTCTATAAGGAGTATGCTCCTACGGTACAGTACAGTGACACACGTGTGTGCTCACCATACTGTGGCCAGACGCCATAGGCTTGTGTACGGGGTCTAAGAGTAATTGTGTACTGAGGGTGACAGCAGATCTGACATTCTCATGCAGTTTCATTTTTATTTAACACCACTGCTCATCACTTACTGATCTCCAGCTGCGTTTGGCCTCGTCCCTCCAGTACATGAGACACATTTGTAAGTTTTGTTTATTAAGTTTTCCTCTGAAAATTAAGGAAAATATGTTAGAAATCTCTGGAACCACAAAACTCAGATGCTATGAACAATCAAACAGATGAATCAGCAGTGGGCTGCATTCACACATGGTGTTAAAGGAAACCTACCATTTAGAATGGCAGGGGTAAGCTGTAAGTACCGGAATCAGCTAGGGGAGCTGGTGCCGGTGGGTAGTACTTCTACTTCTTAGTGTTATAAACCACGGTATCGCGGTTTTAAACTTTTTAAACTATAGGCAGAAGATGCTTTCGGCGCTGCGTGTGGCACGCCTACATAGGAAATAGCGGGAGAGTGTGTGGCTTGCGAGTCACGGGTCGACGACGACACTATGCTCTTAAGTTTACAAAGTGTGAAAAACGCGATACCGAGTTTATAAACAATAACGAAGTCTTAGTGTTCGTAACTTATAGTCTACCTCCTACCCTTTCTAAAGGTAGGTTTCCTTTAACATGTGTTTTGAAATGCAATACAACACATGTGTTAACATCATGTTAACACTGGTTGATAATGTTAACAGAATGTAACTGTATGAAACTGTTTCACCTAGATGTTGTACTGCGTGTCTACAGTCTGAGTGTGCAATATGGTCATGTACACACTGCTCTATTACCTGTCAACCTTCTAAGCTGTTCACAGTTGCATCTGCTACTGTCACTCATTCCATGGCAGGCTCGTTGGTCCACGGAACAATCTCTTCTCAGAAGGAAAGTTACAAAAACTTAAATTAATTTGTGATTTATATAATACCAGGCTGCACACACTGGAAGGCCATTACAAACTTTTTTTTTGATTGTTACTTTTTATTGTATTTTGTATTCATAAAGAGACTAAATACGTATGCTTGTAGGATTAGAATTGAGTCAGAACCTCTGCTAGAACAGGCGCTGGTTTTAGCTAGTGCAGGACAACTCCACTGCGCGGCCACCTTTATGCCCCCTAGGCATGGAGGTGGTGTAAGGGGGAAAGTAATCATAATTACTGGCTGTGCACAAGAAATTGTGGTTATTTCAAGGCTTGTATGCCATAAAACTAGTGTATAAGCCCTGATAACTCTCCCCCTTAGCATTTAGTGGCCTCTCTGGAGTGCATACTGCTTTCTTTTGTTTCCTGCTGAATGCCACTATACGTCTATGGACATGTTCAGCATGTACGCCAGGAGCTTTCACATAAGTATAAAATCCCCACACAGCCAGTCTGCTACTGACCACAATCTGCAGAGTCAAGGGTTTGACATCCTGCAGTGGGGCACTGTGCTTTTATCTAAAGGCTGCCATAAGCCTGTCCAAGTCTGCAGAAGAGCAGGAGATACAACAATTGCAACACTGATCGTAAATACTTACAGACTGGCAAGGACTACAGGTGACTTGTGGAGATCCCAAGTCACTGACGGCAAATCCACTGGGACAGGCACAGCTAAGTCCTAGAAGAGAAAGAAAGAGCTGTAATCAAGACCCAACAAAATACAGACCGGGTGCGTTCACCTGTGGCGTTTGCGTTTACAAATACAATGCAAATACCCAGGAGCGGAGTTTGGCCCAATTGCAACTGTGTTTCCAGTGAAGCGCAAATGAAATTGGGCTGTGTCCCACCTCTGGGAATTTGTATTGCGTTTGTAAACACAATGCAAACAATATGGGGGACATCGGGTGAACTCCTCGGACAAGTAAGTAAATGTGCCCCAAAGTGCATTCTTTTGACGATAATGCACTGTGGCACGATTTACTTACATCGTGTGCCTGATATCCTGCATGTGTCGCTTCCCCGCTCAGGTCCGCTGGAGTTCACCTTCTTGTTCCCAGTGCATGTAAGTGCACATCCTGCGACACAATTTTAAAGTAAAATCCCGCACTCAGTCCGAATCCGTCGGATCGTCCAACGATTTCTGTCGCATGAAAGTCGGGGCGATTGCGCCAAAATCCGAGCATGTGCAACACATTCCCCTTCTAAAAGGGGTACACTACTTCCCACAATATACGGCCATAATAAGGCCCCATGCATTCCAAGGGGCAATACGGCCATCCATGTACATGCCCGTATTGCCTGTATACAGCATGTCCTGTTTTTCACCGTATTTCCATTCCTTTAGGTCTTATTCACAAACCAGTTTTTTTTTCTCAGGATGCTCTTTGAGCTTCTCAAGGAGGGCATACTGACCTGTCGTTTAAATCAGAAAATTCTTCCTCCTTTTTTAACCAGCATCCTTTTTTTAAGTCCGTTCTGTTTTTTTTTCACATCAGCAAGTAAAAAAAAAAAATAAAAACACGGTATGGTTTGCAACAATTAGACAGTGTAGCGCTGCGTAATCTGTGTGTGCGATATAAATAAAGGATTTATTATTTATTAATATGGGAAGTGGAGGTTTTTTCCTCCATAACTTTGTGCAAAATCTGTGCCATCAACCTCTGCCTTCCAAAAATAGGTCAGGGGCAACAATGAAAAAGTATGACACAGCAAACGTTACAGGAAGAAAAGAAGAAACATGTGATAAATCCCCCAGTGCTGCTTCCATGCCTGGAGGGTGTATCCTTCTCCTTGTACTCACCATCACTGGACCTCACTCCGGAGGAGCAGCTATTGCAGGAGAACCTCGCCGAGCTGTAGTACTGGGCGCCGCTGCAGTTTGCGGGCTGGATGAAGGAGATAGACGTGGACTGCGAAAGGCAGAACCGAACCAGCACTAGGAGGAGGAGACAGCGGAGAGCGGCCGGTGCTGAGGTGTGCATGTTGCTCGCTGCTGCCGTCTCCACAGCAACAGGTACACAGCAACAAGCGCTGTGTCTATTGGTCACCTGACATAACTGTCACTACCTGAGCGCTGGAGGTCACGTGACTGATGTAACCCGGGGGATAACCGTGAGCTGCTGCATAGAGTTATGTATGAATGAGGTCTCCCCGTACAGAGAGGATCATCAGTCCATGTGTATGATGTACAGAGCTCAGCCTCCCGCTCATGTCACATTATATAACTGGACTGTGTCCTCGCTATCACACAGCAGGTGGCGCTATAAGACAAGCGTCAGTGTGCAGGATTACAGGGACAGCTCCGTCACATACACGGAATGTTAAGGCCCCGCCCACCGGACACTGAAGACAGCCAATACCGTGTCACATAATGATGATAAGAGGTGGAGTTGGTAGTGGTGAAACATCTTACATTTCTGGCTTTGTGCCCAAGAGTTGAATATCTAGCGGCCAGAAGCTGGTGTACACCAGAAGCATATCTAATGGCCTTTCTTGCATAGTAAATGTGCCAGGACACAATAGTCCCTTACAGTAAGCCGTAGGGCAGTGTCTAGACCAGGGCGGTGGCCATTTGAAGCGGGTTGGGGTTACCCCCAAGAATCTGTAGCATTCACACCTTGAATATTTCTTATCGCACACTGCAGGAGAAACCATGTACGGTGAATCTCCCTCTTCCCACAAGTTTTTGGGTTTCTATGACCCGTCAGACTCTATGGTCTTGTCAGGCGGCTTTTCACATCTACTATAGTCTCCACCGGAGTCTGCGCCATATTCACCAAGAGACCAGAGCCAAAGGCCAGTCTTAATAAATTCCCCCCACTGTCATTATGGTGGGTGATGCAGGTCCATAGGCTGCACTTTTCACGAGAAACGGCAGCATACAGTCATGGCCATAAGTTTTGAAAGACACAAATATTATATTTTTCACATGACTGTTGCCCTCTGGCTTTTTCAGATGTTTTTATCACATACAGAAATACAAGTGCAATCATATTATGAGTAACAAAAGCTTTTATTGACAGTTAGAATGAATTAATGCAGCAAGTCAATATTTGCAGTGTTGACCCTTCTTCTTCAGGACCTCTGCAATTCTCCCTGGCATGCTCTCAATCAACTTCTGGACCAAATCCTAACTGATAGCAGTCCATTCTTGCACAATCAATGCTTGCATTTTGTCACAATTTGTTGGTTTTTGTTTGTCCACTTGTCTCTTGATGAGTGACCACAAGTTCTCAATGGGATTAAGATCTGGGGAGTTTCCAGGCCATGGACCCAAAATCCCTATGTTTTGTTCTTTGAGCCATATAGTTATCACCTTTGCTTTATGGCAAGATGCTCCATCATGCTGGAAAAGGCATTGTTGATTACCAAACTGCTCTTGGACAGTTGGGAGAAGTTGCTCTTGGAGGAAATTTTGGTACCATTCTTTATTCATGGATGTGTTTTTAGGCAAGACCGTGAGAGAGCCGATTCCCTTGGCTGAGAAGCAACCCCACACATGAATGGTTGCAGGATGCTTTACAGTTGACATGAGACAAGACTGGTGGTATCGCTCACATTGTCTTCTCCAAACAAGCTGTTTTCCAGATGTTCCAAACAATCAGAAACATGACTCTACCACAGTCCTCAGCAGTCCACTCCCTGTACCTTTTGCAGAATATCAGTCTGTCTCTGATGTTTTTTCTGGAGAGAAGTGGCTTTGCTGCCCTCCTTGACACCAGGCCTTGCTCCAAGAGTCTCCGCCTCACAGTGCGTGCAGATGCTGAAACACTTTTAAGAGACGGTCCTGGTGCTTGCTGGTCCTTCTTGGGCACCCTGGAGCATTTTTGGCAACAATGCAACCTCTCTCCTTGAATTCCTTGATGATGCGATAGATTGTTGACTGAGGTGCAATCTTTCTAGCTGCGATACTCTTCCCTGTTAGGCCAGTTTTTTGCAGTGTAATGATAAACTGCACGTGTTTCTTAAGAGGTAACCAAGGTTAACAGAAGAGAAACAATGATGCCAAGCAGCAGCCTCCTTTTAAAGTGTCCAGTGGTGTGATTCTTACTTATGTGAACAACAAGTGGAGCAGGCACTACTGATGTAGTAAATTTGAATGATGTCCACGCATCCCCAAAATCAATATACAACAACACTCAAGAAAAAAGGTGGGATGCGTACAAGGGACTACACAATAAGACAAAATTTTATTAATTCAATATCAAAAACAAATGTACACAGGACAACAAAGAATGAATAAAAACACTTAAAAAATACACCCAAATGGTGTATATGACTGCCAGGGACTAGTAAGCCCTGAAATCCTTCCCACATACTGACTAGTGCTAACAATTGAAAAAAATGCAAGTCTGTACACATAGAGACACCAGGTATCCAAAATATATGAAAAAGTAAAAAGAGTGTTGCAAAGTGCTAAGTGCAAAAAGGACCTGCTGCTAAGAAAGCCTGCCTGTTAAAAGGATGCAAAGTTCCAAATAGGGACAGTGCATAAGTGATACCAATCCAGACGAGGTGGACTCCAGATGAGCAGTCAGGCTAAGTCAGACGGAGAGGGATGGGGAGCAGACCCAGATTCTTACTTAATCATGACAGAGTGATCTCCAGCGCTGTCCTCATCAACACCCACACCTGTGTTAATGGAGTAATCACTGAAACGATGTAAGCTGCTCCTTTTAAGGCAGGCCTGCAACGAAGTTGAAATGTGTTTTGGGGGAAAAAGTTCATTTTCTAGGCAAATATTGACTTTGAAATTAATTGCTGTTAAGCTGAACACTCTTTATAAAATTCTGGAGTATATGCAAAATGCCATTATAAAACCTGATGTAGTAGACTTTGTAAAAATTAACATTTGTATCATTCTCAAAACTTATGGCTATGACTGTATAACTAGCTATATAAATGAAAAAATAAAAAATTATGGATGGGGAGGTGGGGATCGTAGAATGGAAGTGCAAAAACCAAAAAGGCCAAGGTTCTAAAGGGAGTTAATATTGGATTGAGTTGAAGAAGGTGCTTTTCTACAGTTCAGCTAAAGCAACAGAAAAGCTCTGGCACATCTAATCTTTGAGACAATTTGCAAATATAACCAACAAGGAACCCTCACAAAATCCTGTAGAAAGACTTCTTTCAAACTGGTGAATGTACCACTTGCATTTATGAAACTGCATGCAAATAAGTGGTGCACTTAAAAATATAGATGGCATCATAAGGAAGGTGGCTTATTGAGAAATACTGAAGCAATAGAACAGGACATCATCTAGAAACTTGAAACTTGGAGTAATGGTCTAACATTCCTGTAAAGTATTGTGAGAAGGCTGGGAAATACTATGCGTTAAGCAATTAAAAGGCAATGAAATTAAATACCAATCAAGTTTGGAAACTTCTAACCCATTGAAGATCTCCAGCCCTGTCCTCATCAACAACCACACCTGTGTTAGGGTGATGTCAGACGTGCCATCTTGGCTGCATTTGCAAACGCAGACCAAGCCGCACCCACCGGGGTGGCCCACCGGGGCAGGGACCACGCCTGCGATCGGGAAAGAGCCACCGGTGTTTTGCATTAAATTTACGCAAAACACCGGCGGCTCGTTCCTGATCTCAGGCGTTTGGGGGTTGACAGGGAAATGTGGGGAGACGGGAGGTAAACAAAGAGGACGTTTACTGCCCCTTACCCATATTCAAGATTCATGTGGGTTACAGCCTGCGGTCAGCCAATCCAAGCAGACCATATATTATTGAATTGCTCGTACCTGCCCTCATCACTCACCTTCAATTTCTCCATGTGCCTGATTGAGTCTAACGCCTCCATCCAATGCAGTCTGGTAGGTGTTTCAGATGATCTCCAAAGTCTGGGGATTATTTGTCGCGCTGCCATAACAAAATGGCGCAGTAGGTATTTTTTGTATTGTGCAATAGTTCCATAAAACATAGATAGAAGCGCCAACTCAGGGGTAGGAACAATTTTCCCTCTGCAGATGCTATTGTAGAGATCAAAGATGGCTCACCAGAGACACCAAATCCCTACAATCCCACCAAATGTGGAGCATGGAGCCTACTCCCTCGCCACAGCGCCAGCAAGTATCTGGGACAGACTGGAACATCCTGTGCAATTTCACTGGGGTCCTGTACCATTGGGTCAGGATTTTACAATTTAATTCCTGTATGCGACAAGAAATTGACGATTTGTGCGTCAAGATCAGCACCTTTTGCCATTGAGCTGGGGTAAATGATTTATTGTGTTCCCTTTCCCAGGCACTTGCACAAACTGGGCGGGTGTCTGTCATATACACCTGCGTCAGTATGGAATAGACCAAGGAGATCGCATGGGAAGGTGCAGAAGAGGAGAGACAGAGGTCTTCAAATGAGAAGTTGGTCATTAAGCTCTTCCTGTTCCCAATGAGGAAATATAGTCACGGATTTGGAAGTAAAGGAGCCATCTAGTCGATGGGATGCCAAGTAAGGTTGTCACCTCAATCTGAGGCCGAATTTCCGTGTCTGTAATGATGTCCCTCAGTATGGGTAGTTGTGAAGAGTTTGCACATGGCAATGTGTAGAGTCCCGCAATGGCCACATTACCGATCAGCTGAGTAAATGGGCCAGGGATTTTTATTGGCCCCGAGGTGCGTGCAAATTTCCACCATGAGGTTAGAAGGAGCGTTAGAAGAGGTGAAAGGTGCCCATTAGGTGGTAGCGAAGGCTTCCAGAATACTCCCAGTGCCCGTGCAGGGTTGTGATCCAGTTCAATCTCCACCCAGAGTTTTGAGGAACGTTTGTGGCAGATGTCTAAAAGGTAGGTGGCAATTGGGAAGTCCTGATCCCCTGTCAAGCTTATGTAGTACTAGGGTCGTATGTTTAATGCGGGGTCGGGAGCTACGCCAAACAAAGTTCTGAGTCATGCGTCACAGCCTGTTGAAGTAAGACCCGGGAAGAGGGATAGGTATGGTTTGGAAAAGATATAGAAGGCGAGGAAGGACATCTATCTTGAGGACGTTTATCCTACCGAACCATGAGAAGGGAAGTTTCGCCCATTTCTCTAGGTCCCCTTCAATAGTCCGGAGCATGGGTTTGTAGTTAAGATCAAAAAGTGAAGTGGTGTTAGCGGGGAAATGTGTTCCTAAATAATGTATGGATTCAGTTGCCCACTTAGAGGGGAAGGTCGCTTGGAGCCACACTTGGTCAATTGCGGGGAGAGTGACATTAAAGAGTTCTGATTTGTGTGTGTTGACCTTAAAATTGCTCACTCCTCCATAAGAGCTAAACTCCTTAAGTATTGCAGGTAAGGACGTATCCAGGGATGTGATGTATAACAGTAAATCATCTGCAAACTGAGATAATTTGCAATGTTTGTCGCCCACAAGGATGCCGCGGATGTCAGGATTTGATCGCAGTGTGTTTGCCAAGGGTTCCATTGCTAACAAATAAAGAAAAGTGGACAAGGGGCAGCCCTGCTTTGTTCCATTTGTAATACGAAGTGGGTCTGATAGTGTGCCATTAACTCGGACTAGAGCTGTCGGGTCACGATAGAGTGCCAGAATGGCCTGTAAAAATTTGGGGCCTAGACAGATTATTTAAAGAACTGCCACCAAAAATTCCCATCGCACCCCATCAAAAGCCTTCTCCACATCTACTGTGAGAAGGCATAGCTTACTACTGCGCTCTCACCATTAGGGAAATGGTTTTCGCCGTATTATCTTTGGCCTCCCTTCCTGGCACGAAGCCCACCTGGTCTAGATGTACAAGATTTGGGATATGGGGTTGAAGGTGAGGGCCAACATTTTTGCGAACAATTTTATGTCCACATTTAGCAGGGATATAGGTCTAAAGTCCCCTCATGTAGACAGAGATTTCCCTGGTTTAGGCAAGACAGTGATAGTTGCTTATAGGGATTGAGTCAGGAAGGGAGTGCCATTTGCTGCATTGAACACCTGCAAAAGTATAGGCCTGATGTCCTCTCCAAACATTTTGAAGAATCGAGCTGTAAAGCCGTCTGGACCTGGACTCTGAGCTCTCTTGTGTTATGGGCATAGGCCCATGTTTTGCTAAGTATTCCTCGATTTTTTTGTGGAATTGGGCCATGGCAGTTGATGTGTATTATGGTCTAAATTACATAGGCATTCATAGAAGTTTTGGAACTCATCTACTATCCCCTGTGGCGAGTGGATTGTTCCTTTATTTGTGGATATGATTGAGAGAATGTGTGTGCATGGAGCTTTTGGTTGTAGTGCCCTTGCAAGCCATGAACCACATTTGTCTCCATATTCCTAATAACTTTTGCGTAACCTATTACGTGCGCATTGGGTTTTCTGATCTAGAATGGCTAAAATCTTTTGTCTCACGGTGGATAGTCCCTTTCGTGTGGCTGTAGGATTCTCCACACATCAATCAGGTGCATTTCTCTCAGCAATCTCCTTAGTCTATTCAACTGGCCTAAGGAAAGGTTGAAGTCTACGCCTACGATGATCTGCGAGCCAGCCGCAAACTCCGCCAGCCTCTGCAGTGTGGAGATGCTGAAGGAGACTTGTCCCTGATTAGGGAAATACATGTTAGCAAAGGTATACACTTTGTTGGCATATGACAATTTTATGAAAACATATCTACCATTGGGATCTATAGACGATGATAAGATTGTATGTTGCAAGAATTTATGAATGCCTATTGAAACGCCTCCAGCCTTATGGTCTGGATGGGGGCTATGGAACCAAGTAGAGTAGTAATTGGTGGGACATTTAGGCATATGTTGAACTCAAAAGTGGGTTTCTTGTAGCATAGCTATCTTTACGTGCTTACAATGTAAGCAGTAGAGAATGTGGCCTCTCTTGTTTGGGGCATTAAGGCCTCGACCGTTAAATGTGCAGAAAGAAAGTTGGGACATGGTGTATTTCAATCTATTAGTGGGGGGAGGGGAGCTTTATTAGGACAGAAACACTAGGGGGACCTACAATAGGGTGGGTATATGTAAAATGCGACAAACAAGGGTTTCTAAAATACGTGCGTTATCAATAACTGAAGGTTAGTACGGGGTCTGGAAAAACCTATGGCAACTCGTCTGAGCTTCAGCGGCGGGAAATCCCCGTCCTCCACACTAATGTGCGCTGGGGATAGTTCAGGGGGTGATTCACGAGGAGGAGAGCGTACCTCTGTGCTATGCGTTTTGTCCACCGATGTGGCATGCGGCAGCTGCCATTATCGCTGGTACGCCGGTGTGGGTAGATTGTGCTGTGCTCGGCTCCAGCTTGCTGGGCGCGGCGGTTGGCGCCTCGTGGTCCGGCGCCATCTTGGTTTTATCTGCGGCAGGTCCGGGTCCCTGAGGGGTGTCCAGGAACTGGATTATGGAGCCGCGCACCGTGTCCCGAAGGTTCAGGCGGCAGTTCCTCGGATTGCGTGGACCCATGGCTGCTCGTTGGGAGGAATATTGCTGCCTGTTTTGCCCTAATCAGCAGGTATGGGCGCCAGAGCTCTTCAGGGATGCGACTTTGCGCAGTCATCAGCAAGCTCCGCCCCCTCATGCTGTTTATGCAAGTAATTGCATGCGTTTCAAAATGCAGACAACAAACGCATGCGTCTTCAAAAACAAAACCGCTTTAAAAAGCGCAATGCAAGCACACCTCAAAAAAGGCAGATCAAAAAGCAAGGAAAAAATGGCACTTGAAATGACAAACGCAACAAAAACGCCACCTGTGCCACCGTCGTATTGGGTTGAGACAAGTAACTGAAATGTACTACTTCTTCTTTTACTCCATTCTTGGTTTGGGCAATAAAAACTGTAATTTAAAAAATTGAATGTGTAGACGCACCCTGAGGGCGTATTCAAACGTTGCATTTTGGCCTGCGTTTTCATTGTATTTGAAACACATTACAAATGCTGAGGAGGGTCGATTTGCGATTAAGGTTTGCAAAACGCCACAGTTAACACAGATGTTAACATTTGCATTTTGTAAACGTAAATGTTAACATTTAACAGCTGGTAGGATGTGTTTTGAAACCCATCCGTTAGAAGCGACATATGAGTGCACCCTTAAAGATTCCCTACTTACAGTGTATAACTTGTAAATAAATTAATAAAAATAAAAAATAAATAAATGGCAAAAATGCCCCCCAAGGCTATAATTTCATGGGGGACATATGAAAACGTTTTTTGAAAACGCATCAGTTTTTGACCGGTTTACCAATCATCTTAATTAAAACGGGTCAAAAACGGATGTATTTTCAAAAATTGCATGTGTTTTTTAACGGACTGCTTAAAAACGTCCCATAAACGGGTTCAAAATGCCATGTGTGCCGCCGGCCTTAAGCACCAATCCACGGGACGGAAATTGCTAAGCACAGTTACGCATGCGTTTTTGATATTTACCATGTGTTTGGCTGGTTTTAATCAGTTTCACAGCGTCCTACACTTCTAGATATTAAGATAAACAGGTTCAAAGCAGCCAAATGCATGGTAAACATTTTTGATGCATTCAAAAGGCTTCAGCCTTGATCACATGCTAAGGTTACATTGGGGCACATTTACTTACCCGGTCCTGTCGCGATCCAGTGGCGCGTTCTCCATCGAGGATTCGGGTCTTCCGGCGATTCACTAAGGTCGTGCGCCCCATGTCCACCAGGTGCCACTGCTGCGCCGAGGTCCGCCGGAGTTCACCAACCTATTCCTGGTGCATGTAAGTGCGTGTCAAGCGACACAATTTTTTTTAAAATACCGCAGTTTTTCCGAATCCGTCTGGATTTTCGACTGCCACGCCCCTATATTTACGTTGCATGCGCCACAATCCGATCGTATGCGCCAAAAACCCGGGGCAATTCGGCGCAAACCAGTAATTATCGGGAAACCCGACAAAAAAGAGCGATTCGGACCCTTAGTAGATGTGCCCCCATTGTGTTTCCACTGCATTTCCTAAAACAATGTAACCTCAGCATGTGATTAAGGCTGAAGCTTTCTGAATATGTCAAAAATGACAAGAGGGGGCCATAGTAAGGCAACAGCCCAGCAGCAGGATCGCTACCTCCGCCTTGTGCAAGGGGGAACAGGAGGAGCACTGCCAGAGCCCTTCAAAATGACCTCCAGCATGCCACAAATGTGCATGTGTCTGCACAAACGGTTGGAAACTGACTCCATGAAGCGCTCTGTGCCCTGTGCTCTTCACAGATGAAAGCAGGTTCAGACTGAGCACATGTTACAGATGTGACAGAGTCTGGAGACACCGTGAAGAGCAATCTGCCCCCAACTACAACATCACCCACCGGGACCTAGACTTTTTAGGCTTGGGGGCAGCTGGACTCCTTTTGGTACCCAATTGGCCAGTGGATTGCGGCCTAGCGCTTGTCTTGGTCATGGTCGCTGGGTACCGGAGGGACAGGCTTCTTCCATGTTGGGCAGGTGGATTCGTAAGAAGTACAGAAAGGCTGCAAGTGTAGGATAGTTTTCCATGGGGCAACCCTTAGGTAGGTGTAGGGATCCCTGGTTGACGGTAAATGGGGTGCCTTTTATGTTAGATTTACACAGATATCACTGGGAGACAAGGGATGTCAACCACAATGTCAATAAACAGTTTGTTTATTCTGGAACATGGTAACGGCCACAACAGCAGGAACAATTTAACAGGTTCAAGGTGGCTGGTTTGATGGTGTTCCACAGAGGCTTCTCACAGCCATAGGTAGCTTCAAGCTGGATTCAGATCTAGGATGTGTTATTTGAGTGTTGCCTTTATATTTTTGAGCAGTGTATATTATCATAAACAAAACCATGTCTGTGTACATATTTTAGGGATGTGGAAAGATTGTGAAGTGTGAGTGTAGATAAAATATAACTTATTACAAAAAACGTTGTTTTATTTTCGTAATAGTAAAAGCAGGGGCGTAACTAGGAGAGGCTGGGCCCCATAGCGGATTTCTGCATGGGGCCCCCCTTCCCCTTCAAAAATATATACATATTTATACCAACATGATTATAAAATCACATGCATTTACACAGTCATATATACACACACTTATATATTATACACACACTGGTGCACATTTACTAAGCACAGTGCAGTGTGTACTATGTGCAGTGTCCTGTGTAGTGTGCAGGGGGTGTGAGATTCAGGATTTCTGGCGCACGTTCTTCATGAATCTGGTGCCCCCTGCACTGACCTGACAGAATGCACCACAGAAAAGTCTGATAGAAAAGTGGCGCACAGCAGAAATCACACACACACAGGCATACACACACACACACACACACACAGGCATACACACACACACAGGCATACACACAGGCATACACACACACACAGGCATACACACGCATACACACACACACACACACACAGCATAGTTTTTTTTTTGGCAAAAGATGGTGATACCATTATTGAGCACTACTTTTACTTGAGAAGATGAAGCTTTTACTGTTGCGCACAACATGGTAATAATATAAACTGGGAATGATATAGCACTGTTATTATTGAGTGCTTTAAATAGGACACAGAAGATTATTTTCACACTTAGTTTTGCAAATGTTGGCTTTTAATTTTGTTCCCTCATTTATTTTGTGTTCTTCGGGCACCAACACAACAGAATCATCAATGAGGGTGCCGATACACTGAAGCTCAAAATTAGTTCCACTAGTACAGTGTCTTACAAAATAAAGTACATCAACATAAAACCTTTATTTTGCAAAAAAACATGATGATCATAAATTAGAGAACAGCAACGACAACAGCAACAGCAACCTATTTTCTGAAGGTTACAGCAGTCACCAATCAGTAGTAAGTGTGTAAGCCTTTGCTCTGAATGATTTAGCACATCTGTGGTCACAGGGCATCACTGGTCTCTCACACTGCTCTGGTGAGATTTTTGGTTCAATTTTCTTCCAGTCTCTTCCACAGTTCTGTGACTGCTGTGGGTTTCTTGACACCAAGGATTTTTTGCAGGTTTTCTATTGGGATATATCAGGAGTCCAATTGGGTTGGCCAGGAAAGAGGTGGGCGGGCCAGGAGAGATGTGGGTGGTAGCCAGGACACAGAGGGAGGGGCTCGGGGGCACGATCCGTCAGGTAGCCCTGGAGCACTTATCACCGGCTGTGGCAAAGCACTGAAGGGACCGTGCATCCCCGGGCCCCTGAACCTCACGGGCCCCGTAGAAACCGCTACGGCTACTACCACAGTAGTTACGCCACTGGAACCAGGTGTTGTTGAAGAAGGTTCTGATACACACCGGCATTCACTCTATTATGAAGCTGTATGAGAGGTCCAACTCCTTCTGCATAAAACACTCTCAAACCATGTCATTTCCTCCACCACCTTTCACCTTTTTTCCTTTCCCATTTGTCATCAATGTTGGGAAACATTACATTTCATAATATTTGCCATCAGACCCAAATAAATCAAATTTGCTATCATCACGGAAATGAACTGCGGATCACTTCCTGTCCACAGAGTATGCTTCTCAGCAAAGGAGAGTCCAGCCTTTTGATTCCTTTTGCCGAGAGGTTTGTTCACTGCAGAGTGGGCTTTCAGTCCAAATGCTATTAATGCTATGTGTTTGTACAATGTCAGAAGTCTAACCACATTATCACCCCGCAGAACTAGATGGATCATAATATGTCGGCTAGTGAGTCCCTTCCCACACCCTGGGATTTTGCACTAACCACCACTGAGTAATACGAGCTAAAACAGCAATAAAACTGAATAAAATGGTATAGTAAGGGGTTAAAAATTATCTTTATTGTGTTAACATCACTAGGGGATGGAGATGAGAGAATTTTCTTTTGTGGGAAAAGGGGTATTCCATGAATAAGCATAATTCATATTCAAATGGGTCCTTAAAATATAAACTAATATATAATTAGTTGTTATTTAAAAATTTTACTCCTCTGTTGACTGTAATGAAGAATTAAAATGTGCCTGGTACTTTAATCAGTCTGTTGATTTCCTCCGCGTGGAGCAGACACAGGACAGAAGATGGCACCTTCTTGGGCAGGTCATGTGATCATCCCTATGTTTGTCTGTAGTCGGTTGGTTGCAGTGCATCCAGCTTGACCAGCGTTGTGGTGAGACCCATCTCAGTGAGGCAATATACAGTGATGGCAGTTACACACCATTACTTTGGTAACAGAGCAGGACAGTCTGTTATATCATCACTGGGAGCAATGCATAAGAGGGAGGAGGAGTTACTGAGAACTAAAGGATCATGGGACTTCTAGTTTCCAGTGGCGGTCATTTTGGCGGTCAAACTATTTAAGCTCCATTTTGTGACTAATGACATTGAGTTTTGTTATATTCATTTATTTATAGCATTAAGGGTTTTTGTATCAGACGTTTATATTCCAGGAATATCTCTTTAAATACAGAAAACGGGATTTATCGATTTTCTTGTATAAATCAATATATATTAACACTATATACAAATAAGACTTTGAAATTTTCAGTAATAAAAATATAACACTCCTCCTCGGCTAAATATACTCCTCAAAAATAGTGAGAAGAGTGTTCTTACCCTTCTTGAAAAATGTTGGCGAGACCTTTGTCGGAAAGTGTTTTGATCAGTATTTTACAATTATCTCATTTACATTTTTGTTCTGGGCTTTAGAATATATACAATTTAGGAAATAAACTTGAAATAATGCTGTTTAACTTTTTATAATATATATTCACAAATGAGTACACAATGACCTTGACATTTAGGAAATTGTGTGTTGACCTCCAATTTTGAAATCCAGTGTGTAGTATCACCTTCTATACAGGTCAGTGCAATTTGTCAGACTAGCAGTGATATAATAGTAATGGCAAGAGGACACAACCTTCTAAAATTCTTCCAATATATTATCTTTTAAGAAAATGTCAAAATGTACAACAGGGCTCTGAAGAGGCAGGAGGAAGATCTCTGTACCATTGTTGGGAGCTGTAATTACAAAAGAGCATATGATGGCGAGAGCAGTCATTAGGTGCGATCTTGCAGCTGCAGAACAGAGGATCTGTCACCCACAGCAAGCATCTACAAGGGCTCGTGTGGGGATGATAAATGGGAGAGGGGTTGAATGGTGTGAAAGCAGCATTTATCCCTTCAGAACTCTACAGACCTATATTCTGCTCTGGTGCCAGGTGGGTTTGGGTTAACTGTTCATTAACCGTCACACAAACTTTACCAAATGCATAAATGATAGAATTTCCCACAATAATTAAGTGCAATTTGTTGAATATAGTGCACCCAACAGTGACCAATCACATAGTAACATTTATATTATAGATTGTATCAGGAAAATGACAGGAGCAATAATTTGTCACTATAATTAGTACATTGTTTTAGATAAAAACCTGACTTCTACACCTGATGGCATTCAAGAGAATCAATGTCTGGACTCATATCATATCATGTCCCAGCAATAGAATAGGGAACTATCAAAGAAGATAAAAAACTGCTAAAAAATAATAGTGCTACTATGTGCACCTTCAAAAAAAGAATAGCATCTCTGTAACAAATGCTCAGCTGTCAGTTTTCAGCTTCTGCATTCTAACCCCTTACCGCACCAGGATGTCCTGTTGTGGCAGCAGGTGCACTAAGAGTGTTCATCGGCGGCCAATAGCCACTATTGGTGTTTGCACTGATCACAGGAGTTAACCATTTAAAATGCCCCCCCCCCCTTCCCTGCCACAAAGTTGGCAGGGGCATGTAAATGCTGGTGGCACATGGTGCCGTCACCTTGGGCCAGATAGTCGCGCCCTTTGACATCATCAGTGGCACACTGTAGGAAAATGTAGTATTGCAGTATATGTTAGGATAGATTACACCCCCTACGATCTGACAGTAAGCATGTATCTTCACTGTTTGTAGAGTTAGATCCAACACAGAATGAACATGAGATGCCCTCATAATTATCAGACTGTAGAGTTCTTTTGTGTCCCTGTGACCAAGGATCAGCTCTGCAGGGTCAATGAGTCACCATATGTTTTGCCAGGATAAAAAAATAAATAAATATATTTCATGGCAGCTCTGCATCAAATAGGTGTGGTCTTTTTAATTTTATAGTGATCATATTACCTTGCAGGTTATGACACATTCCCAATCTCAAAACAAATACTATTGAATAAGATTCCATTTAAAAAATAAAAAAAAGATTTTGACAATAGTTTATTGTTCAACAATGTTTTATAATCCAGCAATAAGATATAAATACAGTAACACTAAACTCTTCTGCCCTACAATACAAAGTAACATTCTCTCCATTGGCCAATCCATCACATACCCCATACTTATAGTGCTGAATGTCCTCAAATTATTGCACCAAGTAGCCCCTACAGCAATGTACGCAAGAGTGAGGGAAGGAGCTATACCTCTTGGACCAAACTGTGTGCTCCTTTCTAGAAGTTATACCACAGGAGTTGGGGGTATCCTTCAATATAAGCCTAAAGCTGCCCATACACCAAGAAAAAAAGTCTGAAAAAATAGTCAATTTTGACTGATCCTTGTTATGGAATTGCAATTTCCATGATGACCAAGTGCAGATTTTTGAAAACATTATATTTTTCAGGTTATATGACATGGTGAAAAATTCTACTGTATGATAGAATTTCTGAAATTCCATAACTTTTTTTAAAGTGTCTCCCCAATTTGACTGTATAATTTAGGGTGTTGAATTCAGATCATAATCTTATGTGTATGGCAAGCTTTAAGACAAGACTCAGTGACCCGACAGGCTCCATTTGTGCTATTGTTTTCTCCCATGACATCTTTAAGAAATGCAGATTTCTTCCATACAAGCTATGAAATGGTATAATACTCCAACCACAGCTGAAGACGACAACTTTAAAACCCACTGTTGCAACTTTAACACTGACAGAGGGCATAGGACCTTCACCAGTAATTAAAATGACACTAAACAATGGGCACATGGCTGACAAACTTCACGTGCACGCCACTGACGCATTATGATAAAGATAAGCAGAAAACTAATACAGAAACAAAACGAGGCACTGAAAACAGAACTACATAATACTTTACAGTGCACAAAGGGTAAAACTGGGCCCAGGCATCATATGAATGATATTAAAAGAAAATACTGAACCACAGGAGCACGATGCAGAAGAGAATCACACCACAGACATCAGTAGTAGAACCCGTAGCGCTCAGGTTGGTGGTAATAACAGACAAAAGAGGGCCTCTTTACCTCTGTGAGAATCCTAAAGCCAGTATGCACATATATGCCTGCATCCTGAGTCTAGAGTAATGTTTGGTCTATTAGGTGACGCCATACTTGACAATACTTTAAATAGAACCTGTCAACCACATTTTCGGCACTAGGAGCTGCTTACTAGCTTTGCGAGCTGTCCGACAATTACACTGTACCCTGCCGCAGTGTTTAAGCAGCTCCTAGTGCTTTAACAAACTCCTCCGGTAACGCTATCACTCTAGTGATCAGCTCCTAGTGCCTAAAATTTGGGTGACAGGTCCTCTTCAAATAACTACTCAGATTACATATGAAATAGACTTTAGTTATGGGGACAACGTGATCTAAGTGGGCATCTATGGATGTAATTTTATGGGAGCACTGTGGTTACCTCTGGGGCAATGCAGGCAGAGGAAGGAGGCGTGACCTCCGAAACGTCACGAAAATCATGCGAGTGTTTTTCTCTGCTAAGAAGTGACTGATGAAAAGATCCACTCCTCTGCTGAAATCCACCTGTGAGAAGTCTCTATAAAGCCACGGTACAGTGAAACTCCAAAAAATGGGAATTGCTTGCAACCCTAACTATATGTGATAAAGGACTATATTGAGAGGTAATACCTCAGAAATGATTGATATATGAAAAAAATCTTTTCGACATGTTTGTATTTTTGTAACTAACCTGTGAATAAGAAGTATATAAAACCAAAAAATGTTTAAAGAAAACTATTCCTAGTGGTTCGCTTTCTTTTTTATGTACTGCTGATTTTGGACATTCTAGGGAGTCTAGTTTGTTCCACTACTTTCGAAATTTTGTGCCAAATAATACTTTTATAAAAGACAACGTGATCTAAGTGGGCATCTATGGATGTAATTTTATGGGAGCACTGTGGTTACCTCTGGGGCAATGCAGGCAGAGATCTCATTGGTTGCTACAGCTTCCTTTATTAGTGGCAGGAGAAGCAGTTTGCTATAAGAAGCTGATCTCCCCAGAGAGAGATAATCCATTTAAACTGCAAACTCGGCAACATTGAAAACCTCTGTCGACACTCAGAAAGCAAAACCGCCTTAACACGCGGACATCCCAGAAACAATGTATACACCTTGTCACCAAGGAAATGAAAGCGCCTTGTTGTCTTTCCAAAATGTAAAATGTTGTCATTTTCTTGTAAATTTACTTTTTAATGTAAAATAGAAAAACTGGTACGATATAAAAGATGACTTTCATTATGGATAAAAAGCAGTACTAAGAATAAAAACAATTAGACAGCTCCTTTGGTGTGAAGGAGAATCTGAAGCATCACCAGCACTTAAAGCTCTGTGATCTCAAGTATTATATAAACGCCAATCAAATCTTCATTATTAGTTTTTTTCCCATTATTTATTGTTTTTAACTTGCCTAAAGGGCACAAAACATCCCAATGACTAAAACATGGGAACATTAAACTTATCCATCTATCATTTTCTGGATGTAAACCGTCCAGCGCAGTCCTTGTGTTAGGCGTCACATGACAGAGCTACTGTCTTTGCAGAAAAATGGAAATTACCAATGGGACTGAAGCCTGGCACCTATTCCAATTGTGGGAAAATTATCATGGAGAAAACTACTACAAGCAGCTACCAAGTGGTTACCATTCTATCAATGACTACACAAGACAATGTGGATAGGGAAGTTTTTCCTGAATATTTTACTATGGGCCTGAAGATTAATAAAATACAGTCATGGCTCATTCAAGCAACCGACAGCCCAGGTTATTTATCATCTTAAAAATAAATATTTACCTAATATGCTTTTATCACTGGACATTGAAGATTGAGCATTAAATATTTATAATAAATATACATCTGTTTATTCTATATATTTTATATATATCTTCATCTCTATAGACTAAAATATCTACACACCAGGTAATAAATAACCAACATCAAACCCCAGCTGCAAACTCTACTACAAAAACCACTGGGGGAGAAGACAAATAACACCATGAAAATACTTTCCTGCTTGTGTTAAAGTAAAAAAAAAAAATCTTGTCACCTCCATAGCCTTCACAGTCAACACCCATCCATGAACAGTAAACACTATTAAATACTCTGAGTAGACAAAAATATAGACTCTATAGTTTGTTATTGCCTGACCAAGGATGCCCCATTACAGGTAAGATAGGATTCATCATAGGGCAGTGGTAAGAGAAGCATGCAAGGTGCCCTCATCTCGGCTTTCACTTGAATAGTGGGCTACAACACAATCCATGCGTTGTCCTTCGCAGCCACTACTCCACAGCCATCCGCTCAATGTAGTCTGTAAGTTGCTTGAACTTCTCTGCAAGATAGAAAAAAAAACATACTTGGCATTTTACTGCAGCAACCTGCAACTTGAGCAAGCATTAGACACATCCATGGATGGAAAGGTTTACTAAAGGAATATTTAGGGCAACATTATGAGGGGTAATATTTCCTTACACCAATGTAACTAAAGGTAACTAAAGTAAAAGACACTATGAGGTAGTAAGCTAAACACCAGGTTTGTGAAACTCTTACACTTAACATTTCAGAAATTATTATAATTACAGCATAACTAAACCTGCATAATACATCAGCAGCACAAATGATAATAGTAAATTGTGTATACAATAATAGCATAATTTATTAAAGCAAAAGATTCCTGTTCTTTTTCTCCTGACATTCTTTCTGTTTTGGCAGTTTGTGGAGATCACTTAATTTTTAACAAAACCTGGATAGCCCTTAGACAGCTAAATATGTTAGTATGGAAACATTTAAAAGGGTATTTACACAAAACACAAAAATAACATTCTCTAATTCAATGTTGTTATTAACAAAAATACAGCATTTCACAGATATTACTTCAACATGTCTCTATCAGTCCTAGTGTTTACATTTTGATCGTCCTTGTATATGACAAACTCGTGACTATGGTTGGGCAGGTTCTGATCTCAACTCTCTTTTTCTGTGTCAGAAACTAGAAGAATCTTCAGAAGTTAAGCTAAACCCTGTACCCTGAAAATCTAAGCACATTGTCAGTACACAGCTAACACCTGCCCACACTGTAGAATCTTACAATGGCCATCACTGATTCATATGAACAAAAACAGCAAGAAAACTGAGTAAAATTGCAAAGTAAGGGGTTTAAAATGAACTTTGTTGTGTAAACATCACTAAGGGATAACATTTTGAGAACTCTTTCATTTAATCATTAGCCCTTGTCCTAATGTATCTCTCCTGTGTACGAACCTGATAAATGGTTTCAGATGCACTACTCATTACAGGAGAAAGAAGGAGCAGAAACAAAAGGCCCACAGAAACAGTTTGACTTCATGATGTCTAATATAAAGTTTAAAAATAATCACCTGCTCTATTAATTTTTTCAACTTAAAAAAAAAAAGTTCAACAGCTTAGTTTTTTTTCAAAAACCATGAGAAACATGGTTGCGGCAGAAAATGTTCTGTATATTAAGGGTTTGTTGACCACAAAATGGAGCCACAACTAGATACCGACAACAAGGCACATACTACCTGTATATCAGAATAGGTTGCCTATACACTGTACATTAATAGGAATGTGGGGGTCTTTATTTTTACAATAAGGTAGAAATATTATTATTGGGATAGATCCCTTCTATACCCCACAAGCTCCATTGGCAAACTGTGACACTACACTTACAGAAAATGACAGGAAAGATGGTAGTTATAGTTGCAAAACACCCTAAAATGAACCAAATGCTGACCACTAAGACATGTCTCACCTTCATCCAGATTCCCAATCACTGCCTGTTTCTTCAGAAAGTCACTGCACAACTTCTTACTCAATCCAAATGCCAACATGTTGTGAGTAAATGTCCTAGAGAAGAAAATGAGAATGAGGCACTTGTATGAGAAGGAGAGGGGACTCAAGGTGAGTGAGAGGCAGAAAGCAAGGAAGCATAGGAGATAAATCAGGATTATATAAGTTTACATATAGGCACAACCAATGGGAAAAGTCAATAATAGGAGGATAGAAGATATTTTTCTATAAAGATCTGAATTTCTTCACAGCACAGTCCAGCACTCTTCAGCCTGCATTGGCTAAACCACATACATTCACATGTCCAGGCAACACTGTACAGAGCTATAAATTATAAAACATACCCAAGCTGTCCAAATGTGATATTCTCGTTAAACTGCAGACTGTCATCACGCTCTTCCTGCGTCATATGATACCACTTATCTCTGAGGTGAAAAATCATGTAGAGAAAAAAGTGAGAAACAATCACTAGCTTTCGTGTTATTGTTACTTTTATTATTAGGCACCTAGTGGTTGCTATATGCCATTGCTATTATTAGGCACTACTACGCTCTGCTATTATACAACACTACATTGCATAGTTTTTTTTTTGGCAAAAGATGGTGATACCATTATTGAGCACTACTTTTACTTGAGCAGATGAAGCTTTTACTGTTGCGCACAACATGGTAATAATATAAACTGGGAATGATATAGCACTGTTATTATTGAGTGCTTTAAATAGGACACAGAAGATTATTTTCACACTTAGTTTTGCAAATGTTGGCTTTTAATTCTGTTCCCTCATTTATTTTGTGTTCTTCGGGCACCAACACAACAGACAATCATCAATGAGGGTGCCGATACACTGGAGCTCAAAATTAGTTCCACTAGTACAGCGTCTTACAAAATAAAGTACCTATATCAGTGATGGCGAACCTTTTAGAGACCGAGTGCCCAAACTATAACAAAGACCCACTTATTTATAGCAAAGTGCCAACACAGAAATTTAATTTGTGATTTATACTCCCTGCGTCTCGGGTCAACACTTTCATTGATATAGCACCCTAAGGACATCAAAATAGAAAATAGAAGAAAATTTGGATGATCATTGTACTTCGGTTCCTGGGTCAGGTCCCATAACAAATGAGATTGTCAAGGGCCGGAGCAGTGTTACAATGATAATCCAGTTGTCCACACTTCCCACTACCTCCAAGTAGTCCCAAGATAGCCGCGAGTATCACTTAAAAAATACTGTGCACAGGAATGTTCCTGGGCTGTCTGGGGACTAGCAGGAAGGATACCTTGAGTCCTCCTGGTGACTGGCCAGGTGGGCCAGAGAAAGAGCTTGAAGGCCAACCGTCTTGGCCACCCAGTGCCATAGGTTAGCCCACCACTGACCTATATCATAAATAGAGACAGCAACGCCTTGTAGCACGAGAAAATTTTAAGTAAATTTTGCTGAGTCTACAGCAGTCACCACATCCGTAGTAAGTGTGTTAAACAAGCTGGAAGGTGAACTGATCCCCGGGGCCCCGTAGAAACGCTTGTGACGTACTAACCCCCACGGTGATACGCCACATGGAACCTAGGTTGTTGTATGAAGCGCTTCCGATACATCACAAGGACATTCACATCTATTATGAAGCTGTATGAGGTCCAAACTCCTGCATAAAAACACTCTCATCAAACGCACGTTCATTTCCTCCTACCATAAGCTTTCACTTTTTTTGTCCTTCCCTTTTGTCATTCAATGTTGAGAAGAAACATTACATTTCATAATATTTGCCATCAACCAACAAATCAAATGCTGTCATCACAGAAATGAACCGCGGATCATGTTCTTGATCCAACAGGTATAGCTTTACAGCAAAGGAGAGTCCATCCTTTGCTGATTCCTTTTGTGGCGGCTCCGAGAGGTTTGTTCTACTGCGGAGTGGGCTTTCAGTCCAAATGCTTATTATGCTATGTTCGTAGCAATGTCAAGTCTAACCAACATTATCAACCGCGCAGAACTAGAGGATCCATAAATGTCGGCTAGTGAGTCCCGTTCCCACACCCTGGGATTTTGCACTAACCCCAGACAATCTGAGTAAGTACGACTAAACAGCAATAAAGCCTGAATAAAATGGTATAAGTAAGGGTTAAAAAATTATCTGTTATGTGTTAACATCACTAGAGGAATTGAGATTAGTAGACATTTTTTTTTGTGGTAAAAGGGGTATTCCATGAGATAAGCATAATTCATATTCAAAGGGTCCTTAAAACGCCCTTCATTCACCGACACTAAAGTTCTAGCTCCAATGCCGGATGAAGCTATTTTCAAATCTGACATGTTCACATGATAATTGGTTATACTTGGAGACCGCTTTGAACAATCCTGAATGATGTTGGATAGTTTTCTCGTGACAACATTGTATTCAATGCTAGTTATGAAATTTTAAGTCGCATAGGTTCTTGCGTTTCGTTCTGAAAAAAAGATGAAATTTGGCAAATTTTGTAAATTAATTCTTCATTTTCCAAGTTTGAATGTACTGTTTTCGAGTACAGGAAGTAAAACTACCGCAAAAGTTGATAGTAAACATTTACAGAATACTTGCTTATGTATGGGATGATATTTTATGCTCTCCGGTCATTTTTTCTAGGATGTTGATGAGCGCCTAGAACTTTGCGTGCAGATTTTTCTTGATTTTCATCGAAATTGCCAAACACATTTGAGGGCCAAACTCAGCTTTCAAGTGACTTGAGTAGGCCTAAATAATAGTACCACCCATTAAATTACCCACATATAGAAAGTTATCTCAGCACCACCCAACATATGTAATAACACTTCTATTAAGTCCATTAACCCTTTAATGGTGTTCACATGGGTTTAAAAACATATGGCCTCTGACGATTAGAAACTAGAGATGTTTTCTGGAAATACATTCATTTAGGCGCAAAACTTCGACATTTCAGAATAATAATTAAACGATGGAATACGCACTGCTAACGCTTGATTTCCATTCCTCCGGCCCGCAGTTTATGTCTGATGACCACATTGGTGGTTAAATGCTGTACGGGAGCGCGAACCGGGCCGGGGATAGATGAATGGATGCGCCATTCACTGCGGATTTAGTATGTCAGCATTGTACACCATACTATCATTTATTGTTTTTTTGGTAATAGGATGCATAATGAGGAGCTTATTTTTTATGGGATGAGATACTAATGTATAATAATTTATTTTGGGCAGTCTAGCTTATTGGAGATTTTATATAACTATTTCAGGGGGGACACAAACAAAATCATCAATTTTTAATGTTGGATTTTTAGGATGCACTTTTTTCCCATCGCTTTTCTCACCACGTAACGTAAAAATAGTATTTATCTTTATTCTGAGGCTTCACTACGATTGCGGTGAACCTCATTTAATAGTTTTCTGTATTTTGTTCATTTTCTGAGATCGCGTGTTAGCAGAAATCGCAACAATTATTGCGAGAAAATCTGCATGTTTTTTTACTATTGAGCAAAACTTTTCAGATGGGCCATAACTTCTGTATTTCTTCTGTTTGTCAGTGTACGGCTTTGAGGGCTTATTTTTGTTGCGGAAAACAGTTGTTCCTTATTCATCTGTTCAGTTATCATATTAGTTGTATATAGTCAACTGTTTTTTGATCACTGTTTTTAGAACGTGTTGATTTTGTTGATGTGTTGTTTGGATGTAAAATGGTATTTTATGGGAAGTTTTTCGAGTTTGTTGTTTTTTACAGTTAGTTACACCGATGGCGGGTTATCAAAGTAATTGATTAGTATTTATTGTAGCAGATTAATACGTACGACGCCGGTGTATACAAATAAGTTACGTGTTTTGTGTGTTTTTTTACTTTATTTGATTTATGTAGTTACTGTGGGCGATATTATGGGACTTCTTATTTTATTTATTATTTAATTTATTTTATAGAAAAGATTTAATTTTTTTTTTTTTTTTTTGGCTTTCTTACATTTTCTAATCTTGCTTGGCTTGAATACGCGATCAATCCGATCGCTTATTCAAGGGCGCTTAGCACTGCAATAACTACTTGTATTGCGTGTTATGAAGTAAGCTGAGCATAGCTGAGGCATGTGCAGTTACTTACAGGGGCCGGGTCCTGTCCAGGAAGGCAGGACCGCAGGCTGAGAAGCAGGAGCCGACAGGCCGCCGGGTCCTCATTCGGAACCCGGGGCAGCGGGGCAGGAGAGATCGGATGCCCCCGGTATGCACACGCGAGGGTAGTTGCCTGCGATCCACGTGGGAGTTACACTTGCAGCGGCACTTGCGGTCATGCTTGACCGTCGGCGTGCAAGGGTTAACAACACGGCCGGGATGCAGAGGTTTTTTCCGATTCCCGGGTTGTTTGCCGGGTCCTGGGCGTGATATACACAGGCCCGACTCACCGTGCACCAATGCGAGACGCGCCCCCCGAGTGGTCCCGAAAACTACTTCTGATCGCCGTCGGCGGCGCGCCGTAGAAAGGCGTCGCATGCAGCAGAATTAGACCCTAGCACTTCATAGACCGCGTCACCGTAAAAACCCGATAAGGGCGGTTCATTAATTGGGGTTAAACATACAACTAAAGTATATAATTAGTTGTTATTCTAAAAATTTTAACAACTCGTCTCTGTTGACTGTAATGAGAATTAAAATGTGCTGTACATTTACCTATCAGTCTGTTAGATTCCTCTCGTCGTGGAGCAGTCACAGGACAGAAGATGGCACCGCTCCTGGCGGTCATAGTGATGCATCAGCTATGTTTTTGTCCGTAGTGCTGGTTTGTTGCAGTGGCATCAGCTTGACAGGCGTTGTGGTGAGACCCATACTCAGTGAGGCTATATACAGTGATTGAGTTACACAACCATTACAATTTGGTAAGCCGATGTCAGGACATGTCTGTATATCACACTGGGAGCCATGCATAAGAGGATGAGGAGTTACTGATAACTAAAGGATGCATGGGACTTCTAGTTCAGGTGGCATGTCATTTGGGGCGGTCTATAATTTAACTATTTAAGAAGGCGCTCTTTGTGCCTAATGACATTGATTTTGTTTATTCATTTATTTATAGCATTATGGTTTTTGTAGTCAGACGTTAATTTCTCAAGGGAAAAAAAAATATCTCTTATAAATACAGAAATGGATTGTATATTTTCTATATCGATTTTGGGGGGGGGGGGACTAGATAATCAATATATACTTGATATACAAATAGACTTTGACAATTTTAGTAATAAAATATCAAATAGACGCTCTGCCCCCTCCTGCGTGCGTAATAGACCGCTCTCTCAAAATAAGTGATGCAAGAGTGTTTTCTTAACCTTTCTTTGAAAAATGTGGCTAGACCGGTCTTGTCGGAAGTGTTTTGATGCGACTATTTTAGCCATTTCTCATTTTTACATTTTTGTTCTGGCTTTAGATATATACAATTTAGAATAAACTGAGATATAATGCTTTTTAACATTTTAGGATATTTCTACAATGAGTAGCAGACATGAGACGCTTCTTGACATTTAGGATAATTGTGTTTGACCTCCTTAATTTTGAAATCGAGATGTGTAGTCGTTACCTTCGATCATCATGGTCAGGTGCAATTTGTCAGACTTAGCAGTGGATATAATAGTATGGTCAATATCGGACCACAACCTTCTAAAATTCTTCCAGATATATTATCTTTAGAAATGTCAAAATGTTACGAAGCAGGGATGCTCTGAGAAGGGGCAAGTGAGGAACGATTCTCTGTACTGGCATTGTTGGGAGCTGTAATTAGCAATAAGTAGTCATATGGATGTGGCGCAGAGCAGTCATAGCGGTGCGATCTTGTGCTGGTAGCGTCCTTGTATGGCAGCTTAGCAGAAGGCAGGTTAGGAATCTGTCAGCTCCACGAAGTCTAAGGCATCTACAAGCGGCCTCCAGTGATGGGATTATAAGATGGAGAGGGGTTGAAGGTGTGAAAGCGCCATTATCGCGGCTTCAGGAACTGCTACCAATACGCTCATATTCTGGTCTGGTGCGCAGTCCGGTTCATGGGTTAACTGTTGGCATTAACCGTCACTAACTAAACTTTACCTAATGGCATAATGATTGAATTTCCCACATAACTTAAGTGCAATTTGTTGAATATGGTGGTCTTGTAACCAACAGTGAGCCCAATCAGCGATCGTAACATTTATATATATTGTATTGTGTATCAGAAAATAAGAGAGCTAATTAAATTGGTCGACTATAATAGTTAATTGTTGTAATAAAAGCTGACTTTCATCCCTGATGGGGGCATTTCGAGAATCAATGTCTGGACCTCATATCATTTCATTTTCCTGCAGCAATAGAATGGAAGACTATGCAAGAAGATAAAAAACTGCTAAAAGAGTAATGAGTGCTACTATGTGCAGCGCTTCTAAAAAAAGAATAGCCATGCCTCTTAAAGGCAGACGCTCAGCTGATGCAGTTTCATTCCAGCTTGCTGACATTCTAAACCCTCTACGCCCCTCAGCAACCAGGTATGCCTGTGTTGTGGGTAAATTCAGCAGGTGGTCACATAAGAGTGTTCATATCACCTGGCGTCCATTATGCCCTACTTATGGTGTTTGGCATCTGATTCACAAGAGTTACATTTAAAATTGCCCCGTCGCCTTTTCCGCCCCTTGCCTCTCCACGCACAAAGGTGTGGGGGCAGGGTGCGATTGTAGAATTGCTGCGTAGGGCACTGGTCGGCTGTCAATCAATTGGGCAGATAGTGCGCGGTCGCGCTCCCATTTTGACTTGGACTATCATCAGTGGCACAGTACACGTAGGAAATGTAGTATTGGCAATATATGTTTAGGAATATGATTACACCCGACTGGCTACGATCTGACAGTAAGTCTAGGTATGCTTCACTGGTTTGTAGACGTTAGTATCGCTAACACATATGATAGCAATGAGGATGCCCACTCATTAATTATCATTAACTGTTAAGTTCTTTTGTGTCCCTGTGTGACCAGGGATCAGCTGCTGGCATGGGTGCATTGAGTGCACCATAATGTTTTGGCCAGAAATAAGTAAACATAATATATATATTTCATGCAGCTTCTGCTCAAAATATGGTGTGGTCGTTTTATATTTAGGATCGTGATCTATTTACCTTGTGCAAGGTTAATGACAAGGCATTCCAACTCTGCGCAAAACAAATACTATGAATGAAGTTCTGCATTTAAAAAATAGACAATGTAATTCATAATCAGCCACGCTAGTAAAAAACCATCACAAACCTATCATCTGTTAGACTACGAGAAATATATTAACTTTCTTTATAAAGTGGAAAGACGGGGGTTCGTTGGCTACTCTGGCAGTGCTGGGGCTAATCTGTGTGAGCTATTTAAATATAAAGAATTAAGTTTTTTTATTATTACTGATAAAGCATGGATAACTGTGTATACTGATATGGGCATAGGGCTGTATTCCTCAGTAATGTCTAGCTGCGCTGCTGCTGGTCTTGCTGGCCCCCTATTGAATGGTACAGGGGACTGGTATGCCTCAGTGATGTCGACTGCGCGGCTCTCTCTTAGTGTATGGATAGGCTCGTATTTCAGTGATGTCACTGGCCTCCTCTTCTAGGATGGATAGGCTGGGATTGCTCAGGGTATGTCACTGCTGCTCTCTAGTGATATGGATAGGTCTGGGATTCTCAGTTATAGTCCTACTGCTGCTTCCTCATCGTAGTGAATGATAGGCTGTGATTCTGTAATTGTATGTCACTCTGCTTCTGCTGTCCTCTCAATAGTGAATTGGATATGCTGATTGCTTACCGGGATGTCACGTGGCTAGCTTGCTCTCTAGTGTAATGGATATGGTGTATTTCAGGTGTTCATGCTGTTCTCTGCTGGACTTGTGAATGATAGGATGAGATAGCGAAATATTCAGTATCGGAGCCCGAAGTAGCGGAACATCACCGATACTGTAATTCTCAGTGATGTCACTGCTGCTCTCTAGTGAATGGATAGGCTGTATTCTCAGTGATGTCACCACTGCCGTCTAGCTTAATGGATACTTTTTTCTCAGTTAATTCCCCAATGTTTTCTACTAAACTAATAGACTCAATTGTCAGGTACATCACAGTTGCTCTCTACTGAATGAATAGACTGCATTCTGCATTATGTTCCCTTTGCCCTCTAGATAGGCGGTATACTTCAGCGATATCCCCACTGCTCTCTCCAGAAACTAAAAAAGCTGAACTATTATAAATTATTTACTATTTAAAAATTGGCTGCCACCACAGCATGCAGGTGACATTTGCCTCCAATTCACATATTACCACACATGAGCTCAAACAACATGTTACATATATCACTGCAAGATACATTTCATATAAACATAGGGACCAACCAACCTCTCCTCTTCTTCTTCCCCTGTGTTCCCTCTGGAGTGGCAGCAGAAATAGGGTCAGCAAAGATTAGAGGTTAAAGGCCATAGCACAGTGAAGAAATAAAGAGTGGCATCACTTAAAGAGAGCATAAGAAACTGTGATATCACCAATTACCTTCTGGGTTTTGGACGCCATAACCAAAATTGAGCCATTTTACAGAAATGCTAAATCACTGTTAAAACAACTGATTCTTTTTTTTTAAAAAATGTACCCTCCCATTGGTGCAAAAGAGGCCATTGGTCTAGGATCAGGCCTGAAATAATTCTCTCCCAAACTGCAAATCAATTTCACTACCAAGGTAAACCTTTGATTTTCAGTCGACACTAAATTACAGTGACGTAGTCACTCTCAGTTAAACTTTACTTGTGCCATTTAATCCACCACAGATGGCAGTGCAGGTCATAAAACACCTGCCAAGGATCATCAGAGCAGAACTGATCTCTGCAGATAGCAAGAGGCCAATTAGATAAAAATGTCAACAAGTTTGCAGAAGCAATAATATTGTGGTGATTACAGTCTCATTATCCATTATGTGACTCTTGAAAAGGTCTTCTTGCTGAATAAAGCGTTAGAAGATGGCTGGATGGAGCCTTCACGCCAGCCAGGTATCAAGCAAAACCTATTAAATATTAATGTCATCTTAACAGAAAATAGAGGTCTAATTGAAAGAGTAAAGAGTTTACAACAGTGAGATTAACGCATGCGTTTTGTAAATGCATAGGTGACAGTTATGTAATAAGACATTCTCAGCTGTTGTATTCAGTTTGAAAACCCATGCGTTAACGCCGCGTGTGAACGCCCCCTAAGAGATGAAGGAAAATATTTGGGAGAGGCACAATTTATGTACAAATAAATTCATACCGGGTTGTGGGTGATCGCTTTCTCCTTTCACAATGAACAGCGTCAAAAAACGCAGCATTCCAAAACCTCAGTGTGTGCCTGTAACCATAACAACAAAGATCAGAAATAGTTCATACATCTTAAAATGTTTTTTCATGAACCCCAAAAACCCCCAAAGCGGTCAGGATAAGGTCAAGTAAACCAAGTGTTGTTACCCTGCTTCGGCACCCAACAGTTTTTGGTCCCCTGGTGGCTACCAAGGAATCACATAACACTGAAACCTGGAGAACAGCAAGCACACTTTATTTTTCCTTACCTCAGCTCCAGCTGGGGATTCCCAGACGAAAGGCAAACAATTTAATTAAAATGTATATATAAATATTATAAATATCAATATAATTAAATTGGTTGCCTTTCGTCGTAAAACCCAGCTGGAGCTGAGGTAAGGAAAATAAAAAATGTGCTTGTTGTGCTCCAGGTTTCGGTGTTATGTTATTCCTTGGTGACCACCGGGGGCCAAAAAACTGTTGGGTGCCGGAGCAGGATAACAACACTTGGTTTATATTTATCTGGGAATAAAGACCACTTCAAATTTGTTCCACTAATTTGGAGTGCCGCCAGTTCTTGTGTGCTGGCACCCTATTATATTAGGAAACATACATACATATATATATACATACACACACACACACACACAAACATACATATATATATACATACACACACACACACACAAACATACATATATATATATACATACACACACACACACACAAACATACATATATATATACATACACACACACACACACAAACATACATATATATATACATACACACCCACACACACTCAAACATACATATATATACATACACACACACACAAACCATACATAACTTATTAGACATACCACACACACACAACATACATATATAATTATATACACACACAAAGCCCACACAAACATACATATATATATATACATACACAGCACAAAAATACAGATCTATAGGTCATCATACACACACACACACAAACATACATATATATATACATACACACACACAAACATACATATATAATACCTCACACCCACACAAACGACCATAATATAATACATACACACACACACAAACATACATATATATACATACACACACACAAACATACATATATATACATACACACACACACAAACATACATATATATACATACACACCACACCCACCAACATACATATAGAGACAACACACACACACACAAACATACATATATATACATACACACACACACAAACATACATATATATACATACACACACACACACACAACATACATATATATACATACACACACACACAGCCACACATACATATATACACATACCTACACACACACAAACATACATATATACATACACACACACACACATTATATACATACACACACACACACACCAACATAAATATATTACATACACATCACACACACACAAACATACTATATATACATACCCACCACACACAAACATACCTAAAATATACATACACACACAACCATACATAGAATACATACACACACCACAAACAACACACAAACCTATTACATATATTACATACATACACACACACACACAACCTACATCTATATACATACACACACACAACACAAAACATCTATATTACTACACACACACACCAAACATATAGTCACTACACACACACACACAACCTTTATATACATACACACACACACACAAACATACATATATATACACACACACACACACAAACATACATATAGTATACTACACACACCCACCATACATCTATATACATACACACCCACACAAACATACAATACATATATATACATACACACACAACACAAACATATCATACAATATATATACATAACACCACACACAACATACATACATATAGATACCCTACACACACACACAACTACATATAATATACATACACACACAACACACAGCATACATATATATACCTACACCACCCACAAACATACATTATTACATACCACACACACAAACATACATATATATACATAACACACACACCCAACATACTATATATACATATCACACACCCACAAACATATTATCCTACAACACCACAACACACAAACATAAATACATACACACACACAACACAAACATATATATCTCATACACACACACACACAAACAATAAAAATAATACATATATTACATACACACACACACCACACATACATAGATTATCATCACACACACACAAACATACATATATAATACATACACACACCCACAAACATACATACATAATATACATACACCACCCAACCATACATACATATATATACATACACACACATACATACTATATATACATACACACACATATATATACATACACACACACACAAACATACATATATATACATACACACACACACAAACATACATATATATACATACATACACACACACATACAACCATACATATATATACAGACACACCCACAAACATACATATATATACTACCACACACACACATACATTATATACATCCACACACACACAACATACATATATATATAACATACACAGATAGCACATTCACAACACAACATACATATATATATATAACATACACACACACAAACATACATATATATATACATACCACCCCACACATACATATATATATACATCCACACACCAACATACATTATATATAGTCCACACACACAACATACATATATATAACACACACACACAAACATACTATATATCATACACACACACAACATACATATTATATCACATCCACACACACAAACATACATATATATCTCCATACCACACAACATACCTATATATACATCCACACACACACATACATTATATCCCTACACCACAAACCTACATATATATACATACACCCCACAAACCATACATAGAATATACATACACACCACTACATATATACAACCCAGCACACACATACATATATAGCTACATCACACACACACATACATATATAATACATACACACACATACATATTAATACATACAACACACATCATTATTACTACACCCCCATACATATATATACATACCACACATAATATACAATACACAACAGATATAACATACACACACCTTATATACATATAATTACATATAAATAATATACATACATATACATATATATACACATACATACATATACTAAATACACTACATACTATATATACACCATATATACATATACCTATTACATACACACACAACCTACAATATATACATTATATTCACATATATACATATACCATATATAGACACCTATATCATATATATATATATACAACACATATATGACAATATATATATAATATACACACATATATACATATTATACACACTATATACATACATATACCCACATATATACATATACACATATATACCATAATATCATATACCAATATTATACACATATATCATATACACATTAACATATACCTATACAGACATATACATATCTACCCACACACACACACACAACCCATATATATCCGGCGTCCCTGGGTTACATACACGATTGGGTCGGAGGTTTGTTCTTAAGTTGAATTTGTTGCAAGTGCCATCTGTATTTTTATAATTGAAGTCTAGAAAAAAAAATTTCTTTGTCCCGTTACATTTGGAGTTTCCAATTTTTGCTGTAATTTGACCAAGGATTATCAATAAAGCTTCATTCAGACACCTTACAAAGCTGTCAATGCAGTCTGGGACAAAGTAAAGCATCCATAGAGCTTCACCAAAAGAGAGGTCACAGTGGGAAGAGGGGTCCGTCTGTAACTATGGGTTGTCTTAGGAAGGGTGTGCTTAAGTAGGGGATCGCCGTATACATATATATTATTATATATATATAGATATATATATATATATATAGGAATCTATCTCTAATACACACACCCAACACCCACTATGGTATATGTATATATGTATGTGTATGTATGTATATGTATGTATATGTATGTATGCGTGTATATGTTTGTATATATAAGTGTGCACAAATTAGTGGAACAAATTTGAAGTTGTCTTTACAGGCGGTCCCCTACTTAAGGACACCCGACTTACAGACAACCCATAGTTACAGACAGACCCCTCTGACCTCTGGTGAAGCTCTCTGAATGCTTTACTATAGTCCCAGATTGCAATAATCAGCTGTAAGGTGTCTGTAATGAAGCTTTATTGATAATCCTTGGTCCCATTATAGCAAAAAATGTTTAAACTCCAATTGTCACTGGGGCTAAAAAATTTTTGGTCTGGATCTACAATTATAAAATATACAGTTTCGACTTGCATACAAATTCAACTTAAGAACAAACCTCCGGACCCTATCTTGTACGTAACCCGGGGATTGCCTGTATTCCCAGTATATATTTTAATGTCCTTTTCCCTTCTTTATGGTTTCGTCATAAGTGCTTTTGAAATTAAAAAAAAAAAATGAAGAACATTAAACTTGATGGGATGCATGAATATGAATAGATCTATTGTTTCCATTAGATCAATATAATCCTCCAATGTGCATTGCAATGTATTCTTTTTAAAGTTGCTCTTATTTATGGATTGATTGTTAGATCTTACCATATAGGCTGCTGCTTTAAGTGTGAGTAAAGGTAAATCTTCTCTCCTTTCTTCTCATCCGGACTTTGTAGTGGAACTGAGAACAAAGCACACAAACAATACAGC